>OW026457.1:11112872-11771872 GCA_932274525.1 Podabrus alpinus | reverse complement strand
GTGCTAGCTGGTGCTAGCTCTAAGTATCCCAGTACTAGGTTTATGGGTAAAAATATTAACCGGGGGCTAGCGTTACTTTGCCCCCCCCCCCGGTTTCAAAGTCGATTTGTGAAAATACTGTAATGGTGCTAGCTTTCATATTTGGGTGCTAGCTGGTGCTAGCTCTAAGGATCCCAGTGCTAGGTTTTTGGGTAAAAATATTAACCGGGGGGGGGGGCTAGCGTTACTTTGCCCCCCCCGGTTTCAAAGTCGATTTGTGACAAAACTGTAATGGTGCTAGCTTTCATATTTGGGTGCTAGCTGGTGCTAGCTCTAAGGATCTCAGTGCTTGCTTTTGGTGTAAAAATATTAACCGGAGGGGGGGGGGGCAACGTAACGGACCCTCTAAATACTTTTTTTCCTAAGAGTCACCGTTTTTGAGATATAACGATTCGAAAAGTTGAAAGAGTTGTAATCGTCATTTAGGTGCAAATAAATAAAATGAATTTGTGGAAAAACTATAATGGTGCCAGCTTTCATATTTGGGTGCTAGCTGGTGCTAGCTCTAAGTATCCCAGTACTAGGTTTATGGGTAAAAATATTAACCGGGGGCTAGCGTTACTTTGCCCCCCCCCCGGTTTCAAAGTCGATTTGTGAAAATACTGTAATGGTGCTAGCTTTCATATTTGGGTGCTAGCTGGTGCTAGCTCTAAGGATCCCAGTGCTAGGTTTTTGGGTAAAAATATTAACCGGGGGGGGGGGGGCTAGCGTTACTTTGCCCCCCCCGGTTTCAAAGTCGATTTGTGACAAAACTGTAATGGTGCTAGCTTTCATATTTGGGTGCTAGCTGGTGCTAGCTCTAAGGATCTCAGTGCTTGCTTTTGGTGTAAAAATATTAACCGGAGGGGGGGGGGGGCAAAGTAACGGACCCTCTAAATACTTTTTTTCCTAAGAGTCACCGTTTTTGAGATATAACGATTCGAAAAGTTGAAAGAGTTGTAATCGTCATTTAGGTGCAAATAAATAAAATGAATTTGTGGAAAAACTATAATGGTGCCAGCTTTCATATTTGGGTGCTAGCTGGTGCTAGCTCTAAGTATCCCAGTACTAGGTTTATGGGTAAAAATATTAACCGGGGGCTAGCGTTACTTTGCCCCCCCCCCGGTTTCAAAGTCGATTTGTGAAAATACTGTAATGGTGCTAGCTTTCATATTTGGGTGCTAGCTGGTGCTAGCTCTAAGGATCCCAGTGCTAGGTTTTTGGGTAAAAATATTAACCGGGGGGGGGGGCTAGCGTTACTTTGCCCCCCCCGGTTTCAAAGTCGATTTGTGACAAAACTGTAATGGTGCTAGCTTTCATATTTGGGTGCTAGCTGGTGCTAGCTCTAAGGATCTCAGTGCTTGCTTTTGGTGTAAAAATATTAACCGGGGGGGGGGGGGGGCAAAGTAACGGACCCTCTAAATACTTTTTTTCCTAAGAGTCACCGTTTTTGAGATATAACGATTCGAAAAGTTGAAAGAGTTGTAATCGTCATTTAGGTGCAAATAAATAAAATGAATTTGTGGAAAAACTATAATGGTGCCAGCTTTCATATTTGGGTGCTAGCTGGTGCTAGCTCTAAGTATCCCAGTGCTAGGTTTATGGGTAAAAATATTAACCGGGGGGGGCCTAGCGTTACTTTGGCTCCCCCGGTTTCAAAGTCGATTTGTGAAAATACTGTAATGGTACTAGCTTTCATATTTGGGTGCTACCTCTAAGGATCCCAGTGCTAGGTTTTTGGGTAAAAATATTAACCGGGGGGGGGGCTAGCGTTACTTTGGCCCCCCCCCGGTTTCAAAGTCGTTTTGTGAAAAAACTGTAATGGTGCTAGCTTTCATATTTGGGTGCTAGCTAGTGCTAGCTCTAAGGATCTCAGAGCTTGCTTTTGGTGTAAAAATATTAACCGGGGGGGGGGGGGGGCAAAGTAACGGACCCGTATTTAGACATTTTTTATAGATAATTATCTGATCTACAATTTTTGAATGGGATAATTTTATGATAAAACTTACCGTTTTGCTGAAAATCGCGAAAAACCCGTTTTAGTGACCTTAGACCCCGAATAAATTTTTTTCCAGGTGTCGGATCGATGAGGACTTTTGAGATTTTATTTATGATCGTGTTTTGAACAATCCTACCAATTTTCAGCTGGGTGCGAATTATTGCAACCTCACTCCTATTCTTTGGTCTAATTTGACCGGACTATAAAGAGTTATTTTTAAACTTAAGTTAGTAAAAAATTATCAATCACTTATAAGTATCATAAAATAAGCTATGCAAATTTAATATTCGTTTGTGTCTTTGTAAATTGCATAAATGTTGAGGAATTTGTTATGGAAATATCGTACACTAGGCTTAATAGGATCTGTGTTTACTATGGTACTTGTTCGGAGTTAACACGTCAAAACATTGAAAAAATTACGTTGTTTTATGGGGGAATCCTATAATCCTAACGAAATCAATTTGTTTAGACGAGATTTCAAAACTTGATCAATCACAAAGGATGCTTTATAAATATTAGACCCATCTCTACCCATTTATTGTAAGATTTTAGCAACCCCTTCACTTTTTCATACGTAAGAATTTTTTTTTAAGTTTTCAACTTTACCTTCTAAGGGCCTTTTTTGATTTGCTTTATTAATTTTTATTATGAAAAAGTAAAAAATTTCATTGAAAAGTATTAATTATTAAATAATAATGTACTAAGCAAAAGATAAAAAATTGCGTTCAGTACATTATTAAAACGAAGCATATTTCCGGGAATTCCCCGCATCTAGTAATGCGAGCGGTCAACGTCCTTGGTCCTTTTAAGTCAAAGTTTGATCATAATTTACTTTTTTAATAAAATCAACTCTGAAGTTGTCTTACTTTAAATTCTTAATTATGCACTTATACGGTTTTTGCACCTAGCCCTTCAATTATTATAAATAAATTTCAAAATTTTTCATTCCAATGAAGAAAAATATTCGATTTGTTGTGTTGTTACGTTATTGAAGGTCACCGTCGAAATAATGCTATATTTAATTAAAAGATTTTAATTCAATTTTTATTGTTACCTATAGCATATTATTATTATACCCCTTTAATGTTATTAATTTAATTTTGTAACATTTATAAACATCTAAAATGAATAATTAATTTTTTAAATTTGCACTTGAACATTTTAATGAGAAGTGTAAGTACTCGTATCATGATATCATGATGTAAGTATGATTGGAATGTCGCGACGTGGCAGCGCTGCTTGAAGTTTGTACGCGTTCTGTTTATCTGCAAATTCAGAGATTGACTGCATATATGCTCGGAAGTGCCTTCGTCACTTTTATACTCTTGAAAAATAATTTAAAAAATGTCTTCCCCTCTGTTGCAAACCTCGTTAAGAAAGTTCCCCTCAAGCATAAGTAGGAATCTATATATCAATTAAATGCTTGGTAGGGATGGAAGTCAGGTCGCCATTTCTATGCATCGGAAGTCACTCCTTAACAGAGATACATATATTACTATATATATATAGTTATATATAGTTATTTACATATATAGTTACTACATAGCAGGTATGTAGTAACAATTATAAAGTTTTGATTTATTCCGCAAATTATATTATTAAGGAAATTCCGGAACTTGTTATATTATGTAAAATTATTTTTTTCAGCTGGTTACGAATTATGGTGTTTAATTACTTTATACAAACACATAAAACAAAAAGAAAATAACATAAAAAGAAGTATGCATTCGGTGGGGGATATGGTATCCGTCACAACAGTTTGATTGGGTGAAGAAACATCAAAATCCGAATAGCTCTAACGTAACCTAATGCTAAATTGTTTAATTATTTATTATTGTAATCCTAAATTAAAGGAACATCGTCCAGTTAAATGTGCTCATAAATCCATTTAAACATGTTATATTTTTAAATCGCCTTAGGAGGAATTTTTGTATAAATTTGGAATTTAAATATGTTTTGAGGAAGAAACTTTTTTTGTGTCCATAAATTTGGTTTTAGACTTACAATGTTGATCTCACAAACATTTTTTATTTGTGGTATATGGTACCTATGGTATTGGGACGACCATATAAATAGTCGCGATTGTTGTGGATAAAATGTCAGTCTTGGTTGGTTTAACCCATTAAAATTACAAACTTATTGCTACGCCCCTAAATGTTAATTGTAAATGCCTAGGGTAGTTGGGGTAATTTAGCTTCTTTATGCTTTCCTTTGCTTGACAGATGAGAGACTTCAGGGTGGGCGGTGCAGTAAAAACAAATTGGGACGTTTGTTGGGCGGTATGCTTTGCCTCTTTGAAGCAATGACGACAAAGAATTGTTAAAAAAAATGTTTATTAAAATTCAAATATCAAAATAACGCAAGCGCAAAATACAAATTATATTATTTGTTGTTACAATAAAAATGTTGTCTTCCTTGTCTTTTTCTCTTCTTATTGATGTGAAGAAAATTCGTAGTTCGTTTTGTTTACGCGGGAAATCTTTATTTATAGGGCACCAAATTAATGTTTTAAAAATGATAAACCTAAAATCTGAGCTTTTATTCTCGTGCTTGTTGTAATGATTGGCTTCAATGAGATTATGTCATCCTGGAACATTCCAGTGTATAAGAAGCGTTGATAACTGCTCCAGTGTTTGTTAAAATTTTACTTGTTTCCATCAACAATCCAAATTCAATTTGTTGTTGATTCTCTTCTTTGGTACATAAGGTAAGTGGAAAATATTTTATGTTCTCCAATAATTGCTGATTATTAATTATATTGAATTTTGAATATTGAATTATTCTGAATTTCCAAGTGTTTTTTCCCGAAAATGCGTCTATATGCAATATAAATTGGACCCTTAAGTAAGTACTTATACTTAAGTAACGACTAGGAATTTGAGCGTTAGTAATGTATTTGCACACCCTCAGGGGCTTAGGCTGAAATAACCTAAGTACGGGTACAGCGCACCCGAGGTACCCTAGCTACAGACGAAACTCGCCACTCGTCTGCTTAACACCGTAGGATGTTCATTCCGCAACAACAACCGACAATAGGCGAGGTGCCGGTACGCTGCGGAAAGGAACATCGCGGGGGGCTGGGCTTAATCGCCTGACTCGCGAAGAGAAATCCTCTATAAAAAACCCTAAAGTCACGGTGGAACAGCATATGCCAAGACTGTATGACTGGGAAGGTAATCCCAGTCTCTAATATGCGAACTCCGAGCACCCGGCGCTGTCTCGGTTTTATATAGCCTCCCTGTGGTAAGCGGGGCTCTGCTGCAGGTGATAATTTTCCCTAGCTTCTCGTGGGAATAACATGGAGAAAAATTTAGAACTAAAGGGAGACTCGCCCTCAACAGAGTCAACAACAAAGGCTCCCCAAGGCCTTAACTCAATCCTAAAGCCTATGGCTCAGGATGAAAATTCTGGCCAAAAGGCTGAGGAGATTATACCAATGGAACTGGGTGAAAATCCAGACCAAAGTACAGAGGAGACACTTCTCGCGAGCAGCGACGAAGAAGTCAACACAGCCCTACAAAGCCTACAAATAAAGGCTAAAAGGGAAAGACTCAGTGGAGCTGCTCGCAAGCAGATGAAACACTTCATCCAAAAGGGTCAACCGGCTGATAAAGCCAGGGAACTTGCCCGTGTAGGATATAATCCTAAAACTGCCAAAAGGAACAGATCGGATGGCAGTACCCCGGAAACCCGCGATAAAAAGCGGGCAAGGACCGATGAGGATGGCCGGCACCTGATGGGGTGGCTAAACCTACCTTCAGTCAGGCCTTAACCGGGGTTAAGATAGGAATCATGCATTCCTTATATCCAAAAGAGCTCCTGACTATGGAACAACTTGAAGCCATTCAGGAAGCAATAGTGGATAACATAGAGGAGAAAGGAAAATTGGCTGCTACAAAGCCACAATTCCAACAAATCCACAAAAGACCAGGCTGGCTCGGTATCACGTGTACCAATGCAGCCACAGCCGAATGGATAAAGGGCCTAGAGGCCGAACTTAAACCCTGGGATGGCGCCACACTGAAGATCGCGTCAGAGGCAGAAATGCCTCACACAGAGATTCTTGTGGCATACATACCAGGAAGTCAAGATTATACGGATGAAAAAATCCTGGGTCTGATGGAAGCCCAAAATGAGGACCTTAATGCCTCAAGTTGGCGGATTATACGTAAAGTTGCATCCGGCCAATCTCTAGAGGTAACTCTATCAGTTGACCCTCAGTCAGCTGAAAACCTGAAAAAGCTGAACTACAGGATCGGCTATAGATTTGGGCAGATTCAGCTCCGCCCGAAAAAGGGCAAACAAGAAAAGCCCAAAACTACTACGGGGCCAGATGCAGATGCTTCAACATCTGCAGCAACCTCCACTTCACTCCACTCTGCCGAAAAAGGGCAGCAGGGAAGCTCCGGTACGCCCCCCAAAGTGCCCAAAACGGGCAATAGGGGAAGTGGGCCGGGCACTGCTGCAAACGCCAAAAAACCGCTGAAAGTAAGCGGTAAAAAGAAACGTCCAAAATCGGAGCAGAAAGGGGCGAGAAAAGAGCCCCCAAAGTGAAGTGCATCCAAATAAACCTCCAGAACTCAAAGGCATCTTCGAGTGCCTTATACTGCAGGTTTATAAAGAATCAAATCTCCATAGGGCTAATACAAGAGCCCTGGATAAATGGAGACAAAATCAAGGGACACCCTGAAAGGACAGCTAATGTCCTTGCCGATTACAGGTATGGAAATCCATGAGCAGCACTATTGCTCAGGAAAGACATTAACTTTGTTCCCATTCCAGAATTCAACACCAGGGACCTGGCATCCGCCGTGGTCGAAATTCCAACGGAGGGGGGCAAGAGGAGCATAGTAATAGCCTCGGCCTACTTTCCAGGAGATGAGACCAAGGTTCCACCAGAGGAAGTACAACGCCTCATAAGCTGGTGTCAAAAGGGGAACAAACACCTACTTCTGGGCTGCGATGCAAATGCGCACAATGAGATCTGGGGCAGCACGGACACTAATAACAGAGGTAAGGATTTACTTGATTATATTTGTTCTAACAATCTAGACATTATAAACAAAGGTAAAAAACCAACCTTTATAAACGCGATTCGCCAAGAGGTTCTTGACCTCACATTGACCACTGTGTTTATAAGTCAAATTCTAAGAAATTGGAAAGTGATGGAGGAGGCATCCTTCTCAGATCACGCCTCGATTACATTTGATATAGAGAGCAAAAAAGTGGAAGTAGTGAAATGTAGGGTGCCCAAAAAGACGGACTGGAACCTCTACAAAGAGGTACTAAGGACCGAGCTAGAAGGCATCCAATACGAAGTAGCTACCACAGAGGAGTTAGAAACAGCCTCTAACCACATAAGTCATTGTATAACGAACTCTTATGAGACTAGTTGTCCACTGAAGAAAAGAACTGTCTCTCGAGACGTACCTTGGTTGAATGCAGAACTGGAGAGACTAAAGGTCACAGCCAGGAAAGCATTCAATAAGGCTAAAAGAACAGGCCTATGGGAATACTATAGAGAAGCCCTCACCAAGTACAATATAGAATTGAGGAAATCCAAAAAACAGTCCTGGATGCGCTTCTGCGAGGGGATCGATAAAACGGCCCCAGCAGCGCGCATTCAGAAGGCTCTGTCTAAGGACCACTCAAATACTATTGGACTTATAAAACAGTCCAACGGTGCTTATACTGAGAACATCGGGGAAAGTTTAAATGTGTTGCTAAAAACACACTTTCCTGGATCCACGGTAATGGCGACAACAAACCAGATGCATGAAATATCCCCAGCCAATGGAAATCTAAATTCCAGCAGGGATAGCAGAAGGTTAGCAAGAGAAATCTTTACTTTGGAAAAAGTAAAATGGGCAATACATAGTTTTCAGCCCTACAAATCACCTGGATGGGACGGTATCTTCCCGGCTCTACTCCAAAAAGGAATAGATTTGATCGCTCCATGCATAACAGCAATTTTCAAAGCTAGTTATGCAATGGGTTATATACCCACATCATGGAGGAGGGTGAAAGTGGTATTTATACCAAAAGCGGGCAGAAGGCCTCCTGAAGAGGCTAAATCTTATCGCCCAATCAGCCTATCCTCCTTTCTCCTCAAAACGCTGGAGAAAATTGTTGATAACTATATAAGAGGCGAATCCCTTAAAAGGATGCCGCTTCATAGAAATCAATTTGCCTACCAACCAGGCAAAGGTACGGTGGATGCACTTCACCACCTTGTAAGAGAGATTGAAAAATCTCTCGAAACAAAAGAAAATGCGGTCGGAATATTTATAGATATAGAGGGTGCCTTTGATAACACCTCAAATAAATCTATAAAAACAGCCGCCGTAAGACACAGCATTGAGGCACCCACAATAACGTGGATTGAATCAATGCTGGAAAGCCGAATAGTAACGGCTTCCTTAGGAGGGGAGGAAATCTCGGTGGCCGCGGCAAGGGGATGCCCACAAGGTCTCACCTCTTCTGTGGTCTATCGTGGTAGACGACCTACTAAAGAAACTAACTGACGATGGATTCTGCGTACTAGGATACGCGGACGACATTGTCATTATAATCAGGGGCAAGCATGAAGGCATAATTTCAAACCTAATGCAAACAGCCCTAAACAAAATAAAAAAATGGTGCGAAAAGGAAGAACTTACAGTGAATCCTTCAAAAACCATTATAATTCCATTCACAAAGCGTAGAAAGATAAACCTAAAAGCCCCACAGCTTCAGGGTTTATCGATACCTTTTTCCAGGGAGGTAAAATATCTGGGGGTAACCCTGGATGCAAAACTCACCTGGAAACCACACATGGATAAAATTCTTTCCAAAGCAACAGGAGCCTTCTGGGCTTGTCGCAAACTTTTTGGAAGGACCTGGGGACTAAGACCAAATATGATCTATTGGTCATATACATCAATAATTAGACCCATAGTCACATACGCACCGCTCGTGTGGTGGACAAAAACTAACGAAATCACGACACAAAGCAGGTTGCAGAAAATGCAAAGGCTAGCGTGTCTGGGTATAACAGGGGCTATGCGCACAACCCCAACCGCGGCTATGGAGGCACTCTTAGATCTGCCACCCCTTCACCTACGAGTGAAAAGGGAAGCCATACAAGCTGCTATAAAAATTACCCAAGTCAAGAAATTCAAACCAGGAGACAAGACAGGTCACCTAAAGATAATGGACTTCTTACAGCCAGATCTGTTTGGAAAACCTTCGGATATCATTCCGAAAATCTTTGATTTTGAAACACCGTTTGAGGTCATCATTCAAGACCGAAATACGGCTAGATGTCAAAAAATACAAGTGGATACAAAATCCTCCAACTGGTACACAGATGGATCAAAAACTGAACAGGGAACAGGCATAGGCATATATAGCCTAAAATATGAGGCATCTATTGCCTTAGGAACCTATCCCACAATTATGCAAGCTGAAATACTTGCAATTGCACTATGTGCCCATGAATGCCTGCAAAGGAACATTAAGGGCAAAAAAGTCAATATAATGTCTGACAGCCAAGCTGCGATAAAGGCACTCAAAGCAAACAGCTTTGAGTCTTTGTCCACATGGGAATGCAGACAATCCCTCAAGAAACTGGCCAAAGGCAATAAAATTGCTCTCCACTGGGTGCCGGGTCATGAGGGAATTGAGGGTAATGAGAAAGCCGATAAACTGGCTAGATCAGGTTCAAGGGCTTCCCCGACTGGGCCCGAACCATTCTGTGGATTGTCCAAGACACACAGGGGGTTGGGGGTCCAAAAGTGGGAGGCAGAGAACAAAAAAACCCTATGGCATAATACACCAGGTCAAAAACAGGCGAAGAAATTTATAGAGTATTCGACTGCAGAAGCTAAAAAGCTTCTTCTACTACCAAAGAACGAAATCCGGCTCATCACGGGGCTGCTCACCGGACATTTTCAGGTGAGATATCACCTCAAGAAAATGGGAATGGAGGACGATGACATGTGTAGACTCTGTGAATCGGAAACTGAATCGGCCGAGCACATTCTCTGTAGATGTGATGCCTTAGCCCGATCCAGGCTAAAATATCTGGGACAAACACAACTAACACCCAAAGAGGTGCAACAAAAACCTCTCAGGAGTATTCTATGCTTTGCTAGAAAAATTGAATTCCTGAATACCTAATTAGCAGGGTAATGAACAAAAGATCAATACTGGTCGCAGTTCTGAAAGGCCTTTGCGGCCAATCGACCCCTAAGTACAATACAATACAATACAATGTATTTGCACACAATCCAATAGGTCGAAAATATTTACAAAGTACATTTTTTTAATTATTAACATAACTTTGTCAGGAATTCATAAAATCACTGTAGCTGCGACAATTAGAAGTGTTTATTATACGCAGTGTTACTAATCAAAACGTCCTTAAGAATTACTAAGCATTCCACAGAATTTATAGAGGATTTATAAAAATTCCCAAAAATTTATTAATACGCATTATTAAATTAATTTTAATATTACAATAAATAATTTTAGGGCATATCTTACCATGCTTATAATATTTATCCTATTAATATTTATCAATAAATAACTCAAATAAATCTCCTCTTCCAAAAAAACCGATTCATTTATTAATACACAAAAATATAAAATATTGTGAAACAAAATTATAATATCTAAAGAGGAAAAAAAAACAAATTAAGTGTACAGTTATTACAAAGTTCTAATATTCTAACAACCCCCCGATTTATTAGCACTAAGTTAATTTTCAAAATATTGTCAAACAATTTTAAACAGCGCGCGCACAATTTTATTTTCTTACCAGGTTTTCTGTCCACCGTCGAAGAAACGAACCAGTAGTACTGTTGTTTGTAGAATTCGCTGGTATTGACGTGATCTCGCATACAATTTGTCCATCCACAGCTCGAATTATAGAAGGAATCGACGACCATAATACTTTATTTTCAAAAAAATAATCTTCTTTCCGTTATCTCAGATAAATTATTAATCTTCCCCATTTACTAACTTCTAACAATACTCCAAATTTTAACCAACAAATTTTTCACAGCGGTACCAAAATTTTTTATTAAATTAATATTCGTTGTTTTCTTAATCTCATACTAATATTCAAAAACCACAATTATACTCCTTACTGGTTAGAAATCGAATCCGTTTAAACAAAATTAATTCCCAAAAACCAAAAATTGTCCTTATTTTTCAATGGACATCAAGCGAATCCCAAATTATCTTTTTGTTCTCCCTTCCAAAACTTTGTAAACCGGCGCATTTGACCAATTTTTAAAATTTGTTGGAATTAAATCTGTCCTTTTTCCGTAGCTTCACTCTTTATTTATCACTTGTTTTAAATTATTCGCGTTTCCTAACTTTTACAAATTCCGAAATTGCTTAATTTGTTTTGATATCAAACTGAAACACAAATGATTCATAATTTTGTTTCTTTACACTTTTTAGGAATGGATTAATTTCCGAAGAGATTCAATTTGAGTTCGTCTGGTATTTGATCAACAGCTCTTTTCATAACAAAGGTACTCGTAAGACTTAGCTACAATTCAAATAGTGGTTTCTTAACCTTTACCTTTAAAGCAATGAATGTGTTTTTTGCTTAATCGAACTGATCTTATTTCGGATCACCGCAGTATATAAAAATCATGGCGTTTGACGCTACTAATACAAATATTTTTTACTAAAAATTCCGCGTAAATAAATTAAGAATAACCTTTTCTTTCAAAAATTTAATGGCAACAGCTTCGTTGTATAATTAATATCGATTAATAGCATTGTATGATCGTCGTATTTATTAAGTTTCTCTTTATAATGATTCAACTTTGAGTCCAATTTTGGGTTAAGCCTACTTTAGTATTCCATTTTGAGCTATTTTGGTTATTTGAGTTGCATTGTGTTTCCGATTATATTTCCGATTATAACGTACGGTTCCCCGGTTCGACTCAGGGTACAGTCCAAAAATATCTTGACCGTCTTCCGTGCTATCGAAGGGCACGTAAAGCCGTCGGTCTCACTGTGTTAATGATTTGCCATAACTATAAAAAACAGGGTACAGTCACATCTAAAGGCAAGCCTAGCAAGCTACCTGAGATATAAAAACAAGAATACCCATAAAACTAATTACAAAAATTAGTAAAGATCAGTCCCTGAACCTATATTAAGAGGGAAACTTCGTAATAAAAGTAGAAAGAGAAAGATATTCATATTTGCCCTTTGCCATAATTACATCTCGCATCCTTTCATGTAATCATGTATTAAATATTCAATGAATTTACTTTCTGACTTATTGAAAATGTAATAATAAAATTATTCTTTTAAAAATATTACCAACTTACTAAACACTAATGCACCTATTTGAATTAAATTTATAGAATCAAAATACCAATCTTTCTATACTGTAAACTTAAATATTATGAATTTAAACATCTTTAGATTTTATCATTGAATTAGATAATGTTATGTCCGGATGTATTCACATGTGATTTGCACAGACTCCAGGCATTTTTGATGATAGACTGTCTGCCCATGGCAGTACGAGGATGTTCTTCAATGAATGGAGTTCTATGACAGATTTTGTTCATTGGCATGGAGTTTACGTGTTCACAGAAATGTGTAAAATAAGTTTACGATGTTATTAAACTAGTAAGTGAACGAACCTTAACAGATTGTCCTGATTCTAGATGTTATCGAACCAGTAAGTGGACAAACATTACTCCAACCAACCACCATAAGATCCACAGCAAGCTAAAAGTATTTTAGCTTGTGGAATAACCACCAAAAAAATCAAAATCAATAACACCACAAAATCAATAAAAACAAACATAAAGTGGCAACAAAATGGTCGTTGCCTTAACGTGGTGATATTGCGATGGTTGCCGACCAAAACCAGTACAGTA
Organism: Podabrus alpinus; assembly: GCA_932274525.1. Lineage (NCBI taxonomy): Eukaryota > Metazoa > Arthropoda > Insecta > Coleoptera > Cantharidae > Podabrus > Podabrus alpinus. Next base: position 11,758,957 of record OW026457.1, on the reverse strand, counting down.
GCTTGGATACCATCGCCAAGAACCACTCCCCACAATCGACCAACAGAACGTTCGAGTGGTCATAAAAGATTGTCACCTGACTGCGCGCATCGAACACATTTTTAAATTTTGTTATTATGAGGTGTTAAACTTATAATAAAAATTTCGAATAGATCCGGTAAAAATTACAAGTCAAATATTCTTTGAGAAGACATTTTTAGGTCAGAGTATATAACCAAAAGATTGAAACATTAACTTAACGGACAAATTTATGTTTTGCAAACGTATAATAATCTTAATAATTTTATAGGAAAGAAAGTATCCTCAAAATATTTTTATACACGTCTAATAAACCATGCGGTGGATAATACAGTCTTAATAGAGTTGACGTAGCGCCTGTCAACAATTCGCATCGTCAATAAGAAAGTCATCATTCAATAGCATTTCGAACCAAACGTCAATTCATGCAAATGCTTTGCTATAATTTTAGATAGGACTGATGGACACTTTTATGCGATCCATAAACTCGTGTCGGCTGTCGATACAAAAACACACACGTGCGGTATTTCAAACCGTGTGAATCAATGCCCTTTGTTTTGTTATCTTAAACATGTGCCGACAGGCAACCAAATGTGCTAGCATTTAACATGGAAAGGATACGAATTTCGCAATATCAAAAGCGAATAAAAACTAGACAAAAACTTATTTTGCTCGACCCCAGACAGGTACAAAAAATTGTTATTCTGGATTCATGTGCTGATATATCCCCGACACTTTCGATTGAAAGAAAGACAAAAGCGTGCTTTCACACTTCAATGAACGTCCAATTGGGATGCATATCCCTTCTTTCCAATGTAATGAGATCCAATTATAAGGGCTTAAATCAATCGTTAAGTGGGAATTATTCTAATTTTGGGAAGGGAAAACATATAAAAGGACCTGCATATTGCAATTTAGGGGAGATTCAGAAAGATTCTGAGTGATTTTGACAGAATCCCATACCGTCTTCTCGTATAGTCGCGCTGGGTGTAACGCTTCAAAAGCGGAATAAAACACCAAGATCTCACATTTAATTCGAGATTTTTAAATCAATAAAATTCAGTTGTGCTTAAAATTATTGTGCGTTCAGGTCCAGGTAAATTATCGAACATTCACCGCCAATTTGTTTATAACTTTTAAAATAATATCGAGTTATTTCAATTAAATTATCGAACATTCACCGCCAATTTGTTTATAACTTTTAATAATATCGCGGGTTTGCGAAGTATCTATCGAACATTTAATGCCAATTGTTAATAATATCGAGAGATTGCGAAGTATTTATCGAACATTTAATGCCAATTGTTAATAATATTCAACCAATATCGCGGGTTTGCGAAGTATTTATCGAACATTTAATGCCAATTTTTAATAATATCGAGAGATTGTGAAGCAATTATCGAACATTCACCGCCAATTGTTTATAACTTTTATATAATATCGAGTTATTTCAATTAAATTATCGAACATTCACCGCCAATTTGTTGCTTAGAGGCAACTACGTTGCATTTCTTTTTATCGGTATAATATAAAACAGGTGTTGCATTACGAACACATTTGTGCATTCCAGTAGTTTTTCTTATCGAACACCACATTTACGTTTCTTATTTACACAGTGCCGACTTTAACTAATTGTAGCTTCGCGGATAATTACCCTAGTGAATTATTTCGAACGGAGACCCCTACTTATCGCGTAACGGAGTGCGTAAACTACCCTGTCATTTCACCACCTTCCGACTTGAAGAGGTTTTGGAAGCTGGTTATCGCACCGACTTTCTGGTATGGTTTAAGACATCGTATTCAGCTCCATCCCGCATTCCGAGGACGATTCTCACTCTTGGAGGACCCGCCAACGACTTTATCTAGAGGTCGAACCCTAACAACTAAACTAAGTAAGAAACCTTTGTATTTTTAAGATTTGTGATGATAAGTGGTCACCTTGGCCACAGGTTATGTTTATGAACATTCAGTTCAAACCCTGGAAGCCGATCGCAACCTTTTGTAAATCTTTTGTGTTAACTAATGTTAGTATCGATTATTAACGTAACTTTTACTACGCCATTCGAGCGTTCATATTTTAACCAGCAATTTAACATAATACTTTAGGTTTAGCATTGCAGCTAAAGTTTGTTTTCCCCGTTGTTGGGAATTTTGATAATCAATTGCATTGATTAATTTTCATTATCAACTTTGTGAATCATAGTTTTAGATGTTATCAAGTCGCACTTAAGTAACCATTTTTGTGGAGTGCTGTATTCAATACGCACCCCTTTGTCACCTGACTGCGCGCATCGGTCACATTTTCTTAAATTTTTGTTATTATGAGGTATTAAACCTATAGTAAAAATTTCGAATAAATCCGGCAAGAATTACGAGTCCAATATTCTTTGAGAAGATATTTTTAGGTCAGAGTATATATCGAAAAGATTGAAACATTAACTTAACAGACAAATTTATGTTTTACAATCGAGTAATAATTATAATATTTGATGGGAAAGAAAGTATTCTCAAAAGAATTTTATACACGTCTAATAAACCATGCGGTAGATAATACAGCTTTAATAGAGTTGACGTAGCACCCGTCAATAATTCGCATCGTCAGCAAGAAAGTCTCCATTCGATAGCATGGCAAACCAAACGTCAATCCATGCATATGCTTTGCTATAATTTTATAGAGGACTGAGAGACACTTTTATGCAATCCATGAACTCGTGTTCGCTGTCGAGACAAAAAAAACTCACACGTGCGGTCTTTCGAGCCGTGCGAAACAATGCCCGTTGTTTGTTATCTCGAACATGTGCCGATAAGCAACCAAATGTGCTGGCATTTAACATAGAAGGTATAGGAAAGTAGAATTATCGAAAACAAATAAAAACTAGACAAAAACTTATTTTGCTCAAGTCCAGACAGGCAAAAAATTGTTATTCTGGGCTCATGTGCTGATATATATCCCCACACTTTCATTTGGAAGAAAGACAAAAGCGTGCCTTCGCACGTCGGTCAACACCCAATCAGAATGCATATCCCTTCTTTTCGAATTAATGAGATCCAATTATAAGGGCTCAAATCAATCATTAAGTGGGAATTATTCTAATTTATGGAAGGGAAAACACATAAAATGAACTGCAAATTGCAGATTCAGGGAGATTCACAAAAGATTCTGAGTGATCTTAACAGGATCCGATACCGTCTTCTCGTGAATAACGCTTCTAAAGCGGAATTAAGACACCAAGATCTCACATTCATTCGAGATCTTTAAATCAATACAATTCAAGTGTGCTAAAATCATTGTGTTTTCAACTTCAGGTAAAATTATCGAACATTTTATACGAATTGTTTATCACGTTTAATAATATCGAGTTATTGCAAATAAATTATCGAACATTTTATACGAATTGTTTATCACGTTTAATAATATCGAGTTATTGCAAATAAATTATCGAACATTTTATACCAATTATTTATCACGTTTAATACTATCGAGCTATTGCAAATAAATTATCGAACATTTTATACGAATTGTTTATCACGTTTAATAATATCGAGTTATTGCAAATAAATTATCGAACATTTTATACGAATTGTTTATCACGTTTAATAATATCGAGTTATTTCAATTGAACTTTCCGAACATTTACCGTCAATTGTTTATAACATTTAACCATGTCGAGTTATGTCAATTAAAGTATCGAACATTTAATGCCAAGTGTTTATGACATTTAACAATATCGAGTTATTTCAACTAAAATTATCGAACATTTAATGTCAATTGTTTATCACTTTTTTATAATATCGAGTTATTTCAACTAATATATCGTACTTTAGTCTCGCACTATTTGCCGCTTGGATGCAATTGCCTTGCATTTCTTTTTATCGGTATGGTATAAAACAGGTGTTGCGTTGCGAACACATGGGTGCATTCCAACAGTTTTTCTTATCGAACCCCACATTGACGTTTCTTATTTACACAGTGCCGGCTTTAACTAATTGTAACTTCGCGAATAATTATTCCAGTGAATTATTTCGTACGGAACCCCTATTTATCGCGTAACACAGTGCGTAAATCACCCTGTCCTTTCACCACCTTCCGATTTGAAGAGGTTTTGGAAGCTGGTTATTACGCTGGCCTTCTGGTATGGTTTGAGACATCGTATTCAGCTCCATTCTGCATTCCGAGGACGAATCTCACTCCTGGAGGACCCGCCAACGGCTTTGTCTAGAGGTCGAATCCCAACAACTAAACTAAGTAAGAAACCTTTATACTTTTAAGATTTATGATGTTAAATGGTCACCTTGGCCACAGGTTATGTTGATGAACATTCAGTTCAACCCTGGAAGTCGATCGCAACCCTTTTGTACATCTTTTGTGTTAATTAATGTTAGTATCTATTATTAACGTAACTTTTACTACGCCATTCGAGCGTTCAGATTATAACCAACAATTTAACGTAATATTTCAAGTTTAGCATTGTAGCTAAAGTTTGTTTTTCCCGTTGTTGGGAATTTTTGGTAATCAATTGCATTGATTAATTTTCATGATCAATTTTATGAATCATAGTTTTAGACGTTATCGAGTTGCACTTAAGTAACTATTAATTTTGGTGGAGTGCTGTATTCAATACGCCCGCCTTTTACGTATGAACTTTCTGGGTCATACCTTGCAAATTGACAGTTTGTATTTTTGTAACCGTAATCGTTTTACGAATATTAAGTTCGCAACGGAAACCACACTGAAAGGTTCCGTCAACTGTACATATTTATTTTTATACGATACATGTAAATTTGATAGTATCTTGTGTAAATTTTGTCAACTCCCCCCTGATATTATTTTATTCATTACATTTTTGTTATTTCCCAACTGTGTGTTTTATTGTTATTGTGTTAATGTTTATTTAGCTATTTTCACCAACGGAAAGTTCGCCTCCTGTAAAGGTAAGGTCATTGAGCGAGGCTTTTCCGGAGTGAGAATTCGCCGTAAGATCATAAAGTTGTCGCGTACCAGCTTGGAAGGTGTGATAACCAGTCCACTTCAAAAAGATTCATTTCTTCGTATGCGTGGCGCCCATTTTAACTCCCGCGTGTATATTAATCCCACCGATTTTGACTTACCTCCCCCCCCCCCCCGTGTAAATTATTCACACCGATTTTGACAATTTTTAGAATCGCGATCGAGGATTGCCCGGTCGTCGATTGGAAACACACGCTTTGCGACGTGCCGTCACACGACCCTTTTTATTCCTTTCACCAACCCACCCCTTCGCGACTTTGAGCTAGTCAACTTTTTATTACCTGTTGGAAAGGTGTCGTGGATGCTAAACGTGTTGTAACACCTTTTACGTATGAACTTTCTGGTTCATACTTTGCAAATTGACAGTTTTTGTTTTTGCTACAGTAATCGTTTTACGAACATTAATTTTGCAACGGGAACCACACTGAAAGGTTCCGTCAATTGTATATATTTATTTTTATACGATACATGTAAATTTGATAGTATCTTGTGTAAATTTTGTCAACTCCCCCCTGATATTATTTTATTCATTACATTTTTGTTATTTCCCAACTGTGTGTTTTATTATTATTGTGTTAGTGTTTATTTAGCTATTTTCACCAACGGAAAGTTCGCCTCCTGTAAAGGTAAGGTCATTGAGCGAGGCTTTTCCGGAGTGAGAATTCGCAGTAAGATCATCAAGTTGTCGCGTACCAGCTTGGAAGGTGTGATAACCAGTCCCCTTCAAAAAGATTCATTTCTTCGTATGCGTGGCGCCCATTTAAACTCCCTCGTGTATATTAACCCCACCGATTTTGACTTGCCTCCCCCCCCCGTGTAAATTATTCACACCGATTTTGACCATTTTTAGAATCGCGATCGAGGATTGCCCGGTCGTCGATTGGAAACACACGCTTCGCGACGTGCAGTCACACGACCCTTTTTATTCCTTTCACCAACCCACCCCTTCGCGACTTTGAGCTAGTCACACTTTATATACCTGTTGGAAAGGTGTCGTGGATGCAAAACGTGTTGTAACAAGATCCCACAAAGTGGAACCACTAACGAACTTCACAGCCGAACAAGCGGAAGCGCCGACGAAGAAATCAAACACCCTGTACATTGGTCTACATCGCTGCTTATTTCCAAAAAAACACATAATTAAAAATAAACCCAAAAAAAATGTCGAACATAAAATTTCAAATACAAGATTTGAACGCAGGACGACCAGTTCGGAAATCCTATGCCAATGCATTTAACCAACGCTGCTCGATACAATCCAGTGAAAATAATGCATTGTTCGAATTCAAAAACAATTATTAATTAATAATTTTAAAATAGAAAAATTCGAACATATCGCATTCATATCGACGCCTGCGAACGTAAAAGATTAGACGGCCTCTTATCACGCTGAAACAAAGACGCAAAACCTGCAAACCAACGATAACTTCGGCCAAAAAAACGTTCAAAGCAAATTGCAAGGCAAAGGAAACCAAAATGTTAAAACAGCAAAAAAATAATAATTAGCACGATAACACAAAAAAGAAAAGATACAAAATACCTGGAGACGTCTGCTCAGGTTGTTCAAGGTAAAAATGCGGCCAGAATGCGGATTTTCCAAATATGGCGGAATGATTGTTTCCTCGTATCATTATCAGCTTCCAAAAAATCGGTCACCAAGCGTCAAAAAAATGGAATCGCGCTAAAAGGAAAATGCACTCACGTTTTCGCACTTAAAACCAAATTTGATCATTCAAAAATACTTGTAAAAATTGCAACTTCATGCAGAGCAAAAATTATATCTGTTGCTCGCACTACAGGCTTTATCGACCTCCCTTTTTTGGAAAACTGCCATACCGACCTTTTCTGATCTAATTTGGAAATATTCCGTCCGTCATTTTGGTCACCTAACTGACAGGCGTAGAAATGCACAAATCCTTAATTAAATTAGGTCGACTCAAAGGTGGTCAAATAAATCGACTTATCCAGGTATCAAAAATAAATCGTTTCGCTGAACGAAACAGTAGAAATATAAAGTTGTTGACAAATAAGGTCGACAACGTAAAACACAGTAACAGTGTGTACTGTTACGGTTACACTTGGCATTTTTAACTAGCATGCGAGAGCGTCATGTGTGGATGGCTTTCGACATGCATTTATCATAGAGGGCTAATAAAAAGATTGCAGTCCGATTTCGGACAATGAATTAAGTCAGTTACGCTTGGACTCTTGAAGCAGCCTCAGTTGCATTATGACCTCGGAGCAAGAGAGTTACGCTTTAATTTTCAAAGCTTTAATTTTCGGTACCGTGCGTAAAATTGATTATGACAATCCGATTTACGACTACCATCCTAATTTGTAGGATAGAGAAGAGTTTTGCATAATTATTATCAACCGCCTTGAGGAGAAGGCACCGAAAAAGGAAGAATACACATTTTACCTAAAGCATGTTAACTGTAATTAAATCGACTGTCGAAGGGTCTTGAGTGCCAGATCCGAATTATTTAAATTAGTTATATAGTTTTCTGTTGTTAGGGCTCAGTCCTCTTAATTAATCACAATATTGCCTTCCTTGGATTCAAAGTCCAACTAGCCTTCCATCTTTTTGGAGGTCTTCTGAGGGGCCTTCTGGTGTAAGGCTTTTGTATTATCACTATTAATGCGATGTTCTCAGCATGCATTTTCTCTACAAGCCTTTTTGCTCTGGCCTATGTGACAACATCCTGAATTATGTGTTATCCTGGGTTATTTTGTGAATTTTGACAATGCACAAGTGCAATTTGAAATATTGTGCATTTGGGTCAAAAACTTCTAGTTACGCCACTGTGCATATAAAAGACATAAATAGTTAACCTTAACCAGGTTATAGTCACTGATAATTACTTTTCTTTAGTACTTACATTTATACTGTATTTAGTTACTTGCAAAAGTTTCTTCTCCTACCGCACATGTAGCCAGCTTTTATGGTTTCAGTAATTTTTACAAGTTGATGATTACTTACTTACGAAACAAAACCTGTAAGTAGTGCCTATATGTGTTTGCTGTTATAATTTTGGTTTTATTTCAATTATATTATTTTGGTCATAACTTTTCCGCGGAATATAACATTTATTAAATATTCCTAGTTAAGTAGATATTATTTAATTAATTAAATTAATAGAGGGTATTGTTCTTAAAAGTTAAAATGAAAAATATATTCATAACCTTGATATACATATTATGTAGCATCAAGCTAATTATAATTTTCGCAAAATTTCAATGTTAAATTAAAAACTTAATTTTAATTTTTGTTTAGAATAAGATGTATTACGCGGTAGAAAATTGTTATAAAAATAACTTCAGTTTTAAAATTTTTATATATACGTAGTAGGCTTCATCTCAGATCTAAGGATTATAAAATGCGCATGGCTTTGCATTACAATTTGTCGTTCAATGAACACTAAGGATAATAAATTATTAGCCTATTAGATCAGTTTACACATTGTGCGCAGACAAGCAACAACTTGGAACTCGGATTACCGCAATTCCTGGGTTTCTATGCAGCTCTCCTTATGATAATCACACAAGCCAATATCATCCTGGCTTCATAACCGTGATCTGAGGAAATATAGCCATAAACTAACACATTAAATTTTTATAATGAATTGACTTGATTGAATAAAAAAATTATATTAATTTTTATTATACTATGTATTTCAGACATTTACCATGTATTTAACGAAGTGTTGCTGCTGCTGCAGTCTAAAGTATGGATACTTTGCTTACGGAATTCTTAGTATGGTAAGTAAGCATGCTTTTTTAATATTAATTTGGTTTAGTTCATTAAAAAAAACTTTTAGGCAGCACGATTGACGACATTTTTGAGTCTTTTGAATGCATCCGGAACCTATATATCTTTTATAACTTCACAAAGAGAACCAAGTCCACTATATACACAGCAGACTCTGAGTATTTCTAGTACATGGTGTCTAACGAGTATTGTTTCTTTGTTTTTTACTCTTAAAGGAATAACACAAGTAATAACAATTATTATCATCAGCTAATATTGTTGATTTCAATTAAAAATACCTACACTTATGATGGTGCGGCATCACCATAGTCACTAAAAGAACGACTTACATAGGCAAAAAATGCTAGTATTATTTTTCTAAATTAATTGCAAAGATTATTACACCGGTGTAAATTTATTAAAATTTTGAAACGCTTCTTTATAAAATTAGCCATTTCAGTCCGAAATTGCTCCTAGTAATTTAGATTGAAAGCAACTATAAAGAAATTTATTGTATAATATAATTAATCTGTTTTAGAAACGTTCAATTTTAATCTATCCATATATAGTTATTTTGGTTGTCGAATTAATGTTACTCGTATTTTCGATTATTCTTTTATCAGCAACATTTTTTAGCGGAACATTATTTGTGGCATATTATTTAATAATTTTACCATTTCTAGCAGGTATGTAGAAACAATTAAGTTTTGATTTATTACGCAAATTATATATTAAGGAAATTCCGGAACTTGTTATATTATGTATAATTATTTTTTTCAGCTATCTTGGGTTACGAATTATGGTGTTTAATTAGTTTATACAAACACATAAAAAATAAAGAAAATAACGTAAAAAGAAGTATGCATTCGGTGGGAGATATGGCATCCGTCAAAACAGTTTGATTGGGTGAAGAAACATCAAAATCCGAATAGCTCTAACCTAATGCTAAAATTGTTTAATTCTTTATTATTGTAATCCTAAATTAAAGGAACATCGTCCAGTTAAATGTACTCATTAATCCATTTTAACATGTTATGTTTTTAAATCGCCTTAGGAGCAATTTTTGTATAAATTTGCAATTTAAATATGTTTGGTTTGAGGACGCAACTTTTTTTGTGTCTATAGTTTTGGTTTTAGACTTACAATGTTGATCTCACAGACATTTTTTGTTTGTGGTATATGGTATGGTATTGGGACGACCACATAAATAGTCGCGATTTTTGTGGATGAAATGTCAGTCTTGGTAGATTTAACCCATAAAAATTAACTTATGTATAAGATGATGTGAACCTTTGGTGCTCAGAAGACAGTAAGAAAAATTAGTCCTAAAGCAAGTGATCGGTATTGTCTCAAGTTTACCATAGAAAATGATTCCAAATAACAACACAAATTAAATCAATACTTATTATAATAACTTGTTAAATAATAAATAAATAATTGTATATAAAATAAAACCAAGATGTAACTTAAATTTCAAGCATATACAATATTGTATGTAAACAAATGAATTATAATTCATCAAAAACAGCTATGATTACAAAAAATAAATTGTAAGATAAGATTACGAACTGGGAAAAGGTATTTAAGCATAATTAGAAGCAGAAATCGTCAAGTTCTAAAAGTTGCTAAGGCAAACATTTCATTCGCCGTTTAGTAAAATGCATCGAAATGGAGGGAAAATTTAAGTCTTGCTATGTTTTCCTGAGAAAAACTTAAATTTCTGACAGAAACTATAACCTTATAACTTCGAAGCGCTAAACGATGGCCATCAATCTGCGTTGTCAATCATGTTAAGAGGGGCACCGTTGTGATTTATCGCAGCAGGTGGCGCCACAATAGAAAAATATCTAATTTTTGTGGTTGAAAATCTATTTATATAATTATATTAGCATTACAGGCCTAGCAGGCTCATGGCTTGTTTTGTCACTGTATTCCATTGCTTTCTGTCTCTAGCTTCTTCTTCCCAGTTCTCCAACCAGATCTCATTCAAATGCTCCCGCACTTTATTTTTCCATCGATTTATTGATCTACCACTTCTTTTCGTTCCACCAAATTCCATACCACTCTTGGGGTTCTATTCTCAATTATCAAACCAAATGTCACAAACATCGAATTTTTTGAGAGTTTACACATCCCACTATGCTTGGTTCTCCGTATAATAATTATACCAAGCTCTCGATTGGTCCTGATCGTCCATTTCCCATTCCAGCGTATAACTTTCTCTCATGGTCCAACCCTCAGCTCCATACTTTACTGACGATATAACTATTCCTAGGTACGTAAAGGCGTTTACCTTTTAAACTTTACCGTTTCATTCTTTAGTGTGCACTTCATATTCTTCTAAAATATAAACAGGTAAATGTTTGTATGTAAAACCGGTAAAACTCTTAAGGCATTTTACGATCGACTTACGTCACATTGTATTATAAAGGTTTATATAGCATTATATAAATATTCTTATTTTTCTACATCTCAAATCAGAATAATGAAAATGGAAAACTTATAGTAAGAATAACTTGCTATTGGATTGTAATATGAATGCTAATTAAACCTGACATGCTTAAATTCGTCATTTATTCTCGAAAGTTATTAACAGTAACTGTAATAAAACTCTTTCATATTTTATCCAATAAAATAATTAATTAATTTCAATATACTTAGTAAACAAATTATGAAATTAAATCTAACATAATTACGACTACCATAAAATGACGTATTGGTATTTTTAACTAATGATCAAATATATATTTTAGAAGGCACTTCAAATAACGACCATGACATGTACGAAAATTTCATGCGAAATACGAATTATACAAAAATTTACTCCAATTAAAATTATTTTAAATAATATGCCTTTCTACCGTCTGGAATTTATTGTTATTTCAAAAAAAATTATGATCTAGGACACTTTGAAACTTCCATGTATTTAGTAGAGAATTTTGTGCTCTTCAATTTTGATCTGATAAGAATTTTCTATAAAGCTGAAATTCAGCGAGTTATTATAGACGATATTGGAAGGCGAGAGAAGCTGACATTGGATTTTAAAGAAATTTTGGGGGGTCATTGGAACACGCAAATACTACATATCCCTGCAAAATTTCAGCTTGCCTGAATTTTGCGGAAATTCGAACCACATTTTCGACTTGCTTGCTTGGACAAGTAGTAACTAAAGTATTGCTGTGATTTAAAATGACCCCACACAACGCAAATAGTTGTAAATCTGAATTAATTGTCATATTAAGAAAAATTAAGCTAATTTTCTAACTTTAGATTGAACAGATAAGCACATCCAAATTATTTTATGATATTGTAGACTTATTGAGATCTTTAAAGATAAGAATGCTATATTAAAACCTGCTAAATAGATTCATTTTGAAGATGAACAAGTCAGAATCTTCTGATAAGACACTTTAATCTAGAAATGATGAAATTTGTTAAAATTTGTTATCTGTAAAACATAACCTTCACTTTTGTGAACTTTAAATTGAAATATCTCTGTAAATAACTTATTGTATGAAAATCTGTTTATAACAAAAATTCTTTTATATCTAACTGTATGTGATAACCTGATAACCATAAATTGATCTCCGAAATTTGTAAAAAGGTAAATAAGGTTCAAAATCCATTAAAGTTTGATAAGTGAAATGCGATAACAAAAATAGTCAAATCCACTACTTCAAATGGCTCCCAAATCGACTACTGTAATGGAAATCAACAGAAAAGCATATAAGTGATCTCTTCAATAATGGAACCAACTCTGAAAATTACAGAAAATTTCATTAAAATAAAATTCGTAAAAGGAATAAATTTGACTTAGAAGTCGTTGATAACGTCTCAAATTGGTAATTTGCGCAAGCAAGTTTAGTTGAATTTTGATATTTGAAGTGGACGGACGTGCAACGTGATCCAAGATATCAAACCTTGGTCGATAAGAAATCCAAGATGGCAAATGTTAGTTGCATAAACTGAAAATTAAGAATGTTATTTTTCAACTCAGCACTCGAATATCTGAGAATTATTTAATTCGAAATTACTTACCAGCACATAATCTAATAAAATAACACTATTAGAAAGTCAAATTTGGATGATTACAGCTACAACAACTCAATTCAAACAGGAGGAGATCGGAAGCGTCACATCAAACTGGTATCCATTCAACATCTGAGGTGGAAGTATCACATAGTGAGCGAGTGATAACCAAGATTGTGTTTTTTCTACGCAGACTTATTAAAAAGTCAGGATTAAAGAATTCAAAGGTATTTGAAAATTATTATTTTATTAACTTTACGCCTTCAGCATTTTACATACAGGATGCTGAGAAAAGACCTTAGCAGGTGAATTTTCGGCTACCCTACTTTATAAACATTTCATCAACAAAACATTTTTTTATTATTTGATTTTCTACGCTTCGCCAAGAGCAACAATTTAACTATAAAAACATTTAACCCGTTTTTGGACAACGGCAAGACTTAAATTTATTTAAGCAATTAAAGGAAGAGAAGAAAGAAGAGGATCGTCCTTCGACATTATTTTTGATTTTTTGATTATTGTAAACATTCTGGTAACAGATAAGGTATCTGTACAAATTTTGTTATTTGCGCTTTGCGATATTTATTTTGAATACAAAATCATTTCTGAATTAATCCAATCTTTTTATTATAATTAAACTTTTACAGGTCAGTATTCTAAATTTTTAAGATCATTCAAAAACAAAAGTGGATCGTTTTATCTGATCAAAGTAATTAAGCATTTTATTCAAACTCAACAAACATTTTTCTATCACTTAAAAATAAAATTTTCTCAACTCAATAAGCTGCATCCCTTAATTTAGTTAAATACCTGCAATACTCTGAGAGAGCCTTAGACTGAGCTATACAAGAGGGACAAGGTGGTGAACTTTCCAATAAAATTTAGCACGTAAAAATTTTAGTATTACTCATTTTATATTTTTTTCATTCATTCGAATGTGGCGCCCAAATAAATCGACGTGTATAAGTATTATATAGGGGAGATCATAACAGTATGTGAAAATCTGATTTGTATACAATTCTGTGCTCTTCAGTTTTAGTTTAATGACCCAGAATGAATGCATGGAACTCTTTGGATTGATATTATAGATATTTATTATGACAATAAGCCTCAACACCTTCGGGTATACATGAGGTTTTTGATTTTGATTGATTGATTATGACAATAAATGAGAGTAAAATTGGTAGGTTACAATACCTATAATCCTTCCCTATTACTTAGGGGATGTCTATATTATTAGGGGCATCTTCTCTTCGCCTTTTCTGTTTCCTTTTCTTTCATTCGCCTCAACTTCTTTCATTCTATATCATGGATTCCTTAACCTCCGTTCTCTTCGACAATTTCTATCCTTCTGGCTTCCTTTTTCTTTTCCTCCCAGTTTCCAAATTCATGTTTCGTCTCCATATCATATTGCTCACTTGCCTCCTTCAATGATTGCTTATTAAGGAACATGGGATTTTCATTGTTCAACGAATAATGAAAATGATTGTTTTATGGTTTTATGAAGGTTTGAACACCGAAGAAAAATTTGTATACCAAAATATACAATAGCAGATAATTCTAAACGTACAGGAAATTGAAGGGATTGCAGAATATTTTTGCGAACAATACAAAAATTTGCAAGATCTTATACACTAAAATTGCAAAATGGTTGAAACCTTTTGTGATATTTGTGACTTTTTTCGATAAATTTGATCTTATTCTGGACTGAATGTGATGTCGAAAAGTTAGGGGCTGTTTCCGGATGTTACCCAATGCATTTAATCGAAAAAACAGTTTCGAGTTATTTCATTATTTGTCCTACCAAAACTACTAAAATATAATAAGATATAATAAATGAAAATGATTTCCTTGAAATAAATTTTAAAAATTGAAGATATACATAATTAGTACTATAAGGCCAGCAATATTTAAGTCACATTCATACGTAGAATGGCCTTATGGATAATACCAGTCTGCACCGTTTATTTCAATTAATAATTTAATAAAATTGTTTTCCACTTCAAAGTTTCAATTTTTGGAAAAATATCTACCTGTTGTAAATCTATTAAACTATTAATTTGTACGCAATTAAGCTTGCAGTTAAAATTAAATTATTTTATAATATCAATTAAGTTTTTGTTTTAATTTTATACAAACACAACACTTTTCGTATTTGAATGTCCGCAATCGAGCACGAAGGCCGTGTTAGAAATAGTAGTGACTGCTTATGATAAGTCTTATAATAGTTAGCTTTAAACCAGGTTATATAGTCATACAATAATATAGGTAAAAATAGAAAAAAAAATAAAAAACGTCCTCCTAATAATCAGTATTCTGCTTAACACTTGCTTAAATTTTAGTACCTATAGATTTTAGTTACTTGCGCAAGTTACGCGCTCTCCGCGTGTGAATTCGGCTACAGTTTCAATAATTCCTACCAGAAGTTGATTATCTACTTGTTGAGGAAACACAAACCGTAAGTAACCTATACGTGTATTCTTTTATAATTTTTTTTGATCTCCAATTGCATAATTTTATTTCGGCCGTAATTTTCCTGAAAAAATTATCATGTTAATTATTACTTTTCATAAGTTTTATGTAAGGTGGATTTGAATTTGTTGGCTAAAGTTGCAATTTAAAATCTATCAATAACCTTGATATTTAGTTGTGTAGAGTAGCAAGCTAATTTTAAATTTTCGAAGCGGCTTAACAGTAAAAAATTTTAAAATAAAATACTAGAAATTTATCATCGATGGGTTTAATATGCAATATAAGTTGTTAAAACAAAAATTACATTTAAATTTTCGTTTTGAATATTACGCGATAGAAAATTGTACCAAAAATAACTTCCAAATTTTAGAGCTTTTATTAATTGATAGTTATAAAGTACATATTATTATGGCTATTACATCATGTCGCACACCCAATGCAAAACCAACATTACTCAAAAAATTACGATTTCGAGTTATGAACACTAAAATATTGGTTAAATTCAATATTTTATAGTGTAAAACTTTCATAACTGTAGCTTCAATATTAAACAATGGGGACCACTTTATGATAGTATTATACTTTGCTATGTTTAAATGCAACGTGAAATATTCAAGGAACATTATCTCCAAACAAACTATCGTTTTTGAGTTAATCAGTGCTATTCACATCACATTGGTAATTTACCAAGTTCTTAGCCAATTGGCTAAGTTGTCAATTCCGATTTCAATATTTTGTTACCAACATTTTGTTCATATTTAAAGAAATGTTACTAGCATCTGCGCATAATTTTAATTTGACAGCTGTTAGAATTTGGTTAGAATAATAACTAAACTTTCATCTTGCAGCGTCATTACAGAATACAGAAGTGTTTTTCTTATCAAAATTTAATTCAAAATTAACCCTAGTATAATTGAGCTTGCATTTACCAAAAAAGACCTCAACAGGATTTCCCACGTACGTTATAAAACATCGTTTCAAAAACATTACATCAATTCTACTGAGTAAGTACATTTATTTAGTAAGTTTCTTATAATTTGTTATCTTCCATTTTTCGTAAAATTTTAGACCCAACATTTGAAGAAATTCAAGAAAAAAATTTATTTATTATCAATTTATTACAAAAAATTGCTGATGCTATGAATATGGTAAAAGAGGCGCTAAATAAATTGAAAAACTAAAATACAAATTTTATTTAATGTAGTGATTGATACAATAAACGATTAATCAAAAATGATTTTGGTTAACTGCATTTCTAACAGTGCGACCGTTAGCATCATCGCTAACACCTATTTGCTCATTGTCGTTTATTCTCTTCCTCTATAATTAAAAATAGCATGAAAATAAATTACTCTATATCCCACACTCGATGGTGAAATATCAGGAGTGAAGATGAAGTCAAGGATTAAAAAATATGCTGTAAATGAATAATGTACCCCAAATGCTCCACGATAATGTTTATCGAGTAATAACCTCTGCGATACATCGACTCACCGAACTTTGCGACATGCTGTAACTATAAAAAATCCTGCCCCACACCTTTTTGATATGAACCTTGTGCCATAAACTGTAAAGCTGCAAATACCTAAAATGTTCAAACCTATATAAATAATTCACCTTTTTCTAAATATAAAATTTTATACTCTGATGCTTTTCGGAATGTGAGAATACTGTTGACTATCTTTCATATGCCCTGTTTGCAACAGCAACCAACGATATAAAAAAATTACAACTTGAAGTTACCTATTACATTCTATTTAATTTTAATTCAATTAAAATTTTTTATTGTAATTTAAATTTTTTTAGTTTAAATAAAAATTAAATTTTAATTTAATCAAAAATTAAATTTTAATTTAATTAAAAATTAAATTTTAATTTAATTAAATTAAAAATTTAAAATTAGTGCGATAATTTACAATTTTACGGATTAAAACTTGATTTTATATCTAATGTCAATCCCAGCAAGTGATGTATAGGTGTTGCCTGCAGCCAATTGGCTAATGCCAAGTTCTTACTTATAAGTAAGAACTTACTTGCTGTTTTTAATCGCAAAATTTGTCAAGATTGGCTATTTTCGAGGTTAATTGACATAACTTAAGAATTTCACTAAAAGTTGGTAGTGAAAATGTAATTTAGCCAATAATTGACATTAACTAAGGTGCATCTTGAATAACCCGTAGCTGTCAAATGTCATTTATACGTCAAATTGCCAACAATTTGCCAACAATTGGTTATAACTAAGGTGATGGGAATAGCACTGAATATGTTGGTTTTGCATTGGATGTGCGATGTAACCATAATGTTATGCGTATTGGTATATTTAAATTATATTAAGGTCAGGGCCGTAAGTAGCTAAGGATTTCAGCGCCGGTCGCAGATTAAATAAAAGCAAGGCTGATCGGCGCTTAAACTAAAAATTTACGCTCCAGATGACACCGACATAGGAACTCTTTCAAATTCTGCCTTCCTACGGCCCTGACCAAGGTCGACAGTTCGACATATTAGTTAACAAACTCATTAGGACCATTTTAATCAGCTGTAATTAAAATTTTACTGAAATGTAGTTATGCCAAAAATTCGTTATATTGCATAAAATTATACCCGCCCACACATTGACCTTTCAAGGATGGATCTTCTTAAAACACGTGCGAATTTTTAATGTCCCATTACATATAATTGTGTTTGTCAACAAATCCGTCAAATATTTTTATCCAAACTTGGCTCATGTTAAATTTTCTGAGGCATCAGTTCACAAAACTCGATTCATCTATCAAAATCGTCTTCACAAGTTGGCGAATTTGAATTTTTTAAGGAAGAAACTTGTGGATTTTTAGCACTTTTTGTAAGGAACCAATTAAAATATTTGTTGGCTTAGTAACCTTTTAAACGGAGATGCCAGGATTGGCATCAAAATGACCTGGTACATCCATTTCGAAAAATTGATCCAAAATTCCGCATTGATTATTAATTTTGTTGTGTATATGGAGCCGGTAACTTTTAATTTTCGTACTAACTTTATCAGGTACCCCTAGAATGGTAACTAAAGTTTTTACTAATTGCCTATTAATTATATTTTAGACATTCAACATGCTTTTGAACAAGTGTTGCTGCTGTTGCAGTCTGAAGTATGGATACTTCGCTTATGGAATTCTTAGCATGGTAAGCTACCATTAATTACTTCAATTTGATTTAGCTAATTCTGGATGACTTTTAGGCAGGACGATTGATGGCATGCGTTAGTATTTATCATGCTTCCAAAATCTATGTTGGGCCATTTACAACCTCACATGAAACGCAAACTCAAATACTTACATCTCAGCTTATGAGTATTTCTGCTGGATGGGTTATCACGAGTGCTGTTTCTTTGTTTTTTACTCTTAAAGGGATAGTGCAGGTAATAACAATTATTATCAATCACTGAAGTTAAAAATGTATTGTCTTCATCTGTTTTAGAAACGTTCAATATTAATTTATCCATATCTCACAGTTTTGATTGTGGAATTAATAGGATTAATCTTTACGGGTATTATTTTCGCTATAACTGTATCTGCATACGGTTTAATAATTTTACCAATAGCAGCAGGTTTGTATATTATGTTGTTGCTCATAGAGCGCTCTCGAGCTTGCTTAGAGCATATTCCAGAACTTGATATAAGTACCTACAATTTAATTTTTTTTTAGCTATTATTGTATACGAATTTTGGTGTTTGTTTAGTTTATACAAACATATAAAAGCAAACGAAAGAATGCGATACGTGGGAGATATGGTACCGCTCAAAGCAGTTTGATTGGCTTAAGGAAAAGAAAATATAGTCAGCTACTAATTTAACGTTGAAATTGTTCAAATCTTAATTATTGTAATCTTGTACAAACAGAGGCTTTTCTCACAAATTATTACCGTCTATTTAGGTGTTTTGCAATTTATTCAAACATTTTAATATTTTTATAACTATTGTATACCTACCCACAGCTTTCTATATGCACTGGAACATCAACTGAAGTATATCGAATATTGTTAAGTGTTTATATTAATAATCATTATGTAATAAAGCTTTTCCATATATAATCAGAAAATTTTCGTAAACTTGGAAACAAACCCGTTCGTTATACTTTCGTCAAATTGTTCACAATATACAATTTAAGATACGTAGATAATACGACATTGCTACCGGCATCAGAGAACGAAATGGTGGAGCTCTTAGAGAGAATTAAATCGAAGAGTGAAGAGCATGGCCTTAAAATAACGAGACCAAAAGTAAAATCCTAGACAGGGCAAATGAAAATCAGCAGTACATAAAAAGCATAAACGGTATTGAGACTGCAGTTTTTCTTGACGTTCGTATCACAAATACCGGAGAATGCGAAAACGAAATCAGACACAGAATCACGGTGGTAAAGACGGCAGTGGTAAAACTGACATGAATATGGAGAGATCGAGGAATATCGAAGTCCACTAAAATGAGACCCGATAATGACATAACGTTTCAGAGCGATGAACTATCAAGGCGACAGATCGACGACGTTTAGAAGCTTTTGAGATGTTTTGCTAGGGAATAATGCTAAAGCATTATTCACAACCTCTAAATTAACCGTAGAATTAGTAATTACAATTAAACGTAGAAGTTTGGCACCATTAAATCCAATGCGGTTGTTCACAACCTCGAAATTTGTACTTAACGTAAAATTAAAATTAATACGTAACGCAGAACCTTGCAAGCTTCAAGCTTTTTACGTAAATTAGTCGCCAAGTCGCTACTACGCATGCTTCAAAATCATTCAACTGTCATATGTGATTTTTAACCTAAAATCTATTAACTTTTGTGACCTAAATTACATTTAATATTCAAACTACAACGCAATGGATCGACGATTTTTGTTGGGACAATTATTAGCTGTAGTATTGGGTTATTTCTATGTCCGATAAGGTCCGACGTAGACAAACTAGAAACATTGACACTAGATGGAGTCACACTAATTTGCACGTTAATTTAGGCATTGTGAATGCTGCTAAAACATTAATTTAGGTTTAAATTTTGAGTACTAATTTATGTACTAATTCTACGGTTAATTTAGAGGTTGTGAATAAGGCTTAAGGGTGCAATACTGCACGTGACTTGCTGTTTAGGGCAAGGGACCAAGTGGTTGGTCTCCCCTTCGGAATGTGCGCACAACCCCATGGACAGTGCTATGGAGATATGCAAGGAAGAACTGTTCATAATGATGGCTACCACGATGCCCGCACATGGGCGTACCGAACTTTAACTACCAGTTAGTTATTTTAAATTTTAACCGCAGGTGAAAATATCTGCATCTGGCAATATCTCAAAATTAGACCTATTTATAATATTGCCTTAAAAGTTGGAAAGTTCAGGAAAATTCCCTGGAAGCAAAAAAGCTCACTTTCAGTGAGGTTCGTTTTTATGTAAATTGTTTTTTTGTTTTATTAGAAACGGAACCTTAACAGACATTAGAACACTTGAGCAATCTTTTTCGGATGTTAACAAATTGTACTTCGATACATCATTTCAATTTTAACTTAAGGTCACACACACAATTTATTCAATGGAAATTACTCGTCCAAGGTCGGCGTGTTTAGCAACGATTTTATAACCTACGGTGAAATACATTTGGTAGTTTATACGTGCAGAACGACAACATTGATTACCTTATAATTGTTAAGGAAATAATACCGTAAGTACACCGTACACGTGCATTTGTTTATAGTACATTATTTAATTTTATTACTTTAATAATAGCATTTTTGTTCGTGCATCTTGTAATCGATTACTAATTTAATTACTAAATTAATAATTAATAAAAAATTTATTATTTAGGTTTTTGTTATGTTATTCAGGAATATTGCAACATATTGTCAAGTTCATTAGATAATATTTTATTACACTAGATTATATTATTTTCTTATAAAAATTGTGGATTATCATAATTTTCCAGTTTCTATTAAACATTGACTACTATTGTCCAAAATAACAATTTTAATATATGGGCAACCTTGACAGTTACAGCATCAAGCTAATTACAAATTTTAGGGTCAGTTTAACAATATAACTATTTTAAAATAATTTGTTTGTAATATTATATCAAGGATTGGTCTAGGATATAATAGGT
Source organism: Podabrus alpinus (assembly GCA_932274525.1). Taxonomy (NCBI): domain Eukaryota; kingdom Metazoa; phylum Arthropoda; class Insecta; order Coleoptera; family Cantharidae; genus Podabrus; species Podabrus alpinus. The sequence continues at coordinate 11,737,556 of OW026457.1, read as the reverse complement.
AAAAAATATTCACAATGACAAAATTGCAATTATACATGTTACTAGACCAAAAATTAAATTTTTTAAACTATTACATATTATGCATTAGAAAACTAATATGTAAGGGATTTCACTGTATTTTTCATAGAAGTAAAGCCCAATTTTTAGATTCCTTAACCTCACTTTTTCTTCACGTGCCTATCCGTGACCGGATGTTAGCGGCCTCTCTTAACCTTAACCACACTACCTAAAATAATTGTAAGCTATATTTCAAAACGCATGATCAACAGTGCAGAAATTAGTGTAAACACCACAAGGGTTAATGCATAAGTTCGCAGCTTTTTTTTACCTTAAAAATTTAACTTTTTAAACATAATAAATGCATACATAAACTAATCAATAATATAATATTCTCCTGCATTGTTTATGATTGACTCCCAACGTTTTGGCAGTTTTTCGATTCCGCGCCTGAAGAAATCCGGTGGTTTGGAGGTGAAGAAGTCGTCGAGCCAATTTTGAAGAACAACGTAGTTATGAAAATCTGATGGAGCAACATCAGGAGATAAGGCGGATGTGGAATAACCTCTCAACCGAGGTCTCGAATAGCTGTTTTTGTAATGTTAGCAGTATGCGGACGGGCATTATCATGTTGTAAAACCACTTGATGCCGTCTTGCCGGTCGTTTTTCTTGAATTGCAGCCTCCAGGCCACGCAGTTGTTGACAATAAACCTCAGAAGTGATGGTTACATTCCTCGGAAGCAATTCATAGTAGATGACGCCTTCTTTATCCCTCCAGATGCACAACATTACCTTACGTGGATGGGCACCAGCTTTTGCACGAGGATTTGCTTGTTGCTGATGTTGATATAACGGCACCATTTTCGGACCCCAGTCACAATTTGGGACAAAATCGGCCGATGTTGTTGACTAGCTAAACGATGACGAGCAAGCAAAAAAGCACAAATGGTAACACGCCGAATTTTGTTGTTTTCGCTCAAAACTTATGGTACCCAAACACCCAACTTTTGAACGTTTCCCATGGAATGCAAATGTCGTACGATAGTTGATTGGTCACAATTTATCATATTGCCCAATGCCCGAGTTGATTGACGTGGATCATCATGAATTGAAGCATTTAAGCGGTCTTCATCAAACCCGTATGGTCTCACTGAACGTGGGAAATCATTCATATCAAAATGCCTCTTTTTGAAATGAGAAAAACATTTTCGTGCAGTACTTTCCACGATGGCATTCTCTCTGTAAACGCCACAAATAGTTCTAGCAGCCTCCAATGCCTTAACTCCTCGGTTAAACTCAAACAAAATTATACTTCGGAAAGGTTTTTTTTTTGTACTTGACACTCCATTTTCTTTAGCCAACAATTACCCCTAACTTTGTACAAATTGAAAAAAGTATTCAATAAAACAATACTGTGGCATTAAAATGACATTGATATTTTTCAAACAAATTTGTTTCAAAGCACTCTTACCTTGGAAACCAAAAACGCTACTAACTTATGCATCAACTTCATATGTGACTGTTATTAAAGATTAAGGGACCCATTTTGGTCCCCGGTGTATGGAGTAATTCGTTTTCTCAAATTTTGTACTTTAAATTATAGCAACGAAATTAAATTATGTTAAAGTATTTCAATAATAAATTTGAAAAATTATGTTAAAGTATTCCTTATAAGAGACGGTCGTTAGCTGAAGCGGTTATGTGCGTTGCTGCTAATGCGGAATGCCTGTTTCGACTCCGGGCTCAGTAAAAACTTTATTCTGACCGTCTCCCCTCGGAAGGCAATGGCAAACCACCGAGGTGTAATCTGCCTGGTACAGCCTCTCTGGAGATGAAGTGTATACATTTCCCGCGGTTCGGAGCCCGCGTTAAGCAGTAGGTCCCCTATGTGTGTGCTAATACTTCAAACGCATAACACATGCATAGGAGAGAGGTCGCCAACGTCCGGGAGACCGGATATGGCACACGAAGAGGAAGATTCCTTATTTAATGTTTATTTTTTGTTATTACTCGTTTTTATTTCCGATATGACTGTTGTCATGGAGAAGAAGCTGCACACGTGGTTTACACAAAAACAATTCTTTACGGAATTTCGGCCTTCGGGCTCGTTTCCGAAAAAGACAAGTATCTCTTTTTGTTGCTTACCCATAAACAGCTATTGTACAAAAATTAGGATTTCCATATTAGACAATAAAATAACAATTTATTATTGATTATATTTTTATAGACCGCCATCATGCTTTTAAAAAAATGTTGCTGTTGTTGCAATTTGAAGTATGGATACTTCGCTTATGGAATTCTTAGCATGGTAAGCCTGCATTCTTAATTCTGCTTGGGTGCAACTCTTTTAAGATGATTTTTAGGCAGTTCGATTGACGATATGCATTAGCCTTTATCATGCATCAGCAATATTGATTGGGCCTGGTGCAGACTCATATAAACCAGAAGTTCAAATAATGGTATCGCAGATTGTGAGTGTTTATACTGGATGGGTTATCACTAGTGCTGTTTGTTTATTTTTTACTCTCAAGGGAATAGTTCAGGTAATAACTCTAGCGCTAATATTATTAAACTTTATTAACTCCATTTGTTTCAGAAACGTTCAATATTAATGTATCCATATATCGTAACTTTGGTAGCCGAATTGATAGGTCTCTTAATTTCGGGAATTCTTTCAGTAATATACGGATCTGTATATTATTTTCTAATTGTACCAGTTGCAGCATGTAAGTAGTAACAATTATTAATTCGAATTATTATAATTATGTATAATTATGTATAATTATGTATAATTAAAATAATGTATAATTATAATATAATTATAATAAATATAATTTTTCAGGTATTATGATATACGAATTATGGAGTTTGATAAGTTTATATAAGTATATGAAAAACAACGAAAAACTACGATACATGGGAGATATAGCAGCCTTCAAAACAGTTTGATTATCAGGACAAAAACTGGTTCCAGAAAAATTGTTTAATTTAGATCTTGTAATCTACATCCTTATTTAAATGAAATATTTTGTTAGCCAATGTTGCTCAAGTTATACTAAGATATTTCCAGTAATCTATTCAAATATATAATATTTTTATAATTATGTATGTACCTAGGACGTTAAGATCAGTACTGAAACATTCCAGCTAACTTTTGAATTGTCCCCTTCTAAGTATATTTTAAATAATTTAAGTCGATACCCACCTTATTCTGTCTTACTATCGTAAATGCTAAACCCAAATAAATGCCCGCTTATGTCGCTTATTTCCTATGATATGATTTTCTAGCATCCCGTACAAAATCTAACTTTGTTAGAAATATTTACCCCTTATTAGTGCGTAGGAATTTACAGAGTGAATTATTTATCAGTGCTCCTGTTTTCTGTTTCGCAATTTGTAATATTTCTAGAACGAAACATTTAAATTCAAATCTAAAAGGTATCACTTCCATATTGGATACATAACTAAGGATTAAATAATAAGAATAATGTGATCCATACGCCAACTTTGGCTTAATCTATTAGAATGGCTCACAAGACCAAAATTGCCACTATATTTTGATTTAATTGCTTCAATAATCACATTGCTCGTATTCTTTGTTAAATTAGATAATTTAAGATAATTTAAACCAGAATAATAAACTGGAGACCGAGATGCAATGAGAGTAGTGTCGGACGACCGCCCAAGAGATGGGCAGATGACATAAGAGAGGTAGCCGGAAGACGATGGATGCGAACCGCGCGTAACCGCGAAAAATGGAAAGATAAAGGGGAGGACTATGTCCAATATTGCAATGAGAGAGTCTGAAGAAGAAGAAGAAGATTAAATTAAAATAGCAAATCTCAAGCTTATAGTCAACTATTACAACTACAATTTTAAGGGAAGACATTAACCGCTGCATTCTTTACAAAATGAACTGTTATACAGTAGGTTGGATTTAAAATTTTAACAAGTTGTAAACACTTCAGAGCACTCTTCCACTAATCAGTCTGAAATAATAAAACGAAAATTATTTCATCACTGCTTTATGCAATATAATAGGATTCTCCATGATTCGAAAGCACTCGGTGATAAACCTAATCAAAACAAGAATTTTTTTAAGTTTTTGTTTTATGTAGGAAGGGGAAAATCTTCAAAATGATAGTGTGGGATTTTACCCACTAAAACCTCCAAACCCCCTCCCTAATAAGCTGAAATTGAGAAAAAGCACAAAATAACCAACCATACCAAAAACGTTGTGATTTGTTATAACTACGCACATCTATCGGAAAAGCCTTAACAATTTGCCAAATTGATTAATTATCACAAGTGAATCAATAAATTAACACCTGACTGAAATTGATTACGGAAGTCAGTCCTACACGAAAATTCGCAAAATACTGAAATTGTAATAAAACTTTCTGAAGGACAAATAAGAAGCAAACTTTTTGTTTTTACAAAAGTTTTACAATAATTATTGAACTGTAAAATTACCACCTGAAATGCACTAAATTAGCAGCTCCGCAAATAGGTGAAACTATAAGAACATAAACTGAAGAAGTTAGAATTATCGAAATAATTATGCAATCAAAAAATAACACCTAAAAGCAATATATTTGTAAAGAGATATACATAACTGTGAATATGATAATACGATTTGGATCAATCAAACACTTTCTTTCTTTTTATTCTGCTCTAGGTTTCTTCCGGACGTTAGACGTAGCACTGACTTTCCAATCTATTTTCTTTCTGGTGTTAATTTACTTTTTATATGCTAAGGAAGTAATAATAATAATATAATAATATATATTCAATCCTGTTAAATTACAATATATAGGACAAGTCACGCAGTACAAAAGAAAAAATACATATACAAAATGCAATTACAGACATTTCAACAGATCACGAAACTCCTGAACCGAGTACACACAGTGCTCCATGAGAATGCCCTTTACGGCCGCTTTAAACGATAGTTCCGTTTTCAAATTTTTAAATTTTACAGGCAGTGCATTGAACAGGGCCGTTCCCACCGCCACAGGAGACCCCCTCGTCACACTGGAAAGGTGAAGTGCAGGACGGAAATCGTCCCTACCGCGAGTGTTGTGGTCATGAACATCGGAGTTCCGCTGATGAATACCTTTGGTTCTATAAACATAGACAAGGAGCTCGAAGATGTAAACAGAGGGAAGAGAAAGAATTTTAAGTTGTTTAAATAACGGTTTACACGAGTTTCTAGATGCCACCCCCGCGATACACCGTACAATTCTCTTTTGGGACACAAAGACCTTCCCAGCCATCGGAGAACCACCCCAAAAACAGACCCCATAGGATAGCCTAGAGTGCACATGCGCATAGTAAAACACCCTCAGAATATGTACATCCACAACACTTCTGAGGCATCTAATCTGATAACAGATGGAACTGAGGCGCCCCATAATGTATCTACAGTGATCCCTCCAGTCAAGCACCTCATTCACATGCAGCCCCAAGAATTTTACGCTGGACTCCTAGACGCTAGACTTACTACGGGAGATCAAGGTCCAGATCCCGTCGACTCCGAATGTTGTGGAACATCATATATCCAGTCTTAGCCAAGTTAAGTCGAAGCCGATTATGACCAAACCACCCACTCAGCTGTGCGAGAAGATGATTAAGAGCACCACGAACCTCCCCCAGAGACCCATCCGACACCACAGACGATGTATCGTCAGCATACATAACGGTCATAAAGTCAACGAAAGATAACAGATCATTGACAAAAAGTAAGAAAAGAATTGGGCCCAAAACTGACCCCTGCGGCACACCAATGTTGATAGGAAGGAACGAAGATCTAAAATTGGACCGAACACCATCCGAACGGGTGTAACCTATCTTCACAAACTGAGTTCTACCAGACAAGTAAGAACGAAACCACTCAGCAACCACTCCCCTGATTCCATACTTAGGCCAGCTTCTCCATCAGTATAGAATGATTAACACAGTCAAAAGCTCTGCTCAAGTCACAGAACAAAGCCGCAGGATGCTCACCCCTATCAAAAGAATTCATAACCACCGTCATGAAAGAGTCGACAGCCGTCATAGTAGAGCGGCATCTACGGAAACCATGCTGCTCTCCCGCAACAACATCATGCCTCTCCAAATGGGACAATAGTCTATTCAGCATCGCGTATTCAAAAATCTTCGACATGGCCGGCGGCAGACATATGGGGCGGTAATTCGAGGGAGATGTTATCTTATAAGTAATAAGTAACAATTAATGTTTTACATGAAAAGTGCGTAATTCTGGTAAACTGCAAAAGTTTCTCATACTACTAAGTTTAATTTTATGGTTTAATTTTGTAATGTAGGATGTATTTGCTTTTTAGCTTCGCGGTTCTTGCGATAGTCAGGCTTTATACTGACTACCCAACCTATTTCTTTTCAGGTGTTTATGTTGTTTTGGTTGCACAATTATTTCAAATATTGGCAGATTTTACGAATCGTTTATTATTCATTCTTCAAACATTTTTATTTTCTGTCCACACTTTCGGCTTCAGCGTTTTGCTGAGTTCCTAATTTATTGCTTTTCAAGAGTCATTTTTTCAGTTAAATAATTTCTTCCTTAAATACATTTTAATGCTTGTTTTCATTTATAGTTTCACGTGTATTGGGGAAATTAGATTTCTTACTGATTCCCCAATCAATTCGCTTTTAGGTACAATTTGGATCAATCAAACACTAATCACAGATTATGAGAAACCAGGAATCTCGGGAATGTGGAAGCAATAAAACAAAATAAAGTTGTCTAGTCGACGTTTCGGAGGATATACTCACTCCATCTTCAGGACTATATTAGGAAAGTGAAGTAAAGTAAAGTTAAGAACTTATCAATTTAATGTGTGGAAACTTTTGGATTGTTATATTGTCTGTTGGTCTTATGTTTTGATTATTTTTATCGTTATAACCTCTTGGCTTTATTAGATTATTTACAATTTTTACTGTATCTTCATACTGTTATATTTAATTGCTTTAATATTATTTTGACGTTTCCCCATGTGTTTCATGTGGGCTGTTTGTTTTTTACATTGTACGCAGTTGAATGTTGTCATGGCTTCCGTGCTTTATTTTGTTTCCCGCATAGCAAAAACATGTTTCACACCTTTTGTTGTTCTGGTGAGTACTTTATGACCCTTCACACGGATTTTTTTTGTAACTTTACTTTCCTAATATAGTCCTGAAGATGGAGTTAGTATATCATCCGAAACGTCGACTAGACAACTTTATTTTGTTTTATTGCTTCCACATTCCCGAGATTCCTGGTTTTTGATAATACTGCTTTGGAGGAGAATTTTGATTTCTTAATCACAGATTGAATACTTTATTGCTGACCGGTTTCGTGTTTTACACACATCCTCAGAGAAATCTGTTATAAGAAGCTCTTGTTCGAACATCCGTACAGTACCAAATAAGTAGTATAACTATGAGGCTTTTGGAACAATAGAATCTATTGTTATGCGCATTTTGCTACTGCGCATGCCCCAAGCACCCAAAAGGAGCCCCCGGGTACATGTCACCCAAGAGGGGCCCCTTGGTGTCGATGACTTGTGTTTACATAAGCACGGGTGACATCATGTTTACATAAACATGGTCGTTATTATGTTTACATTATAAGAGGTGATATCATATGACGATATCATGTGTACATAAGCAAGAAGGTAAAAGATTTGAACAAGTGGCAAGGTCAAATGACATCAGCGGGATTTCGGCGCACTTTCGGTCGTCTTTTCCCCGGGTACCGCGAGGGGGCGCACTTCCCCTTCCGACCGGCTCGGCTCGCGGGGGGCTGCGGGGATTAAAGCGCACTCCCCTATCCGGTAGCATCGCGCAGATTGTTAGGCTCATTTATGCGAGTGAGTGAATAAATTATTTATTTCTCTAAAACACATTTTTTTAAAAAATGTGTGAAGTCCTAAGTAGAGTGTTTACAATCGATTTGCAAGGATTTTGCTTACCGGAATTTATACCAAAAGAAGTAGCAATTTTTAATGGAACAACAATAAAACACTATCATCTTAAGCCGAAATATCTTTTTTGTGAATTAAATAACTATTTAAAAAGACAAATTCGATGGCTGGAAGATAACCATCATGGATTAAAATATAGTGACGGTACAATTAATTTAAAGGATTTACACGAAATTATAATAAAAGACACTTTGGAATCTGACGTAGTGATGTGTAAAGGTAACCAAAAAATATCGTCTTTAAAATCAAATTTGGCCGATAAAATCGTTGACATCGATGATGAAATTGATGGGGGATATTTTCAGTGTAAATTTTATAGTGAGATACCGATGTGTCAAAAACATAAATTAAATATACCTATATAAATGCGCAGTAAATAACTGTATCAAATTATACAACAATATTATGCGTAAATAAAACAGTGCGATTGTCGACGCCGAGTGGTTAAAAAAAGAAATATATCAATATAATACCACTCCAAAATCGGAGTAGGTGACCACTTTTTAAATTTTCAAAGTTTGATTAAACAGGAAAGCATATTTAAAACACAAAATGGGTATTGTTTGTTAGAAATGCTTACAATTTATCCTGAATACGTAAAAATTGCTCTTATATTTAAAATTGTAATAAAAATTGATATGTAAAAACAGAAATTATTTAGAATTACCATGTATATTAAAAACAAAATAAAATATTTGATGTTATTTAAATTTTTTAATATCGAAATGGAATAAACTCGTTTCATTAAAAGCTTTTAAATATAGATTGTTTATTATTATGCCTATTAATTCTTTCCTCCATGTAAACCGCATCAGTTCTCCTTAACAATTTCGACAATTCCGCTATCGTGTTAATGTTTTCTTCTAAAGCAACCCTATTAATAATATCTTGACAAAAATGATTTGCCAAATGCTCTACGATATCTTCTTCTAACACCTCTGGTTCGAGTTGTGTTACTTCGTTAATTATATTTTCCGTGTAATCATTTCGGCGACCGTACCCCTTGAATTTTCCGGTCATTAATTCATTTCGAATTCGTCCCTGAACTTGTTTGTCCCAATAACGATCTAAAAATAATGTTTCAAACCCTTCGAAATCCTCAAACTTATCTTGTACACATCCAAACCACTTTTTTGCACTGCCCCCCATCATCGAGCAAATACAATTTTTAAATTTGTTCACATCGCGAATGTGACTTGTACTACGCTTTGCATATTTTATAAATTGTTTGGGATTGAAGTCCCCTTTTTCATAAAATTTAATCGCTTGCCCATTATTAGTCGGCCACGAAATGTCCTCTGTAATGCCGCTAAATTTATGAAACCGTTTACATTTTCACTTTTTGTACGCGCAATCTCTTCTATTAATTTTAATTTTTCCCCCTGATTATTTATTCGTTCGTCTACCTGATTTCCTAATTCACACACTTGCTGATTCATAACCTTTTCCGAAGTTTCAATTTTTATGTCAATTTGTCGCTCTAAATTCTCCCGTGTTTGTATAATTTTATTATCAATTACATTTTCCGGTATTATTTGCCCCATAATTTCTGCCACATTTTTAATTATATCGTCAACATTTACTTCTAGCGTTTTGACATTTGAGTTTGTTTTATCTATTTCATAATAAAAATTATTTTCAAGTTCTGATTTTAACTCTTTTATGCTGGTCTTGAAATCATCTGCGCTTTTTACGATTAATTTTTCTAATCTATTACTTGCTTCTTCTGCTTTCTTTCGATCTTCTTTTGCTTCCTTTTCATTTTTGCTTGACCTTTCTTCTGCTTTTTCTTCATTTTTGCATATCATGGCTAGTATATTTTGCATTATTTCCGTATTCTCTGATTTTATCGTTTTTTCTTTCACCTTAGGTGTCTCGTCAACATTTATTCCTACCGACACTTCACTTTCGGTTTTATCTTCCTCGGTTCTTATTGTAACTTCTTCCAATATCTCCCCTTCTTTTTCCGTTTCTATTTCTTCTTCCACTACTTCCGGATTCTTCCTTTCGTACCTAATTGTTCTATCTGTTTTATCTGTCATTGTCGTTAGATATTTTATTGATTTATTTAATTTAATATAAGAAATAGTTATTAAGTTTAAAATTTTATGTACGTTTAATTTTAATTTAAGTAAAATAATATTTGTTTTAATTGTTATGTTTTCAAATAATGTTGTAAAAAATTTTTTTATTATAATTAACCTATCTAAAATTGTTAATCACCACGTCCTGGTGCCCCCTTTTCCTATCGAAGCCTACACGTTGAGCCAAATAAATGTATGGTGCCCCCTTATTTCTCGAGCCTACACGTTGCGGCGCCAAAAATTATACGATGATCTGAGGTAACGGATGAACCCCGTCAATCGCAATTTAATAAAAATTGTTAATTTACTTATTACCTCGGCTAACTAGATTTTTGTTGCATGTAACTTACTTATCTCCGTAGTCGGTTCTTTCGGAAATTGCAAATCAAGCCATCTAATGCTGAAAAATAAATAGATATCCGGGAATACAGGAATCCCAATAATAATCCGTTTTGTACAAAAAAATGTAAATTTATTATGTGAATTGTTCATAAATTAGTATGTAAATAAATGTTTATTAAAATTATTAAACAATTTCTTATTGCTAAATCCCAACAATAAAAACTAACGCACGTGATGTTATATTCGCGATGATCGCACCAAAATTTAAGTTTTACAAAATGTTTGTAGCTCACCCTTTATAAATATGAGTTTTTTTATATGGTTGGTACAACGTTCCTTCAATATCCAATGGTTGTCCACGCCGATGGTCTTGCTTTCCCACAAATATTCCTGGATTCGTTTTTCGTTGCAGTTGTCTCACCTCGTGGCAAATTTTATATTTTTATCAAAAATATTGGCGATCGGTAAGTATAATTGATTAATTTCACTTTAATTACGTCTGCACTCACTTTTTAATACAATATTTTTATAATTTCTTCCTTTTTAACCATTATTTTTCACAAATTTTAATTATTTTTAGGAGCTCATTAAATTACACGTCTCGCCATTACATACAAATCAACAGGAAGCCTCGATTGTTTGTCCGTCGTCAAGGTGTTGTGAAAACCAAAGAAACTTGATTATTGTTCAATAAATCAATATATAAGTAACATCCACCATCTTGTCATCGCGCGAAATTTGAAATTGTCTTTAAATTAAAATTTCTCATGTTTTTAGGTGAACCAATGATTTTAAACACATAATTATTGTTTATTGCTGGAATTGTTCAATGATGCTTTATCGGATGACCGATCACTTGGTTTATAGTTAAATTCGACGCACAATGTAATGTTTTTTAAATTTTATATCTAATGTTTTAACAAAATTATTCTAAATACTTAACTAACAAATTTGTGCATGTAATTTACAATTTCTTAAATTAAACAATTTTATTTTAATAACTTTTAACAATTTTTGTTATTACGGATTTTAATTTGTACATTTTATAATTTATTTTGTTGACGCCTGTATTCTTAATTGTGATTTAAATTATTCTTTCTATTTTGACTTTGTTACTGCTATACAAAAAGAAAACATCCTATTTCAATTGACAAGTTTCATGCTAAACCTTTATATTATCAAATTTGAAATTGACTGTTCGTATTCCGAGTGACGTCTTCATCCGAGCAATATGTATATTGTGATGATGTGCATGCAAAAATATCTCATATTATTTATCATATTATTGTTCTAAATCTATCTATAATTATGTTATAAGCGAAAAACTGATAAATGGCACTTTTTGGGGTAGTTGTAATGGCGAATCATCCCTGCGGGGAACAGTGGGTTTTCATAGATTTTTGCTACTACCTTTCTACTACTAAACATAATAATGACATCCTGAAAATTTCAGCTGTATACTAATTGTTTCCGAGTTCGGTCAATTTTAGTTTAAGCTATATTATGTTGACAGGATTAGGTCAATTACAAGAAATTTCGAACCTTGAAAATCTCCTCTTCAACAATAATAAATTTTAAAACGTACTCACAGTGTTGCTATTTATGAGAAAAAGACTTAAGTATTAGTTATAAAAATGCATAAAAATGGGTTTGGAATATTAGAAACTTAAAATAAAAAACTAGCAATATTAAATTTAATCTTTTGAAAAATTTACTTACAGTCTTTTAAATAATTAACAAATAACGTCTTAATAAATCATGAATCTCGTTTTAATATTCGAAGAAATTTAGAATGCGAATATTACTCCCATAGCCAATTCGACCCTGACGTTATCAATAATATTCTAAGAAGATAACTGATGAAAATAATTTGTGTTCCTATCCTTTAATTTGCATATGAATTTTCCATGTTCACGAAATTCTTAATTTGACCGATTATAACCGTGTTAGGACATCTATGACGTGATCCCCAGACCCTACATTGTGAGGACGAAGGCCGAGCGTTAGAACAATGAGGTACAGGAAGGTCGCCTGACCTTCTATGATAAAATCAGGTTGGTAGATGTGGGATGTCGACCAAAACCATATACATAATTTTGAACTATGATCACTCCAAACATACTTAGTGGACTAATGTTCATCAAAATAATTTATGTGCATAAAATTGAAAAAAAATCCAATTCGTCAAATTTAACAAAGTTGTGCTACATTGTGGTTCCAAAATGTTTGTAACAACACGTTTTGCATCCACGACACCTTTCCAACAGGTATATAAAAAAGGTGACTAGCTCAAAGTCGCGAAGGGGTGGGTTGGTGAAAGGAATAAAAAGGGTCGTGTGACGGCACGTCGCGAAGCGTGTGTTTCCAATCGACGACCGGGCAATCCTCGATCGCGATTCTAAAAATGGTCAAAATCGGTGTGAATAATGTACACGGGGGGGGGGAGGTAAGTCAAAATCGGTGGGGCTAATATACACGAGGGAGTTTAAATGGGCGCCACGCGTACGAAGACCTGAATCTTTTTGAAGGGGACTGGTTAGCACACCTTCTAAGCTGGTACGCGACAACTTGCTGATCTTACTGCGAATTCTCACTCCGGAAAAGCCTCGCTCAATGACCTTACCTTTACAGGAGGCGAACTTTCCGTTGGTGAAAATAGCTAAATAAACACTAACACAATAATAATAAAACACACAGTTGGGAAATAACAAAAATGTAATGAATAAAATAATATCAGGGGGGAGTTGACAAAATTTACACAAGATACTATCAAATTTACATGTATCGTATAAAAATAAATATATACAATTGACGGGACCTTTCAAGGTGGTTCCCGTTGCAAAATTAATGTTCGTAAAACGATTACTGTTACAAAAACAAAAACTGTCAATTTGCAAAGTATGACCAAGAAAGTTCATACGTAAAAGGGGTGCGTATTGAATACAGCACTCCACAAAAATGGTTACTTAAGTGCAACTCGATAACATCTAAAACTATGACTCATAAAATTGATCATGAAAATTAATCAATACAATCGATTACCAAAATTCCCAACAACGAGGAAAACAAACTTTAGCTGCAATGCTAAACTTAAAATATTACGTTAAATTGCTGGTTAAAATATGAACGCCCGAATGGCGTAGTAAAAATTACGTTAATAATAGACACTAACATTAGTTAACAACAAAAGATGTACAAAAGGTTGCGATCGACTTCCAGGGGTTTTGAATTGAATATTCATAAACATAACCTGTGGCCAGGGTGACCACTTAACATCACAAATCTTAAAAATATATAAAGGTTTCTTACTTAGTTTGGTGGTTGGTGTTCGACCTCTAGATAAAGTCGCTGGCGGGTCTTCCAAGAGTGAGAATCGTCCTCGGAATGCGGAATGGAGCTGACTACGATGTCTTAAACCATACCAGGAAGTCGGTGCGATAACCAGCCTCCAGAACCTCTTCAAATCGAAAGGTGGCGGTGGTGAAATGACAGGGTAGTTTACGCACTCCGTTTCGCGATAAACAGGGGATTCCGTTCGAAATAATTCACTAGAGTAATTATCCGCGAAGCTACAATTATTTAGAGTCGGCACTGCGTAAAGATGAAAACGTAAATGTGGTGACCGATAAACAAACTACTGGAAGGCACAAATGTGTTCGTAATGCAACACCTGTTTTATGATATACCGATAAAAAAAATGCAACGTAGTTGCATAAAAGCTGCAAATAGTGCGTAACTAAAGTTCGATAATTTAATTGAAATACACTCGATATTATTTAAAAGTTATAAACAATTCGTGGTAAATGTTCGATAATTTAATTGAAATACACTCGATATTATTTAAAAGTTATTAACAATTTGCGGTAAATGTTCGATAATTTAATTGAAATACACTCGATATTATTTAAAAGTTATAAACAATTCGTGATAAATGTTCGATAATTTAATTGAAATACACTCGATATTATTTGAAAGTTATTAACAATTTGCGGTAAATGTTCGATAAATAATTCGCAAACTCTCGATATTGGTTGAAAGTTATTAACAATTTGCGGTAAATGTTCGATAAATAATTCGCAAGCTCTCGATATTGGTTGAAAGTTATTAACAATTTGCGGTAAATGTTCGATAAATAATTCGCAAACACTCGATATTAGTTGAAAGTTATTAACAATGCGTAACGAAAAAATAGTTCGAGAATTTTACCTGGGTATGAAGACACAATTTTTTAAGCACAATTAAATGTTATTGATTTAAAAGCAAAACTCGATAAAAGTCGAGATGCAACAATTCACTTCCGCTGGGCAGCGATAACTTAGTGCAAAACGATACTAGGATTTTATTGATCTGAACTCTGATCTTTGATCTGATGATCTCCTTCAAAATGTAAACCGGAGCGCATTTTATAACGTTTCCCATTCCCAAATTTCGTCGCGGGTAGAATTGTTCCCACTTTATGATTGATTTAGGCCCTTTTAATTGGGCCTCATTAATTGGAAAGAAGGGATATGCATCCTGATTGGATGTTCAACGAAGTGTGAAGGCACACTTTTGTCTCTATTTAAATCGAAAGTGTCGGGGATATATCAGCACATGAGTCCCGAATAACAATTTTTTGTTCCTGTCTGGACTCGAGCAAAATAAGTTTTCGTATAGTTTTTATTCGCTTTCAAGATTGTGAAATTCGTATACCTCCAATGTTAAATATTTAACCAGATGACGGCATGTCAGCACATGCAGTCCGATAACAAAATAACTGCATTGATTCTCACGATTTTAACACCGCACGTGTGTGTTTTTGTATTGACACCAGGCACGAGTTTATGGATCGCAATAAAAGTGTCCATAAGTCCTATATAAAATTATAGTAAAGTATCTGCATGAATTGACGTTTGGTTCGAACCGCTATCGAATGATGACTTTCTTGTTGACGATACAACTAGACGACATACGCTACGTCAGCCATTCTAGGACTGTCTTATCCACCGCATGGTTTATTATACGTGTATAAAAATATTTTGAGGATACTTTCTTTCTTGCAAAATTATTATAATTACTATGCATTTGCAAAACATAAATTTGTCTGTCGATTTATGTTTCAATCTTTTACTTTACACTCTGACCTAAAAATGTCTTCTCAAAGAATATTTGACTTGTAATTTTTATCGGACCGCTTCGAAATTTTTGGTTATAAGTTTAACAGATTATAATAACAAAATCTAAAGATGCGCTCGATGCGCGCAATCAGGTGACATGTTCAAGATGAATTTTCGTTTAGTTATTTACCTTTATTTGTCAACGTTTTCAGTTCGTGCAAAAGATTTTTACTCGAAGGTAAACTTGAGCATTATATTATTATGTAATATAAAATTGATTAATTGTTTTTTAAGTTTTATCAAAATGATTATAAAATAGAATTTCAAAGGATAGAATTGGACAGTTATGAAAAATCTGAAATGAATTTCGATGAAATGAAAACTTTTAAATTCAATCGGACGACGACCGGACAATCGGAGGTGGCTAAAATAATTAGCGATTTTTTAAAACTAAAATTCGGAATTTTAGGCTGTACTGCAGGTTTATAAATTCTTGAGCAATGAATATCGAATATTTCCTGTGCGCTTTCAAATGAATTTTTGCAGAGCTATAAAAGAAAATATTGGAGGATGTGGAAACGTGCACAAATGTGGAAATTTGACAACTTGTAAAATACTTAAAGTAATGCCAGAAATTCTGCATCGCTAATAAATTTATTATTTTATTTTTTTTTTGTAGGGGGTGACATACAGAATATGCAATTTCTATATAGATGAATCGCGATTTCCATCTCTCATACCAAATGGTGTCACCTGATTGCGCGCGTCGAGCGCATCTTTAAATTTTGTTATTATAATCTGTTGAACTTATGACTAAAATTTCGCATCGTTACGATAAATTTTTCTAAGTCAAATTATTCGTCGAAAAGATATTTTTAGGTCGGAGTATAAAACCAAAAGATTGAAACATAAATCGACAGACGAATGTATGTTTTACAATCGAATAGTAATTGAAATAATTTTGCAAGAAAGAAAGTATTCTTAAATTATTCTTATATACGTATATCGAACCCAGCGGTGAATGAAAGATATTCACACAAGTTGACGTAGCATATATCGTTTGTTTCCATCATCAGCAGGAAAGTCATCGTTCCATAGCAGTTCAAACCGCACGTCAATTCGCGTAGATACTTTACTATAACTTTAAATAGGACTTATGGACACTTTTATTGAGATCCATAAACTCGTGCCTGGTGTCAATACAAAAACAAACACGTGTGGTATTCAAACCGTGAGAATGAATGCATTGTGTGTTGTTATCTTCAACATGTGCCGACAGGCAAACAAATGTTTTACCAGTTTACATGGAAGGTATACGGATTTCGCAATCTTATAAGTCGAATAAAAACCGCACAAAAAGTTAAAAGACTGAACCTTTTTCGATTCCAGACAGGAGCAAAAAATTGTTATTTCAATGCACGTGTGTTGAAATGCCCTCGATACATTCGGCATAAATAGAGACAAAAGTGTTGTTTTCACACTTCATTGAACATCCAATCAGGATGCACCCAATTTGATGTCCCTACTTTTCAACTAATGAGGTCCAATTAAAAGGACCTAAATCAATCATGTAGTGGGAAGAATTCTCCCCACGACGAAATTTTTGGGTCCCGAAATCACATAAAAGACGCTCCCGAGCGCATTTTTAGGAGAGATCCTTCAAGATCCTAGTACCGTTCTCACGTATATTTTTGCACTAAGTGTTATCGTTATCAAGCGGAAGTGAATTTTGGCATCTCGAAATTTATCGAGATTTCCTTTAAATCAATAACATTCAATTGTGTTTAAACATTGTGTCTTCATACATAGGTAAAATTATCGAACTATTTTTATTACGTATTATTTACATCTTTAATCAATATCGAGTGCTTTCGAATCAATTACCGAACTATTTTTATTACGCATTATTTACATCTTTAATCAATATCGAGTGCTTTCGAATCAATTACCGAACTATTTTTATTACGTATTATTTACATCTTGATCGAACTTACATTCCGGATTCTGTGTTTATTTCAAAGTGAACCTTAAGTCAAGTTGTTGATGTCACGGGCACTTCAAATTATTTATAGAATTAATGAACTTCCTTTGGAAGATTGCACATTTTATCACGTTGCGGTTTAACAGTCAATCTTAAAAACAGGTGTTGCATCGCGAACACATTTTCGCATTCCAGTAGTTTTTTTTATCGGTAATCACATTTACGTTATCGTCTTCATGCAGTGCCGACTCTAAATAATTGCAGCTTCGCGGATAATTATTTTAGTGATTTATTTCGAACGGAGTCCCTTGTGTATCCGGTAACGGAGTGAATAAACCCCCCTGTCATTCCCTCCACCACAACCTTTCGATTTGAAGAGGTTTTGGATGCTGGTTATCGCACCGACTTCCTGGTATGGTTTACGGCATTGTGTTCAGCTCCATTCCGCATTACGAGGACGATTCTCACTCCCGGAGGACCATCCAGCGACCTTATCTGAAGGTCGAACACCAACAACCACATTAAGTAAGAAACCTTTATATATTTTAAGATTTGTGATGTTAAGTGGTCACCCTGGCCACAGGTTAGGTTTATGAATTTTCATTTCAAAACCCGTGAAGACGATCGCAACCTTTTGCACATCTTTTGTTTGTTGACTAATGTTAGTGTCTGTTAATAACGTAATTTTTACTATGCCATTTGGGCATTCATATTTTAAATAGCAATTTAACGTAATATTTTAGGTTTAGCATTGCAGCTAAAGTTTGTTTTCCCCGTTGTTGGGAATTTTGGTAATCAATTGTATTGATTAATTTTCATAATTAACTTTGTGAGTCATATTTTTAGACGTTGTATGTGTTGCACTTGAGTAACCCTTTTTGTGGAGTGTAGTGTTCAATACACACCCCTTTTACGTATGAACTTTCTTGTTCATACCTTGCAAATTGACAGCTTTTGTTCTTGTATCAGTATTCATTTTACGAATATTAATTTTGTGACGGTAACTACATTGAAACGTCCCGTCAATTGTACATATTTATTTTTATATTGCGATACATGTAAATTTGATAGTATCTTGTTTATATTTTGTCAACTCCCCCCTGCTGATATTATTCTATTCATTATATTTTTGTTATTTCCCAACTGTGTGTTTTATTATTATTGTGTCAGTGTTTATTTAGCTATTTCCACCGAAGGAAAGTTCGCCTCCTGTAAAGGTAAGGTCATTGAACGAGGCTTTTCCGGAGTGAGAATTCGCATTAAGATCATCAAGTTGTCGCGTACCAGCTTAGAAGGTGTGATAACCAGTCCCCTTCAAAAAGATTCAGGTCTTCGTACACGTGGCGCCCATTTAAACCCCCTCGTGTATATTATCCCCACCGATTTAGACTTACTCCCCCCCCCGTGTAAATTATTCACACCGATTTTAACCATTTTTAGAATCGCGATCGAGGATTGCCCGGTCGTCGATTGGAGACACACGCTTCGCGACGTGCCGTCACACGACCCTTTTTGCTCCTTTTCACCACCCACCCCTTCGCGACTTTGAGCTAGTCACCTTCATTTTATACCTGTTGAGAAGGTGTCGTGGAAGCGAGACGTGTTGTAACAATGGTGAATTTAAAATTCGTCAAGAAGTCTCCAACTATGGCCAGAAAGTTCTTACCATGGATTTTTACGTCAAAGTTTACCTTCCCATAACTGTATAAAGGAAGCAGTACAATATTTTGAGATTATTAAAATTGATTTAATTACCTATTGCATGAATAATAAATTAAAATAAATCTCTTTATAAAACCGATTTTTGTTGGGGGAACAGTGGGTTTTCATAGATTGTTACTACTACTAAACATATGACATCTTGAAAATTTCAGCTGTATACTAATTATTTCCGAGTTCGGTCAATTTTATTTTAAGCTATATTATGTTGACTGTCTATCCAGTCCTACTTTAAAAATCCGATCCTGGTGGTGGACTGTGGTAGAAAATAAAGCGCGATTCCCTCTTGAAATTATTTTAGTTTTAAAAAATTAACAAAAATAGAAAATTCTCACATTTCTTTGTTCGCCAAATTTCCATTGTTACGAATTGTATTTCCTTAAAATCAGATTTTAAAAGTTTGGTATAAGAGTTTTAAGGAGAACTGTCGATATTTATTAAATATTTATTGAAACACTTAAAAAGCATAAAAGTTTTAGGAATAAATGATTTTATTTTAAGCTCCAAATTTTAAATATTACCGGTCCCAAAAGAGTATCAATAAAGTAAATATAAATCACCAATCAAACGGATTTCAGTCAAGATTTGTATAGCGATGAATTTATTCATTTCATGCATTCAAATAGCAGCCATTTTAATTATGGACTACCCTGTACCGCCATTAACATTATACAAGTAGGCACTTACATCTTATTTCAGGGGTCCATTTTTTTCGACTTATCGTTATATGGTTATGAAGATTAAGGACGTATATTCGCTTTCGATCAAATCATAAATCTGGTCATATATTTTTTTGTACAATAAGAAAATAGCAAACCATGAAGTTTCAGTGTTTACAAAAACATTTCTTAATTGGGCAACTTTATATTGCTTTATTTGTTTATTTATTCCTTGGTGACTTATCATGACTATTTCATTAACACACAACAATTATTTCTAATTTTTAACTCTTTTCAAAAAAATTACACAATTTATTCATATATAGGATAATTTTCAGTCAAAAGCATAAAAATAAATATGCACATTTTTTTAATGATTCTTTTTGATCTTTACAAGTTAAATCATCTCCAATTAAAACATGTTTTGTAACAAATATTACTTTACGAATTTTCAATGAGATTCTGTCTCATAAAAAATGTAAATAAACTAATTATTAATAAACACGAAATTCAAACAAAAATTTCTCTTCTATATTTATGTAAATATAATCTGGTCTTGAGCTAACAATAAAGTCAATAAATCAATATGTCTTTTAAATGGTTAGCACTATTATTTGATTTAAAAAAATGTTAACACTAATTTTATTAATAGATTTCCTTGGAGTTTTCATCTTGCTTGATAAATATTTACATTATATTGTAATAGATTAAGCGAAAACTACAAGTGGTTACATTAAATTTTCATTCTATTTCGATTGATTTCTTATTATCTCGACAAAATTTAAAACTTTTGTATTTTCTTTCCTACTCTTGTAGAAAACACTCGAAGTTATAAACTTAGTTAACTTTCTACTTCGAAATTAACATGTTGAAAAAGTGCTGTTGTTGCTTTAGTTTAAAGTACGGATACTTTACGTACGCTGTAATTGCTTTGGTGAGTAAAATTGTAATAAGCCTACATCATAACTTATAATTTGATTTTAGGCGTTCAAAATTTGCTTAATTTTTTTGATATATTTATCACCATCTTCTATAATCACGAGGAGTTGGTTTAATATTAGCAATGAAAACTTTGCTGTTATCGCTAAAGAAGCAGCACTGGTTTGGTTGATTCTTACAATCTGCTGTATTTTTTTAACCCTGAAAGGGATCATACAGGTATAAAATTTAATGCAAATTTTATAATACCTGTAAACGTTAAATTAAACCGTATACTTTCTGAGTGCTCGGGGTAGGTTTACATATTTCATGTTTTCTTGAATGAATAAAAATTTTAAATTAGGTCAACAAACCAGGAAGTACACGATCTAACCACTTGAGAACTGGGTCAATTAGTATACTATTTGTTCTAAATTCTTTAGTTTTAGCAAAAATCCATTTTAATGTATCCTTACATTGTGACCATAATATCTGAAATTATATTAAGCTTCATATGGTTCGTAATAATGGCGGTGCAAATATCGGCAATATATATCACAAATATTGTAATTATCACCGGTAAGTAAAAATAAATCTTGGATTGCAAAGATGGTTAAAAAAAGTTGCCGAAATTTTGATTAAAATAACCACTTTGATTTTAGGATTAAATTCTCATGCTGCCTTGTGTTTAATTTGTTTGTACAAAAAGACGAAAGAAAATGAAAAGCTAATTTCCATATAATTAGGTGTTTTAATTATAATTAAAAAATAATTATTAGTTACCGTTTACATTTTATATTCTGTAAATCAATAAAAATAAAAACAGAAATTTAATAGTGCCCTCTTTTGCTTTGGTCCTGCAGGATTTCATATATATTTATCCTTGCGCCAGCCAGACCGGTGCCTGTGACGCACAGATTGTCATTTATCAACAGGACTCGGAAACAGTATATTGTAATTATCGTGTCCAACATATTAATTATTAATTTAATCGTGATAAATAATTTACGTTCAGGCATTATCTCCTAAATTTATATCAGTGACAATAAAATACAGGTAAGTTTAAATTTAATTTATTTTTCAAAAACCTCTTACCAAAACTTAATGCTTTTTGATGTCTGTAATTCTAGATTTTATTTAGAATTTTTGTGTGAAAGTTAAAAAATATAAGAAAAAGTGGAATAAAATCAATAAGGAGACTGTAAAAATAGATTCATCTGGTGCATCGACAAAACTGAATTAATTATTGCTTATTCGGGATATTTTCAATTTTTCGATTAAATTGCACTTCTAAAAGAAAAAACGACGATTTTTTAAAATGCAACGTTTGAAAACTTGCTGTGGATGCTGCGACTTAAAAACTGGGTCCATTTTAGTTGGAATATGTGGAGTTGTAAGTTTTATCATGATTTTAACTTAAAGCTTTTTTTCAAATTCATTTTGTAGTTTTTCACCATCGGTGGGATAATTACACACACGGTGGCTCTGCAAGAAATTGAAGATGAAGATACAAGAAACCAAGTTACAATAGTTATAATTTACTCGTACATTTACGTTTTTGTCGATGCTATGCTGATATACGGCGCAATTAAGGTAATTGCTGAGAACTTTTTTTCGGTGTAACATTTTTAATTTTAGGAGTCAAAATATTTCCTACTTCCTTGGATAGCTTGCGTTGGATTTGGATTGAGCTTGTTTTCAGTATTTTGCTTTATATTCATGTTTTTCGTGCCAGGCTTGGTTTTGGGAACAATTATATCAAGTATGTATACTTACTACAAAATTTATTTACATAATATATTAATTTACTTATTTACAAATTGTTAATCAAAATTATCACTGCTTATGACATCATACAAGTGCATAAAATCTTCTATATATAAATTATCCACCATTAAATCGAGATCCATATCGACTTTGACCTCTTTTAGGTCATTGCTTAGAGGTGCTTCTTCGGTGGAACGCCTAATTTTGATTTTCGTGATGAGCTTTGTAGCTTGGGACTTGGAGAACTCGTCGAGTTTAGAGCCTTTTCCCCGACGCTCCGGAATATTTTCTTTGTTTTCTGTTTTTAACGAACGAATTGAAGGACAAGGTAAACGTTTTACCACTACCCTTTTCACTAAGCTCTTGATAGATTCTTGATTTTTATCCATTATTCAAATTTTCTGTGCGTATAGAAAAATCGGCCTTACATGCGAATTTTTACTAGAAAAAATTAAAATTATAAAATGTTAGTTAAAAGGTAACTGGAAAGAGAACAAGAAATTAAATAGGACTGGGTGTTCTTTAGTAGTAGGAAATGATAAAAGCAATCAGTATTGATTATCGTTAAAAATTAAAAAATTAACCATCTAAGCAAACACAAAATTCTATTTAATTATAAGTTTTCAGCAGTGTACTAGGTGAGTAAATTGCATTCTTCTATTGCCTAAATTATGAAATAATTTGAATTTCATTATGTTTGAGTAGCTAAATTAATTTATAAATTATACAAATGAAAATTCTCATTGGTCCAAATTATTAATAATATACAGGAAAATGTTTTTAAATACTATGCAAACTGTTTATAGTCCACTGCATATAGGATTTTGATACGGAATAATTCATACAAAACGTTTTAGTGTGTTTTTGGCTTTAATAGGGTGTTCTAAATAGTTTCTCAAAAGTCTCCAAAGTTAGGGCTTCCGCTAAAGTTTTCAGGGCCTGAAAACGGCTGAAATTTCAGTTCCAAAATTAATTTTTGTGAATATCTCAATTTCTATAGGATTTAGGTAAAAAATACATCAGATAAAAAAGTAAGCTGAAGAAATTTTCGAGAAATTACTAAGATAGACATTTTTTCAAGCAACCGTGTCCATGATACACGCGACCAGTATTTTTTTTAGTGTACACCAATTTATTTATTTACTATTGTAAAATGTTTACATTTCTTATAATTAATATTACAGAAAATTTTATGGCGTAAACAACTTCATCTAAATATTAACATGGTCCTTATTTAGGATTTAACAAATATTTATCCTGCCAACCACTAAATAGGTTCTTAATAAAACGTGAAGAAAACCAATATACACTGATAAACCCATATTTTCTATTAGATAAAATTAAAGAATAAATAAGTAACTAAATACTAAAATATGGAATAACCCATTCAAATTTTGCTGGATAGGGAGTTGGCAAATTTATTTTCTACAGCTGCATTGTTATAAGTAAACTAATTTTTTAGAATTTCATATTTTTAGGGCCATAATTAGTTCCACAATAAAATACAACTTGAAAATGTGATGAACCCTGCATTTAAATGGAAAATTTTATTCCCAGTGGTCAAGAGTTCAATATTATAATAAAATCTGAAATAATGACAGTGTTTAATTTTAATTACTTAGAGCCGTTTTAGGGAGTGGCAGGATAACAATTCCATTAGACCACAAAACCACCCTAATATGCCTATATTATAATATACAATATTAGTTATATTTGGAAAACACAGTTAAATATTTCAAAAAAACCAACTTTAAAAGTTACTGTGCGGCCTTTGAACCACTTATTAGAATATCCTGGTGGGCCATGCGGCCGCCTGATCTTTTAATATGTTACAGTAAGATATTTTTAAATTGACAAAATATCAATAATATAATATACCTTCTTAATCCAATAATTTCTAAGCCAAATAAAAATCACTAATAATAAAATTGATTATGAACTCTCAAGTGTATGTTGTAATATTTCAATTTCCTTTTATTAAACAACAAATGTTAATTTTAAATTCAATGAACCAAATATATTTAGGAAATTGTCATAAAATATCTAAGCATTGCTTTATAAAGGAATTGAACAAAAGTACTTTACAAACGTTAAGCTTTTATTATTATAATTCCCAGCGAAGTTGCCACGTGTCGATTATGTAAAATTAAATGATTATGTTGTTCAGTTTCTGGTTATCTTGTAACGAGGGCTAATTTCCATGTATATAATTGTTGAAACAATTATTATATCTTTAGAAATTAATTCCGTTTAAAAGATGACCAGAGACTGAACAACTGGGCCTTAGACAGGTTAATGAAATCTCCTAATTAACAAAAATTATTAGGCAATCAAAATATATATCAAATAAGATGATCAGTTCAACTTGGAAGTATACTCATATTATATTATTATAATTAGTAGTCATTTATCAGCAGTGGCGGCTCCGGATTATTTTCAATAGGACATAAAATTTAACGATCTACCGTATATTTATTTACTTCCAGAAGAACTTAATTCCACATAAGTTATAATTAACAGTCCGTAGAATAAATATAAACATTTAATAAATAGGCTTGCATGAGAAACCCCCCCCCCTGTTTCTACAATTGCTAAGTAGTGATCCGACTGCATACCAAATCTGGCGATAACTTCTTGTGTTACTTGGAAAATATTAATACTCTTTACTGTCGAAATCGAAAATGGGGTTCTGGGGGGGATGCCCAGAATAAGCTATTTTACACCCCCGGTCTCTGTAACCAGCAATTTTGTAGTATTTAATATGCAGTGGAAAAAATAAAAATTTCGATTACATCTAAACTGTAACAGTCAAAAAATATAGTTGTATTCTAAAAATCCATCTCCTGCGTCCGTCCAGTGCAAAGCGTCTGTCTCGTCGGCTGCGTCGGTTTTAATATTAAGTTCATATTGTGTATATTGGGTTGCAGAACTGCTGGAAAGTATTTGCGCCTCGCAGAAATTATTGTTGGGCTTGATGAACTTCGTTAGTTTATGGATACCTAATTCCATTAGTCGTAAGCACAGCAGTGGCAAATGGCAAGCGATTTATGGATTGATACGTTAACAAGCCGTTTAAGATTTAACTGAAAAGATAAGCGCCACAATTTAATAAATTAAATTGTTTCATTATAGCATTTGCTTATACGAATTCTGGACTTATTTTTTTTAACAATAACTTAGAAATAAAAATATTATGGTTTATTGACTTAGTGGCTAGCCAGGATTTCATAAAGAGGATGTGCTACTTTAACCAAGTTACAAAATCTGAGAATTCTTTATTAAGAAAAAAAATTATTAATATATTATCTGAATTTTTAAGCCCTCCCCTCTGGATCAACAATTTACTTTAAATATATCTTTAAATTTATTGTAAGACAGCTTATAAATCAAAAAAGTGGGATTAAAACGTTCCGGTAGTTGAAGTTACTGCATGGAATTCACACTCATGTCAGTCAGTGGATTGTTTCTTAGAAGCTAATGAATGATGAAGGAATTAATTATGACTACTAAAATAATAAAAGGATCCCCCGAGTATCATCAATTTTAATAAATTTTTGGATATGTAGTAGAGCATCGAAAAATGAAAACCTGTATTTTTTAGCTGAGGTAAAACAGTAAACATCATGACAGCAAAAATATATAATATGGAGATCTCTAAAAAAAAGCAAATTGCTTAGCTTTTTTCAAGGAACCGCTAAGGTACAAACTAGAAATTGAAGGGAAAATAACAGAGCAGATAATGTCTTATAAGTATTTGGGGATTGACGGCGCCATTAGCAGAATCCCGTGCTGATAGATGGAAAACTAAACAAATACTGAAAACTACTAAAATGAGAATACTCAGAACCATTGCGGATAAAACTGAATTCCCAGCAGAGATTCGTCAAAACTGTGGAATAACAGACACTGTAAAGTTTATTAAAACCAGGTGGAAAGAATTGAATGCCCATATCAAAAGAATGGAAGCAGAGCATCTGCCAAGAATCGCAAAGGAGGGAAACCGCACGGAAGAAGATCAAAACCCCAAATCGATGGGCAGAAAGTTGGCATCGTAATTCATTAGAGATACCACGAGATGAATTGTTTAAAATAAACATGATCTACTTAATAAAAGTGGTAAAAGTTTTGAAACCATATTTTCAATATTTTCCTCAATTATTTCAATTCTTAGTAGGTCTTTGCTTAGAGTACGTTTATGTTGGAGCTGCGATAAACGATATGAGCGACGATACTAGCGAAGCAAAGAAAATGATGTCTTTATTTTATATGCAGGTGTTTATATATATATAATATAAACACCTGCATATAAAATAATGACCATCATTTTCTTTGCTTCGCTAGTATCGTCGCTCTTATCGTTTATCGCAGCTCCAACATAAACGTACCCTTAAACCTAAAAATTTAAAAAAATTATAAGCTATCTGTGTTTTTCACGTACAGACCAACAAAGACTTTTCAAACTGTTGAACTAACAAAACTGTCTGCAATATGAAAAGCTGTACACTGTTCTAAAAGAAGCAATTTGTTTGTCTTCGTTAGTATAAAGAATTCCATTGTTAGCGAGAACATCTTGAATCAATCGTTTATACAGCCAGACAAAGGACAATGATTTGCTTTTATAAAAATGTGGTTTAAACATTCATATGACGTTGTTTTAACAATGATTTGAATAAATGTTCAAATTTTGAAAAAAATTTAATATACGAGTATTTATTGTGATATTGAAAGAGAAACATTTTTTTGGTCTTGATTTATTCCTTTAGAATTTACATTTCCATTTACACAAAAAAAAATCGCAAGTAATAGTACATCATTATCGTAGATATATTTTTCCCGCTATTCCCCCTTAATTTCAGGCAGGAATTATTTGTGTCGAGGGGGATACTTCATGTTCCCGTGGCACGACAGACCAGAAATTTTGTACTGGCGTAGTTGACGAGCGGATGAACACCAAAACCGTTCACTAACCCAATCTTGGTGTAGAACTAATTGAATGATACCTCTAAATGTCCGTATGGAAGTACTGAATTATAATCCAACGTTACGACATCGGCCGTTTGGACTGAAAACAGTTATAGGCCAAAACCTAAAAAAAATGTTGTTTTTTATCGCCCTAGCGATTGAAAACCGCTATAGCTACTGAGAGGATTTTTGCACTATTATTTAGTACGATATGTCTACTTTTCAACCATATATAGAAATATATCAACCCTAATCAACCCTAATTTAATATTATATAGGCAGCGGGTAATTCGCGAAATTTATTCGGTTAAAATGGAAAGTTATTCTTTAATAATATTCTTGCGAGATCGAAATCTGAAAATTTCTATACGTGACAAACAGCAGAATTTTATAAGGAATATTTCATATGTTTACATTATATACTACATATGTAGATACTTATTTTGATAAATAACGACAGGAGAGTTAAAAAAATAAAGTCACTGAAACCTACTCCGCAAGCATTTGTTCTACCCCATACCATAATATGACAACAAGCTGTGGATCTCTAGCGTGCGAATTCATTATTTTTGCTTGTAAATTCATTTTATCCAATTCCGGGACTTCAACTGATTTTAAGTCCCTCTTGTCGAAGATTAAAGTTTAACTTTAAATATCAAGGGATTTCGTGTGATTTATTGCCCTCGACTTCGTCTCAGGCAAAATCTTCACAATCGGGATTGTGGGATGGGTTTTAGGAGGTACATAATATTTTTTGAAGCTTCAGCCAACAATCTGTATAATTTTTGTAGCTTTTGATGATGTATTAATTTAATCGAACTATTGTTTATTCTTACACCCAAATAGCATAATATCAATTTTCCACCCCAACGCTAAATTTACAATTTTTCCACAAATACGTCAAATTAATCCAAAAAATTCAAAAACAACTCAAGAACATTGAAGTTACCAATTTTTAGGATTTCTAACTAATAAAAACTTATAAGTACTATTTACTTACCCAAAATATATAACGAAAAATGAATGTTTAACTCTTCGCGACGTGACGCGACGTTTGTAACAAAGTGAACAAAGCCCGCATGTTTTGTTTTTGAAAATATAGGCAAATTCTAAACAATCGATCGCGTTTGCAGCCAACTTGATCTAAATACAGTACTAATCGTTGCGAACCGTTGAAACGCAACTTGATTTTTAGTAATTTTATTATTGTCAAGTTTTTCTGGAAATTGTTCCATATTATAATTTTAAATTGTGTAAAAAATTTTTGTCAGCATATAAATATTATTATTTAGTTTTTTAAACGAAATAAAGACATTTGTGGTTTTGTCTCGTGGTAGGCATTTAAAGGTTATAGGTTCGAATACATATTGAAAAAAGCTTATCGAGGTAACAAGAAAATATTATCTGTGCGAAGGTTGCGGTGCCAAAGTCGTGTGGTTAGATCCTCGTTACAGATTTCTTGTTAATATTTGTGGAAAATAAAAAAATGTAATTAGTCTTCTGTCCTCTCCTTTATATTTTCCCTCTTTGCGGTTACGGGTCGTTCTCATCCATCATTTTATATCATCTGCCCATTTTACGCACTGAAAAAAATTTGGCACATCATATTGATGATCACCGATCGAAAAATAAAATTCATCATGATAATGACAAAATCATCAAATAAGTTTTAGGTTTGATTAATGCTTACATCAATACAATAAATTAATTCGATTTCATCAGTTTCTGTTAATAAAATTAATGAATATTTTAACGTCATCATCATCATCATTTCCTTCACGGATTAGATCTTTGACCTGTTCCGGCCCATCTCTTCCTCGGTCTTCCCACGTCTCTGCGTCTTTGGGGATTGTAGTTGTTGCCTTCAGAGGTATCCTGGAGTTTGTCATCCTCTGGATGTGTTCCTCCATTTTGTTCGGTTGCCTACTATTCTGTCGTTTAAGTTGTAGATTTGTAGGTAGATTATATCGTCGTTCCTTATTATGTCCGATCTTGTGACATGTGACAAAAACAAAGCCCGAACAGCAATCCAATTAAAACTATATAAGACAACCGCTGTACCAACATTATTATACGGCAGTGAAGTATGGGTCACAACAAAAAAAGAAGAATCGAAAATATTTTAACGTTTGTGATAAATTTGTTGAAGTTTCTGAACCTAATAATTTTAGAGGTTTCACGATAAGATTTCCCTTCACCCACTCTCAGTTCTTCTTCTTCTCTTATTATTATGCAAATAACCTCAGCTGCGTATGCAAGAGCTTTTCTTACTAATGACTTATATTATGTTTATTTTTGTAATTTGTCTATCCTTCAATATACGAGTATGTCTATTTCCGTAATACGGCGTTTGTTGACGGCACAGTATGTTTTGCGCTGTCAATCTAGCAAGGCGAAAAATCCTTGCTGTTTTCGGTTGTAGTGGACTGTATTCTTTGTAATGCTTATTTAACCCCCTAGATTGTTGATTAAATAAAACACTTTTTGGTAGATTGTAAACTTTGTATTGTACTTTGATTAATTGCACTTTGATTTGAACATAAAAATGTACACTTTGCTGGTACGATTTTTACGTTTCGTATTGATGTTAACTTGAGGTTTTTTCTACTGTTGTCTACGTTACATAAAACATTGAGCGGTATTGAAACAAAAACCAAAAACATAAACCAAAACGTTATGATTCTGAACAGCGTTGCTTGCCTGTATTTTTTCCTGGTTCTTCGTGTAATTTTTCTCTCTTGTACATTTTACATAATATTTGATGTTTTCTTAACTTATGCGTAAACCCATTCCAATTGCCTCACTTTTTTTTTTTTATTTTCAATATATTCATTAGTCTTTTTTTATTTTTAAACATTTCCGTTATAACTTCATCTGTACCAGGTATTTTTCGATTATTTAGCTTCTTGTTTGCTTCCCCGATTTATTTGTTCATTAGTTCTTCTAATTCATCTTTGATATGTGTGCCTTCTGCCTAATTTTGTTCCACTTCTTCATATTGTTCCATATTCAAAAGCTTCTTATGGTGATTATCCCAGATTATTTAAATTTTTTGTGATCTATTTTCTAGTATTCCGTCTTCATTCATCAATCCTCTGCTTCTTATCCTGAAGGTTTTTCTCGTTTTCTTAATATGTTTATAAAAATTTGTTCTTTTTTTGCTTGTATAGTAGTTTATTAACTTTTAATAAACTACCATCAAGAGGGAGAAAAATGCTATGAACCGAAAAACTGATATCGATGGCCTTAGCACTATATATAGCCATCTACTTGTATAATCTTTTTCATTTTTCAACGTATTGGAGTTAAGTTTTTTCCTGAGTAGCCTCACATATCAGGTCGTTTCCTTAACTCACTTCCTTAATATAAAACTAAAAAGTTTTATATTATTGTTTATTAACTTCCATTCGTCTCTTTTTATAGTCACCTGGTGTTCCTATTCCTTAATTTTTTTCGAATTTTCGAAAAACGGCCTCCAGGGTAGCGGCCCATGTCTTTATTATAAATAACAAATCTAATAATGTAACACCCTGTATACAAATCCCACCGCGTCATTATCAATTACGCACGCGCCCGGCTAAGATGCAACTGATGAAATGCATCGAGAAGGCGAAGAAAAAAAAAACAAGCGTCAAGTAACCATCTTGGAAATTTTCACACTGCATGAATGTTTTTATTGTTTCCATATGTTAAATCAAGTTTATGTGATTCTAGTAAATGTGTATTTGTTCATCAATATATTTTTGTGATTAATATTGTTTCTGTGTTCTTCCGGAATTATCGGTGGCATAAAAAAAACTCATCACAAAGTGGCGCTCCAACGTACAGCCGATAACAAAACTGTAAGTAACAAAAAAACTATTAAAAATTACATAATAAAGTGCCATTCCGGTGTAATTATCCGCGACGTGTTCAATACGAATAATTATCCGCGCAAAAAGTGGCCGATTGACAAATTACACATTATAATCAATCATAATTTGCGAAAATCGATAGTGCAAAAACAATACAAAAGACATTCAGTGAAAAAAACTTTGTCCGATTCAAACGAATCCACACAAAATGCCGAAAAAATTGCAATTCGATGAAACGGTAGAAAACCAATCCGCGCAAAATATACAGGGTGCGACACCATCACTCGCGTTTACGAATGAACAGTTCGCGTTGTTGCTTGCTAAAATTCAACCAACACACACAACTGCCTCAGCTGCGCAATCAGCTGCCGTCACACCTATGTATACCGGAAATTTTTCAAAGTGCACCGCGCGATTTGACGGTACCGCAAAAAGCGACGTAGATGCTTTCCTCGACGCCACAATCACGTACAAAGATTGCACGCTCGTCACCGACGAAAACGCGTTGCGAGGTTTGCCAATGCTCCTAGAGGGCACCGCCGGAACCTGGTGGAAAGGGGTAAAAAGTAGTCTAACTACATGGGATGAAGCCATCTCCTCCTTGAAAGACGCATTTTCACGGAAATTACCCCCTCACCTCATTTTCCGAGAGATTTTTTCTCGTGAGCAGCGAGAAAACGAAACAAGTGAACTATTCACTTGCCACATTCGATCACTGATCGCACAACTGCCATACGAACTGCCACTAAAAGCACAACTCGACATGGTATTCGGACTATTAAAACCGAAAATTCGGAAAAGGCTCTCACCCGGTAAAAATACAACCTTCAAAGAATTGCTTGAGGCAGCAAGAAATATAGAAGATGCAAACCGAGAGATGTCCCCAACCGCAAAAATTCCCACACAGATGACGGTGAAAAGACAAGAGACCCGAAACACAGAGACGAAGAAAACCCGACCAAAGTGCAACTTTTGCAATTTCTTTGGCCACTCGGAGACCGAATGTAGGAAAAAAGCTGCTGCAACCGTTCCCCAACCTACGACAACGACGGTCAAGGTTGAAAAATCCCAACTATCCTGCTGGGGATGCGGAACACCAGGTTACGTGAAGAGCAACTGCCCTTCGTGCACCACGACTCAAGCTTCTTTAGAAACCGAGAGTGTGGACATCACCTTTTCTTCCACAGAATTCGAAACCGTCTCAACGCTACGTCCCATGGTACGAGTGCGAATCCTCAACCGCAATGGACAAGCATGTCTCGACACTGGTTCCAGACGCAGCATCGCTGGTAACCAACTGTACAAAATTCTCCTTCAAGAAGGACGCCCTTTCACCGAAGCACAAATGGAAATCAAACTAGCCGATGGCATCAAACGAAACGTCCTGACCAAATCTTTCGAGGTGGACATCACCATCGAAGGCCACACCACAACCGTTACGTTGATAGCCATCCCCGAACACACCGAAAGTCGAATGCTCCTGGGCATCGATTTCATCCACTCCGCTGGCATGGTGTTCGACTTCCAAAATGGACAATGGTTCTATGGAAATCAACCCACCAACCGTTTCGAGTTCGCCAAAGAGTTGCCCGATGTCGTCACCACTACAACCCTAGACGCTGTAGCCCACACACTCCGGGACAACGAAGGACGAGAACTGGACGAAACCCAGAGAACCCAAATCTCTGCCTTATTACGTGAGTATGCTATCGTATTCTCACCTAACTCGGCGCCTACGCCATTTGCAGAACACACAATCACTCTCACCGACGAGACGCCCATTGCTGTTCCACCATACAGGCTAACGCCAGCCAAAAAAGCGTTCCTCAAGAAAGACCTTGACCGGATGCTCGCAGAAGACATCATAGAAGAGTGCGAATCACCCTATGTTGTACCAGTCGTAACGACACCCATCTTACGACAAGCTGACCTTTCGCTGCCTTATACCGCCCACACAAAGGAGGCTGTTTTAATGCAGGGGGAGACCCCCGATCCCGACCGAGACGAAGACGCTTTCATCGTCCCAAAGTCAAAGATCGCACCCATTCCCTACGAATGCCACGACTCACCACTCACGTTTACGAGTGAACAGTCCACGCTGTTTGCAAAAATTCGAACAACCCATACGGCTGCCACAGCTGTTCCTTTAGCTATCTCATTTCTACGAAGAAGAGGTCGCCTGAAGAAGACCACACCTTTTTCTTTTAGAAGTGTACCACTCCGTAAATCCACTTCTAAGGGGGAGATTGTAACACCCTGTATACAAATCCCACCGCGTCATTATCAATTACGCACGCGCCCGGCTAAGATGCAACTGATGAAATGCATCGAGAAGGCGAAGGAAAAAAAACAAGCGTCAAGTAACCATCTTGGAAATTTTCACACTGCATGAATGTTTTTATTGTTTCCATATGTTAAATCAAGTTTATGTGATTCTAGTAATTGTGTATTTGTTCATCAATATATTTTTGTGATTAATATTGTTTCTGTGTTCTTCCGGAATTATTGGTGGCATAAAAAAAACTCATCACAATAATGATTTATAACTAATTAAATAGCATAATGACGAATTTTACGTTTTTTAGTTGGCCTGTGGTACGTCTGGTTATGTGTGGTCAGCTTCTACAACGAAATAAATCAGCCTACCTCAACAATAGTCACTGTGGGAAATCATCCTGGTATAACACAACAACCATTTATGGCCCCATCTGTGGTCACCTATGAGTCTCAACCACCAAGCTATGCGGACTTCTCAAAACCTCCTGAAAATGTCTAACTTCTGAAACGCTTAGACAAATATTTTGTTAATATAACAAGCAGCCTTACAAAAATGTTGTTGTAATATTAAAATTATTGTGATTTATGTAAAATGTATACTGAGTGTTTCATTATAGCTTGCCAAGATATGATATTTTCATATAGGAAGAATTTGCTAGATATTAAAAGTATTGCTCAGTTTTTAATAATTGCTATGGTTGAAAATGTCAAAGAGTCAACAAAAATGTATCTACTACAAGTATTTACCTATTATGTATTTAGTAAAATTAACCAAATTTTAATACATGTGAAATAAAATCATAAAAATTACGGAATTATTTTATTATACCTACCTACTATATAAAAATAAATTTATTCTATCTATATAGATTAAGCAATTTGTGTAAAATAATTGCAGTGTTCTTATCTCCATAGTCTAACTAGTCAACAATTTTGAAAGTACTCAATAATAATCATTTTATATTTTCGACAAGGTTTATAATTCGTTTATGATTTTCATATTTGTTAAATAAAATTAATCAGTTGATAGGAGCTGACAAGCCACAAATTGTAGAGACTTCTTTCCTGCTAAGGCAAAACAGTATAAGTGCAAAAATGTAGTTTAGAAAAAATGATGGTTTAACATTTTATGGCTGCCGTACTGTTATTGTTTGGCATAATTAAAAAGTAAATACACCAAAAGAATTTAAATAGAGATCTGGTTTCTAAGAAAAGATATAAACTGTATCTGCTTATATATTTCATTCTACCTCTGGAAAGTTTGTCGCTTATAATGGTTTGCCATTTTAAAATAACCCGACAACCACTAGCATATCACCGTTTGCCATGGATTTAAAATAGGAAAGAGTCAACATAGCTTAAAACCGACTACAGCACTAGAAAGAGCAGAATGAAAATAGTAGATGTGATATAAAACCCTAAATTTGAAATTTTTCACCTATACTATTTTGCCTTGGCAAGCAAGACTTGCCTGACGCACATTGAGGAAGCAATTAAACAATGATTCAAGTTATGTATGTGGTTGCCTCAATTATTCAAATTTTATCAGTTCCCAAATTTCAGAACCAAATCAGAAACTATAACCTTCCAAAAAATGATACAAACAAAATAATTTCCTAATCCTTTATTAATACTTAAATGAATGCACTTTTTACAATAAACTTAACACTTAATTAAAAATTACATAGTAATTACTAATTCTTTTTCCCCATTATCATTTGCGCTGCTTTTTCGCCAATCATAATCGCTGGGGCGTAAGTATGGCCTGTCATTTGAGTGGGCATAATACTGGTATCTGCGACTCTCAAATTTCTAATCCCGTGAACACGAAGTTGATGGTCGACAACTGCACCGTTGAATGGATTGGGACCCATTTTGCAAGTTCCAATGGGATGATAAAACGGAATGGTCAAAAACTGTAATTGGCAGAACCAATAGTCTCTTGAAAATTCTTCAAAGTTTCGGCATTTTGGATGCGATGTTGGCATTAGTCGGGCGTTTATTTTTCTAAAGGCATCGGTGTCGATTAAATTCAAAATTTTCTGAATACCTTCGTACATAATTTCCAAATCTTCGTTATTGGGGTCAGAATAGAAGTTGGTATCGATTAAAGGATATTCGTATGGATCTGCTGAGCGGAGTTTAACAGTTCCACGAGATCTTGGGTGCATTAATAACAACGATGTGGTGAACGACCGGGTTGGATCAACGTTTTTCCAAATTGCGTTGTAAGTTTCGTCATCGTAGTTGTTAAATAATTGGGTAATACTACCGGTGTTGTTTGGTGTTACGATGATGACTTCGATATCCGGATGATTTGGAAGGGATTGATATTTCGAGTCAAACCAAGCAATTGCTTTCGAATTAACTGCAAAAGTAAAGGGACCATAACCATTCAAATATTCTCTAACGTCTTCCCTTAAACCATTCACCGGAGTCGAAACATTGGTTTCAAAAAGTAATGCTAAATAACCATAATGATCTTGTAAATTGTAGCCAACGGATAACGGTTGAATGGTTTGGATTCCATGTCTGCGTAAATCGTTAGGACGACCAATTCCAGACAACATTAAAATTTGAGGTGATTGGAGAGCACCGGCAGAAACGATAACTTCTTTTCGGGCTTTCACGTAGTATAACTGTTTTCCGTTACTGAACGTTACTCCGGTGGCCTTTTTGGATCCTTTGTTGATGTTTACTTTTACAACGTAACTATGAGTTAAAATTTTCAAGTTTCTGCGAGATCTGGCAGGTTTCAAATATGCTTTGTTGGTGCTAACTCTTCTTCCGTTAATCGTAGTGAATTGAGTTTTTCCAACACCCACTTGGCTTCTGCCGTTGTAGTCGATGAAGTGTCTTCCTGTTTCGATATTAGCTGCAACGTAAGCATCATATTGTGCATCATCAGGACGTTCGTATTCGACTGTTACGGGTCCACCACTGCGATGATAGCGTGGATCGTAGTCAAAGCTTGCATTTTCAGATTTTAAGAACAATGGAAAGACATCATTCCATGACCATCCTGGATTCCCTTGGCGGAACCAACTGTCATAATCTTCTTTGTTTCCTCGAACGTAATTTAAACTATTGGTGATACTGGAACCGCCTAATCCTTTGCCTCTTGGGTAAGTACATTGTCTGTTGGTCATTCCTAATAAAGAAAATTAAGATAAAATTTTATGTTTGATTTGTTAGAAAAACTTTTGACCTACCTAAGCACATATTTTCTTGAGGAGTTGTAAAAAAGTTCCAACTGTAATTACTTGCGTACAAGTAGTAACTGAGGGATGGAATATCGGTGAAATCGCTTTCATCGCCACCGGCTTCTAGCAGAAGAACTTTGTTTTTTGGAGATTCGCTAAGCCGAGCTGCAACGACGGCCCCTGCAGCGCCTGCACCTACTACAATGTAGTCAAATTTTTCTTGATATTCTGAAAAAATATATATAAAATAAATAACATCTCAAAAAAGCAACGAAAAGTAAATTTTGAAAAAAAATAATTACCTCGAATTTTTTCAGAAAACGGCCTGTATTCGTACGCATTTTCGACTATTTCGTAATCTTCGGTAGCAGCAATCTCTCGAGAAATTAAATCCATGTAATATCGAATTTCATCTTCTTGGCCGCCAACGAAAACCGAAAAATTTATAAATAATAAACATAAAAGAACTAACAAGTTCATTTTGTTTGTTTCAAAATTAACTAATACAATTGTGAGCTTTTCACTTTACAGTGGTAATTTTGAAGTAATGTGAGTTTAAAATTGCTCGTTTTTATATTCAGTTGTCCTGCTTTTCTGGGGGGGAATAACTGAGATAATCACGCAAAACTTTGTCAAATTATTTTGATATTGCTACGTAATTGAAAAGAGATAACGTTATAATGTAGTTGCTCTACAGATAATAAAAAAATAATTGAAACAAAATATTTTTATTGAAATGCGGTAAATTTTATGTCTCTAGAATTCTCAAAAAGATGGATCTCGTTTTTTATATTTTTACAACTAATAATCCATTGTTAAATATATTTTAGATGATATGTGTTATGATTATTAGTCCAGATTAAGTTATAAAAGTAGTTCAAGGTAGAAAATTTTTAAAAATTCGGAAAATAGACCTTTTAATTAATTCTTTAAGACTTATCACCTTTCCGATGATTTCATATTTTATAAATACTTTTGCAATATCGCATCGGTGTTATTAATTTATTAATAGTTTATTTGATAATTTATTATTACATAAATAGCAGTTTCATTAAGTAAATTTTATCAAAAACGGAAATTGATTAAGTGTGTAAGAAAACCCCATCATCTTGCGGTATTCCCTAACGTCAAAACAAAGTAAATTACTTAATTACATGTAGCAATTGCACATCTGCAAAATTTTGCTTGGTGAAGTACCAAATTTATCACGGCATTCTTTAACCATGTGATTCTGGAAATACTGACGAATTTCTGGGAACTTCAAGGAATGTCCACTATTATGAAACATACATCGATTAAATCACTTTAAAAATGTTCTCTTTTTTGAAAACTTTTCTTGATTAAAAACTTATACCATTTTTACAAAAAAATGAAATGAAAAATTTTTTTCAGCAATTTTCAAATATTTTACCTTAAATAATTTTCCAGTTGCTAAAACCACATAACCACAGTTTGATTATAATAATTTGTCTTGAGAAAAAAAAAATTGTGAAGATTAAATGAAAACTAAAGTTTCTAAAAGTTAAAAATATTTTTTATTATTTGATTACATAGAAGATTGTCGCTATTTTTCAAATGCTTTGCCGGAAGTCCAATTTCTATAAAAAAAAATTTTGACGCAAAATGAAAATCACAATTAGTCAATAAAATTACTTTCCTGTAGCATCTGACGTAAATTACTGTAGATTATATTGATAAATATTATATTATACGATTATACGTTTGATGTAATTAATTATAAGGAAAATTTTGAACTAGACCTTGAATTTTCATTGGGAAGTCCATGACAGATTTAAACCCATAACTAAATCTTTCGGTTGTTTTCAAAATTATTAAATATTTACAAAATGCAGGACAGCAAAAAAAAAGTTTTATAAAAATCATAACCTATATCACAATAAATATTAATAAAATTGTTGCATTATTGAAAATATTTTGTGTCGGGACTTATTCTATATATTTGGTCTATTTTTAAATTAAAAATTATGTAAAATAATTCGGAAATGAATTTTTTTGATTAAATCCTTTATTTTTGCATTAGAAGAGCCCCTAAGTTTTCGACTTCGGTCTCCGACAGGAACAGAGGCAAATTTTGTTGAAGAGGGTTTTTCTTTGATAAAGCCGAATTTTTACATGGATCACTGCATATTTTATTTTTACAAGAAAATGCAATTTTTGATTTGAAATTAGGAAATCATTTAGTAGAGGTTTGAAAAAAATTCCAAATTAAAGCATTATTGAATTCGCACTTCTGGAAGATAATGAAATTGGTGACACAAATTTTGCATTATTTTCTTATAGAAGTATTGCATTTTTGAATTTTAATTATAGGCAACTTATGTTTACGGAACTAAGATGGTACGTAAAATGCGCGGATGAGAAAATTTTGTTCTCTCATCACGGAAAAGCGCAATCCAGCGTCGTTCCACTTTGGTGAAAATGAAAATAATTTTTCGTTCTTAATTTATTCTTTCTCAATTCATGATATTGTGCGCCAGTGGCTTATTGGAATTATCTCCCCTTTAAAATTTATGTCAAAATGCAAAATATATTCTTACCCCAAAAATGTATTTTTGACAAGTAAGGGAGGAATATTTTTCCGGAAATCGTCATTGAAACGACATTTCCCTGCTTATGCACGCGCAGGGAAATTGAACTTTACTGACTAGTCCGGTAATAATTAGTAAGGTTAATAATAACAAAATAAAATAGACAAATGTCAATGTCAAAAAATGTCGTTCAATTAGTGTTTTAAAATTTCGATTTAAAATTTCGATTTTTTACGATTTTCGGAAAAATTTAATACAAAACATGTCAGTAAAATGTCTCACTTGACTCGGAGCTCCAAAATACTCGGCACAAAGTGCCTCGTATTTCAACATTGCCCCTCGTCAGTAATATGTCATTTTCCTGACTTTTATGTAAATAACTATTGTTCAATTAACTATTTTTACCGGAAATCGTCATCGAAACAACACTTCCCTGCGTATTTACGCGCAGGGAAATTGAATCTTACTGACTAGTCCGGTAATATTTAGTAACGCAGGTAACAATGACAATTTTCGGAATAACTATTGTTTGTAACTATGTAGTCAACAAATTGACAAACTTGATTTTAGCTCATTTTAAAAATGTTGTTCAATTAGTGTTTTAAAATTTCGATTTTTTACGATTTTCGGTAAAATTTAATACAAAATACGTCAGGAAAATGTCTCACTTTACTCGGAGCTCTAAAATACTCGGCACGAAGTGCCTCGTATTTCAACATTGCTCCTCGTCAGTAATACATCATTTTCCTGACTTTCATGTAAATAACTATTAACTCAAATGAAGCGCCAATAGAAATAAGATAAGCCCATTGAAGAACAGGAAAAGACACTCATGTCAGGGCATGAGAACGTAATTTTGAAAAATAACTTTGGTTTGAATAAGTAAAAAAAAAATAAATGAAAAGTAAAGAATGTTTTATTGGAAAATCCGATAAATTTCAGTTACATATTTAAAAATAAAATTTAAAAAATTATTTGGAATTGGCAATAATATTGAGTTTACTAGTATCAAAGCATCTATTTTATTGCCGCCTAACGTGAGGCCTTTGTAAAATTCCTTTAGAAAAATTTGAGTTATGACAGTTTTGATTTTTAAAAATTAATAAATTTAACGTTGTTGTGAAAAATTTTATCGTGCATTGGACTTTCAAGCGTGGCCGGCGATAAGAAATTGTATTTGCGAGCGATTGGCATAGCAAATGGCGGATAAAAGAAAAGAACCGCCTATTTGGGATAAGAGTTTGTTTTTTTTGAGTTTTTTAGTTCTTGAGTAGTCGGCGTGGAACTGAAATTATGGATAAGACGGTGTCCAGCTTATTTCTAGAGGAAAAGAAGAATGAGATAGGAGAAATAGATGGACATAAACCAAATGGAATTAAAACATCAGTTGCAAACGAACATAAAGGAAACAAAAACAGACACGAATGCCATCAGTATGGCTGAATTAACTGAAGATATCAAAGACAATATCGCAAGATAAGATAATGAATACGCGCATGATGTATGTTTAATAAAGATTTATTGGCGATTGAATCGATAAGTCAACAAAAAGAAAGCATGGTTGAAAAATTACTTCGAAGCTTAGTTGAAAAATTAAATGAAGGCACGCTAGAAAAATTAGAGAAAACAATGAAAGAAGTATTCAACAATGGTCTGACTGAAAAAAAAACAAAATAAGAAAGATAAGTGTAAATTACCACGAATTATTCTGTTCAACAAAAATATTGTAAGAAATTTGTTTCCACTAAAGGTGAAAAGAAATAGAGGGATCAATCAGTTACCTTCTAAGTTGTGGAAGCCTAGGACTAGGATCTTCTCCTGTAAGCATACAAAATGGTGTTGGAAAAGTGAAAGGAGCCTTGTAGTGAAAGATGGACCATAGACACCATCCTCAATTATTAGGAACTTGGGTTTGAGTATGTTAAATATTTCGAATAATTTTAATAAGATTTCAGGGTTAATTTCAAATTATTGTGATATGTATGCGATTTGTTTAAATATTATTAATTGTTCAAGTTTGACTTTAAAGTGATTTGATATTTGAAGATTTCTAAAGTTTAATTTTGTTTCGAAAGTTTAAATAACCATGATTTTTAATGATCTTTATATGAAATAAAATTTAATTAAAATTTGAAAAAGAATAGAAAACTTTTGCAATATGTTATGAAAATCGTAAAATTGATCACACTGATAAGTCGTAGTGCCAATTTCATGATTTACAAGGGGGATGATGATGATGTGTTTCTTACCCCAAAAATTTGTTTTTGATAAGGGAGGAGGAATATTTTGTTTAATTTATTATTTTTAATTCAAATGAAGCGCCAATAGAAATACGATAAGCGCAAAACGCTCACATCAGTGCCATGTAAATGAATGGATGTGAGTCACATAATAATTTTGGTCTAAACAAATTAATAAACGAATAATGTGAAAAGTAAAAAAGTGCTTTATTGGAAAGTTTGATAAATTTTAGAGTTACATGTTTAAGAATAAATTAGAAAAATTATTTCGAATTGGAAACAAAATTGAGTTTGCTATACGAATTTATGCGTAAAATCACAGTATGATAGGAATATACGGCGGTAACGCGAATAA
The DNA here is from genome assembly GCA_932274525.1 of Podabrus alpinus. Taxonomy (NCBI): domain Eukaryota; kingdom Metazoa; phylum Arthropoda; class Insecta; order Coleoptera; family Cantharidae; genus Podabrus; species Podabrus alpinus. The sequence goes on along the minus strand of OW026457.1, from coordinate 11,695,570 downwards.
ACTCATTAATTTTGCATTGCTGTTTTGACAAAATTCTTCTAATAGACATTTAACATTCTCCACGTTAAACAATAATCATAAATCAAAAATATGAATTAGAAAAAATTTTATGTAAACAACGCAGTAATCTAGAACGCATTTTTGAAAATAAAATATTTTTTTCCACTACTAGTCATATAGGCTATCATTTTTACTTAGGTTAGTCGATCAAGAAGTGACACGTTTTCAACTAGTGGTGAATAATTTTTCCATTATTAACCTAGGTTAATAATGAACAAAATGACATTTTTTGATAACTTGGCGACTATTTTAAAGAAAAATGTTGTTATTAAATGATTTAGAATAACCAAGAAATGCTAATTAATTGTATTTAAACTATTTAAAACGCTTTTTGAATACATTAATTTAATTTTAAAAATTCATTATAATCGAATTAAATGTGACAGCAAGTGACAGCGCCATCCATTGTCAATTTGACGAACCGCGATTTATTTTATTTAATAACCTAAATTTGTCAACAACTGTCAAATCAACGAAACAAAACTGTCATTTGAAATAAATATTTTAAATTTGAAAATTTTTTTGTTAAAAAGAATTTTAAAAAATGGTAATAAATCTAGTAGTGGAAAAAATCGTATATAAACCACGGTTGTGAAGACCATTATTGCCAATAATGACGGCCTTCACAACCTTGATATATAATATACTATTTTACATGTCCATTACAGATGCGGCCGATGGATAAATGAAAGTAGATTAAATTCTATGTAAAACTCTGTGAAGCAAAGAAATAATCAAGAAACTTTGGCATCTGATGGCAGAAAATCGGTTACAGTTTTGCGAAAATATGTCAGACAGATTTTCAATAGTGCATATAATGTTTAAATTTATGTGTAATTAGATTTTATCAGTATATCAATTTAAATAAACCTCAAAAATTCATGAATTTTCAAAGTAAGAAGGCCGTAACTACAACATCCAAAGTAAAACCGTCTTCCTCCTTTGTAATTGGTCAGTTACGGCTTTTTACTTTGTAGTTTTGCCAATATTTAACAGGTTACATAGACGTAACTACAATTTTGCTTGTCCCAACGACAAAAATGCAGATTTTTTTAACAATTTTCTGAAGACCCTTACGACTGTTTTACTTTAGACATCAGTACTATTATAATAAGATATCATATCTCTACAGATCTTACGTTTTCAATGACTCCTCTCCCTGTATTTTTCAATTGCATAACTTTTCGTTTTTGATCGAAATTTACTCTTAAAGTAATTCCTATTTAGTAAAAAGATTTTTAGTCGTTGTAAGCAGGATTATGAACTCTTCAAATGTCTTCTATGAAAACTAACTGTTACAATTTAAACAAATTTGGATGACGTCGGCAATCTGATATGGATGACGTCACTGTCTTCCGTTGATATTAAACGATGATCCATAATTTAAATAAAGTTACGTGTCCCTAGATTTTTCAAAAATTGTATATTTTCCGTAATGTTCAATTAGTTCTATACTAGATGAAGATCTTTTAACCGTCATTTGCGAAAGGTCAAATTTACGAACAAACATCAAGGGAAAAAATTGTAAACAATTTTATTTGAAATTTCTACCACTGTATTTTATTTTACACTTAATTACCGAGTTAGGTTCAATCGCCTATAAGCACTGGCCTATTTTTTTTGCAATTTACCAATTAATTGTGAATAAAATAGTATACTACATACTTCGGCGGAAAGCTTCATCACCACTGTGTAATGAAACGTTTTCCACCTCAGTATGGACTAACTAAATCAAATACCAAGGATAAATCAATTCTTTTTAAATTGAGTAGTTCTTTTTATCTAAAATCACCTTTTCGTTGTTCATTTAAACTTTTCAATTGCCCCCTCTGATGTGGGGTAGGTTTGAACAGTTTTTCTCCTTTGTGCCATGGTTCCACAAAAATAAGCTAGTCGAGTCAAATATTTGGAAATTTCTTGAAATATAGCCCAATATTTCTATATGCAAAAGGAAAATTACCATAAGTATTGATTGTGTAATGGACGCGCATTTGCAATCAGGTGTACGAAATGGCTTGAGAATTGAACCTCAATCATAAACTCTATTCGCTTAGGCAGAAGCCAAAAGGTATACTAGGAAATTCACCAACCTTAGAAAGTTATAACCAGGGATTCCAACAACTACATACATACACTACCGTGACAGATTAAAATAGACACCATAAATTATTTATCTTATGACTTTTGTTACTCAAACCGGTTTAGAGCGCCAAATTTTAAGTTGAAATTTTGTCAGTAGGCAAAACCAAGTGATTTCTGTTGTATTTTAAAGGGAAAAAAAAAGTTTTAAGAATGCCACGAACAAAAGGCGCAAGTGATGTTAGTGAGTTTAAGCGAGGACGAATAATTACATAATTTGATAGAGGTGCAAGTCAAGGCAAAATTTCAAAATTTTTAAATATACCGCTGTCCATAGAATACCACTAATACCACTGTTAATAGAATAATTGTAGAATTGAAACGTAAGGGTAAAATAGTAACAAATTATAAACCTGGGCGACCTGGGCCAACGGAAAGATTAAAACGATCATTAGTGCGTGAAGTAATCATAAATCCAAAGCAGATGGTAGAAGAAGTTGCTGAAACGGCACAATTATCAAAAATAACCTTACAAGGGTACCTTCATAGTATGGGACTATACAGAAGAGTAGCTAAAAAAAATCTCTTTTGACTATATTCCAAAAAAAACGACGATTGACGTGGGCAAGAGATATGGATTCTCGTTCGGAAAATTTTTGGAGTAAAGTAATTTTTTCCGACGAGAGTAGATATTGCCAATTTAATGATAGTGGAAGATTATGGATATGGCGGCGTTCTTCTGAACAAATTCAGGAAAAAATTTTACATCATACAGTGAAATATGGCGGAATGGCTATTCGGAAAGGTGGTAGTTCAAATTTAATATTTTGTGATAGCATAATAAATGGGGAAAAAATACATTGGTATATTGAAAGACGATCTATTACCCCTGTTTAACAAAAATTTGTAAAAGAAAGAATTCTATTTTATGGAAGATGCCCGCCATGTCACAGAGCAAGATTATTCGAAGAATTTAAGGCCAAGAAAAGGGTTAATATTTTACCCTAGCCAGGTCAATCTCCGGATATGAACCCTTTAGAGAATGTTTGGCACATTCTTCAAATAAATTTACACAAAAGACCCCGAAAACCCACCCGCAAAAATGATCTGTTTGCAGTTTTTATAGAAGAATGGGGTAAAATTCCACAGGACACCAATGGTAATTTGATATCTAGTATGCGGCGTAGGATCAAAAGTCTTATTCAAAACAAAGGAGGTGCAACTAAATATTAAACCTGTAAAAAAAAATTTCAATAATTTGTTAGTTGTTCGAAATAAAAAAAAATATTTGTAATTTATGGTGTCTATTTTATTGTCACGGTAGTGTAGATGTTAATTTCAAGTACATCCTATAAGGACCTCTTGAGAAATTTCCTTATGTTAAATTGCAAAAGAAGAATATCTTCTGAACGAACGAACTTCTGCTAAACTTAACCTCATCTGCATTTGTGCGGTTTTTCATTCAACCTTCATTTTATTTTATTAAACATTAAATTAGGTAACTAATTGAATTACTTAGGTCGACCATAATCCTAGTAGTGGCTTGTTGTTACCGATAATTGACTATAGAGTCAAAATTTAGTGTGTAAAAGTTGAGACGGTGCTAGGCGGGGGAGCAAAGTTGTTTTGGAAACGTTTCCTTCGCAAGCCAATATGCATTTTGTGGGCAGCCGCACTGTCTCATCTTGCCGAAACCACATTATGTCATATACGACGTACTTATGCGAAATTGACGTCTTTCAATAGTGGTTACTGACCACCAGCTATGAGTGTTAATTGCGTTCGCAAATACCGGTGTTACCACGGTTATAGATTATATCGTGTTTTGTAATCGTAGATTAATAAAAATATAATACGACTGTTATTGGGGCTACAGTTGCTACTCTTGCATCTGCTGCATGTTTCATCTGGCTGGCCTTGATTTACAATTAGGGTATTTTCTGTATTATAGTATTATTTGGAAATCCTTCAACGAGATGTAGGTATTAAAAATTTCAATGTGATCATCCACATAAAAAAGTATCGTTAGATCAACCATAACATATCATTTGTGGTTTTAAACTTTTATTGTTTTAAGAGTTTCCTTATTACGGTATCATGTGGATACTACTATCAACATGAAAGCATTTGCCGAGATTCTTTTATAATTTATAAATATTTTACAGGACAAATGCAGTAATCGGGGAAACACCAGTCGCTACGCCATACGTTAAGATAATGACTATCGTTCACGTACTTTTCGCATGTTTCATGCGGAATTGTGATGTAACTTCCTAATGTTAGTAGAAACTTTGCATTAATAATTTATCCTCGTAAAAATATTAGATTAGCGATTTTGAATAAACGCTCGAACTTTAAACTCGTCACCGTTAGCTGCTGTTAGTTACAACATTTTATTGGAGATAAAAATATTAATACTAAGTACCTTTTTATAAATAGGTCCGATATAAATGTTTGAGACAGTTCAATGTACTCTTTAAGGTAGATGTTAAAAAAAATACACCACGATAAGCATCAATGATTGTGGTCGTCTTCAGGATCACGATTTAATTAATGCAAATAAATACATTTTGTTATATTGTTTTATAGTTTAGTTACTTTGAATAAGGATAAATAATTTAGTGAAAACTGGGAAACATTTTACCGTCTAATTTGTCGATAATTAACAGATAAACTTTTAAATTTCCTGTCGAAATTAATACTGAAGAGAAAACATAACCGTGACGTGGCACCAGCTCACAATCAAGAAATTTTGAACATTAAAATGTAACATTTTAACATGAACCTCAGATATGCAACCCCAAATTATGTCAAACAATAAATTAATGTAAACTACCAAGTTAAGGTTTACTATTACCAAAAGTTTCGATTTAAAATTACGTGTGAACAAACTATTCAAATACGTTCCGTGATTAGCAAAGATCAAACTAATTTTGCAATAAATTAATAAATATAGGTGAAATAACACCAATTAATTTTCTTCCAATAACAATAATTTGGTTAAATAAGGTAGTGGCTTTTTGTATTGAACCAAAAATGCAAAACTTAAGAATTATCAATATTTTCTCGAGTTTTTACGGAAAAATTTTTCAGGCTAGACAAAAAATATTTAAAAAAAATATAATAAAAATGGGAGGGTCTTGAAAATTGCGAAAAGATTTTTGATGAGAGATAGAATATAATAAATTAAACAATTTGAAACACCGCGGTGATAATAATGCGACGTGATGCCATATCGTCGTTATTTCGAATTAATATCATGCATGAAGCAAACAGGACAAATTGAGAAAACTGATTGCGTGGCTGAAAAATGCTGAAATCGTCCTAATTATTTAAATATACAAATATTATTTTTTATAATGGTATACTTAATGGTTTATTTTTAAATGTGGAAGTTTTGGGAATGAATTACCAATCGTGTCGCTTCTCGATCATTAGAAAAAATGTGTTAATTATTTTCTAATGGTTGGATTTTAAGGGTGATGTAGTTGAATTAGCACACAGGGTTTTTTTGTAAATATGAATTATGACCTCATTTAGTACTTCAGTAATTATATACGTTACAATAATTATTACATGACTTGGGAAGGCTGTGGTTGTTACTTTGTGATCTGTTTTCAACTGTGATCATTATAACATTAATTCTGGAAGATTCTGGAGTGTAATGTATAGTAACTTTTTAAATAAAAGCCTTGGCTATAAACCTCTTTTTAAGCTGGAATTTGGCAAACATGTGTATTTTAGTGTCCGAATAAACCATCCCCAAAAGTCCAGTAAATCCGCTGTCATATACATATTATATTAAATAAGAGATTATTTATTTTATTTAATTTATATAATATGTATGTTATTTTTTGTAGAGCATTTTATAACAACTAGTTAATTTTAATATGATGAGAATTTTACAAAAACTGAAATTAAGCGAGTTATAGGCAAAAACCCACCTAGCAGGGCTGAAATACCCTATTAGAGAAGAAGCCGAAAAATTTCAGTTTGTCCAGAGTTTTTAGAAACTCAAACCATTTTTAGGCATCCTTGCCTCGACCAATAAAATAATTTTGTAAAAGCTACTTTGTAGAGAGTTTTAATACCTTCAATTTTTATTTAATAATAATTTACCATATCAGTTATATCATATTAACCACGTCAGAAGAACTAAATTTTCTAATTAGGGTAGAAGCTGACAGCGGATTTTTTTGAGGAATTTTGGGGACGGGGAGCCACTTGAATACTCAAATATAATACATGTCTTCCAAATTTCAGCTTGCCGGGATATTTTGGAAGCTGCAGTTATTTTTGGGCCAACTTGACGCTGCCCCTCCATTTTCGAATTTTCTATTATTTTTAAGCCAGTCGGAAGTGCTCGCGAAATGGTGGTGAATGTTTTAATTTATTTTGAAAGTGCTGGGTTTGTCAATTTTTTATTATAAAATAAAAAGTTTGGGCTGAAGAAGGGCCAACTCGACGCAACCCTCCATTTTAAAAGTTTTTATTTTTCTTTAAGCCACTTGCAAGTGTTTGCGAAATGGTGGCGAATGCTGTAATTTATTTTGAAAGTGCTGGGTTTGTTAAATCTTTATTAATAAATGAAAATAGCAAGATTTAAAGGGGCCAACTTGATGCAGCCCCTCCATTTTCGAACATTTTATTTTTCTTTAAGCCACTTGCAAGTGCTTGCGAAATGCTGGCGAATGGTGTAATTTATTTCGAAAGTGCTGGGTTTGTTAAATTTTTATTTAGGATTAAAATATTGTTTTCTGAAAAAACGTCAAGTTGTCCAATCCTTCTTAAAATTTTCGAGAAAATTTTATTTGTCATTTAAAAGTATGTCGTTAAAAGGTATAGATTTTAAAAATCATTATGTCTTTCAAATTGAACTTAAAAAAATAATTTCAACTTCAAAAAATTGTAATGTTTTAATTTTTTCAAATTACTTAAGGTCATTTATTAGTAATTTTATATCAAGTTAAAGCATTCTAACGATGACTTAAAGATTTTGAAACAAACTTTTCAATATTGACAATATACAAACATTGGTATTTTGAATCTAGAAATTTAATTCAAGTAGGTAAGTGTTTAATACTTTTTAAAAGGATTTTATTATTATATTATCAACAAGATATAAATTCAATTCATTAAAAACTACCTACGATTAACTTACTAAATATTGCAAAAAGTAGCTTTTAAAATATTTTGAATTCCAACGTAACTTCATAGAAGCATTTCAAAATTCTTGAATATGAATTTATAACTAAAACCGTATCCCACGTATCTTCTTTAAATGATTTACAGCATTCGCTGCCACTTGTCGCATCCTTTTCGACTGGGTTAAAAAAATAAAAATTCTAAAATGGAGGGGCCGCGTCAAGTTGGCTCCCCTTCGGCCAAAAATTTTCATTTTTTAATAAATAATTAACGAACCCAGCACAAAAATAAAATGCAGCATTCGCCAAAATTTCACAGATACTTGCGACTGCCTTAAGAAAAATAAAAAATTTGAAAATGGAGTGGCTGCGTCAAGTTGGTCCCTCTTCGGCCAAAAATTTGCATTGTTTACAAGTCACAGTTTTATAAATAAAAACGAATAAAGACTATGCAACCGGGTGGCTCCGTTGAACATGAGAGTCATCAGCACACAATAGAAGCCAAGAGAATACACAAAGTCGTATGAATGAAACATGGTTTCATCCATGGTGCTGCAGGGGAATTTAATGAAGAAGGATATCTCAAATTGCTCATGTGATGGTTAACAAGAGAAGGAACTCCTAACTCTTGCTGTTACATGAATCGCGAAAGTTAAATGAAACAAACAATAAAAGCATAAAATGGAGTACCGCATATTAATCGAAAATTAGTCAAATCAATTAAAAAAAATACATAAATAAATTTAATCAAAGAACAAATCCAATCTTATCTATCACGCTCGAGACAGATCTGTTTTGCGATCACAACAACCTTTACAAGTACGCTCCCATCAACGTACTTAATAATCAAACTTACAATTAAATTTACGTTGAAAACAAATATATTACGTTGAAAACAAATAAACAAAGAAAACAAATCCATTGTTGATCGAAAACATTTAATAATTCGTAGATGTCAAGTAGCGCAAATAGACCGATTATGAAAATATATTAACAACTAATCATTATGTTATCGTCCATTAACTGAATAAAACAAAATAACTGTTCGGGATTTGAACTTTGGGTTTAATAAAACTATTTTTCTGTCATCGACGTTTCGACTATATATTTAAATCATCCTCAGGACTAAACCAGAGACCTTTAAAACTTATACAAAACTAATAGTCTGGGAGCCAGCGACCGTTTAGAGTTGGTCATTTCAGAAAGGCTGAAAATTTTTCCTAAGCTTTATTTGGTATCACTGGTAAGTGAATGGACCTCCAGCTGGCACACCTCCGGAGGGTGTAGCTGCGGCAGCCTCCCACACATGTAAAATAATAATACAAAAAAACTAATACAACAAAAGCTGAAACTTTGTTCACATGTTGATCGTGCTATAAATAAAAGAAAAAACGTATCCAGCCGAATTTAGAGTGGGGGATTATGCCCCAGCTTTTCACGTAAAGAAGTGAAAAATATGCGCTGGGTAAACTGATACCGCAAAAGCTGAAATTTGGTAAAGTAATAGTTAAATTAATAACTTAAACGAAAAAAACATCCAGCTGTACATTTAGTGGGGGAAAAGTGTCCAGCTGATGCAGTGAAGAGCGCTGCGCATGGGTATGCGCTCGGGCGCGTCGTACCTTTGACTGCATCAGCTGGACACTTTCCCCTCAAGAAACATAAAGCTGGATATTTTTTTCGTTTAACTTATTCAGTTAACTATTGTATTACCAAATTTCAGCTCTATACTATTGTGGCGACCATAGTTTTGGTACCACCTAGAGATGGCGCTGACGGCAATTAGCGCGACACCTCTCCTACGCAAGTATAGAGGGCGCTACACATTTCCTGCAGGGGTACCAATGGTCAAGATTACCATTGGGGAAACCAAGAGGAAAATCCATTAGTTAACTACGCAACGAGCAAGCGACACGCAAGTGAGCACGCAAGCAACCGGCAACAACAAGGCATTATCACGTGTGAATAAAGTAGTTATCAACCAACTGTTTCGTTTTATTAAATTAAATAGCAATAAACATAATTGCTAAAATGGTGACCCCAAGTACAAATATGAATATCGAAGACAGTGCAACACGTGGTGCAAATGAACAAAACGTGCGTGGTGACAACGTGTACAATCCAGCAATATCCGTCGTTACGTTACCACCGTTCATGCCGGGCAGAACAGAACGATGGCTAAAAACCATCGAATGTAAATTCGCATTACATCACCCAGCAATCACATCGGAGCTGATAAAGTACCAACACCTGGTAACCGCGATTCCACCTGAAGTTTCCGATCTCGTGGAGTACGAATTCCTTAACCCGGACCCAGTGGAACCGTACACCAAACTTAAAGAAGCCCTCTTAAAAGAAACTACCATGTCCGGCGCGCAAAGGGTAAGGAAATTACTCCAAAAAGAAACTCTCGGTGATCAGAAGCCGAGCCAACTACTCCGTAAGCTCAAACACTTAGCTTCCGGAGTAGCAACGGGAACAACCGACGAGACGATGTTGAAGGAATTATTCCTTCAACAAATGCCATCTCACCTTAAGCCGATTTTGGTGGGACTGTCCACATTAAACCTAACCCAACTCGCCAGCACAGCCGATCAGATGATCGAACTAACACCAACGGCAACGGCACCAACGATCTCTAGTACCGTAAAGGGTGAATACGAACCTCCGAGGAGACAAAACGAGAAACCACCCATCACGATCCGAGAACTAGTAGAACAAATTGCCGAGATTAAGACAATGCTGCGAGAACGAAGCCAAAGTAGAACCAGAAGCAATTCTAGGAGTAGTAGCCGACCCAGGACATCGGGTACCTGTTGGTACCATTCCCGATTTGGATCAAGAGCAAGGAAGTGCACACCACCTTGCAGTTTCAACACAAAAAACGTAAGCGAACAGTAGAGGCGACGGCTCCTGTTCACCACAAAACACGTCGCTTGTTCATAAAGGACAAGGCCACCTCCATTGAGTTCTTGATCGATACTGGTTCCGACCTCAGTCTTTTACCACCGCAACTCAAACAAGAACCTAGTACCTTCGCACTCCAAGCAGCCAACGGATCGCAAATCAAAGTGTTCGGCAACAAGGTGATCACGATCGATTTGGGTCTCCGCAGGAGTTTTAACTGGACATTTGTGGTAGCTGACGTGACATGTGCGATAATCGGTGCCGACTTCTTACACCACTTCGGATTAACAGTCGACCTACGAACAAGAAAACTAACGGATACTTTGACTTCGCAAGCAACAATCGGGCAATGTCGTGTTGTGAACTCTTCGGAAGTACGTGCGATCTGGGGTAGCAGTAACTTGCACTGTTTAACCAGAAAGTACCCGAACATCATTCGGCCATCACCAGACTTCGAAGCTCCAAAACACGATGTTATGCATTTCATTAACACTTCAGGTTCACCAACATATTCAAGACCTCGAAGGTTAGCACCCGACAAGTTAAAAATCGCTCGACTGGAGATCCAAAGATTGCTCGAAGCCGGTATCATCCAGCCATCTTCTTCACCGTGGGCCAGCCCGTTACACATGGTGCCCAAGAAGAACCTGGAATGGCGTCCGTGTGGAGATTATAGGAACTTGAATGCAGCAACCGTTGCAGATAGATACCCTATTCCACACATACAAGATTTCAGCCACAACCTACACGGTAAAACCATATTTTCAACAATCGACTTAGTCAAAGCATACTACCAGATACCAGTTAACCCGGAAGATCGACCCAAAACGGCCATTACAACGCCTTTTGGGTTATACGAATTCAAAAGAACACCGTTCGGTCTTCGGAATGCAGGACAGACGTTTCAAAGATTCATTGATGAGGTCTTAAGAGGTCTAGACTTCGTGTTTGCTTACATCGACGACGTCTTGATCGCATCGACATCCGAAGAAGAACATCTGCAGCACGTCGAGACGGTTTTCCAGAGGTTAAGCAAGTACGGTATCGTAATCAATCCAGGCAAAAGTGTTTTCGGGGCGGACAAGGTAACATTCCTTGGTTTTGAAATCTCGAAATCAGGCATTCAACCACTTCCAAACAAGGTGCAAGACATCTCCAATTTCCCACAACCTAAAACGAAAAAACAATTACAACGTTTCCTAGGAATGGCAAACTATTATCGAAGATGGTTGGCAAACGCTTCACATGTCCAAGCCCCGATGTATCTCCTAATGGACAATATACCCAAGAAAGACGGACCAATAACATGGACGGAAGAGGCCATCGCAGCATTTGAGAAGACAAAAGCTGACTTAGTAGAAGCCACTTTTCTCACGTTTCCCAACAGCAGTTCTAAACTGTACTTGGCAGTAGACGCATCCGATACAGCGATTGGAGGCGTACTACAACAACAAGAAGAGCAATCCTTCAGACCAATTTCTTTCTTCTCGAAGAAACTCTCCACGACGGAAAGAAATTATAGCACGTATGACCGAGAATTATTAGCAATATACAGTGGTATCAAGCAATTTCGACACTTCTTGGAAGGTCGAGATTTTGTCGTTTATACAGATCATAAACCACTGACATACGCATTCACCCAAAAATCAGAAAAGACTAATCCTCGCCAGATTCGGCAACTCGATTTCATCTCTCAATTCACTACAGATATTCGGCACATTCAAGGTGTTGACAATACACCAGCCGATACGCTATCACGAATTGAAGCAGTCAGTCAAGACAACCTGGACAACGAACAACTTGGAAAGGCGCAAGAGAATGACGAGGATCTGAAAGGTCTACTGAATGAAGGGAAATACAAATTCTCCAGGCTCCCAACATATGAATCTGAAATAGATCTATATTATGAAGTTACCAACAACAAACACCGCATGTACGTACCAAGCAAGTTTCGTAGAAGGATATTCGAAAACATCCACAACTGCTCACATCCAAGCAAAAGGTCAACTCTCAAACTTGTAACAAATAAATACTTTTGGCCAAGCATGAAGAAGGACATAACCCAATGGACCAAAACCTGTATTCCATGCCAACGCAGCAAGATCGGTAGGCATACAAAAGCACCCATCGGAACATTTGCAACGCCTGATGCACGATTTGCACATGTCCACATCGACATTGTAGGGCCACTGCCACCGTCAGAAGGTAAGCAATATCTGTTCACCATGATCGATCGTTTTACCAGATGGCCAGAAGCAATACCAATCTCCGATATCACTGCCGAGACATGTGCAAGGACATTTTACGACTGCTGGATTGCACGTTTTGGAGCCCCTGTAAAAATAACAACAGATCGAGGCACACAGTTCGAATCGACATTATTCAAAAACTTAGCTGTACTTACTGGTAGCTACAAAACCAGAACAACATCATATCATCCGCAATGCAACGGTTTAGTCGAACGTTTTCATAGGCAACTCAAAGCATCGTTAATGTGTCACGATACTACATGGACATTATCGTTACCAATCGTACTGCTAGGCATCCGTACTACTATAAAAGAAGAGTTGGAATGTTCACCAGCAGAACTAGTATACGGAACCAACCTGCGACTTCCTAGCGACTTAATTGATCAGCCAGCAGAACCACAACTAACTCCGCCACAAGACTTCGTTGAGGATATTAAAAGAAGGATGAACGACCTGCAATACAGCAAAACATCATGCCACAGAAACTACATAAGTTATATACCAAAGACACTCGATGAAGTAAAATATGTGTTTGTGCGCGTTGACCGTGTTCGTAAACCTTTGCAAGCTCCATATGACGGACCATTCCAAGTGATAACTAAAACAGACAAATATTTTGAAGTGTTAGTGCGCGACAAACCCCAAAACATTTCGGTAGATCGTTTAAAACCCGCTTTCGTTGAATGTAAACAAAGTGAAAGTGAATTTCAAACACCAGCTACAAACAATTTACCTGTGACAAATGAACTACAGACACCAGCTACAAACAATCTACCCGTGTCAGATGAACTACAATCATCCAGCGACGTACCGCTACAAACGCGAAGTGGGCGCACAGTGAAATTTCCACAGAAATTTAAAGACATGGTTCGCGTCCTAAATTAGTGCACAGACAATTATTAAGCCGCTTTTGTATATATTATTATTATTGTTATCTATTGTAAATATTTCTATTATTTTTTTTATCACATGTATATAATACCACGTAACAATGTAACCTTGATGTAACGCCATCCTGATCTAGCTATAGTATTCTTCAACGTTCAGCAGTCATCGACCACCTCACTGGGGGGGGACAGTGTGGCGACCATAGTTTTGGTACCACCTAGAGATGGCGCTGACGGCAATTAGCGCGACACCTCTCCTACGCAAGTATAGAGGGCGCTACACATTTCCTGCAGGGGTACCAATGGTCAAGATTACCATTGGGGAAACCAAGAGGAAAATCCATTAGTTAACTACGCAACGAGCAAGCGACACGCAAGTGAGCACGCAAGCAACCGGCAACAACAAGGCATTATCACGTGTGAATAAAGTAGTTATCAACCAACTGTTTCGTTTTATTAAATTAAATAGCAATAAACATAATTGCTAAACTATCTATACTTTTCTCATTAAACACAGCGTGCCGTCCATACAGTTATTGGATGATAGATACGTATAACTTTTCTGCTATAAAGGAAGATAATAAAAAATAGGTTTACTATTAATTATTGAAAATGTTTTTTAGTATTTATTTACAAAAAACATACTAAAATTAAATATAAACATACATAGGGAACTAATACGTGTAATAAAATAATGCATTAGAAAATTTTTTAGATTTCGCCTTCTTCGGATTCATCGCCATCGTACTTATTATCGCTTTCATTATCGCTGCAAGTGATGCTGACCAGTGAAAGATCGTTTTTTTCATTTCCACTTTTATGTCCACATATTTACTGTTTATGTTATGTATAAATATTTAAATGTGTAAATATTTACTTTAAATTCAAAAACAGGTGAGTTAGTATAATAACTGCAGGGACGATTTAATGAGAAAAGTATAGATATCTGATACCGCAAGAGCTGAAATTTGGTAATACAATAGTTAACTGAATAAGTTAAACGAAAAAAATATCCAGCTTTATGTTTCTTGAGGGGAAAGTGTCCAGCTGATGCAGTCAATGGTACGACGCACCCGAGCGCATACCCATGCGCAGCGCTCTTCACTGCATCAGCTGGACACTTTTCCCCCACTAAATGTACAGCTGGAGGTTTTTTTCGTTTAAGTTATTAATTTAACTATTACTTTACCAAATTTCAGCTTTTGCGGTATCAGTTTACCCCAGCGCATATTTTTCACTTCTTTACGTGAAAAGCTGGGGCATAATCCCCCACTCTAAATTCGGCTGGATACGTTTTTTCTTTTATTTACAGCACGATCAACATGTGAACAAAGTTTCAGCTTTTGCGGTATTAGTTTTTTTGTATTATTATTTTACGTGTGTGGGAGGCTGCCGCAGCTACACCCCCCGGAGGTGTGCCAGCTGGAGGTCCATTCACTTACCAGTGATACCAAATAAAGCTTAGGAAAAATTTTCAGCCTTTCTGAAATGACCAACTCTAAACGGTCGCTGGCTCCCAGACTATAACAGCATACTACCTAACACCATACCAATTCAAATATAAGTCAGCCGTTGTAATGTAGTTGATAAAGAGAGTTTCTTCCATTAGCCACGAGATGTTTCAATCAGAAAAGAATAAAAAAATAAAAGCATTGTTAAGAGATAATGATTATCCAAGTTGGTACATCAACATAATATTAATAATGAAAAGTAAGGAACACGATCATCGTGTTAAAAGAGAAGACAGCGAGGGAATGAAGTACTTCCGGTTCCCCTACGTAAAAAACCTGACGGAAACTTGTCGAGGTTGCTCTAACCATTTTGCATGTTGGCCCCTTACAATTTAAAAGACCATAGAGGACTGACGACAAACTTGAAAGATGTAACAAAAAAGGAAAGAAAATCATAACTGGTGTACAATCTAACGTGCAACGAATGTCCAAAATCGTACATAGGGTAAATCAAACAATGGTTGCATAAAAGAAAGACATACAAAAACCGATTTCTGAAGGCAAAACGTCTCTGTTTTTGTCCTGAGGATGAGTTAAATATATACTCGAAACGTTGACAACAGAAAAAGAGTTTTATTAAACCCGATGTCCAAATCTCGAAAATTTATTTTGATATTAATAACGTTCACTTATCTGTCACTACCTATATCGGCGAATTTTTTTTATTCATACTTTCCTTATGAAATTAATAATATATCACGATTTAAAATTAAATTCAGTTCTTTTCTTAAATTAAATTGGATGAAAGGAGAATCATAAAAAAAACATTTTCATAACGAAAGTATGAATAAAAAAAATTCGCCGATGCAAGTATCGAACCCACGATACGTCCTAAAAGCAGACTACTTAGACCATTATACTATCTAGGTGCTTCCTTGTTATAATTGAATTGTATAAAGCTGTTAAACTCCACTTATGTTTTTATTTTTTAAATTAAAAAATGTTACATAAACTATTTATAAAAATAAGTTAATTGCCTGTAATTTTTAACGAAAACGATCACATTATCAAATATTTAAACAAATTTTCGAAAAATTTAAAAAAGATTGTATTCTAAAGCTAACGGTGATTTACCAATCATAGCACTGGGGAGGCGTGGCGCGGCGAAATTTCAAGTGTCGCTTACGTCCAAAGGACACCTCATAAGCACAAAAAAAAATTATAGACCTAATGAAATTCGATCTAGTTTTACCAATTTCAAATTTATCAAAATCGGCTATGCCGCATGATAAACCTCCCCTTGTAAGTAAAATAAGGGACCATCAAGTTTTCGATTAAGATGGAAATTTCACCGTCTCAGGTTATTAAAATCCAACAATATAATAATTTAAACTGTTATAATATTTAGTGGAAGACTTGTGGTTCTTTGATCTATGGTAATGTAATAAAATGTGTAAATTACATTTTCTCCATTATCAACATTTGGTAAAATTATTTAGAACATTTTCAGTGAAAAATATACCTAAATGTAGATATCGCATTATTTGAAATCGCAATCTAAAAGAAGAGTCAATATAATAATTATAATTACCTATATTACATTTTTCGTGTTTGTAGATCGCAATTAGGCTCTTTTATTGCAATCTGCAAACGTGAAAATTAAGGTCATGAACATTTTTATGTATAAACATTTATACTGGTGACGTGATTCACGACAGGGATTTCAATGTTCAATTTTACTCCCCTAATTGTTTTTGAGAAAAACTGGAAAGAAGTTGTCAAAGGAATTGTATTTTGTATCAATGATCTTCAAGACAATACCTAACGATTTTTGTTAAAACAACAATTATAATTTCTATCATTTTTATCTTCTGTAGAACGGAAAATTACAAAAAAATATGAATGTAGAGATACAGTATTTTCTTTTCTACAAGAAATTTATTATCGTATTTTCTTTAAAATAATTGGGGGAGTAAAGAATTACTGAAAATTAATAATTTGATATTGAAGAGCAACTAATAATAATAAATAAAATAAGCAAATAAAAATAAAAGTAATACCCTCACTTCGCTTAGATTGCCCTATCGAATAACATAATACATTTTTATCTCTTTTCATCAAAATTTTCCTAAATAATTATTGGATCTAAAAATAACAAATTTTGAAATTTTTTTATTCGTTGCTTACTGTTGTATTTTATGAAAAATACACACTATATTATATTTCTCTAACTTCCTCCAACGGTTTATCTAGAAATTAATATTTTATTGACACTTTTATAGTTTTATAGCCTTTTTCATCATCGTTTCCTGTCAAAATAAACAGATTTGTAGATTAAGTGCTCAAATAGTTATAAAGATCTAGCAATTATAAAAAATATCTCATTTTACCTTTAAAACTTGCACACTTCATACTTTTCTTCCTTCTAGATAAGAAATGCAATCTTTTAATTCCTAATATTCGTAATTTATTTCTCAATTGTTCATATAAAAACTTCTAGATTTATTTCTTTGGGACCTATGGGGGTGTGATGCGCAATACAAGAATACCATCAAGAGGTATTCTCTAGCCTCTCCACCCCAACTCCACTCTCACTTTCACGATGGTAGGTCCTGATACGCTGAGCAACTCTGTCGGAGTTTGTGGTTTTAATCCCAGAGGAAAACAGAGTCGGCAAGCATACGAGAGACGGAGGTCGTGCTGAGGCCACTTCACATTTAGTGAAGGAAGGGCTCAGTAGGATGGGTATCTTCTGAAATGGGTGAATACCCTAGATCGGTGGCGGAAGAATCCAAGTCTAAATGGATCAACGGCAGCGATCACAGTCAGGGAAATATGACTACCAAATACTCGCCAACACGCATTGGCAAGCGTGGCGTTTTAAAGCCTACTAACCTCTCAAATACTCCATGAAATGTTGAAATTTAAAATGAATTTACCCTAGGCGGGTAGAGCTCAAAGCTCAGAATCCCACACTGTAGTACCAGTCAGCCTCATGGATTCTGGGGGAGGCAAAGATTCAGCTAGTGGACCCCCGAAGCAAAATTCGGAAATCCAAGTCAAAAAGAAGCATCACTGAATAAAGAAAATGTTTGTCTGCACCTACAACATTCGCACAATGAGAACGGATGAACATCTAGAAGAGCTAGAAAAGGAACTAGAACAGATAAAATGGGACATCCTTGGAATTAGTGAAACAAGACAACCAGGAGAAAAATATACTATAAGAAAATCTGGTCACGCTCTCTATAAGAATAACAGTGATGTAAACTCGCATAATGGGGGGGTAGCACTCCTCATTAATAAAAGAATAAAACACCTGGTTACAAAGACATGTGCGTTGTCGAATAGAGTGATATACATTCTGCTACAATTGACTCAGAAGTACAGCATGCAGATAATGCAAGCGTATGCACCTACCAGTACATCGAACGAAGAAGAAATAGAACAATTTTACGAAGACATTACAAAGGCAAGAAGATCAGAAAGGCCACATTTAACAATGATTGTCGGAGACTTTAATGCAAAGATTGGAACAAAAGATGACGAAGACACCAAAAATATAGGACCCTTTGGCGTGGGTACTAGAAATGACAGGGGTGAAGTAATGCTGAATTATCTGCAAAGTGAAAATATGTATTGCATGAATACGTTCTTTGGAAAACCATTACAAAGGAAATGGACGTGGAAAAGCCCTAACAACAGAACCAAAAATGAGATAGATTACATACTGTGCAATAAACCTCAAACTGTAATAGACGTGTCAGTATTAAATAAGTTTCATACTGGTAGCGATCATAGATTGGTAAGAGCCGCCGTCCGAGTTAACATAACAACGGAAAGGAAAAGGTTACTCTCTAAAACTAATAACCGCGTAATAACAGACCAAATAAACCGAAACAGAGATTTGATCCAAAACGAACTCATTAACAGCCTGAAAGCAACCCAAACTTTTCAAGATTAGGACAGGACAGGATAAGATTAGTTGAAATCCGAGAAAGAACAAAAGTCCCCGACGTAATAGGCAGAGTATTCCAATTGAAGTGGAATTGGGTGGGACACGTGGTAAGGCATGACTATGCAAGATGGACATATAAAACCATTCACTGGCGCCCAAGAACATCTAAGAGAAGCGTGGGAAGACCCCAAAAGAGATGGTTAGACGACGTGAAGCGAATAGCGGGACGGGACTGGTTGCAGAAGGCAGCGGATAGGAAGGCATGGAGAGGAATGAGAGAGGCCCACATTCAGGAGTGGATGAATACAGGCTAAGAAGAAGAAGAAGAAGATTATTTTAAGTTGTCTGCATGGGTTTAAAATAGGCAACGTTGTTTTCACAAGGAAATCTTTATTTTTCTAGTGAAAACTTTTCCATCTCGTTCAGCGACATTTTTTTATTTCACAGCTTAAAAATGAACATTAATATTGTCGTATTTTGCTGGCCTCTTAAAATTCATATAGGTGAAAAGCTTGACACTCTTCTTTATTTTAATAGCTAAAAGGGTTTTTCTCTCATGCGATAGAATTTGTATCTTATATTTGTATCTTATGCAAGCAAGCGTTTTGTTCATGGGTGGCTGAGCTCGGCAATACAACATGACCATGTTAACATGATTTGGTAGCGGAATGCAAGGGGTTTCTAGAAAGATAACTCAACTATCATAAATTTCACTTTCCCACGATTTCTGCTTGGAAACCGAATAAAGCTGTGGAACTCTGAAAAATGTATTTTAGGCTCACTACTTGATCTCATGAAGGAATCTGTCATATCAGATTCAAAGGAAATTATATTGTTGCAATGAAAATCAAAATTTTGTAGGAAGGTTTCGTTATCTTTAACCTAAAATTGTATAAGTTCTAAAAAGGTGAATCATTGTAAAAATAACAAACTTTGTAAGTTGTGAGATATTGTATTTTTTCTAGAATTCTTCACAGAGTCATTTTAGTACATTAAAAGTCTGGATTTGTGTAATCTAGCAATAAAGATCATAATTCAGTGTAGAAAGTGATAAATATGGAAGTGACTCGGGTCTTGACAAATACTTCAACAAAACCAGTGAATTCTGGAACATAAAACACTTTAAAATAGTTTAAAAACTCTAAAAATTACATAAAGCCTTACTTTCAGACGCTTTAAAAATTTAATAACGTGATATTTGGAACATTTGGATATAATTAAGATTTAGAAGTGGTACAACAGACACAATTTTTGAAAATTTCTCACATGATGATGGGAAAGGGCAGTCTGCCTTGTGCACTCAACCAATGTGGATCGTACGGTTAAACTGTAACCAATATTTGATTTTGGATCCTTATGTTTTTGGAGGCTATTGATTTTGGATCCTTAGGAAGTTTTTTTAGTCTACCTTGTGCACTCAACCAATGTGGATCGTACGGTTAAACTGTAACCATTATTGATTTTGGATCCTTATGTTTGGAGGTTTTTGATTTTGGATCCTTAGGAAGTTTTTGGTCTGCTTGGTGCGCTCGACCGACGAAGTCCCGTGCTGATAAAATCTAACCAATATTGATTTTGGATCCTTACATTTGGAGGTTATGAAACTTTGGACCGCACATTTTTATGAGTCTTCGTGGATGGAATGCAGCAGCAAAGCTCACGTTTGAGATACCTTGCTACCTTAATTAATATCCTTTTTCTAAATGCATTGTTTTGGTGAAGTAGATGGAATAACCATTTTTAAAGACACGTCGCTAATAATTTTGTCATTTGGCTATTTTAAACAGTAGCACTTCGTTAAATTGGAGGTGATAACACCAGAAAATGTTGAGAATTTTGATCGATGCAAGGAACCAACGGGTACACCACTCAACTCACTGAAGAAAGAAATTTTAACTGGATTATCAATCCCTGATCCTGCGCAGATGCAGAGCATGAGTCATAGTGTAACATCAGGTGAACGAGTTTTAAAAGCGATAAGGTATTTTAAACATTCTTATTTAATTTTCATAAAAAATCAAATTTTTGAACTTTACGGCGTCGCATCTAACTCAAGGGTACTGATAGCGACTACCATTAAACATTTAAATAAAATTTCATTGTTTCACTCAATAATAAAGACACTTAGTCAAGAAACTAACGCGAATTTAACAAAAACATTTCACATCTGTGTTGGTATTACATCAACAGATCAACACCGACCAAAGAATTTAAGAAGAAGAAGTGGCAACAAATTCAACAATTCTATTGTTTTGTAAGGGAATTTTCCCAGTATAAATTTTTGTACAACATTTACTTTGTATTTTTAACTGGTACTAGGATAACTTTAAATTTTCATAAACTGAATATAAAAATTTTCAAAGCAACAATATTTTATTCTCATAAAAGTGAGGAAATTAACAAAGATCCACAGCTATTAATAAGCAGCCCTTTAAGCAATTTGGTGAGTTATTTGTGGGACCATTCTCTGGGTTTTGCACTTCTGTTGTTTTGCTGAGCTGAGCTAGGACCGGAGCAGATAGGTTGTTGGGATTAAAATTTATTTTAAAGTGCTTTTTCAAAATTAGAGGCTCGAGATTGTGACATTTATATGGCGCGCCAGTAACGTGGGGCTTTTAAGGGTTGTTTTGTACGACATTTTATGGCATACCAGTAACGTGGGCAATTTAAGGGTTGCTTTGTAGGACAATATATTGTAAACCATTATATTAAAAAAAATTACTTGAGGTTTACAACAATAATCTCATTAGTTTCTTTATTAACTTCTATAAGATTGAAATATTTGCATAAATGAAATATTTTTCCTTCAAATGGCAGTATATTCCACATTCCATATTGGGATTTCTACAATTCACGATGTCAAAAAACTAATCAGGACCGTATCTTAAATCAACTTGAATTAAGGACTTATTTTTTTAAGAAAAAATTTTAACCCTTGATTAGTTTATATGTTTAAATGTTATTCACGATTTCACCCACCATATTCAAATCTTCAGATATTGTTCATATAAAAACTTCTAAATTTATTTTAAGCTGTCTGGGTTTAAAATAGGCTACACTGTTTTCATAAGGAAATCTTTCTTTTTCTAGTGAAAACTTCTCCATCTCCTTCAGCAACATTTCTCTATTTCACAGCCTAAAAATGAACATTAATATAATATTGTAAACCATTATATTTAAAAAAAATTTCTTACTTGAGATTTACAACAATAATTTCAATATTTTCTTTATTAACTTATTCCATTAGATTGAAATATTTGCATAAATAAACTATTTTTCCTTCAAATGGCAGTAGTTTCAACATTCCATATTGGGATTTCTACAATTCACGATGTCAAAAAACTAATCAGGACCGTATCTTGAATCAACTTGAATTAAGAAATTATTTTTTTAAGAAAAAATTTAAACCCTTTATTAGTTTACATGTTTCAATGTTATTCACGATTTCACCCATGATACTCAAATCTTCAGATATTGTTCATATAAAAACTTCTAGATTTATTTTAAACTGTCTAGGTTTAAAATAGGCTACGCTGTTTTCATAAGGAAATCTTTATTTTTCTAGTGAAAACTTCTCCATCTCGTTCAGCAACATTTCTCTATTTCACAGCCTAAAATAAACATTAATATAATATTGTAAACCATTATATTTAAAAAAATTGCTTACTTGAGGTTTACAACAATAATTTCCATATTTTCTTTATTAACTTATTCCATTAGATTGAAATATTTGCATAAATGAACTATTTTTCCTTCAAATGGCAGTAGTTTCAACATTCCATATTGGGATTTCTACAATTGAAGGGCCTAGTGGAAAAAGTAGTTAAGTCACTTTTTTTTCAATTTGTTGATTTTTATACTAATTTGTAGAGAATAAATGCCGCAATGTGAAAATGTGCTCAACTACAAATTAAAAAAAAAGTGACTTAACTACTTTTTCCACTAGGCCCTTCAATTCACGATGTCAAAAAACTAATCAGGACCGTATCTTGAATCAACTTGAATTAAGAAATTATTTTTTTAAGAAAAAATTTAAACCCTTTATTAGTTTACATGTTTCAATGTTATTCACGATTTCACCCATGATACTTAAATCTTCAGATAACGTTCATATAAAAACTTCTAGATTTATTTTAAGCTGTCTAGGATTAAAATAGACTACGCTGTTTTCATAAGGAAATCTTTCTTTTTTTAGTGAAAACTTCTCAATCTCGTTCAGCAATATTTCTCTATTTTACAGCCTAAAATGAACATTACGTGGGCATACTGGAAAAAGTGACCAAGTCAGTTTTCTTAGTCACGACAAACTCTGTTGATTAAGTTCGCTCAGTATTTTTAAAAAATTTAAAAATTAGCAAAAGCCCTAATAAGAAGTATTGTTAAAGTTTCATTTTCCCAAAACAAAAATTAAAGCTTTTAAAAAAGCTGATTTTTCACAAAATATTAAACATTCAATTTCAGTTATCTAGAAACTCTGTTACTTGACTTGGTCACTTTTTTCAGTATTCCCACGATTAATATATTGTAAGCCATTATATTAAAAAAATTACCTACTTACTTGAGGTTTAGAATAATAATTTCATTATTTTCTTTATTAACTTCTATTAGATTGAAATATTTACATAAATGAACTATTTTGCCTTCAAATGGCAGTAGATTCCACATTCCACTTTGGGCTTTCTACAATTCACGATGTCAAAAAACTAATCAGGACCGTATCTTGAATCAACTTGAATTAAGAAATTATTATTTTAAGAAAAATTTAAATCCTTTATTAGTTTACATGTTTCAATGTTATTCACAATTTCACCCATGATACTCAAATCTTCAGATATTGTTAAACGATCAAACGAACTTACCTATGAAGGTCGATCGTAATTATATGAGATGTCTCGTTCGAAGTAATTTTGATTTATATTGTAGTACCCGCTTCTGGTACTAGAGTGCACTTTGTTTATAGCATGGTTTAAAAGGGTTCTACTATACCACCATGCGTTCCACTTTTCATTTAGTTTAAAGCTGTCGGATAAAATTGTGATTCCTGGGTTTCGGGATATGGGTGGGATCTAATTACTTCGAACGAGACATCTCATATAATTACGATCGAACTTCATAGGTAAGTTCGTTTGATCGTTTAATTATATTTCGATGTCTCGTTAGAAGTAATTTTGTTTTATATTGTAGATGTTTAACGCTAACGCAATTTTATTTTTTCGTATAATTTGTAATAGTAATTTTTTAACTACATTAACAGCCTATTAATAAGACAACAGTAACTTAACAACCTAACATAACTGCTCTTGCAAAGGCAGATTGATCCTGTAGAACAGGTCTGTTATAAAATTTTTGGAAAACCTGAGAGGTTTTTGTCCAGCCAGCTGTATTCCTGATGGTATCTATGTCTACACCTCTTTGAAATGCCCGTGAGGTGGCTGCGTGTCTTGTGATATGAGCAGTAAACATCTTCGTATCTATTCCGCACTGAGCGAGGATATCTCGAATCCACCGACTTAAAGTCTGTGAACCAACTGATTTTGTTGGCTTATTAAGAGACATAAACAGTCTAATGTTATCTCCCCTTATTGGCCTTGTGATTATTAAATATTGTCTCAGAGTACCAGCCACGCAGAGCTCTGGCTTCTCTGGAAAAAACGGAATAACCAGTATCGGTTGTTGGTTTCGGAGACTCGATGTTTTTATTATGTCGGGGATCTTTATAGTAGCACCCTCCGTAGAGAAATTTATATTATTTATGTTTATTGACGCTAGAGTCTGGACCCTATGAGCGGTGGATAGTGCCAATAAAATTATTAGTTTTTTCGTTATTTGTTTCAGGTTCAGCGTTTCCAACGGATGTAATCTTATTGTCCATTTCAGATTTCAGTACCACTTCAGGATTCCAAGTCTCGTGGTACTTAGGTCTTGAAGGTTTTAATTTAAAAATTCCTTTAAAGAATCTGTGTAACAGAGGATCTCTTGTTAATTTATTCATAGATATGAAGGATATAGCAGCCCTCATATTATTTAGAGTTCCATACGAGGCTCCTTCTTCAAATCTTTGGTTTAAGAGCTCCAATACCTTTATTGGTGTGGGATCGTAAAAATCGTACTCTTTATCGTTACAAAATATCCACCAACTCCTGAGGGCTGTATTATATTGTGTCATGGTAGACGTTGCCAAGGATGATAGTAATATTTCTGCAACAGCTGATGAGGCTCCTGTGTTTATCATTGCCTGCCTGAGACTTTCCCTGCCACCAACGAAAGTTGAGATGCCAGGGGGTGAATTTGTGTTCTGCAAGAAGAAATTAATAAGTTCAAGTCTGGCGTAAAGATTAAAGGGTCCTCTATCAATAGTGATTTGAACAAGGGAAACCAAGGTTGAGATGGCCATAAGGGCACTTATCACGATTCCCGTTGCTTGGTCGTCTGCTATCTTTCTTAGCATTCTTAGAATTAAGGAGAACGGTGGGAATCCGTAAAAAAAACAGCCTTTCCAGGGAATGGTAAAGGCATCTATTGCGAAAGCCTCGGGATCTGAGTGCCACGATAGATATTTTTTACATTTTTTATTTTGTCGTGATGCAAATAGGTCTAGTTCTGGTGTCCCAAACCTACTGGTAATTTTTAAGAAAATTGTTTGTGATAGTTCCCATTCTGTGTGTACCTTCTTTTTACGGGATTCCTTGTCCGCCTCGCTATTGTCCTTTGAAGCTATATAAGAAGCAAACAACCATAGTTTTTTCTGCTCTGCCCACTGCCAAATTTCCCTAGCAATTCTATTAAGAATGGGGAATTGAGTTCCACCCATCTTATTTATGTACGCAATTGCGGTTGTATTGTCTATGCGTAAAAGGATTTCGCAGTTTGATAAATCTGTAGTAAAGCATTTTAGGGCCATGAAGGCCGCCATTAATTCTAGATAATTTATATGGAACCGTTTTTCTTCTGAGTTCCAAAACCCATGGGTCCTAATATTATTAGAGATCGCTCCCCAGCCAGTTAGTGAGGCATCCGAGAAAATTTCTTTTTTAAAATCTAATTTTCTTATTGGATTGCAGGTAGTTAATATATTGGTTCGCCACCAGGTAAAGTTGTTTTGTAAATTATCTGGCATAATCATTATTTTGTTATAATCCCCATCGTTTAAGATTAGGGCTGTACACTTCTCTCTTTCAAAATCTTTACAATAAAGCCATCCACAATATACCGCTGGACATGCTGCAATTAGCTTTCCTATAAAGTGGGCAAAATCTCTAATTTTACATTTCTGCAGCATTGAGAATTTTTTAATTAATTCGTTTAGTATTAATTTCTTTTTTCCCGGTAATTCTAAACAGAATCTTTCCGAGTCAATGACAATCCCCAAGTATTTCCTTCGGGTATTAGGTACTAACCTACTTTTTCTAAAGTTTATTATGAACCCCAGTGATTCAAGTAAACCTAACGTGGACTGCACGTTTAGATTGCACTGCTCTGTATTAGGTCCCACGCACAGTAAATCGTCTAGATAAATAACTGACGTAAAACCCCTACTTCTCAGGACGTTTATTACTGGTTTCATAACTTTTGTAAATATATATGGGCTTGAACATAACCCAAATGGTAAGCATCTAAATTCATACAATTTCTTTTTAAATTGAAATCTTAAATATTTCCTACTGTTTTTTGCAACAGGCACTATAGTCCGGGAGCCAGCGACCGTTTAGAGTTGGTCATTTCAGAAAGGCTGAAAATTTTTCCTAAGCTTTATTTGGTATCACTGGTAAGTGAATGGACCTCCAGCTGGCACACCTCCGGGGGGTGTAGCTGCGGCAGTCTCCCACACACGTAAAATAATAATACAAAAAAACTAATACCACAAAAGCTGAAACTTTGTTCACATGTTGATCGTGCTATAAATAAAAGAAAAAACGTATCCAGCCGAATTTAGAGTGGGGGATTATGCCCCAGCTTTTCACGTAAAGAAGTGAAAATATGCGCTGGGTAAACTGATACCACAAAAGCTGAAATTTGGTAAACTAATAGTTAAATTAATAACTTAAACGAAAAAAACATCCAGCTGTACATTTGGTGGGGGAAAAGTGTCCAGCTGATGCAATGAAGAGCGCTGGGCATGGGTATGCGCTCGGCCGCGTCGTACCTTTGACTGCATCAGCTGGACACTTTCCCCTCAAGAAACATAAAGCTGGATATTTTTTTCGTTTAACTTATTCAGTTAACTATTGTATTACCAAATTTCAGCTCTTGCGGTATCAGATATCTATACTTTTCTCATTAAACACAGCGTGCCGTCCATACAGTTATTGGATGATAGATACGTATAACTTTTCTGCTATAAAGGAAGATAATAAAAAATAGGTTTACTATTAATTATTGAAAATGTTTTTTAGTATTTATTTACAAAAAACATACTAAAATTAAATATAAACATACATAGGGAACTAATACGTGCAATAAAATAATGTATTAGAAAATTTTTTAGTTTTCGCCTTCTTCGGATTCATCGCCATCATCGTCCTCATTATCGCTTTCATTATCGCTTAACAGAGTTTCTAGATAAATGAAATTGAATGTTTAATATTTTGTGAAATATCAGCTTTTGAAGTTTTAATTTTTGTTTTAGGAAAATCAAACTTTAACAATACTTCTTATTAGGGCGTTTGCTAATTTTTAAATTTTTTTAAATTTTTTAGAATACTGAGAGAACAGAAATAATTTTTTATCTAATAATAGAATGCTTATGTTGCACTGATAACAGAGACGAGAATATCGGTTACAGGTAAAATTGACCAAGTACATATAGTCATGTTTTCCTGTACAAAATAATGAGCTAATGACTTGGTTATACTATTATCATCATATATTTTAATATATTATTATTATATATTTTTACAGATCACGACGATCTTTCACTGGTCGGCATCACTTGCAGCGATAATGAAAGCGATAATGAAAGCGATAATGAGGACGATGATGGCGATGAATCCGAAGAAGGCGAAAACTAAAAAATTTTCTAATACATTATTTTATTGCACGTATTAGTTCCCTATGTATGTTTATATTTAATTTTAGTATGTTTTTTGTAAATAAATACTAAAAAACATTTTCAATAATTAATAGTAAACCTATTTTTTATTATCTTCCTTTATAGCAGAAAAGTTATACGTATCTATCATCCAATAACTGTATGGACGGCACGCTGTGTTTAATGAGAAAAGTATAGATATCTGATACCGCAAGAGCTGAAATTTGGTAATACAATAGTTAACTGAATAAGTTAAACGAAAAAAATATCCAGCTTTATGTTTCTTGAGGGGAAAGTGTCCAGCTGATGCAGTCAAAGGTACGACGCGGCCGAGCGCATACCCATGCCCAGCGCTCTTCATTGCATCAGCTGGACACTTTTCCCCCACCAAATGTACAGCTGGATGTTTTTTTCGTTTAAGTTATTAATTTAACTATTAGTTTACCAAATTTCAGCTTTTGTGGTATCAGTTTACCCAGCGCATATTTTCACTTCTTTACGTGAAAAGCTGGGGCATAATCCCCCACTCTAAATTCGGCTGGATACGTTTTTTCTTTTATTTATAGCACGATCAACATGTGAACAAAGTTTCAGCTTTTGTGGTATTAGTTTTTTTGTATTATTATTTTACGTGTGTGGGAGACTGCCGCAGCTACACCCCCCGGAGGTGTGCCAGCTGGAGGTCCATTCACTTACCAGTGATACCAAATAAAGCTTAGGAAAAATTTTCAGCCTTTCTGAAATGACCAACTCTAAACGGTCGCTGGCTCCCGGACTACTAGGAAATAAGCATCTTTAAGATCTAGGGAGGTCATACAACAATTTTTAGTAATTAGCTTAGTAACTGTTCTGATGTCCTCCATCTTGAAATGTTCTGTTTTAATGAATTTATTTAGGTTCTTTAAATTAATAATAAATCTTTTTGATCCATCTGGTTTTGATACTAAAAAATAAGATGAAATAAACTGGTCCCCTAGGGCAGAGCATTGTCTTACAGCACCTATATGAACCAACCTATTTATAGCTTCATTCATATGTAATAATTCCCTATCTGGCCAATTTGGTTCTCTAGGGATCTGAAACTGAGTGACTTTCTTAATGAATTTTAGCTCATAACCTGAGATGTACTTTAAAATGGTGGGGTCATTTGTAATAGACTTCCAGACATGCAGAAATTTAAATAATCTTCCTGCGTAACGTACCTCGATGGTCTTCTTCGTAATTGCCGTTGGGAGTCTCTCTGGGTGTTGACTCCTGTGGTTTGCTTCCTCGTCCAGTTGTTCGTCTTCATTTTTCTCTTGTTGTTTATCCCCACCTGTCTCGAAGAAGGTTGTCGAGAGGGTGGGGCCCTCCAGTTTAAATGACCCCTATTTGATGATGTTGTTGGGAAACTCCTGGATGTAACTGGTATTTTTAAATCTTGACTCGTCTTCTCTAATAATTTTGGCGTCCTTAATGCGTTCGCTTAGGTTCTCTCCGAAGAGCAACGAGTCTATTCCTGACTCCTCTAATGTCGCTTTTCATATTCTTGTTTATACCGGGTGAAATGTATGCTCTTCTGGCCTTGGAATTTTCGTGGTGGAGTTCCGCTAAGAGTTTTCCTGTGTCGACCAGTTTTTCCAAATGGTCTAACCTATCTATTCCCCCCTCGTTATTTGACAGAATGTTTGTAATTGCCGTACCTAATGCAGACATGGCCGTACCCAATATTTTTTGGCTTTTACAAAAGAAATTGTCACGTTTGATGACACTATTGTTCAGGGTTGTTGTTAACTCTGGATTCAGTGTTGGGGCTGAGAGCATACAGTTTCCTGTTAAACCATATTTTTCGCGGAGGTTCTTCTTTACGTCTTCGTCTAGTCCTTTAGACATCCAGCTCTTCCATCGTCGTGCCAAATCGGGGTGAAGAGATATGTCCTTATTGATCGTCTTTGTAGGATCTTCACCAAGGATCTCAACAACTTCGGCATCTAGTGCATTGTTATCTAGAGGATCGTCGGAATGATCCGTTGCTGAAGGAGTCTCGGTTTGGCTTGGGTCTTGTGATACTAGAATTAATGAAGAAAAGACTTTATATTACTTTTTGGGTTATAATATAGTTTCTTTTTATATAATCCGGTAATCTCACCTCTCGTGTAAGCTTTTTACCGACTGTAACGTAATTAACAAATTGTCGTGCAATTCTTTTGCTATCTCACCTCTCGTGTGAGCTTTAGCTTCTTTACGAGCCGTTGTTAATTCGTTATCTAAGTCAATTCACTCCTTGTGTGAATGAGTAACATGGCCATCTTACCTCTCGTGTAAGCTTAACCCAATAATTTTTTAATAATCTGGTAGTCTCACCTCTCGTGTGAGCTTTTACCGACTGTATTAATCAATTCACTTCTTCTGTGAATGGATAACATGGCCATCTTACCTCTCGTGTAAGCTTAAGCCAGTCGCAAAGGAAAGTAAAAAACCAAACATAAAAAATTTTGTAACAAATTTTTTAATGAAACAAAAAAACTTTTTATATCTAGTCATCTTTTAATTTTTTAAAATTTGTCATAATTAGCATGACAGTTCTACCTTTGCTAGTATATCTTGGTCGCTTCATCACTCGTGTGAAGTTATTTTGCTTTTTATTATTTTTGAGTAAATATTACATACCTGTAACCGGCGTTCCAATGTCATTACTAATTTTCGAAACCGATTCTTCGGACGAGCTACTTAGTAGTCGAACTCGCCTGTTTCTTGTTTTTTCCTTAAATCGACCTTCCAATTTCATAATCTTCCGTAGGAGATCACTTGTAGTGACCTCATTCTTCTTTACTTTACCCATTGTATGGATAACCTAAAATTCGCACTGATTTTTAAAACACGTGTGATCGGTCTAGCACTAGAAACGGTAATGAAAAGTGGAACGCATGGTGGTATAGTAGAACCCTTTTAAACCATTATGCTATAAACAAAGTGCACTCTAGTACCAGAAGCGGGTACTACAATATAAATCAAAATTACTTCGAACGAGACATCGAAATATAATTCATATAAAAACTTCTAGATTTATTTTAAGCTGTCTAGGTTTAAAATAGGCTTCGCTGTTTTCATAAGGAAATCTTTCTTTTTTTAGTGAAAACTTCTCAATCTCGTTCAGGAACATTTCTCTATTTTACAGCCTAAAATGAACATTACGTGGGCGTACTGGAAAAAGTGACCAAGTCAGTTTTCTTAGTCACGACGAACTCTGTTGATTAAGTTCACTCAGTATTTTTAAAAAATTTAAAAATTAGCAAAAGCCCTAATAAGAAGTATTGTTAAAGTTTCATTTTCCTAAAACAAA
This sequence comes from Podabrus alpinus, assembly GCA_932274525.1. NCBI lineage: Eukaryota > Metazoa > Arthropoda > Insecta > Coleoptera > Cantharidae > Podabrus > Podabrus alpinus. The sequence goes on along the minus strand of OW026457.1, from coordinate 11,664,485 downwards.
AATTAAAACTTTTAAAAAAGCTGATTTTTCACAAAATATTAAACATTCAATTTCAGTTATCTAGAAACTCTGTTACTTGACTTGGTCACTTTTTCCAGTATTCCCACGATTAATATATTGTAAGCCATTATATTAAAAAAATTTACTTACTTGAGGTTTACAATAATAATTTCATTATTTTCTTTATTAACTTCTATTAGATTGAAATATTTGCATAAATGCACTATTTTTCCTTCAAAAGGCAGTATATTCCACATTCCATATTGGGATTTCTACAATTCACGATGTCAAAAAACTAATCAGGACCGTATCTTGAATCAACTTGAATTAAGGACTTATTTTATTAAGAAAAAATTTAAACCCTTTATTAGTTTACATGTTTCAATGTTATTCACGATTTCACCCATGATACTCAAATCTTCAGATTTTGTTGATATAAAAACTTCTAGATTTATTTTAAACTGTCTGGGTTTAAAATAGGCTACGCTGTTTTCATAAGGAAATCTTTCTTTTTCTAGTGAAAACTTCTCCATCTCGTTTAGCAACATTTCTCTATTTAACAGCCTAAAAATGAACATTAATATATTGTAAACCATTATATTAAAAAAATTTACTTGCTTGAGGTTTACAACAATAATTTCATTATTTTCTTTATTAACTTCTATTAGATTGAAATATTTGCATAAATGAACTATTTTGCCTTCAAATGGCAGTAGATTCCACATTCCATATTGGGTTTTCTACAATTCACGATGTCAAAAAACTAATCAGGACCGTATCTTGAATCAACTTGAATTAAGAAATTATTTTTTTAAAAAAAATTTAAATCCTTTATTAGTTTACATGTTTCAATGTTATTCACGATTTCAACCATGATACTCAAATCTTCAGATATACACTGATAAAAATGAAAAATAAGAACAACTTATCAAATTTCAATAATTACTTCAGCTTTCGAAAAACATAAGCCATGAACTGCCTGCGTTTTTCGATTTATAATTTTTGGTCCCAAAATTAGATCTACTTATCACACAACTACAATTATTTTTATCGATATTCTGATTACAATTCACCCAGCTGTTTCTAAAATTTGGTGTTTTGAAAATTCAAATTAATCAAGAACTTGATATTTTCAACCGTTAAAATATTTTAATTTTTCCACATTGTGGTTTAAAGGTACGACAAAATTGTTAATTACGGAGAAATTAATCAATCTTAAAATTTACACAAATGTACGACCTTGAATTTATAGAAAAGTTTGATAGCAAATTAATCGTAATGATGCATAATTCATAAAGTTTTATTCATCATAAAATGATATATTTATTTTAATAACAAAGGCGTTTCCAAAAGTTATTATTGTTATTGTAAAAAATAAAATAATAAAAATTTCGTAAAACAAATACACAAAGAAACCAACAAAATAATGTTTTTATCACTAATAAAAGTACAAGCTTGCAATTTTTAATACGGGATGAGGGAATGCAGAAGATAATCACAGGAAAATTATTTACAAAATAATCTATTAATTTCATGAATATTTTTAATCATATCATATTAAGAAGCATTGGGTAAGTGGGTTGTAGTGCCGAAGACTTGCTCTTCAACCCTCAGTACAATTATTTTTAATTATAAATTATGTAAAACATATAAAAACTATACTCTTTGAAATATTTTCTTATAGTAATTAAAAATTGACTTAACTTGACACTGATTGCAAATTACAACGTAATTGCTTCTACCTTCTACCCATTATTAATTCCGCTGCTTTCTCTCCAATCATAATTGCTGGGGCATAAGTATGGCCTGTCATTTGTGTGGGCATAATGCTGGCATCGGCAACTCTCAAATTTTTAATACCATAAACTCGAAGTTTGTGGTCAACAACTGCACCGTCGAGTGGATTAGGACCCATCTTGCAAGTTCCAATAGGATGATAAAACGGAATCGTCAAATACCGTAATTGACAGAACCAATATTCTTTTGAAAATTCTCTGAATTTCCGGCATTGTGGATGTGTGTTTGGTCGTAATCTGGCGTCAAGTCTTCTAAAGGCATTGGTATCTATTAATCTCAAAACTTTCTGAATACCTTCGTACATAATTTCCATGTCTATGTTACCAGGATCGGAATAAAAGTTGGTATCGATTAATGGATAATCGTATGGATTTGCTGATCGAAGTTTAACAGTTCCACGAGATCTTGGGTGCATTAATAACAAAGATGTGGTAAACGACCGGGATGGATCAATATCTCTCCAAATTGCATTATAACTTTCCTGATTGTAGTTGTTAAATATTTGGGTAATGCTACCTGTGCTATTTGGTGTAACCATGATGACTTCTATATCTGGATGGTTTTCAAGGGTTTGGTATTTGGAGTCAAACCAAGATAATGCTTTTGAATTAACTGCAAACGTGAAAGGTCCATGACCTTCTAAATAATCTTCCACGTTTCGCCTTATACCATTATCACGAGTTGAAACGTTGGTATCAAAGATTAAAGCTAAATAACCATTGTGATCTTGTAAATTGTAGCCAACAGATAATGATTGAATGCTTTGAATTCCGTGTCCGCGTAAATCATTGGGAAGGCCAATTCCGGACAACATTAAAATTTGAGGTGATTGGAGCGCACCTGCAGAAATGATAACTTCTTTTCGGGCTCTGACTGAGTATAATTGTCTTCCGTTACTGAAAGTTACACCAGTCGCCGTTTTGGTTGCTTTGTTGATGTTTACTTTAGTGACATAACTATTCGTAATAATTTTTAAGTTTCTGCGGTTTCTGGCAGGTCTCAAGAAAGCTTTGTTGGTACTAACTCTTCTTCCGTTAATTGTAGTGAATTGAGTTTTTCCCACACCTACTTGGCTTTTGCCGTTATAGTCGATGAAGTTCCTTCCTGTTTCTAAATTGGCTTGAATGTAAGCATTATAGTATATATCATCTGGGCGTTCGTATTCTACTGTTAAGGGCCCACCACTGCGATGATAGCGTGGATCGTAGTCAAAACTTGCATTTTCAGATTTCAAGAATAATGGAAATACATCGTTCCATGACCATCCTGGATTCCCTTGGCGGAACCAACTGTCATAATCTTCTTTGTTTCCTCGAACGTAGTTTAAACTGTTACAAATACTAGAACCGCCTAATCCTTTGCCTCTTGGGTACGTACATTGTCTATTGTTCATTCCTTTAACAAAATTAATTGAGAAGTTGAAAATAAAAAAAAAAGTTTTGACCTACCTAAACATGAATTTTCTTGCGGAGTTGTGAAAAAGTTGTAAGTGTAATTACTTGCATATAAGTAGAAACTTATAGATGGAATATCAGTAAATTCGCTTTCATCTCCACCGGCTTCCAACAGAAGAACTTTATTTTTTGGATTTTCACTAAGTCTGGCTGCAACGACGGCCCCTGCTGCTCCTGCACCTACCACTATGTAGTCAAACTTTTCGCTGTATTCTAAAAGAATTAAGCACATAAAACACATAAATTAAAATTTTCAAAATTTAAAGGTTACCTCGAACTTGATTAGACAGCGGTAGATATTCGTTAGCATTTTCTACTACTTGGTAATTTTCCGTGGCAGCAAGCATATTTGTAACATATTCTATGTAATATCGAATTTCAGAGTCTTGACCACTAACTAAACCCGAAAATATTGTAAAGAATAAACATAATTGAACCAATAAGTTCATTTTGTTTATTTTGAAAAAAACTATTCTGAGTTGAAATTGTCACCTTGCAGTGACAACTTTGAAATGGTGAAAGAATCAAATTGCTCCTTTTTATATTAACTTATGTCCATACTCATTCCCACATGGATTTCCTTGAGAGGAAGTAACTGAGATAATCGCGTAAAACCTGGTTAATTAAGTAGCGATTGCTATGTAATAGAAGAGAGATAGCAATATAAATAATTCAGTATATGATTCTGAAAATAGAATTGAATTTCTGGGAACTTCGCACGTAAACATAAATGGAGTAAATCAATTATGTCGGGTTTTAAGTTATTTTTAATTATAATAAGTAGATTTTTCCAGCTCGGAATTGATGTTAAACTTTAGGTCCCTCCAAACTCAACCTCAGTGCTGAAGAAAAGTATTCGGTAGAAAAGAAGGCTGATAGCCAACGATAATCATGCCTAAAACCGATAGAAATAAAAACAACCTATAAAGAATACATTGTTTCCAAAACAAAAAATGTTCACAAAGAAAAAAAATCAGTAACTTTTAATTATTCCACTTTTTAGCATTTATTAATCTCTGGAAACCGCATAACCACAGTTTGATAATTTCAGTTTAGTAAGTAACAATTAGATAAAACATTATAGACATAATGAGGTGAACACAAAAGGTAATAGAAGTTCAAAATTTTTGCAAAATTCTTTATTCTAAAATCCAATTTCCCCTCGAAAGAGAAAACACAATTAGTCATTAAATAATTGTTTTCTTGTAGTATGTGACGTACAATAGAGTATGGATTATTTTGTTAGACATTGCTCGTCTATAGTCTAAGGAAATTTTTGAATTAGACCTTGAATTTTCTAATGGGAAGTTGCAAATTGGCGAAATACCTCATAATCATATATGGTATCTATTAATAACAGTTGACTAAACTTGTAAAAAATTTAAATTCATTTTAGGTATATTTGAATTCTATTCCTTAGCTGCGTTTCTAAGAAAAATCTACTCCATACCGCACGCGGGGTAGGTTGGCACACTTTTTTATCTGCTGTTTAAAGTTCTGCAGAATTTGACCTAGTCAAGTAAATTATTTGGAAGTTTAATTGCCAAGTGAGATGTAAGCTATTAATTTCATTTTTAGGTTTAAGAGTTCCTATAATTTATTATGTAAGAGACCGAAAGTTTCATTTAGATCATATTAATTGTAATAAATTCAGCCTTGTGTAGTTAACCGACTTATTGTTCCTGTCAATCTCAGTATGATGAGCTTGAAAAACCACAAAATCCATAAATATATGCACAATTAGTTTTTCGGTATTCCCGTGGCTTTTCAATCAATTCGAAAATGAGCTGTTCGTTTAAAGAAAAGAAAAAAATCATTACCAAAAATGTTATATTTCGTATTTTCAACATCAAATATTAAAACAAAAATCCTTTTGGTACTTAAATTAATTGAATTCTATTATCATATTATCTAATTGGAATGCAGAAAGTAAATTTTTATTTTCTGAAATTGACTATAAAAGGAACTACAAACAAAAACAAATTGTGGCCTTTCTTTGTGGTAATGGAATATCTTCAATCGCCCTTCTTGGTTACGTGTTCATCATGGCGATTTTTTTACAACAAAGTTTGGAAATCTCTCCATCACTAATTGCAGATTTTGATGAACGGGTTCGATTAATCACCTCATTAGCGATGACCACACGTATTTTACTACTAATTATAGACAGACGTCTACATAAATATACTACGTATAACAGACACGCAAATGTTTTTTAGAATTCCCTAGCGTATAATTTTAGTTTGGATATTTTATAATAACTAATGACAAATGGTGAATTTTTAGGCAAATATTAATTATATTGTATAAAGGTTTCAAAAGTATTTATTCCTATAAGTACTTTAGAATGGAATATCTTTCGAGTTTTCTCTGATTAGGCATAAGGGCGGATAAAAAGACGGGATAAGGAGGGTAACTGTCTCTTATGAATTTTGAAACATCGCAGAAAAACCGATATAAATGCACTAAAATTGGAAAAAAAATTACCTCTATTTAACGTTATTATACATTGACATGCAATTTCAAAGCTGACAAAATTTTGAGAAATTTGTATAAATTGAAAGAATTTTGCGAAGAAAGGCAAAGGGGTGAGTCGTGCAGTGACCAAAAATGGGCGAGGATCGCCTGGAGAGTTGCTGATCGATCACCACAGTTGGTGGATCGAATTTTGGGATTATCGATTGATCACCATTAAGTGAGGACCACATTTGGATTGTCTATGAACAATCAATGGTGCAAGCGTGATTCTATTGGAGAAATTGGTTAAATTTGGTGTATTCTGGAACAAGGAAAGGATGCGATGCTGTGTTAATGGAGTAGATGGAAATTGGATAATGATATAAGATGATTTGGATATTTTACGATAAAATAAAATAAAATTAGATTAAAAAAAGGACTCGGCATGGGATTTAATAAGAAACGGTAAGCGAATGTTTCAATAAACTTTTCATAAATTGTTGCTATTATAAACTTTTGATGTACGGGCATAAACGTGCTAACAAGGTGACGAATTTTAATTACACGATTGTATTTCTAGATAAATTATGATTATAACATTTTATAGGGTGCTCATTTAAAATTGTGTTATAAACTTTTTGATAATTATTGTTGTCAATGAATGTGATTTGAATAAAATTTTGGTTATCAGATTCAAAAATTTGGAATTTAATTAAAGCCTAAAAAATTAGTAGCATCTTTAGAAAAAAGTGATTTATCCCCACCCCTTTCCAAATGCCTTGTCGGGATCCGCCTTTGCCCAGGCAGCGATTCACTGCTTAAAATTCAAAATCATCCCTAAAACGGTGGAAACATGTATGAAAGTGACTTTTCACAATTATATCCCAATAAATGGCTCCTCGAAATACAAATTATTATATGTTCTGCTTTTCCGAAAGTCATTTCGATTTCAGGAATAATATTAAAGTCACATTTGCAAAAACTTCTATTTTGAGCCTGAAAAGGCTCAAAAGAGCCTGAAAAATCAAATCAAAACGTTGGACGCAATGGTAAATGATAAAATTACGATTATTGATTTAATGAAGGGAAATGGGCAACCATGTGTACAACAAGTGGATGACAAATTCAATGTGCCTCAAGCTTTAAACGAGGTAAGCATTCCTAACCTAACAAAAGAAGCCAAGAAGATCGAACTAACTTTAGAGGGCGATCACCATACTGGAAAAATGGAAAACGATTCAAACAGGGTAAAAGCTGCAACTAAAACAAGTAGTAAACACACGTGGAAAGAAAAACGAAATAGCAACAAGAGAGCAGGTACAGAAAGTTTTGGGAAAGATAATAAATCTAAACGAGGATGATGGGTACAACACGGTGAATCATAAGAAATGGAAGAAATCTAGGCCAGCACCTACAGTAGGAAAAAACACCGACGAAGGGGCTCTGGAATTTGCAGGTGCAGAGAAACCCAAATTGTGGTTGTTCCTCACGCGAATAAAAGAGCACGTCACACACGAACAAATTAAAAACCACGTCACAAATAAACTAGACGGAGCAGAAACCAGAGTCGATCAGGTTAACACAATGGGAAATTGTAAATCATTTATAGTTGGGGTTGACTTGGCAAACAAAGAAAAAGTCTATGAAGAAAGCTTCTGGCCGGTGGGTGTCCGATTCTCGCGATTTGACTTTAGAAGAGGTGGTCATTTTTTAAAGAAAGCCTACCAGGAAAACACCACAACGTAAGCAAAATAAACAAAATAAAACTATTACACTTCAATGTACAATGTCTCTCCAATAAACTTTCTGCATTGGAACACATATTACATGAAGAAAACATAGATGTGGCAGCTAAGGCAGTCTATTATTCAATGTTTCATGCCAGAATGGTGTATGGACTCTTGATCTGGGGTAATGAAGCGCAGATAAAGAAAGTGTTCCTACTACAGAAGAGGGCTATACGTGCACTAGAAGGAGTACCCTCAAAAACTCACTGTAAGCCAATTTTCCGTAATCTGTGTATTCAAACGATCTCATCTGCCTATGTTTACGCTAGTGTAGTTGTGTAGTGAGAGTGAAGACAGATCGGAAAATCTCAGACAACACCGCAACACACGAGCATCAGACCAGAAGCAGAAATGAAGTGAGAACTGAGAGAAATAGACTCAAATGTTCTAATGGAATGAATCTGCAAATAAAACTGTATAACAAATTGCCAGAACGAATCAAAAATCTTCCGACTAGGAAATTTAAAAGTGAAATGAAGAAAACACTAAATGAAAGTGCGCTATATGATGTGGACGAATTCTTCCAAATTGAGTTGAGATGAAAACCAGCAACTGCTGATCTCCACCATTTAGGACTGATGTAAATTAATTTTGTACTTAGTAACCTAATAAAAATTATTATTATTATTATTATTTTGTAGAGAATTTTATGCTTTTCAATTTTCATCTGATGAAAATTTTCTTTAAAACTGAAATTAACCGAGTAATAGGCGAAAAACCACCGTAGCGGGGTTGAACCAATTGGAGAAGAAGCCGCGAGTGAATTTTTGTCTGCAAAATTTCAACTTAGGTGTATTTACCCGTAAAATGAGAGTGTATTGGTTGGTCCTGTCGGGTTAGAGGGAAATTGCAGCCCTGTAAGGACGGTAACAGCCCGGGGACTGTTACCAGAGGGTTGTAATTGTATATGTAACAGCCCTAGGGAAGTGATGATATTGGAATGTTGCCCGACAACAGTCATTTTGTTTGTTTGAAGAATTGCAGCTTCGAGCTGGAAGTTCTGAACTGGAACAACTGAGGAAGGAACTGTACGCCAGGTTTGCCAGTTTGTGAATTCATCCATAATAATTGTGCACCTTTTTATTTAATTTATTTTTCCAAATTTTTGATGTAAGCTGCGCAAATTGCTTAGTGCGACTGGTTCTACTGCCAAATTACCAGATGAATAAGGAATTCTCCATCGATATTAGAAAATTAGATGTTTCACGTAAAAGAAAGGTTTATTGTTGACATCGAAGTGCCTTACGTTTAATAATTCTGGATTCTTGTTTTTCTTATTCCTGCTCACCAAAATAGTGAGAAAGACAGCTCCTTTATATCCCTGATTTCATTTATTTCGTGATTTTCTATAGGTTTTCATAACATGCATATTATTAAACTTCGCCTTCAGATCACAGCAGTGTGGTCGGAGCGGCCGTAACCAGAAATAGAAACGAGGTTTCCCGCTCACTACCATGCCAAAGTACGTCTTACTACAGATCCCTTATATACCCGAGATTTAAAATTTAAATTCAAATTAAATTTGGTTTAATTTTACAATTTTTTATTTAATTGATGACCATTAAATTAACTAATAATTAGTTTTGCCATTACCGCTGATTTAATACAGATCGGAAATTTCGGGTTCAAATCCGTCATCGCGGTTTCTTATTCGGCCCATCCAGTTCATACAAACATTCTGTGGTTACAATAGGTTACAAAATGCTAGGGTATTAATATCTTCCGTTACTTTGGAATTTACTATAAAAAAAGGTTTAAAAAATACTAGAATTGGTTCCGTTTATGGAGGTTACACTGTTTTTTGATTTACAATTTTACAGTAGCTGTTTCATTACCGGAAGTGCAAAAATAGTAAGCGAAATTACATCCATTATTTTTCTACCTTATAAAGTAATATAACATTATTCATGTGGTTCTCATTCCGCGTTAAGCTGTAGGCTTTTTCAGCACGCAACGGACAATACAGGCAATAGCGGAACCTGGATAAACGGTACAACAACCGAAATAAAATCAGCGCGCGGTGATCATGGCACATCACTTCAACATAAAATTTAATTTTATCAATAAAATTTTCATTACTATATACAAAGGTATTCACCGCATTTATACATTATTTTTATCATAGGAGAAAAACAATAGCTATCGTAGTTTTTAATAGGGTTTCGAATGCCATCGCTAAGAAGGACAACGCAGGATCGCCCGACAGGCGCCACAGTTACGCAATATAATTTCTAGTGTCGTGAAATTTTGAGTTGTCTTACAACTAAAGCCACTATATTAAGTAAATTGTTAACAAAAGTGTTGATGTAAATATAACACGAAATAATAAATGGAAATCTAACGAATCTGTGCAGACAGATTTTCCACGAAATGAATTTATTTCCACAAAGCTTCTGTGGATGCTTCAATCTGCAATTAGGAACTGCGATTATTGGTTTATGTTCAATAGTAAGTTTCACATTTGTTCGTAAAAATAACTGGAATATTATTTTTCAGATATTTTCCTTAGGTGCAATCATAAATAATTCGATTGGTTTAGAAGAATGTCAGGATGAGGATCTCAAATTTGAAATTAAAATTGGGATAGGTTATTCCTACTTGTACATAATTGCTGATGTTCTGTTAATTTATGGAAGCATTAAGGTAAACAACTCATTAAAATAATACTCATTGCCAGTAGCAAAATAATTTCAATATTATTACACAATTTATTACATTCTAATTATTGTTATCGATTTTACTGTTAATATTTTATATTTTCGTAGGCTTGCTATATAATTAATAGTAGTTTCAAAATTGACATTGTGTAGATATGGACTGCGCGTGGTAATAAAATTAAGGGTAGCCTTGATAAGAATTTGCAGTAATAAATTTAATAATTAATAGGTACACCGTATTCAAATATTAAATTGGAGACCCCGCATGAATATTAAGAAAATTTAGTTTCGATCAAAAGAAAATTTTGAGGCTCTGTCAGAACAGAAAAAAAATAGGAATTTTATTAAATATGTACTTACTAATTTTTATAAACTGTTTGAGACTTTTTTTAAACAATTATTATTGTGTTTGTTTTAGAACTCCAAGTACTTTCTGCTTCCTTGGTTGGTTTATACGGCAATTGGGATAAGTGCTTTCACAATATTTTGTGTAATTTTTATGGTTTTCGCCCCTAGGTTTATAATGGGGGTATTTGTATGTGGTAAGTAGAATAGCAACTGTTAAGAAATCCAATAACTATTATACGTTGAAAAATTGTAATAAGTATTGTGTGATCATTAAACTTACATAAAACATAAAACTTAGCATATCATTTGTGGTTTTACAATTTTATTATTATACAAGTTTTCTTTATCGCGGTATCATATGCGGTACTTTTATCAACTCAAAAGGAATCGGAACAGCAATGCTACCAATAAAAAATTTGCTAACAAAAGATATAATATAAATTTCGTGCTTACTTTAAACACAATTGTGTTAAAAAAATAAATATTCTCTTATCGTGCAGAAAAGTGGCATTTTTAACTTGGAAAAATCCGGGAAAGCTAAAATTTAGTATGCATGTGCATTTGAATGTTTGAATGAACCTCCCAAAAATGCCCTGTTGGCTTCTCCCCCTAATTGACTCACTTAATAAACTCACTAATAAACTCACTTAATTTACTTTTCAGAGAAAATTATCATCAGAATTGAGAGCACAAAAAGGATATTTCAGAATTCACTGTACATGACGAAAATGGCATGTAAGAAAACTTCAAGAACTTTATTACAATTTTTTTAAATGAAATGCATAGCGCCCTTCCAAATTTTATTTTTATTTTAGGAATGATATGACAGAAAATTTTTAAAAAACCACATATAATTTTATGTTTTTCAATTTTGATCTGATTAGAAATTTTTGGGAAAACTGAAATTAAGCGAGTTATCGGTGATAAACCGCGAGAATGGGGCTAAAATCCTCAATTGGAGAATCCACCAGATATTTTTAAAAAACTTCGGAGGGAACTTTTTTGGTTCTTTAATATTTAATCTATAATATTAATAATTTGGCTCTTTAATATTCGTCTTATGAGAATTTTCCGACAAAATGAAATTAAACGCGGTATCTCCAAAAAACCACGTTGGAGAAAATAAAATCCGTTATTGGGAAAGAAGCTGACAGGAGATTTTAGGGGACTTTTAGGGAAACCATCGAATGCCAAATTTTAGCTTGTTCAGATTTTTGCAATCTCGAGCCATTTTTAGGATTCGTTGACTGAGTTGTTAGCGTAGCAATTTCTGTACAGGGTGAATCAATAGTGTGAACTTTTTCAATAATAGCACCCTTATTGTTATAGTAGTAAGTAAATAAATGTTAAATTAATGGTATATTACTTTACATGGGAGTAAAGGAATGGATTTAATGTCACGAGTGTAAGTTTGATGCGTATTATAAATAATAAAAATGAAAATTTTACGGTAAGAGTAATTTGATTTTCTAATGCAGCAAAAACGGTACCCAGCGACTTTGCACATCTGCTATCTTTGGTTAAATTATGTTTAGTTAAAAATAAATTAAATAAGCAATGTAGTCTTGAAGAATCTGATTATCAATTTCATTCTCAAGTTTGATGAGAATGACTGCCTATTTCTCAAGGAAGCGAATGGAAGAAAAATAAGTAAAATATGATGACAAATATACTGAAATGTGTTTTCAAAATACACAAAAGTAAATATTAAATATGAAATAAAATCAAATTTTTAAACAATAAAAAATAAATAATGTAATTAGATCATAAGTGTGTGAAAATCGTTTTCAAAAATAACCAAGGAAACAAAAAAAAATAAAGGCTCTTGAAAGCTTATGTTTGAGGACGGATGCCAAAAGATTCGGTTCCATAAAAAGTGTGTAATTGATTGTAAATCAAACGTAGAAAAGTGCGTAGAACTAAAACTAGAGAAGTATAAGCCAGTGGGCAATTGAATTTAACTGAGATTAATTTGGATTGATGTTAATTGTTGGATAAAGTAATCCGGTAATAAGAAGGAGATATTATAATTTGGATTAATGTTAATTATTGGATAAAGTAATCCGGTAATAAGAAGGAGATATTGATGCACAAAATAGGAGTTGGAAGAGAAAGCAGAGAGATTTTGGATCGCATTTGTACAGCAGGTCGACCATTGAGTATAAAAATTCATAACGCAAAGGAGAGAGGAAGTGTGTGGTAAGAAAAAATTTAAACTATTAAAAAAGGTAGACGAGGCAAGTGCAAAAGTGTCGAATAACATTAAAACGGTTTTTGAAAAACGTAATTGGTTTGGGAACGCGTAGTTATAAGATTTGTTAATTTAATTGTTCAAAAAACGTAGTTATAAAGATTTGTTAATTTAATTAAGATTTGTTTATTAATTTTTATAAAAAGTTCTTATTTAATTAATTAAAAGTTTCATTGTTGAAAGGAGATTTTATTTCTTGTTCAAGTCAGAGGGAGAGGGAGATTTGCTAGTTGTCCTGGGACATTCTCGAATAGAACACGACAATACATAGCCTATTTGGAGAGCATTCATTTGGCACTCAAAATGATTTCTTCAACATTTATCGTAAGTCAGTCATTTATCTTGCACGCGCCGTCAAACACCGAAATTCAAGATCCGAAAATTCTCGATTTTGTCGCTTTTTTATGAGAGCCGGTAAAATTTTTCGCTCATTTACAATGGAAATAAAAGTTCAAAAACAGTGAGACATCATCAAAATGAACTGCAAAAAATGATCTTCTACGGTACAAACAAATTTTAGACCTAAGTTTTCTTATGTAAACAAAACGGTTTAATTTTTATGGGTAATCTTAGTTTTTGTTGTTAGTATTTATGGGTTTCAATTTCATTCGTAGCTTGCATAGTACGTATCATATTGTGATCTGATCCTATATTAGATGTTAAATTCCACACATCCAAAACTTGTTGTGGTTATGTAACATGTATATTTATGTTGTTGTTTATGCTGATAGTAGGTGTTGTTTATAGGCACATAGCCCAATCAGCATTTATCCATGCTCGTTAAATTCATCTTCATTAAATCGTTTGACTTCATCTAAAACTTCGCTCCCTACTCGAGCATTCATATCACCCATTATTATTACTTTGCTGTTGTTCCTTAAGCCATCCAGTTCTGATCACAGCCTGTTGTAAAACTCTTCTGTCCCGGATTTGGGTCTACTTGTATCAGGAGCGAATACAGAAATTATATTATTTAGATCATCTTTGATATCTTCCAAACTTGTTTCATACTTTTGGTGTATCAACAGGCTTACTCCAGAGTGACCTCTTTGTTCTTTATTTTTTCCACAGCACACTAAACTATAGTTCTGATTTCGTGATGTTCCTTGTCCTGCTTTTTGGTATCAGATATGGCTCAAATATCTATGTTGTATTTATTAATTTTCACCCTTAGGCTGTCATCTTATATTAAGGGCAATCCTGGTTCCGAGGATTGATTCTCGGTTCTGCGAGAAAGTTTTTTTTAATCACGTATAAGTTGCTAACCTCGTCCATGAACTCTTCACTGTTAGTCGGACTTGGAACCGGCATAGTTAACCATTGAGGTACTTAATCCTACCAGCAGTCTCGGAAGGCGATTTTGGTAAACCGATGATAGGTCTTATAAAATTATCCAAATATTAGGATCCAAATGCATATGATCAACAGTTATTGCGTTAGTTATTAATTTACTCTACCTAATAATTTTATATATTCAAAACTGAACATAATTTTTTTTTATTGATTGGCTTTTCAAGAGTCAAGATTAAAAAATAACAATTTTGAAATATTGATTTACCCTGTATAAATATTAAATTCAAAATGTTGTTTTAAACATAAACATAAATGTAGGTTAAAATAATATCGACAAAATGCAAACAATATTACAAATATCTGTTTTTAGATAAAGGAAATTTGTAATTTCTACCGATAAAATTCGCATATAAATGTTTATTCTTATTTTATTTTGTTTTCCTTGATAAAAAAAACGCTCGCGCTCGTACTTACAAGTGCTTTAAAGGTTTTCCCGGTTTTCTTTCCAAAGCAGAATTTTAATAAAATTTATATTTATTGTTACAGAAGAAAAATTTAAATGCTGAAATACGTCAATTATTATAATAAATGTAGAGAAATATTTGTATCAACTAACTTAATTAATGTTACAGCTGGATTCTGGTATACGTGGATTTGTGTGCTAAGCTATTATAATAAAATAAACCCTATTAATCCACCGGCAACAACGATCTACCCAAATGTTTATCAATTTACTAATATGGATCAATGTGTTGTCGCTTATACGCCTCAATCCCCGGTTTACATGGAACAAGGAAAAGGACCCGTAGTAATTTAATTGTAAATGAGTGATATTAATATTAATTCTTGAAGATTAGAAATTAATATAATAATTTTTATTAATTATTCTTGGTACATAATTTTTAACTACATTTATTAACACAATATAAATATAATTTTCCAAAAAGAGAAAACTGCATTATTTATTTTTGTAAATCCGGCATCTTTTTCGTTCCTGCTGTCATCTATCCAGTTTTCCTCGTTTAAAAATCTGCAATATTGTATCCCAGCGCAGCTTTCGGATGAAAATCAAGAAAGCGACGGTATTTCCACACAAATTTCCTTTACGCGCTGGAAAATTTCTACAGATGGCGCTTTTCAATTTTATCCTACATCCTAGTTTCCGCTAGTAACGAACGAAAAATTATTAATCAGTTCATTAGTTCAAGTAAAAAAATTGATTTATTTCTGTTGCACTTGCGAAATGTTTTCGTGATTTAGTTCAGGTGGAAATTCTTTTATTTTACTGTACAAGATGCAATTTCAATTAACTGATTAGATAACTGAAATGGATTTGTTAATTATCGAAGCGATAAATAAACAAGAAAATAATATTGAAATGTTTTCCGCGATTCCTATAGAAATCACTTTAAAAGATAGGGATCTATTTTTATCCTATCAAATAAGGAAGTTATAAGATGACGAATGTTCGATAAAATCAAAAAGATAACGGAAATCTTTTAACTTTAGAGTAAGAATGAAATTTTATAAGATAAACTAAAATTTGTTAACAAAAAAAACCTATTATATTACACGCATATCAAAACTCAGCAATAATTCAAAAAATGCGTGTCAAGAATGAAAGCATAGAAACTGAAATATTTCATACTGACATAGGATGAAATATGTTAGAAGGATTAGAATTCCAATTTACATAGTTCTCTTACAGATAGAAATGTTTTTTATTATTCAGTTTTTGAGTAAGTATTTTGCAGTGAGGCATAGCTAATTTACCAAATTTTGTTTTAAAGAATTTTACTCCGAGTATTTTCCTATTTTGTTTTTTAATTTCCATCTTCAGCAGATTCATTTCATTTGTGTTTATTGCTTTTTTAATGCTTTTTGTTGTCAGTTGAGACAAAACCTGAGAAAATCGAAATAAAAAACTTGAGATGTTTATTTTGTTAATTTTTGATGTTAAATTGTAATAAATTTTTAAATTTTAATAAAACCGACGAAATGTGAAGTTTTCGAGCTTATTGATTTTGTTACATTGGTTTCTCATATTTTCAAAATTATTACTGAAATTGTATTGCATTGAAAATTGTCTCTTCATCTTGTTATTGGATATTTACTGAACCCAATATAAGTTTTACAACTTGGAAATTCGAAAATTACTTCGCCCGATAAGTCTGCGCCTTAACGCATGACTAATCGAATAGTTTTTAAAAATTTGGTAATTTACTCTGAATCACCCCACCGGACACGAATCTTTCCGCCGAGGATTGATTCTTTCACACTAACGTAAGCAATTTTTCCTCTTCGATTATCAATTTTTATCAAATTTGACACAATTTTGTGGTTGTCTCTGTGTTTATCAATTTCCTTTATATGCTCATCTTATAAACGAGCTTTGAAAACCAACAAATATTTTTCGATAACATTTTTAATAAAAATATTTAACGACTGACCACTAACACAACTCGTTTATACTTTATTTCACAATTTCTTGCGCCGAGTTGAGATTTTCGTGTGTTTTGCTAAAAATTAGGTATGGCAATATTAGCTATGATGTTGCGGAGAAGTTCTCTAGCAGTTGCCACTCCCGTGTCACTGATTAATTGGGTTTTCGCTTGGTCAGTCCTGACGATGTGGCTAAAGCCGTTCTCGGGATGCAATTGGTATTGACAGGATCACTGCTGGAATGCTCGAAATGGTTTTGTATTTTTGCTTGGATATCTTCAGCCACCTATCGACGCTGCCCGACTTATGGAAGAAGTTAAGAAGTCTTGTTCCCATCCCTAACGTTAGCAATGTGAATAGTTTTGCTGATTTAAGAATCATTAGCATCTTACCAGTTTTCTCGCAAGTTCTCGAATGGTTCATGAACCGTCAATTGGTGGAACGTATTGGCGTCCTTCCTTTTTAGCAGGATTAGGTATTTAATTAAAAACGCCATTCTTATTGAAAACGTAGCTTTATTAATTTTAGAATGTACTTATGCTTATGTTTGGAGTTTAAAACTGTAGAATATTTACCATGGAGCACCTTATTTTTCAAATTTAGGTCTAACTGTAATTGTGATTCTCAAATAAAATTAAATGTTCCAAATTTAGGCCAATAAATTTTTGCATAGCCTTACAATTTCTTGAATTAAAGGAGTATTAATTAAGTAAAAATAATCGCGAAGTAATTTAGTTATGGATTAACATGGAGTGAAACAAATTTATTAAACTTCGTTTCAAGGTTTCCATGGAATTGTGATCTGTATTCGAACAGTTTAAAACTCCAAAATAATAAATATCATAAACCTGGAACCTCCCACAAGTTTATAGGCGAAATCATATTTCGACAAGTTAATTTTGATTTAAGTAAAATTTGATATATTTTTGCCTGAATTCATTTTTAAAAAATGTGATCCAAAACAAAATAAGTTTGTTGCATTCTTAAATATTTATAGAGTTAATTTATTGGGTAGTAATTATTGGAGAATTTAAAAACATTAATTTTTTCACATCTATCGAAACTAAATTGCATGTAAATATCACTACTGAATAATTTTGTAACTTCTAATAAGTTATAAAGTTGGTCGTTGGTGCTGGAATATAATTTTAAATCATCCACGCAAAGGAAAACAAAATATGTTATGGTACGATTGCTTTTAAAATTTAGCTTAAATCCTGTTGTGGAATCCTTTAATAGTACCAAAGGTGGATTCCTAGCTAAACAAAACCAGTGCGTACTCCAATAGTCTCCAATTCCATTTGGATTGAATTTAAACTAATTCGATCATTCGTGATAAGGGTGTTCCAGAAGGGAGAAGCCAATAGTGAGGAACAGAATCATATGGTTTTTTATAATCAATGTACTTATAACTACATATTATTATGGAAGTTATCTTTTGCTATTTTTTGTTAGTTTTGTAATTGAAGCGCCTAGTGGAAAAAGTAGTTAAGTAAGTTTTTTTCAATTTGTAGTTGAGCACATTTTCACATTGCGGCATTTATTCTCTACAAATTAGTATAAAAATCACAAAATTGAAAAAAAGTGACTTAACTACTTTTTCCACTAGGCCCTTCAATTATAGAGTCCACAATTAGCAATTAACTCGACACTCTTGTAATCTTTTAACTCACCCGTTTAGTTCAATACTCATAGGGTATAATACTCATAAAACATAGGGAAAATGTTTGTAAATATTTGGTAAATAGGTAATCGGTTTATAATTTTTTGGTTTCAACGGGTCTCCATATCGTTTTATTGTTATTATTATTATAAGAAAAAACAGGGGAAATTTAATTTCCCAGCTGATGAATTTTTTTAGGCAAGTAATAACGTAATTCATGCTATGTTTAATATATTTCTTATCTGGTAGATAAGTACGTGTTAAAGATCGCATCTAAAAATAACGCTACAATTAATAATTACTACCAAATCACGTTTACCGAAAATCCCCGATGGATTAAAAGCAAATTTAATGTAAAATCCAAATCAAAATAGCACTGTGCTTTTTTTCAATTAATTATCAGATTAAACCGATTACAAAATGTTTATTTACGTATATGTTATTTCTAGAAATTGAATTTTTAGATACTATCTGTATTTTTATATACCGGATATCCGCATAATATATTATAAGATTATGAAACTGTTAAAATGTATTTTATTGCACCATTTCAACCGATAAAAGTTATATCAAGTATTACCTATTTTTTTTAATTGTAACCTTGACTTCTAGTTGATACTTCAGACTAGAATACATAAATATGTAGGTACGTAGAGCCTAGAGCTAATAATGTGTACTTCGATCCGCATATTGTTGCTGTACAGTGTACAGGTGTATTCTGACCCGCTGAGGATGCTCCGCGAAGTTCCAGTTTTGAACTGACAATTTCCGCTCTGTAATTAAATTATGGATCATACCACGGCCATATTTAGAGCAGTTCCAGTCTTGACTGGTTAATTTCAAGTTTTTAACGAATTAATTGAATTAATTTTAATTCAAGCTTTGTTATTCTCCCCTTTTTACAGCAGAGCCCTCGAAAAAATCCTGTCTACGCCACTGGTTTATAGATTAATACTAATTTTACTGAAAAACAAACAAAGTGTTTAGAAAATGTACAAACAAATAACTCCATTCATTCAAGTTGTGAACGTAGGTAGATTATCAAAATTGAATCGCCATCATCTTATCATGTGACTGCAGTTTCGCTGTTATCCTGTATTATCGGGATTCAGCTCATCAGACATGCACTGATAAAAGCGATATCATTTTCGACTTACAAACCCACTTTTGTGTTCACATAGCTTAAAATTTCAAGAGGAACATGAGCACATTCCGCCACCTATCGAAAGTATTTTGCAATGGTTTTGTGAGCGTCCTGTTTCCATGTAACTATGATTACTAAAAGTAATATCTCACATTTAATATAAGCCCCGTTAATTCATAATATTGATATCAACTTGCTATGTTGAAGTTGAAAACAAATTTCAAGCATAGATCAATCATAACAACCAGTTAAAATGTAAACAAATTAAATAATACATAAAATATTTCTAAAGCGTTCTGGTTGATAGAAACGACTTTTATTACAGTAATGTATTCGACTGTAGTTAAAGTCGTTTCTACGTATCAACCAGACCGCTTTAGAAATACTTTATGTATTATTTAATTTGTTTAAAAAGTTATCCGTTGCATAAATATTACAGAATCGTATCGGTGACTTTAAAGCATTTTTAACAGTCTTCAGGTTGACCTTGCCAAGAATTCCTTCCCTGAATTCTTAATGATTTTGGTGTTCAGCAAATTCTTCTTGTAATCAAAGTGGTTCTGTGACTTCGGCACTTAAAGCGAACAAATTAATTAAAAAAATTTACAGCTGAAATGTAGTCGCCACATGACCATCAGTCTGACTGTCCAAAATTGTAATTGGTTTATTAAACCAACACGAAGATTTCTTAAAAATCGTTTTAATATGAAATATTGCCTCTAATACGTTGATTCTCGTAATTCCTTTAAAACTAATCAATAAAGATTAACGCTTTTATTTTAACCTGTCCATGAAGTAAAACAGTGGATTTTTATTGGTAAGTATAGTCAAACTAAAGTTTTAAATACATTTAAGAGATAAAGTTTTTGACCAGAATCGACTTATTAGACTTACGAAAACATGCTCGACTTTGAAAATTTTAAAACAGTTAGTCGGGGTCTATTGTTATTTTACAAGGCTACTTAAAATTCTGTCCATTACAAAGTAAAAATGTTAAACAGTAGCGCGGATTATACTTTAGCGACGGATATACGTACATAAAAGCTAATACAACTTCAGCATCAGGACCCGTTGGCGATATAACGGGGCGCCAGATGTACATCATGTTTATGTCATCATTATTGTTTATCTTAATGTTTATAGGTACTGTTCACATTATTTTGTTGGCATGCATTGCTCATTTATACCATATAGGCCTCTATGACCTGTTTTTTTTAACTAATTAATTCAATTAGCTCATAGAACAATGATTTTTACATCTTAGGTAGGCTTGCCTTCGATGTGCCTCCACCCTGTTTTTTATTGTCATGATGGCAAATCATGAACGTAGGGGGATCGATGGCTTAGCGTGACCTTCGAAGCACGGAAGTCGGGTAAAAATGTTTAGGCTGTGTCCGGAGTCTAACAAGGGAGCCTCGCATTAACAGTGGATCTCGCTAATATTTAAGCCATGACCGTCATGAATGGATACAATTAATTTGTATATTACATCAACCATATACATATACAATATGCAATAGTACAGAAGGGACTCCGTAACATTTTTAGCTTTAGACTCCAAAAGACCTAGATCCGCCACTGGAAGGTAGTCAACGTTAAAGAAGGCTTTGTTATTCGCTGAAAACGATTCCCTGAAAATTATATTATCCGACAATTTAATTTAAAATTTAATATACGACACAGCAGGTAAAATGTCATTTTATTTTAAATATCAATTGGTCAACACTACTTTTATTTGTGAAACTGTGGAAACAAAGTAATAATGAAGTAGCATATAATTAAAAAGGATTTTCAAAGAAAGATTTTATTATTAATTTATTATTTCTTTACTTCATACACATGAAATTAATATTGTAGCATCGTCTACTCCGGACTACTTCTGAACTCATGGACATAACTATGAACAATAGTTGCGGTGGTCTTAATATAAACTTGCCTAGAGCAGGCATACCAACCTATGCTCTTTTATATTGTGCCGCGTTCGGTCTGACACTTCTTTCGCCGTCAAGCTCCGTCGAATGCATTTTGACCATTCGATTTTTCCTTTAATACCGCTTATTTCAGAATCTTGGAACTCGCGAAATTATGCAGTGGGTGAATATAAAGCATTTCCAAGCGCACAAAAACTCCAAACCGACCAGTCTAAATTCGTTTGACGGAGATTCAAAGCGAAAAACGTGCCAGACCGAACGCAACCTTAGTTTAATCATCCAATAGCAGTTGAGTATTCAGATATTCGGTAAACTTACCTTACTTAAAAATTACTTTTGATATTTTGTATCAGTTAGACAAACCTTAAGTCTGGTTCCATTTGAATTCAATTAATTCACAAAGAGTACATTAATTACACCCATCACAAGCACATAGCGCTATCTTATTTAATTTTAGGACGTAATTAGTTAACGCACTTTCGAAGATTAATGTAATTTTAGTAGACATAAACCAAAGATTCAAGAGATTATCGACACATGGCTTTGTTAAATGGGAAGGCATAATAAATGGCTGTAGCATCAATACAAACCAAGAATTAAATCCACAGCAGTGGTTTGGTGTGATCGCTGG
This sequence comes from Podabrus alpinus, assembly GCA_932274525.1. NCBI lineage: Eukaryota > Metazoa > Arthropoda > Insecta > Coleoptera > Cantharidae > Podabrus > Podabrus alpinus. The sequence goes on along the minus strand of OW026457.1, from coordinate 11,642,630 downwards.
TTGAGTTACAGAGATAAGTGGAAATTCCGGGTTCGAATTCCTAGCTTATCCCTCTGGTGACGTTACGCCGAAGATCCACCTTACCAAAAAACATTTACTAATAATTATAAAAAAACAGAATCGTTCCCTGCAAACTGTGCCTACTGGGAATTCTTTCCGGTTAGATTATAGAGACTTGATGAGGCACTTCAAAGGAAACTAAAGTACCCTTATTTCTTTTTCAATTTCAGTTTAATTATATTTTTCTATTTAAATTAATGAAATTTTCTAAATAATGGTGGTCTATATGTATTATTTTCTAATATTTGTCGCTTTTAGTTTGCCAAGTAACACCGAATGACAAAAGGCTTTGGGTATGTTAAAGGAAAACTTTAAAAAAATTGAATAGTTGTTAGGTAGCAGGGAATTTAAAAATCAAATATTTTTATTCAAGTGTAGACCCTGGAAATGTAGTGAAAGATAACAAAAGACGTTTGAAAAAGTGTCAAACATGGCAAATTGTTCGAATTTCAAGTTTTGAAATGTAAAAATTTATTTCGGCGAAACAGACACATAAAATAATAATGACAATTGTAATGAAGTAATCATAATTAAAAACTGATTGAGTGTAAATATTTAATATCCACCATTATATGGATTTTAAGATTTTCTTAAAATGTAAAAAATTTGACGTAGTGAAATAATTATACCACAATTTTGCGCTACATCCGCCAAGTATTTTCTCTGGCGGTTTTGGAGTTATGGCTGTTTAAACGGTGTGGATGTCAGATTAATACGAAGCTAGTAACCCTATCTTCATAAATCGGTAACACTTAAAGCTTTATGAAATATATAATAAATTGTAAAATGTTATCACTTATGTTGTAGAAAACAACTTTATTGTATTGCTGATCCAGTAATCAATATAAATAAGTACTATAAAAAAATAATAAGTAAATAAGTAGTATAAAATGTTTTTTCAAAATAACTTACCTTTAATGTGAAATAATTTAATTTAAAGAATAAGGTTAAATGCAAAGAAATTTTGGGAATTAACAGCAGCTACAAACGACAGCTTACTATAATATGGTTGTTTCAATCCTGTTAGATTTCATTAAGTCACCATCTACTAAGCTGTTATTATTATTTACAACTGAGTTTCAAAAAATCGATTTTTTTGTCTAGTTTTGCAGGAGTTACCAATAACTATAACATTTACAATATATTGGAAAATTATTTTCTAAAATTTTATTAAAAATATCAAAATACAAAAAAGTTTATTAATGTAACGTAAGGACTTTTCAGGAGCACCTTTCATGCTGATCCCAGGATCGCCTCGGGTTTGAATAATGTTAAATTAGAATACAATATTGAGTTTTATTTTACAATAAAATAATAACAATAAAATACAATATTTTAACTAATGGGCCCGGTAGAGTGGCCTAAGTGCGTGCAAGTTAATACTTGCCCCTCTCCGAAATCACAAATCACAATCATTGAGTTTTAACTTTTTGAGAATATTTCAATTTTATATTTACTATTTTTTGCAATAACCAAGTTAATAAAATCGTAAAAAAACGAGACTATGTCGTTTCACCTTTATTAAAGTTTCATCAGGTAACCATAAAATTACATAACTACGACGTCGTAGTATCACATGTTTAAACAATTTATTGCTTGTATGGTAGATTTCATTAACTTGGTTAGTTATTATAATAAAAGTAACTACAAAGTCTAAAATTAGAAACAAAATTTTTTTTATTAGAAGAGTAGAATTATTATCGTTGAAATGGCGAGGTGCTTTGTAATAAAGTTGCAAATTTGGCCACAAACATTGGTATAAAGGAATACTGCTATGCACAGCAATAATAACGACAACTATTCTAAACAGTTTGTCCCAAATTCCATGTTTATCCAATAATTAGTTCTTAGGAAATGTCTCAAATCCATTTGCCAGAGCTTTTTAAAAATTCAAAGTCATTGTTAGAGTCTAACCCAAGTTGATTTTGTTGTCCGAAGCCAAACCTCTCTATAACATGCAATCGTTTTGAGATAACATTACAATGGAAGTTCCCATAACCGGAGATTAAGTGGAGAGAAAGAGTTCATACATTTGATAGTAGAGATTAAAAATTGTTAAAAGAAAATGACAGAAGAAAAGAAAGTAAAAAGAAGTGTATTCACGTTGTTTGGAGTTCACGTTAAACTGTAGGTCTCCTATGTATGTGATAACACTTTGAACGCGCGTACAAGACATCAGGGAGAGATAAGGCACTTAAAGAAGAAACAATCACAAAATTTGGGAGACCCCGGAAGAGGTGGTCAGACGATATCAAACAGACTGCGGGAAAACATTGGCAACAGGTGGCACAAAATAGGGTGAATTGGAAGGGTATGGGAGAGGCCTATGTCCAGCAGTGGGCGAAAGATGGCTGAGAAGAAGAAGAAGAATCAACAATTTTCAGCATACTATTTCTAATGTCATGTGAAGAAGTTGTAGAAGCAGGTTTGATCAATTCCTGAATAGTGCATGAGGTTGAAACATTTTAAATTATAGAAATGAGACTGGAACATATACATTATTTCATTTTCCAATTATGACTATTTTATCATTCAAACTCAAAGTTTCCAGATATTAAATATTGAGTCGGGCAATATTCAAATAAAAGCTTCCCCATTTTGCTTCCATACCAGAAAGTATTTAGAGTAAACTTTAACTTTTACAGTACTTTCTCTCGGCACTAAGATTAAGCTTGAGGGACCTGTAGTTTAATATCGATTCTCTCCCTTTTGTTTTTTATTTCTTTAAGAAAGGAAATAACTGAAGAACAACAATAAATTGGAGTTCAAAAAAAAGGACCAGACATGGAATACTCCCCAGCGTCGGGATATATCAAATGTTGCACAACAAGATTGAATTTCTATCTTTCAATTAATTTTGTATTATTTTAAAAATTATATATTGCTGTGTTTTAAAATGAAACCATCTTACGACAGTCAGTCATATAACAATAAATGATCATTTAACTACAAAATTTAAGAAATACAAGGTTTCGTAAAACATTTGATTTAAGAGATAAATATCCACCTCAAATTTCTAGAACCATGAGCTAACTAAAATCGTTAAAGATTGAGAGATAATGTTAAAACTTGCTATGAATATTAATCTTGAGATTTGTCATGTCAAAAATCTCCAAAAAAGACCAATTAATTTAGAAAGAGTCATTTTGTGAATTTGTTTACATGTAAAACATAACCTATCGATTTATCAATTTGTAATGAAAATATCTTTGTTAAAAACATGTTTTGTGTAAAATGAGTTATACCAAAAATTCGACTATCTATTCATCTATAAGGTCATAATAAAATTATGTAGGGGAATTGTTTTATAGCATAAAGATCAAAATCGCGAGAAATTAAAGATTTCTTCAGAGATAAGAAATCAATGGTCAATAGATATTTTGAAAAATGATGTTAATTCGGCTCCTGTGAACAGAACAAAGAAGTAATCAGTACAAACATCATGTGATAAAATAAAGAAGCTTACCAGCATATAAAAATATTTTAGGGTAAACAAAATTTTTCCAAAAATATTCGAAATTTGACTAGCAATTCAAAAGGTCACCAAATTTGACCATTTGCGCATACAATTTAGTTGAAGTTTTACATTCGAGGAATGCAGTCGATTTTCAGCGTGATCCAAATTCAATAATTTTGTCAATTCAACAAAATACAAGATGGCGACGATAGTTGTTCTTCTGTAAACCCAAGATGGTAAAAACACAACTCGACTCATGCGATATCTGATTAAGAAATTTAATCGTACACTTACCTGCTAAATGTCTTTAAGGGAAATAATATTTGGTGAAAATTATTAAAATACAGTAAAGTTATGTGTTTTCTCTATAAAATCAAGTGAAACGTGCATTACATCAACCACGACCACCATAAACAGCTGACAAGGATGTCAACATAAAGCTCCATTCACACCAGACTAATTAAGTAGTCGGATTAAAATTTATTAGCAAGGTATCGTAAACTATTATTTTAAAATTAGAACTTGGTCTTCAACATTTAAACGTAGGGCGTGGAGAAACTGTTCAAGGACGGTGCCTAAACTACCCTTTTGCTAACATTTCATAACAAAACATTTTATTTTATTTTCAACGCTTAGATTATAAACATTTTAATAATATACAATTTAACTCGTTATCATACAACGAAAAGACTTAATGGTAGTGCACTGTTAAGCATTAAGAAGAAGGAAGAAAGAAGAATCTTCGATTTATTTCTGATTATTTCATTTGTAAACCAATTAGGTACAGATTTTGAATTTGAATTGTTTGTTAACTTTTATTTGCATTTATCTGGCGCAGTGCGATTATTTTTGATACAATAGAAACTAATTCTAAATTAACTGCATCTGGATTCTGGATTTCGGGGGAGGGGCAAGTATTAACTTGCACGCACTTAGGCCACTCTACCGGGCCCATTGTACTGCCTCCACTTTGTTGCTCACCCCCAGCCTGACCCACAATGTCGACACTGCTTAGTATGACCGCAGCCGTTAGGCGGTCTCTCGGCCTCACCACCGACCAGAACTCCTCAACAATGGCCGGCACTACGAACCAGAGACGTCCGTTCGATGACCGAGTTCTGAGAAGTCCCGCGATTCGCACCCCACCAATGCTAGGTGCAGTCGATGGGTGGCCCCTGGACCAGGCCACCCAGCCCGAAGCCTCAACAAAGTCAAGCATTGCGTGGTCGATGGGGAGTAGGGGTGATTTTTATTACCCTGTTTGACATATTTGATCAGGTCAAATCAGGGGGACCGCCGGCTTAACGTGCCCTCCGAAGCACGGGGACGGTCATTGAAGGAAAGAAAGTCCGAAAGAAAATTGACTTCCACTGGACTCGAACCAGTGCCTTTAGCATCAGTAGTCGATTGCTCTAACTACTCGGCCAATGACCGTCCTTGCACCAACTGCATCTTTTATTTTTAATTAAAACTGCAAGTTATTTCTCAGATTTTGACGATTAATCAATTACAAGGAGTGCAATATTTATTTCCCGAACATCAAGTTTATCTACATAACAAAAATTTTGCATCATTCTCAAGATCATATCAATTGTTTTCTTAAATCATTTGCTACCACCCTTATTTTTCACACTAAATGCATTACCTTGAGAGAATCTCAGACTGACTAGTAGGTAGGGGCAAGAGTGTTAACTTTGCTGATAATTTATGCACGTAATTTACTTAATAATTATAATTTTTGAACTTATTTAATCCATTTGGATGTGGCGCCCAACAAAACTGAGACGTGTATAAATTATTACAGGAAGGACATAGCAATATGTATTTCCATGTATCGCTACTGTTTAAATAAAAAATTTTGACTTATATAGCGGGAGAATGAAATGGCACTTAATTCAATTATGCCTCGACTAGCCTGCATGAAACTCTTATATGATTGGGTCGAAACTTGGGCTCATTAATCTATCGAATGCTCATCTAAGTTATCTTAATTTAATAACCTCGAAGAAATACACCGGACAACAAACTTATTGTACCTTACACCTATTTATTCTTTTCCTTACTGCTGTAAATGTAAGTGAAATCAAACGTAGTTATTTGTAAACCAAGTAATGTAATTTATTGACAAATATAATTATTTAAAAAAAACAAAAGATGGATTTTTAATAATTAGGAGTAAATCAAATTTACAAAAACAATTAATAATAAAAATAATTTTATAAAACCCCCAAAGTTTAAAATCACGCGCGAACTGATTTTATAATAAATGTTACTAAAGAGTTATTATTTTTATTATTTGTAGCATTACATTCTGCAACAGAATATAGCTGTCCTTTACGGACTTACAAAATCCATTTGTTGAGGTGGATTAATCCTCATAATTACAACTCATTATATCTCATCACAGGTCTCGATGTGTTGTAGCTTCACTTATGACTTTCTTCCATGCCGCACGATTCCTCACTATCTGGGCCCATTCCCTCACTCCCATCTTCTCCAGGTCTCCCTCCACTCCATCCCTCCATCTCAATCTCGGCCTTCCTCTTGTTCTCTCATTACCAGGTTTCCATGCCATTATTGCTCTTTCGATTTCCTCACTATCAAGTCTCATCACATGGCCCCACCATCTCATTCTCTGAGCCTTGATTAAACTTCACTATATCCTCTCCAGACATTTCTTGAAGCAGTTCTGCGTTATTTCTACATCTATATTGATCGTTTATCCATTTATAACCCACTATCGTTCTCAAGATCTTCCTTTCAAACACTCTTAAATCTTCTTCATCTTTCCTTGTCAAACAGATAACTTCCGCTGCATATGTGAGCACAGGTCTTATCAATGTTCTATATATTTTAATCTTCGTTGTTTTAGATATTTGCCTATCTCTTAGTAATTGTTTATTTGCATGATACGCCCTATTTGCTGCCTGTATTTTTGCCTTGATCTTGGTAGCACACCAAGATAGTTAAAATCCTTTACCTGTTGGAAAACATCGTCGTCTACAATTAGTTGATTCATAGTGTCATCATTTTTTCTCGTGCACTTCATGTATTTCGTCTTGCCTTGGTTAATATACAATCCCATTCCAATTGCTTCTTTTTTCATGAGCCTCATTATCTCTATCATTCCCTTTTTCGTCCTTGACATAATCACCACATCGTCCGCATATGCAACTACTTGGTTTTCCTTAGTCATTATTGTTCCCCAGCAGCCGGTGGATCGGATTATCTTCTCAAGCGCAATGTTGAACAGGGTCGCCGACAACGCGTCACCCTGTCTCACACCACTCCTCACCTCAAAGCTGTCCGTGTCACCCTCCATCGTTCTCACCTTGGCTTCTGCTCCTACTAGTGTTATCCAGGTCATTCTTATCAATTTTGGAGGTATCTTGAATTCCTTCATAGCGTTTCGTAATTGGGATCTATTAATGCTGTCAAAGGCCTGTTTAAAATCCACAAACAGCATATGCACATCTATATCATATTCATAGCTTTTTTCTTGGATCTGCTTAATTATGTGCAACGCATTCACCGTCGACCTTCCTCTCCTGAAACCAAACTGGTATTTTCCAATTATTTCATCAGTGTATTTGATTAGGCGACTGTGAATGACTGTCGACAGTATCTTGTACGCTGTGTTTAAAATCGTAATTCCCCTATAATTACTACATTCTTCTGCGCTTCCCTTTTTTTTCATCACTATTATTGTCCCCTCTCTCCATCTCTTTGGCATTTCTTCCTTCAACCATATCTGTTTCACCAATCTGCATATTTCGAAAATTACCTTTTCACCCCCATTCTTTATCATCTCCGCTGTGATCTCATCTGTACCAGGTGCTTTTTTGTTCTTCAATTTCTTAATTGCTTCTATTATTTCCTCGTCTGTCGGTTCATCTACTTCATCCACATTCTGTGTATCTTCCAACTGTTCCCATTGTACATCTTCGTTCTGTTGTGTGTTGAAAAGAGTTTTGAAATGTTTCTCCCATATTTTCTTAATTTTGTCTGACCTATGTTCCAATACACCTTCTTCGTTCTTCATTCCTTTGTTTCTTATTTCATACTTCTTTTTCGTATTCTTGATTTGCTTATAAAACCTCCTTACATTATTATTAACGCTACTTATTTCAATTTCCTTCATCCTCTCTTCTATCCATTCTTGCTTCTTTCGTTTGTATAATCTATCGGCTTCCTTTCTCTTCCTTTTGTATTCGTCCAGGTTTTCTCTTTCTTTACTTCCCAGCCATTTACATCGTGCTTCTTTTTTTTCTTTATTAATTTTTTCACATTCATCGTCAAACCATGGTTTCCATTTCATTTTCTTCTCATATCCTAAAACTTGTGAGGCGCTGGATCTAATGCTATCTTCAATATTGTCCCATATCTTGCTTATGTTATTGCATTTTTTCTTCTGTTCAATTTCCGCGCTCACTCTCTCTTCGTATTCCTTCCTATAGACTTCATTATTAAGTTTTTCTATTCCTATCCGTTTCCTAGTTCGATGTTTTACGTCTGATATCATGGTTTTTTGTTTCATTTCTACGACCACCAAAAAGTGGTCCGTATCAGCATTTGCGCCCCTATACGTTCTTACGTCTTTTATTGATGTGGCTCTCCTTCTTGTTACCATTACATGATCTATTTGGTTACCTTCATCGCTATTGCAACCGGGCCACATCCATGTGATCTTGTGTAATTTTTTATGCTCATATTTGGTGCTACTAACAATCATATCCAAAGAGGCTGCTAGGTGACAGAGTCTAAAACCGTTGTCGTTTGTCTTCTCATGTATAGTAAATTTTCCAGCCACCTCTTCAATAATTTTCTCTTTGCCAATTTGTGCATTAAAATCCCCCATTACAATTACAGTGTCGTGTTTTGGTGTCAGGTCATACAGCGTCTCCAATTCATAGTAGAACCTTTCCTTTACTTCTTCGGAACTCTCTTCTGTGGGTGCATAAGCGTTTATTATTGACAGATTATTTGGCTTCATTCTGATTCTTAAGTAAGCAAGCCTTCCACCCATTGGCTTAAATTGCAGTATATCCCTCATATATCTCCTCATGACCACAAAACCAGTACCCCTACACCCCTGTTTACTTTCTCCGGAATACAGCAATACATAATCTTCACCTCTAATTTCCCCTTCTCCCTTCCATCTAGTTTCCTGTAGTGCTGACACTTCTATCTTATATCTTCTCAATTCTTTAACAATTTCCTTCATTTTTCCAGGTTTCAAAAGTGTTCTTATATTCCACGTCGCTATTCTAATTGCTTCTTTCTTTTTACTCCTTCTCCCCTTTTTCATCATGCCACTCTTTTTATCCAATTGTCCCATATCAATCATCTCCATTTCATGCCTTATCCTTGTATATTCCCCAGCTTTCCTTTCTGGAGTACCTGTCTGGGAATGTCCAGCTACTCCTCTCCCCAACTGCGTTAGTTTTTTGCATGCTGATCCTGTTCGTTCTTCAGTTTCAAAACATTATCTCTTTTGTCCCATATATACACTTTGTTCTGTTTGATCAATTTCTGAAATCCAACCCTCACCTTCTCACCCTTTCCCATTTCTATTTTTGCCAGGGGCCATATTTGATTTTGGATATCCTTTTCCTTGTTGGTCAAGTCGTGTTCAATATAAACAGGAGCACCCTTCAGTTTACTTTTGCTTTCCATTATCAACTTCTTTTGTGCGTTGTTCCTCAATTTGGCCACAATGACTTGCTTTTCAATTACTCTTCCTATTTTAAATGCTTCGACGACCTCTATTCGCATCTGTAACTTATTGTTCAGGTATTCCTCTACTTTTCCCGGTGTTAAAATTCCATCTATTTGAAGGTTCTTTATTATTATGTTATCTCTTCTCTTATATCTCTCACTCTTTTCTAGCTGCTCCTCAAGGAAGTTTATTCTTTCATTTTGTTTACTTGCATTCTCTACCAAACCTCCAATCACCTGTTCCACTTCCTTAACTTTAGCGTTCCATTTTGTTTCCATCTCAACTAGTTTATCCTTTATCTCCATGTTTACCTTATTACCGTCAGTTACCATTTTTGTCAAACCGGCCATCATTTCTTTTAATTCATCCATGTTATCCCCTTTTATTTCTCTTTCTGTTAACTTTTTTGGTGATGCTACTGTTTTTCTACTTCTCCGGAAAATACGTTCTTCCTCTGCACTCGTATCCAATTCTCTTCTACCTCTCTTTAAGTATTCCTTAATTGATGGTACGCTGTTTGCTCTTTCTCTTTCACCTTTATTAAAACTCATTTGCAGGTGCTTCGTTATAATTAGGCAACCAATATTGCACGCGAAAAGTGTCTTTCAAATTTGATCAAAAACAGTGATTTATATCAATCGTCAGCGTCAGCACAAGCACTCGGGTTACTAAAGAGTGTCGACTCAATTTGCTTACCGAAGTTATCGTCGTGCACGATCGATGCGGAGAACACGCAGCGAAGAATGAAGTGAAGATGCCTTGTAGTTTTGGTCCAATTCCCATACCATGAAAATTCCAAGGTGAATTAATGATCAATTGGATGTCTTCTTTTATCAGGATAAACGCTCAGGTAAGTCCAAATTTTAATAATCTTCTATAACTTCCAATAATTCATGACATAACCATAAAATTATTAACCATATGAAATTTACAGTGGTCACCAAAATTTTCCAAATATCAATTCGAAACTTGTGTTAATCTTCTTATCCATTTACAATTTATAACTCATCAAATAATAATTTCATACCCCCGAGGCACCCTGGTTTCACAGACTTTACTCCCATGAATTTCTACAATTGAGTTCTTTAAAAATACAAAATAACTGAGGAAAAAACAAAGAGTTGGGATTCAGAAAACAAGAATTTATTATAAATATTAAAGAAATGTAGTACAAAATTTGCTTTTTATAATTATATTGAGAAGGGAGCGGGATTTATTATAAGTTTTGCTTTATTAATCAATGGTAACACACTAAAAAGGATACTGAAGAAAAAGAATAACTGTTTGGTAATCACTCGAACTAAGTTGGTATAGGAACTTTCTGATATTTGGAAATTAAGTGTTTTAATTAAAATTAATTGAATTATTAAGGTAAAAAGCTTAAACGAAGAGATTTGAACTGGGAAGATTAATAGCCTAGTATTATTTTTAGTAAATAACAAATAGAAACAGAAACAAAATATAGAAAATATAAATTTATTTAGGAAAAGTTAAATATTTTCTGCAAATTAGAAAAATATTGGAGTTTGTTTTGTTATAGTTGAGTTCCATAGCTCTTTGACTAAACTTTATGGGAACCCTCTACTGTTTGGAACAGTTCAAATATAATTTTGAGTAAAACGCAATTCAAGTTTTAGTTTAATTATGTTTAGTGATAATTTCAAAGCTGTTTCACTTCCAAATTACATCGATTTCAGGGCCCATAATCGGTTTTAAAAGTAGACCTGAACCGAATAAATAGGCATAGTACTTTCGTAAATTTTTCGAATATTAGCATGAAATTGGAAGGTACTTTTTAAATTTAGTATTACGTATTCATTTTGATTGTATTTCTTGAATTGGTTTTATCTTAATAATGAAAATAGATAAGGAAACATTTTATAAGCCTTTTTGTATAAAATTCTATAGGCTTAATTTTTTCTACTAAAAATATTTCGATATTGCTAATGGTTATCGAAATATATAAGGCAAATATCGATGTAAATCGATATAAATCGACGAAATAAATATGATCGAGCTCAATAGATTTTATTCAGGACTTTCAGTTTGTTTAATAGTCAAATTTCAGGAATATATTAATTTTTTCCATCAAGCTTTCCCTATTTGACTGGACTATTAAATCGCATAGCAGTTACACCACAAGAAAATTATGTAATTGCATTATTTGCGCCGTGATTTGGAATCCACGTTGAACAGTATTTATGCCTAATATTGAACATTTTAAATTTTTTCAGTAAGTTTAGATCCCGAATTAATAAAAAATAGCATAGATCAAATTAATTAATATTTAAATGAGCATCAAATACGGATGTTAGTAATTGCTCTTAATCATAGTTTATTAAATTTGATTTCCTGCTTATCAAAAATATAATCGCATTTTCTAGAAACCATTGTAAAAGTGAAACAGCTATTCGGGTGGGCTGGTTTGCTTTCAGTAGGACCATCTGTTGTTTTTCAGGTGTATCACCCAAGAGACATCTTATTTCACCATTAGAACTATCACATCCTCTTACATTCTTGCAAACACCGTGTAAAGTCAGTTAATATCGAAAATTTGTTGTAAATAAAAATACAAAAAAGATTTCCACACATAGAGCACGTCATAACTTCAATTATCAAGTTGGAAAAACATTTCTTTCGACTTTCAGGAAAGTCTACTCATCATTGTGTCAATTAACGCTCATTCATTTATTTATTGTTTCAAGTAAAACAAAAAGTATATAAAATTATTATCAAAAAACCAACATTGACGTCATACGAAATTAAATTATTACAGTTTTCTCTGATATCATACAATCAAATTCAATGCGCTCCGTTCTTTGAAATTACTGTGAGCTTTTCCTTTGCATATTAATAACTCCCGCAACTAATTTAAAAAGCTTAATTATAATGAAAAAACGTAGTATTTACTTAATTAATATTGGATGTCATAAAACTTAATACTGCTCTGTTAATGTCATCCAATTAGGCATGTTCTCTAACCAACTGACTTAACATTTACGACAGTTTCCGATTGTGAAAGAACAAAAGGTTTCCGCTTTCATTGTATCTATAATTATCAGGAAAACTTTTCAAATTGTTTTTACTATTAACAGCAATAAAAGGAATAATTATAATCACAATGGAGTAATTAAAGTATATTGCAATTTGTGCTAACGCTTTTCATTTATTTAATTTTCCCAAATTTCCAAATGTAAATTAAACGTTTAACATTTTATTAATTTTTCGATTAGTTCCCATTGGGATTTTCTATTTCGAACCACCACCGGATTCTCGGGGTCCTTTCTTGAGGCTAAACCTTTTGGACTATTTTTTTATGTAAAATTTTACCTTTGCATGAACTTAATTTTAAGTTGGGGTCTCTCATTTGGGTTCAGCAATTCTTTCGTTAGTAAGCCAAGTGTGATATTACTTCGCTCATCTGAAAGACCCACTGACAATTAGAGTGTGTCAATTTAGTCCATGCCTTTATGTTTTGCTCTTACAATAGTAGTACTTTAATTTAATAACCTATCAAAGCTGAATTTGCTACGTTACTGACAAAGCTTGATTAGTAACCACAGAATCCGGAATAATAACCAAGGTACCACCACATAAAAAACTGTGCGGTCGTAGTAAAATTAGGAAGATTAATAAATTTAATTTTGGGTTTGACGTTTTCTTTTCATTCAATAAAACAAAAGGAAGGAATATTACAAGATTTCAGGTAAAAGAAGAATTAAATTCTCGACATAGCTGGCGAAAACAATTTAAAATTTTATTTTTCTAAAAAGGACATTTTAACGAAACTCGATGTTTTTGCAAGAAAATTTCTCGTAAAACAAAAAATTTGAAAAATAACTTCTTGAAAATGTTACGCGTTTATTACACATAAAATTTTGCATTGAAGTGCAAAAAAGTGGAACCCTGGAAGAGATGATGTTTGAATATGTAATTTATTTTAATGTTTCACGTGTAAGATACAATTTTGCAAACTCTAAACACATAATAACTCTTGTGTTGAATATTCGCACTTTAATATTTCTCTTACTGTTCCTTTATAATTAGAACGCCCTCCATGGTTAATACGTTATCATTTTAGGGTCGAATTGCAACATTTCTACGTTTAATATAATTCACAGCGTTACGGAAAATCTAAATAAGAACTTCTCGTGACTCCAAATAAATTAAGTTATGTTTAAAACTTTCCAAATTGTATAACATTTCTGTGAAAGACATTCTTATTATTCACTTACAAATTATTGTCATACGAAATCGCTGAATTTTACTTTGAATTTCAAACTTTGGAATTTAATCATATTTGAAATATAAGTTGAAACTTTTCAGTCCGGTATCACCTGTGTACATACCTGCAACTTATAGTTGTCCACGACGGAAAATCAAACTCAAATTATTGGACGATTGCCAGAACTTGGCAATATGTGGAAAACTTTATGATGTAAATATTTAGGAAGGCTCAGCGATAATTTATATAAACGGTGCACGGACAACAACTCAAATTCACTATTTGTAAAGTAACACAGCTTTGAATATTTTTTATGGCCAATAAAGAGCTTTACATACATAAGTCTTTTGAAGTAGTTTAAATTTCAGATTTTCTCCACCGAATATAAAAAACCCAAATGTAAAATGTGTTTTATCTTTTACTACAGAACCGTTCAATACAATACAACAAATCTTGATAAATGGTGCACATGCATCATTAAAACAACTATGAGCGATAAGAAGCGTTTGATTTAAAGCAAACAAAAAAGTGAGCATTGTAAATATTAAAAACCGAACTGAACGCAAGTGAAAAGAGATAACTGTTTTTGGAACGCAAAGTAATTTTTTTGAGATGACCTAATGGATAAACATATTTCGTATTTCGACGAGCTTTTTTTGGTGAATATATCATCTTTAAATTAAAAGATTATAAACGTTTCTTAGATACAATCTATTTTATTTTTTTTGTTCCCGAATGCTGTAAGGATATCCTCTATATATCTTTATTTGAAAATATATTTCGTTGCGTTTATCTGCCAACAAATCGGAGCTTCATCTGTGTCAGCTGTGCGGAACGTGTGGATGTTGCGTAAAAAATTGTAAAACACAAATAAAAAATATTTTTTCAAAAATTATCTGTGAAGTTGTAAAATTGTAAACCGTTACAAATTATATCCGATCAATATAATTGCCGACCTTTTTTATTTTCTGAAAATTGAAATTTTTATTTTCATATATCCTAATTCTTTTTTTTATGTTTGTTTGATTAAATTGCTAAAAGTTGTTTTTCCTGACAGTTACTTTTTTTAACTCTGAATAAAGTTGTTTATATTCAATTTAAAGTTGCTCACTTCTAAATCGGCAAGTTAAAATTTAAAGGAAACGTTTTCTACACAAATTAGATTTCTTTAAAATAGTTTGTGTTATTAATTAGTAAACAAAACTTTATTTTCCGATGTTTCGCTTCTTTATTAAGGCATCATCGGGATTATTTTTCTTGTAAGTCGTATTGTTCGTTTCCGAACGTCGTGACCCATCTCTTTCTATGCATGTGAAGTGCGTTCCAAGTGTTTTCACATACATAGAGGACCTACTTCTTTAACGTGGGCTCCGAACCACGGGAAGTGTAATACACTTCATGTTGAGATGGGCGCTCTTGGCAAATTACCTCGGTGGTTTGCCATTGCCTTCCGAGGAGAGACGGCCAGAATAAAGTTCTTACTCTGCCCGGATTCGATCGGAGCGTTTCGCATTAGCAGTAGACGCACTTAACTGCCAAAGCTATGACCATATCTTCATCGGGACCATCGGGATTATAAATGTTGGCAAACCAACGATCAATCCCAGCAAATTCATTCTTCGGGAAATGGATGGTCGATCTTTACTTATCGTACCGGTTGTCGCGAGTAAAACAAGGACCAACATTGCATCCTGCCTCATTTATGTCATTATAAGTACGGAAATTTAATGTGTAAAAACGTTACAAAACGTTGTAACTTCAAAATAAAATGACCCGAGCTTGGATCTCAAATATTGAAATTACCTCAACGGAGGAGAATTACAAATTCAATATATTATATTGCTGTGGTACCCACAAAAATTAAATATCCAATTGCAATAATTCCAATTGAATAATTTTCCTTATTATTAATTATTCACCAATTTTTATCGAACAATTTCTTCTTTTCTTAAATTTTCATCAACTTTCGTTCAAACGCACTTTTACTTATCCAATCTATTTTTATTTAAGTCAAAATTATTGTATCAATTTACAAAATTTGTTGGACAAACTCTTTTCGACTTACGTCTATCCGGTTTCGTCTCACTTCCGTGAGTCCCGCCCCCTCCAATTCAAAACAAAATTTTCAAAATTGAAAATCAACATCTGAATAGTATAAAAAAATCAAAAAATATCATTGCATCTCATCCCTCCAATTCTTTTACATAATTTGGCCCTTCAAATTGTTTAAAAACTTTACCAATTGTGCCATGATCTAAATTCAAACAAAATTATAATACCGCCTTCCTACTTACAAAAGTTAATTAGTACAAAAATTATATTATTCAAACTTAATTAAATTAGAAATGATTTTATTTCAGATTTGTTTTTTTAACTTAATGGCGTTTCGCATTTTTGCCAATTTTATTTTAAATAAATATTAACAAATTCATTAAATAACCATTCAAACAATTGATCATGAAAATTTATCCTGTGTGTTTTATCTAATTGACTTTAACCCTTTAACATTTCCATAAAGTTTGAAATTTAAATTTTAAGTCATTTTCAATCTTCTGGTTTCTTAAATACGGTTTTAAACTGTTGTGTATTATTGTGACAAAATATTTTGGATTCTTATCCATTCATAAGTTTCCGTTTTTCTAATATTGTTTATTAACATCATTTTTCTAACTCTTGATCATTGTTCCTTTATTGATCGATTCTTTTACAATAAATTTCTAATTTCCCCTTATTAAAAATTAATTAAAATTTTCTCATTAATTATAACAATTTCTCCGCTAGTATTATTATCGCTAAAACTTTCTTTATCATATCTAACATCTCTTCCTACTGCTTTAAACTAATCTCCAATTAATTTCTCCATCAGTAATTATTAATTTTTAATTCACTTGCATTTTGATTCCAACCCATGATCATCCAATTCATGATTTTCATGTTATCAAATTCCCTTTTTTTTGCAAATTTTGTTTTATCTTCAAGATAATTTTATCGCCAATTAATTAAGCCATTTTTAATTTCTTCCGTTTCTTTTCTTTTCCAGGTAAATATCATTTTTCTAAAATAAATTTCCATTTTTTTTCTTAAAACTAGTTTTCATAGTGAATGCTTCCATCGGACACCCTTCCACCACATCATGCCAAACATCCATACTTGAATTTTTTTCCCGATTTTCTCTTTGTTGAATTCTAGCATGTTAATTCGCTTATTCTCCCATTTTGGAACTTCATATTTCCCTTCATTTCGTTGTTCTTAATTTTGATTATTTTGTACTTCTTATTGCTTTCTTTGTTCTTAATAATCTTTTGTTTATTCTGTACTTTTTTATTACTCAGATTTATTCTTGAGATAAATTTTAAACTTTTTCTACCCTTTTTCTGGTTATCTTTTCAGTTACGTTTTGTGTTCCTGTTTTGTTTGAAACTACGCTTTAATTTTGTTTTATTTGATTACCCTTTATATATGCCACACCGTACTCCTCTACTCCTAACTTTTTCTTGAAAGTGAGAAGTTGCCACACGTTGAGCCCGCCAATTAAAAGATGTTGCGATACTCGCAAAATTTAAATATCGAATTACAATAATTCCAATTGAACAATTTTTCTTATTATTAATTAATCACCCATTTTTATCAAACAATTTATTCTTCTCTCAAATTTTCATCTACTTTTACTTAATTATCAAACCCATTTTTATTTAAATCAAAATTATTCTGTAAATTAAAATACTAGTGCAAACTCTTTGACTCACGTCTATACAGTTTCGTCGCACTTGCGTAAGTCCTCTCCCCTCCAATTTAAAGGAAATATTTAAAAATTGAAAATCAACATCTACATATTATAAAAAAATCTTACCATCATCGGTAAATATGGGGGCACTTACTCCTCGCCAACACACCTGAACCCCAATTTTTCTTCAAATTCAAGATTCGGCCCCAATACCACTTCACGGATTCATCAGTCCCTCTAAAATATTTCACTGCTCACGAGCTTCACGAATCAGCTTGCTTGCTTGTGTTTTATATGTGGCGCTGGTTTTTTGTGTTCGTTTTCCCACGAAATAATAAGGACCGAAAGAATACATCTAGCATGTAAATGAACAATTATCATGCCATGTTTGGTAAACTGCTCTAAGCAGTAGGTACGAACACGATAATGAAATCTTTTTATAATGTTTAATTATTAATTATGTAGCTCGTTCTTACCTTTTTTTAGGACTATAGCTCCGGCAACTCAACAAAAATAGATGGGCGCGGGTAAGGAAGTCAACGCACAATAAATACCAATCAAGTTGGACGCCACCCGTTTTATTATATAAGTCAAAAAAACGAGAAAAGTTAATGAAAACATTCTAAACCACAAAAGAAAAGCCTAACCTTTCATAAAGTTAAAAATCCTTACAATTAACAAAATTTAACCTGATGGATGAAGTTCCAAACTGTTTTACAATTACGCTGGCGCTTACTTTTTCTTTATTCTATGGGTCAGCACGTTGTTGTCAAAAATAATATCGATGAAAATTTGGGATATTGTGTGCTCAATTGACATACAACCAGAACGACAGGTGGGGTCCTTAACTAGATTTCTCACATTTACTCATTTCCACTAATTACCTACTAATTGGAATTCCAGCAATTCTCCAAATTTTCTTAAAATTTAACTTAGAAGCTTTAAAAAAAGGAAGGGCTAAATGAGTGACGGTTCCGAAAATAACAATCATACAAACCCTCCCCTGCAGAAGGAAAGGTTCACAGAACAGAAACTTGAGCACTATTTAAATAATACTAGCCACTTAATCAAAATTACTGGGAGAAAACGACCTAAATGCTCAACTCCTAAATTTTCATCTTGTCTTCTAGCCTCTCTTTTATCCTCGTAGTGCGCGCAAGTCTACTTCTGCACCACTTATACAGGGTACTTCGAAATTGATTTACAATTTTTAAATAACAAATTTATTAAAACTTTTCTCCTGAAATTTCAACATTATTTCTTTCACTACACTTCTCACGAACTTAGTTAAATATATTAAAAAGGGGATGTGCTTACCTTAATATCCATGACCTATGTAACGCGTACTTTTGTAAGATATCCTCGAGTCACGTAACTAATAAATATGATTAGATTCGATTTTGATTTTGTTTTAAGTGTAAACTAACAAATCTTGGCCGCCTGCCAATAAAACATAGGCCTCCACTAATATGGGACCAACACAAGACGATCAAATGATTTTAATACTGACGACTTCACGTTTATGAAACTTCAGGAAAAGTACTACTTCAATGCCTTACTTCAAGCGGTACGTGCACTTAAAGCCAAATTGGATAATGCCCTAGAACCTATGGATGTAAAGTAAGGCGTTTTCAGGTTTTTCATACAATAATATTGATGGGTAAGAAGCCGAACAATTCCTGAAGCAAATACTAGGGTAACGTATTGCTGTGTCCTAAGCTACCAAGTCGATGCAAATCATTGAATTTCTTACTCATATTTAAATTTCACATAGAATTTGACCTCATTAAAATATTAAAGATAAGAAAGATAAACAAATTTAGCAATTTCTCAATATTATGAACAAGCAAGGATCTTTAAGCATTGGTAAATGATATTAAAAGCTGTAAAATAATTTCACAAAGGTTTTTGTCACCTCAAAATTTGATAATAAAGGATTGTTTAGGTCAAATATGGTAAAATTACTGTGAATGTTATCACAAATGAACATAACCAAAATTGTACTGTACAAAAATGGAATTTATTCCATGAATAACAATTATTGTGTGAAACCGATTATATAAAAATTTGTTAAACAATCTACTCTTTCTAATGGTCATAATTTGCAACTATAAATCTCCAAAAGTGTATATAAAGGTCATTTTCGCTTCAATTTGATAACGAGCTTCGTGATAAGAAAAAAGGTGTAGAACCCAGCTAAATCTTGCCTACAATCTGCTCCTGTATTCACGAGACATCGGGGAACCACACAAACAATCAACTCATCATATATGGAAACGCTCCTGTAAATATAGAAACAATTGGTGATCATAAAATTCCAAAAGGTGATGAACTCTACTCACTGATAAGCAAATTTCGACGATTTTCAAACACAGCGCAGGAAAATCGGATAGTCTTCCACGAACTCTTCAAAACGACGGATGTGCGGCTCAAAATAATGAAAGTTTTCCAAAAATGATACAAAAATGGCTACCGAGTCAATGAACCAGCCTACAAACAAAATGTGTTTAAAATTCGACATAATAAATATCATGGATGTAAAGAATAATGAAGCAACTTACCAGCATTTAAATTAATCAATTATAAATGATTAACAGTTCCTTTTCGCGTATCAACACCGTGTGAATCACAATAAGGCAGCAACAACAGAAGCAACCTTCACCACAACACATCAGCTGATCTGTGTAGTTCTTCGAACGGGAATTGTGTGAAGTGCGCATGTCTTTAGACAAGACAGGATTATTCGAATTTAAAAAGGTATTTGAAACATTTTATTAAATTTTATATTTTGTTATTGTAACATTTCGACGACCTAAGAAGATATTTTTGGATGTATTCATTTAATTTATTTTGTATTAAACATTGTCATTATTTTTCAGATAAAAATTTATCTGAAGGCATGTGCGCATTGCGATTTGATTATTTTAATTAATATAAAACCATTTTACGATTCAAAACAATCTTTTATTCATCGATTCTATTCAATAACAGTAAGCATTTCAAAGTTTAAAGATCATCAACGAAAGCAAATTTGTTCATCTCCATTATCACAACATCAACAATTTACAATCTACAAAACTTTATTCAACCTTAATGAGCATTCCTTAATTGAGTTCATGAACCTACCACACCTTGAGTTGAATCTCCATGACTGAGCTAAAAGAGGGACAAGGATCGTGAATTTCTTGAGAAATTGCACCCCTGGAAATTTCATTTTTTTTTTTATAAATTTGCTTTTTATTTAAAAAGCTGGCGCTCAACACGAACCCGGGGTGTGCAAATTTGATAGAGATTAACACAGCAGTATTTAATAGTTCTTACGCGAACTTTATCAGAATTTATGAAACACAATTAACCACTTCTAACATCCATACTAATGTTCTTTTCATAATCAAAGAGGATAATGTGGGTGCTCTTGGTGGAGAACTGGCAGGAAGTGGTTTGTGCCTTTCGTGCCTTTCGTGTCTTTTTATTTTTGTTTTTAAAATTCACCATCAGGTTTTTGAAAATTTTACTTGTACCTTAACTTCTCAATTACAATGAAAACAAATCATAAAGACAAACCATAAACTATACATAGTACAGGAAGTAAACCCTTCAAAAATTCTAAACAGTTTAAATCATTTAGTACTAATTGTGTAAATTTGAACTTTTCTGATAAATTTATTTTCATTTCATTCAATGTTTAATGTGTGTCAACCCACGTACACAAGCAGGTCAGTGTTTTATATTATAATTTAATGTGTTATATTGTTATTGTGTTTATTCTCTTGTCTACTGCTTACCTTTCCAATACGTTATGGACCCAGTAACACAATAAGAGAATAAATTTGATTTTTCGTTCATTTAAATTTGTGGAAATTATTGCATCCGCAATTCTATAAATAAAAAATTATGGAGGATCAATTAGCATGTTTGCAAAAACAAATCGAAGCTGGGCACTCGATCGTCTTCAACAATTGCCGGCATCCAAGCAATTAAATTTAGAAAATTACAGCGAGTGGAAGGATTCTATGAAGAATAGAAGTCAATTTAGGAAACGAGTTTTGGGCAGAAGCGATAATAACAGCAACGTATTTAAAGAAACGGTGTCCAACCAAAAGCTTGAATTGGATGACACCTGAAGAAGCTTGGAATGGTAAGAAGCCAAACCTACCGAATAAAGAAATTAAAAATAACAAGAGATATGGTGTTTTTTTGAAGACCAATTGATAAAATTTGTTATCGGAGATGCTCAACAAATCGTTGTTCAAATAATCTCCAATCAAGACGACTTTGGTGGTGATGGTATTTGTGTTGGTGACGGTAATGAAAAAGATAATAATGTTGATGTTGAAACTGTTGGAAATAACGACAAGGAACATCATAATCAGAATTCCGAAGAAGCTGGAGGAGTTCGATTTACCAAGACGTTTGCAACGGGTAGTTAAAAAAACGCATCAGGGTGCTATTAAAAGGATTATTAAATACATACAAAAATGAAAAAATTTTAAACTAGCGTTTAAATACGGTGATGGTGAAAAGGGCACTGTTACGTTTCTTTTCATGACTAGAGGTGCTATAAGTTAGGCATCAAGAAAGTAACCAACAGTAGTTATTTCAACAACAGAAGCAGAATAGGTACGTAGCAATTAAAAATTTACTCAAGGCCTTCATAAATAGTTGGAAACACATTTGAACAGCATAAGAATTTTCCTTTAGAATTCCCTAAGATTCCTTTAGAAAAGGTTTCATTCATTGTGTACCGGCAAGATGGGTTTGAGTATCTAGGATTCTACGATTTTATGGGAGTCAACTCATGTACACAACAAATCGGTGTTGTATATTATGTTGTACGATTGTACTTAGTATTAAAATGTATTTTATTGTTATTGTGTTTATTCTCTTGTCTACTGCTAACCTTCCCAATAATAAAGAAGGAAATTCAACTAATTGAAAACTATAAAGAACATTTGTTTAAGAGATACCGAACCTAAACAGTTTTTTTTTGGTAAGATATGTTCAAATTGGAAAAGGTTGTTTTCAGTATTATTTTCAGGATAACATGAAAGATGAAACAAGTAATAAAATAAAAATTTGTTTTTCTAAAACAAATATAGGTCTTTGACAAAACTATCACTATATAAATAGGAAAACTGAAGCGTAGTTTGTAATAGGTAAAAAATTTACCTTTGCTAACATAAACAGACATAAAGTCTAATCTTTTAACTCATGAACGATCACGTAAAAATTTGATATTTGAGTTTGACGAATTCTTTATTATTTCATGAACTTTCCTTATATTTCAAAAGAATACTCAATCCACATTAAACCAAAGACGGTAGATAAGAAAATTCACTGCCTTCGTTTAAATTTTAACGACCCACAGTTTAACGTGGATTTCGAACCACTACACACTACACCAACTTCCTGTACAATGAAATAAATTCGAATCTACGTAGCAAGACCTAATCGATGAAAAGAAAAGTTCTAATAAAATTTTCCAACATAACATTAAACGTTGTACCTAGACATCGAAACAAGTCTACATAATGCTGCTGATAACAAATCAAATACCAGATTTGCATTCGATACAAAATTTAAATTTAATATGAAAAATATTGATGACTGAAGCACAAAAATTATAGCAAACAAAATTCGCCAAATTTATTTTGCAACATAATTACTTTTTTTTATTCAGTAAATATTTAAAACCAGCTGAAAAATATGTTGTATATTACAGACTGTGTGAACATCAACCAAATAATACACATTGCTGCAGAGACATGAAAGGTTATTCATTCCAGTCACACCCATTCTGAGATTCTTAATGATAGACCTCAAGAGCTCACTCAATTAATACTCGAACGGAACTCTAATAAGAAAAGAACCTAAAAAGAAAACTAAAATACACTCTTTTTCAAATTTTAGAGATTTACCTTGCATCGATCGTTTGATACACATAAAACCTTCAAGAGTGGTTACGAGTACGTTTTCACAGACGGTTTATACCGCAATTTAAAAATCAAATCCCACCTATTAATTTCGTCTGCCCTGCTTAGATCAAACTGCTTCTTGTTCGGAATCAGCTAAAATTTAATCTGATTAAATTGAACTAGCGAAGATTTTCTAAAAACACATAAAATTACAATAATTAAAGATAACAATAAAAGTGTACTGAACAAAAAATAAGATTGTTTGTTCTTACAGATTAGAGTTGTAATCTTTGTTTAATTCTGTCAGGTGCTTTAGGTAGTCTATGAAGCAAGCACATTTATATACAGTAAGGGTACTAAGTATTAACAACATAGTTCTACGCGCAAGGGTTTATGTACGTCGAACGGCAACGGACTGCGCATGGGGGTTTTATTTAAGCTGTGAAAGTCTCAAAACTGTATTAAAAGTTAGAATTTGTATTTGAAAACACCGATTTGAAAGGCTTCGAAAACTCCCAAATTTACCGATTATTATGATTAGGTATTTCTTTTCGTGGATTTTTACAAAACGGTACGAGTGAGAGACGAGTCTCTATTACAATTGCAAAAATTCGCTTAAAAAATGATCGATAATATTAATTTGGTGCCTTAGAGATATTAGAAACGAACGAGGTGAAAGGCTGGAATAAAGTGTGAGTACAGCGTGATCTGGTTTAATGTGCGTAAAAGGATCAGAGAAGCTGCTGGAGGATATACATAAGTCCAATACAATGGGAAAACTACAAAACCAGGATTACAGGATTATAATGGACAGACAAAAAAATGGACACTTGGAAAAAATATACTTCAGAACTCTTGGAATAAATAAACAGCATACAAATAACAATAGACAAAGTCAAAAAGGAAATATCACAGCTTAAATACAGCAGAGACTGTTAAATACAATAGAGACGGTCATAGCTTAGTGGTTAAGTGCGCCTACTGCTAATACGAAATGCTCGGTTCAAATCCGGGCAGAGTAAAAACTTTATTCTGACCGTTTCTCCTCGGAAGGCAATGGCAAACCACCGAGGTAATTTGCCACGAGCGCCCATCTCGCAATGAAGTGTATTACACTTCCCATGGTTCGGAGCCCACGTTAAACAAGTAGGTCCTCTATGTATGTGAAAATAAATTGAACGCACATCACATGCATAGAAAGAGATGGGTCACGACGCTTCTGTCAAAGAAGCATCACGATTGAGGAGAAATACAGCAGATTATCTGGGTTAGACAACATTTATTGGGGCATATTGAGGTTGACAACATCTGACAAGATACGGTGCAGTAAATAAATGTTAAGGGTATCGCTAAAATCGGAATTTATTATCACTAACAACGAAGATCAAGGTTTTCAGATGCTACGTCTTACCAGTGCTACTGTTGGGATTGTACCTTGGACCTTGACATAAGCTTCATGCAAATAGTTCGATGTATTCCAAATGTAGCTGTACTGACGTATTCTGAAGATTCCTTGGATAGTCCGTTCTACCAATAAGATTGACCTTAAAAGAATTTTAAAAAAATTTAAGAATTTATAAGGAGCAAAGGTTGTCTTTATCCATAAAGATAAAAGCATGTGAACTGGGGTGCCTGGGTATATTAGCAAAAATGGTCGATAGTATGGGTTGTTGCAGTTAATCCTACAGGAAAAACTGGAAGGAAGACAAGCATAACGAACCTCGAGGTGAGGGAGCCTTTGGCTAGAAATATTACCAACCAAGAGATTCATAAATATTATTTGGATATCTCTACATTTGGACAACATCAAAACAAAGAACTGTTTATAAAAACCGACATTTTAAATAATGGGAAGATAAGCCGTGGTCACTTGTCACCTTATTCCGCGCATCGGGCGCACCCTTAGATTTTGTCTTTGCAACCCATGGAACTCATATTTTAAATTTCAAATCGATCCGGTGAAAATTATTCTTTTAAAAGACATTTTTAGGTCGGGTTGTAAAATAAAAGATTGAAACATTCGCTTAACTAATAAATTTACGTTTTGCAAATGTATAATAGTCTTAAGAATTGTAGAGGTAGGAAAGTATGTTCATAATATTTTTATTCGCGTCCCATAAACCATACGGTAGATGATATAGCTTTAATAACGTTGACGTAGCATACATCGTAGATTCACACCGTCGGCAAGAAAATCATGGTTCCATAACGTTTCGAACTTAACGTCAATGCATGTAAATGCATTACTATAAATTTTGGGTGGGATCGAAAGACACTTTTATACGATCCATAATCACGTGCCGTCTGTCACTACAAGGACACACACGTGCATGTTTGGATTCGTGAGAATCAATGCCTTTTGTTTTGCTATCTCGACCATGTGCAGATAAGCAACCAAATGTGCTCGGGTTTAACATGGAAAGGATAGCGATTTCGAAATTACAGACTTCGATAAAAACAAGTAAAAAGTGCAAAAGTTAGACCTTTCTCGTCCAACCAGACGAGCAAAAAATTGTTTTGCTCGCACGTGTCGTACCAAACTTCTCGATACACTTTACATGGAGAAAGAAGAAAGTGTGCCCTCACACTCTAGGCATTTATCCAATTAAATCACGTCTCCCTTCTTTCTAAATTTATAGGACCCAATTACAAGGATCCAAATCAATCAGTAAGTGGGAAAAATCCCAGATCAGAGTAGGGAGAATGCATAAATTGAGCTGCAAATTGCATATTCGGGGAGATTCACTTGGAATCTGATACTACCTTTTTCGTATCTTAGCGCTTCCAAAAGCGGAATTAACTATCGAGGTCTCACATTTATTAGAGGTCTTTAAATAAATACAAGTCATTGGTGCTAAAAATTAGTGTGTGTCAACTGCAGGTATTATCGAACATTAATACCGTCAATTGTTGTTAAACGATTAATATCGTCAATTGTTAATAAACAATTAATATTTTATCGAACATTAATACCGTCAATTGTTGTTAAACAATTAATATCGTCAATTGTTAATAAACAATTAATATTTTATCGGGCCAGAATATCGTCAATTGTTAATAAACAATTAATATTTTATCGAACCAGAATATCGTCAATTGTTTTTAAACAATTAATATTTTATCGAACCAGTATATCGTCAATTGTTGCCAATATTTAATAAGTGATCGAACAATTAACATCGTCTATGGTTACTAAACATTGAATCAATTATCGGACTTTTTATACCATCTGCTTATCACGTTAATCACGTCGAGTTATTGCTTGCCGCTCATAAGGCAAGTACGTAACATTGCTTTTATCGAATGGTACAAAACAGGTGTTGCACTTCCAACCCATGTGTGCATTCCAATCGTTTTTTTTATCGGACACCACATTAACATTTCTTACTTAGACAGTGCCGGCTTGAATTATTTGTCACTTCGCGAATAACTAACTTAGTGAATTATTTCGTACGGAGACCCCTATTTTATCGCGAAATACAGTGCGTGAACCACCCTGTTATTTCACCACCTTCCGATTTGAAGAGTTTTTGGGAAGCTGGTTATTACGCTGCCCTTCTGATATGGTTTGAGACATCACATTCAGCTCCATTCTACGTTCTGAAGACGAAGTCTCACTCCTGAAGGACCCGTCATCGACTTTACCTAGAGGTCGAACATCAACCATCCAGATTAAGTAAGAAACCTTTTTATATTTTTAAGATTGTGATGTTAATTGGTTATATTGACCATTAGTTGTGTTTATGAACGTTCAGTTCAACCCTGGAAGACGATATCGCAACCATTTTGTATACCTTTTATTTAACTTAATATTATTATCTATTATTAACGTAACTTTTAACACGCCATTCGAGCGTTCAGAGTGTAACCGAAAAATTTAACGTAACGTTTCAAGTTTAGTATTGTAGCTAAAGTTTGTTTGTCCCGTTGTCGGGAATTTTGATGATCAATTGCATTGATTAAGTTCCATGATCAATTTTATGAATCATAGTTTTGAATATTATCAAGTTGCGCTTAAGTAACTATTTATTTTGGTGGAGTGCTGTATTCAATACGCCCCCCTTTCATGCAAATTAACCTTTTGTATTTTTGTAAGAGTAATTGTTTTACGAGTATTAGTTTCGCAACGGAAACCACACGGAAAGGTTCCGTCAACTGTACATATTTATTTTTATACAAGACATGTAAATTTGATAGTATCTTGTGTAAACCTTGTCAACTCCCCCCTGATATTATTTTATTTAATACATTTTTATTATTTCCCAACTTTGTGTGTTATTATTATTGTTGTGTTAATGTTTATTTAGCTATTTTCACCAACGGAAAGTTCGCCTCCTGTAAAGGTAAGGTCATTGAGCGAGGTTTTTCCGGAGTGAGAGTTCGCTGTAAGATCATCAAGTTGTCGCGTACCAGCTTGGAAGGTGTGATAACCAGTCCCCTTCAAAGAGATTCATTTCTTCGTATGCGTGGCGCCCATTTAAACTCCCTCGTGTATATTAACCCCCTCGATTTTGACTTAACTCCCCCCCTGTGTAAATTATTCACACCGATTTTGACAATTTTTAGAATCGCGATCGAGGATTGCCCGGTCGTCGATAGGAAACACACGCTTTGCGACGTGCCGTCACACGACCCTTTCATTCCTTCCACCAACCCACCCCTTCGCGACTTTGAGCTAGCCAACCTTTTATTACCTGTTGGAAAGGTGTCGTGGATGCAGAACGTGGTGTAACAGGATAATAATTTGGCGCGGCCAACGTGGTGCTATCGATAAAGCCCTTTTGGCATGTTATGGTATCGAATTTTTTTTGTTTGTAAATCAAGTAAATTCCAAATTAATTTTTGTAGGTTAAAATATAACTTGGCACCCAACTTAGTAGCTATCGATAAAGCCCTTTTGGCACATTACGTCAAATTTTGTAAATCACGAAGTTTTGAATTAAGATTTCAATTTTAAAAAGTAGTACCGACGCGCATGAATGGACTAACGAGATTCCATGACGCCCCCCTATTTAGAATTAAAAAGCCCCGATTTTAATATTAAGATCTTTGTGTGTGTTTGTTTTTCGTGTGAATGTATGAATGAATTTTTTTTAGTGCGTGTGTGTCGTTGCGAATGTATTTAGTCCTTAGTCATTATTGTTAAATTTTTTTCTCGTTGTATTAGAAAATGTCATCATAACATTTTACCTTGCTTTTTGTACTTTTAAGGAAATGTCGCCATAACATTTCGCTTTGTTTTATTGCATGTTTGTTAGGTTGAATCGAGGAGGTCAGGTCTGGTGCGGACCACCGCTGACTGTAGACCGAAACAACTTACATTTTTTTTATCGGTTCATAATGCCGTTTTGGCGTGTACAACCCTTATTGTCCCGTGCATGACGTAAAACTGCGAACACCCTTACCGCCCTAACGTGGCGATGATATCGCAACCCTTAAATTTTGTTGAAAACTCTTACTTGTCACTCAACTTAGTTTAAAGTTTTTTCGTTTCACCATTTTTTTTTGTGTGAACCCTTACCGTCTATATCGGACGTTGAAAGTCTACCCTGTATTTCGCAACCCTTTCTGTAGAACGAAAACCACCCTAACGCACAATCCCTTAGCAATGCAACCCTCCCTCACATCGGAAATTTTAGTAACAAATTTTTATTAGCCTTCAGCATTTAACGATGAAAGATTTTGATCTGCGTCTTCTACGCACCTTTACGCATTATCACTGCATACCATTTATAGCGAACCTTGTTTTTTCCATCTTTAGCAAATAGCGATAGAAAGTTTTTTTGTTGTGCCTAGCACACATGTTCACATTTAGATCGAGTATATTTAAGTACGCATGTTATTTACGCACTCGTTTCCATACGTATTTTATGCTAGTAACACCGTACACTCATTACGCATTTTTTTGTTTGCATGTGTCTCGAACAAGACACAAAGCGTTTCGTACGCATTCTTACGCTTGACTACGGGTCACGCACTCACGCATTTACGCACTTCATTAGGTTACGCATTTATTTTTTTAAATATTTTGAATTTTGTATGGACATTTAACGTAAAGTTTTTCTAAAATTTTTTTTTTGAATTTAGTTTCCAGGTTCAATCTTCGAAGTTAGTTTTGTGGGTGTAGTTTTGAAATTTTACGCACACATTTAGTGGAATAGTAAAAGTTTTTTTTGAATTTCATTTGCAGACGTATTTCCGAATTTTGAGTTTGATCTAGAGCAGTTTAAATTATTGTTAACTTCAAGTTTTTTAAAGTAAACATTTTGAATTTCATGTTACCATTTGAATTAAAGTTTTTTGAATTTAACGTCAAGTTTTTTTTAATTAAAGTAGACATTTTAAATTTAATAGTGATACTTAAATTAAATTTTTTTTTAGTTTAACGTCAAGTTTTTTCGTGAATTAAGATAAACATTTTGAATTTAATATCGGCCTTTGGAGCCAAGTTTTTTTCAGTTTAACGAAAAGTTTTTTCGAATTGAGGGGAATTTTTTTTGAAATTAATGGAATGTTGTTTTGAATTTAATCAAAAGTTTTTCAAACTTGATTAATAGTTTTTCAAATTAGATTGAAAGTTTTCAAATTCAGTTGAAAGTTTTTTTTGAATTTAAGTTAAAGTTTTTTAAAGTTTTTTTGAAGTTTGACGTCAGTTAAAGTTTATTTTTGAGTTTTTTTTGAATTTAAAGTTTAACGTAGAGTTTTCTTTGGTGAATCAAATCAATCAAAGAGTTTTGAATCCCAGTCCATTGTGACATTTTTCTTTAAGTTAGTGGTAGGGTAACATCTAGTTATCATTTCGGGTTGAGGTCAATGTGTCACTGTCGCTTCATACACACTGATCATGTCTTATTGTCAATCGCACGACGTTAACTTGCCCCCACCATCCCTCACCGTTCTTTCCTGGTATCGAGTACCGTTTAAAATAGATTTTTTTTAGCTTTTTCGTTTTCGTTTTTGAGATTAGAAATTAAGATCAGGGCTGAGAATGCAATTGCATTAGACATTGCCTCATGCCGTGTTGTATTGTTTGGACTTGTGTCCAATTTCGGACAAATCATTTGTCGCAACACACCCTTTAGGGGAAGTTTTTTGTAACATACCCTTTAGGAAAATTTTACCGAATTTTATTTTTTGTAGTAAGGTTGTTATAGTTAATAGTTGTTTAGAGTGACCCACTTCTCATCGAGCTATCGAATTATCATGCTGGACATAGTTCCACTGCTAGATAAACATTTTTTTTGGACGTTGATCCACAGTTGGATAACGATCCAAACCCCAGGGTTATAAAGTAATTTCGTGGGCTTAGTCCATTCCCCGGTGAATTATCGTCCCATTCATTTTTTTTGGCGGATGAAAATCTGCCCCAAAGGAACCTTCTTAGTAAGGGAATTTCGTACAGAAGTAAGGGGTTATAACTCGAAACAACACTCTGGGAAATTTACCTTTTTGTTAGGGAATAATAGATTGACTACAACTATACTACGCGGTCATAACACCTGCCGGTCTAAGGAAGAACAAACCCATTAGGGGTGAACTTGTAAATTTGATCCGTTCATCCCAGAGGCATATATTTTGACGCCTCCCAACTTTTACCACGTTTTCGGGTCCAACCCAAGCTAGAGTTCAGCGTTTCTGTTTGTGATTGTGGGTCTCACGGCAAGCGAACGATCCCGTGACTTCGCGAACCGCCCTCTCTTGCAACGGTCACAACGGCTTCAGATTTGTTTAAGACTTGGGACGTGGAATTTTTTTTTTCTGTGTAACTTTTTTTTCTCTCGCGCTTTTAGTATGTAAGGAGTAGTTTAGATTTCGGTTTAGGTAGCATTAAGTTCAGTTTAGATTTCGGTTTAGTTAATTTTAGGTATCGGTTTAGTTAGCGTTAAGTTTGGGTACTTTTAAGATAGCTTTAAGTCATTGAGGTTAAGGGAGATATTTGTTATGTCCCTATCGTACGACAGAAAACTACGTGCCCCCAAAGTATAAACGGGTCATTTTTCTTTTTGCTTCATTGTTTATCTCGCAAGTCATTTTTGTAATCTCGAGTTTGTTTTTTTGAATTTTCCGGCATGTCATTTTGTAATCTCGAATTTTTTTTGAATTTTCAGTCAACCATTTCAGAAATTATTGTTTATGGATTTAGAGGGTACGCTTAGCGAACCATTGGCCTAATCACCCAGTCAATCGCTCAGTTGAATCAAGTAGAGACTAGGATTACATTGAATTGATTACCCAATGTTATCATTAGTCATGCGTTAATTTCATAGTTACGTTTTGACCTTTTGGAGAAAAATTATTTCTCACATTCGTCAGTTTTATACAGTAGAGTCACTTCATATATTTTTGAGCAAACATTTAGGTGCAACCCGGACGGTTGTCACCATTTCGAATTTCAGTCAGTTTTCGTATATATTTTTTTGTTGTTAAATTTTTTTTTCGTGTATAACGATCACTTTAGTCCCGTTTAAATTAATCAAACCCCCCCCGCCTACCGAACTAGATAGGACCGGCTTTGTAAATTTGATCCAGCCGTCGTTCAACTTCTAAACCCCCCCCTTATGTTACGTGTTATGATCTTTTGTGGCCTTGTACCCTAGTGGATACGTTCCACTGGTACAACGTCCCCGTCTTGCACTAACACTACCTGTGTAAGACAACATTTAGAGTGAAGTTTTCTCCGGTGCCGATCACCGCAGGACTTCTCAATAAATGACGACGTTTTTTTTTGCGCATCAAGACTCACCGCTAGCGTTGGTAGAGTCAATCTTAGTTGTGCTAGCTTCATTTTTTTTTTGTGAGGCGATAGATTGTGTAGGTCCACGGTTAGGCCCCACGATTTTTTTTTGTATTCAAGGAAAGCTCCCGTTTACGTCAGTGTGGTTCAAGGACGTTCCCTTCGACTACACTGATGGAAGCAAACCATCCCGACCCGTACCGTCAACTATGCCCCACGAATATTTTTTTATTCAGTGGAAACCCGATTCATGGCTAGGCCCCATGTTTCTTTTCTTTTTTTTGTATACATCAAGGTACAACACGGACGGATCGAGGACAAGTTCCCTCGACTGCCCTTGTAGTTTATTACCCCATCCCGATCTGGATTGTCGATTATGCCCCACATTTTTTTTTTTCGTGTACATCCGTGATCAAGCCGGACGAATCGAGGATTTGTTCCCTCGACTGTCCCTCATAGGTTGTCACCCCATCTCAAATTTTTTTTTCTCGCCCCCCCCATCATTACTTCTTCTCTCTCTTCCGATCATCTCGTCCGGATCGAAGTCATGAGGAAGGTTAGTGATCTCTCAAACGGCTTTGTAAATTTGATCAAGCCAAGCGCAAGTTTTTTTCTCTGTTTCACCAACGATAACTGATAAAACAGACAGTCCCCATCTACTGAAGTGCATCAAACGGCTTTTGTAAATATGATCCAGCCAAGCACACGTCTTTTTTTACTCTGCTTTTTCAACGTATTGAAAAAGGCAGACAGTCCCCATCGACTGAACCATTTTAGAGAAGGCTTTGTAAATATGAGTACGCCAAGGAAGTGTTACCTTAGCTCAGGTCTACCTTGATCTAGAGTCCGGTGTCTTCACAGACATTTGTGGGTCCCACGGCCAGCGAATGATCGCGTGATTTCGCGAACCGCCCTCTCATGTAGGAGTCACTACGACTCACGGGTTGATTAAGCCTAGGGTTAGGTGAACCTTCTCTCTCTTTCCCGGCATATACGTATAGTCTAGTCACTAGTTGAGTAGATGTTGCAGCACTATCAGTGTTGATGGTTTATCGTAGGACAGTTTGTGTTTCGGTTGAGGTTGCGCGCGTCCCAGTTGAAGAGTAGTTAGGGATAACAACTCTTGACGTAAGGGGAGTGTCACCTTATTCCGCGCATCGGGCGCACCCTTAGATTTTGTCTTTGCAACCCATGGAACTCATATTTTAAATTTCAAATCGATCCGGTGAAAATTATTCTTTTAAAAGACATTTTTAGGTCGGGTTGTAAAATAAAAGATTGAAACATTCGCTTAACTAATAAATTTACGTTTTGCAAATGTATAATAGTCTTAAGAATTGTAGAGGTAGGAAAGTATGTTCATAATATTTTTATTCGCGTCCCATAAACCATACGGTAGATGATATAGCTTTAATAACGTTGACGTAGCATACATCGTAGATTCACACCGTCGGCAAGAAAATCATGGTTCCATAACGTTTCGAACTTAACGTCAATGCATGTAAATGCATTACTATAAATTTTGGGTGGGATCGAAAGACACTTTTATACGATCCATAATCACGTGCCGTCTGTCACTACAAGGACACACACGTGCATGTTTGGATTCGTGAGAATCAATGCCTTTTGTTTTGCTATCTCGACCATGTGCAGATAAGCAACCAAATGTGCTCGGGTTTAACATGGAAAGGATAGCGATTTCGAAATTACAGACTTCGATAAAAACAAGTAAAAAGTGCAAAAGTTAGACCTTTCTCGTCCAACCAGACGAGCAAAAAATTGTTTTGCTCGCACGTGTCGTACCAAACTTCTCGATACACTTTACATGGAGAAAGAAGAAAGTGTGCCCTCACACTCTAGGCATTTATCCAATTAAATCACGTCTCCCTTCTTTCTAAATTTATAGGACCCAATTACAAGGATCCAAATCAATCAGTAAGTGGGAAAAATCCCAGATCAGAGTAGGGAGAATGCATAAATTGAGCTGCAAATTGCATATTCGGGGAGATTCACTTGGAATCTGATACTACCTTTTTCGTATCTTAGCGCTTCCAAAAGCGGAATTAACTATCGAGGTCTCACATTTATTAGAGGTCTTTAAATAAATACAAGTCATTGGTGCTAAAAATTAGTGTGTGTCAACTGCAGGTATTATCGAACATTAATACCGTCAATTGTTGTTAAACGATTAATATCGTCAATTGTTAATAAACAATTAATATTTTATCGAACATTAATACCGTCAATTGTTGTTAAACAATTAATATCGTCAATTGTTAATAAACAATTAATATTTTATCGGGCCAGAATATCGTCAATTGTTAATAAACAATTAATATTTTATCGAACCAGAATATCGTCAATTGTTTTTAAACAATTAATATTTTATCGAACCAGTATATCGTCAATTGTTGCCAATATTTAATAAGTGATCGAACAATTAACATCGTCTATGGTTACTAAACATTGAATCAATTATCGGACTTTTTATACCATCTGCTTATCACGTTAATCACGTCGAGTTATTGCTTGCCGCTCATAAGGCAAGTACGTAACATTGCTTTTATCGAATGGTACAAAACAGGTGTTGCACTTCCAACCCATGTGTGCATTCCAATCGTTTTTTTTATCGGACACCACATTAACATTTCTTACTTAGACAGTGCCGGCTTGAATTATTTGTCACTTCGCGAATAACTAACTTAGTGAATTATTTCGTACGGAGACCCCTATTTTATCGCGAAATACAGTGCGTGAACCACCCTGTTATTTCACCACCTTCCGATTTGAAGAGTTTTTGGGAAGCTGGTTATTACGCTGCCCTTCTGATATGGTTTGAGACATCACATTCAGCTCCATTCTACGTTCTGAAGACGAAGTCTCACTCCTGAAGGACCCGTCATCGACTTTACCTAGAGGTCGAACATCAACCATCCAGATTAAGTAAGAAACCTTTTTATATTTTTAAGATTGTGATGTTAATTGGTTATATTGACCATTAGTTGTGTTTATGAACGTTCAGTTCAACCCTGGAAGACGATATCGCAACCATTTTGTATACCTTTTATTTAACTTAATATTATTATCTATTATTAACGTAACTTTTAACACGCCATTCGAGCGTTCAGAGTGTAACCGAAAAATTTAACGTAACGTTTCAAGTTTAGTATTGTAGCTAAAGTTTGTTTGTCCCGTTGTCGGGAATTTTGATGATCAATTGCATTGATTAAGTTCCATGATCAATTTTATGAATCATAGTTTTGAATATTATCAAGTTGCGCTTAAGTAACTATTTATTTTGGTGGAGTGCTGTATTCAATACGCCCCCCTTTCATGCAAATTAACCTTTTGTATTTTTGTAAGAGTAATTGTTTTACGAGTATTAGTTTCGCAACGGAAACCACACGGAAAGGTTCCGTCAACTGTACATATTTATTTTTATACAAGACATGTAAATTTGATAGTATCTTGTGTAAACCTTGTCAACTCCCCCCTGATATTATTTTATTTAATACATTTTTATTATTTCCCAACTTTGTGTGTTATTATTATTGTTGTGTTAATGTTTATTTAGCTATTTTCACCAACGGAAAGTTCGCCTCCTGTAAAGGTAAGGTCATTGAGCGAGGTTTTTCCGGAGTGAGAGTTCGCTGTAAGATCATCAAGTTGTCGCGTACCAGCTTGGAAGGTGTGATAACCAGTCCCCTTCAAAGAGATTCATTTCTTCGTATGCGTGGCGCCCATTTAAACTCCCTCGTGTATATTAACCCCCTCGATTTTGACTTAACTCCCCCCCTGTGTAAATTATTCACACCGATTTTGACAATTTTTAGAATCGCGATCGAGGATTGCCCGGTCGTCGATAGGAAACACACGCTTTGCGACGTGCCGTCACACGACCCTTTCATTCCTTCCACCAACCCACCCCTTCGCGACTTTGAGCTAGCCAACCTTTTATTACCTGTTGGAAAGGTGTCGTGGATGCAGAACGTGGTGTAACACACTTCTCTGCAATAAATTAAAAACAATATAGCCCAATATCACAGTTTGGTATAGCCGTAAAGATCGCCAAAAGGGAAGAAGTGACAATCGACAGATTTCGGGTAGGTCTTACCAAACCCAGCTGCAGTTACATTTTTAAACGAGGACCACCTCCAGAATACTTCTGTGATAACTCTTCTCGTTCAGTTTCAGTGTTATTGGTGCACTGTCTTAAATATCAACTAGCCTGACGTTCCGCCGAGCTACCCTAAGACCCAATAGACGTACTTGACAATAAAAAGAACCATTATAAAAAGTTACTAAAATTCCTTCGCACATCATAACTAATTAACAAAATTTAAAATGCTAATAATTTCATTTTGTATGTTACTGTTTTTCTCTATGAAATAAAAAAAAACTTTCCAATGAACATCACTTATAAATTTTTAAGTTTAGAAATGCTCGTAGTTGCTTTCATTCCTTAAATTGCATAATAATAATAAATTGCATTTTAACAATTTTACAGAAGGAATAATAAATTGTTTCACTACTAAATAAAATGTGCGAAAATATAAAATAATTTGACTGTATTAAAATCCCGAATAGTTGCATTTCACTCGTAGTTACAGATACGTTACTTTCGAGAATCAGAAAAATAGTTGTGAAACAGTTTTTTACAAGGTTCTTGTGTGTTGAAAATGCACTTAATATACGGTTTTTCGTAGTTTCCAGCGCAATATAATACAAAACTTTTTTAAAACAAAATGGAACTCAAGTAACCGAAGTTCCTAGGCTTCTATACAGCTAATTTTCTTGTTTGAAAAATGTGTGGTATCTGCGTATTAAAGCTTAAAACAACGTAGTATTTGAAGTACACATGTTTGCAAATTAAATTGTTATTTATTGTTTACGTAAATAACATAAATTAATCTGTATATGTCGATAATTTTGTAATTCCCAGTGCGGCCGTTGGGCCGCTCAATCGAGGCAATCACGTACCCCATCTACGGGCGACCGGAAGGCCTCCTGAATAACCTATATTTATAAATTTCTAAACTCTAAAATTTCTAAATCTAAAAAGTTATAGTGTAAGCTATATTTTGCCTACGTCAAATGTTAACAGCAGCAACAAATTGTTTTGAAAGCTCCACGAATTAATTACATACAAAGAAGTACTTTGATGTATAATTGTTCGGGTATTTTGTGCATTTGTTTAGTATGCTGGTGCTTATATTTCCCTGTTTTTAGTGCTTAAATATTTAGAACATATTTTTGTTATAATGTTTAAATAAATAAATATTTATTTAACAATTGTATTATAAAAATATTAATTAATAAATTCAGCAGCAATATAAAATGTTGAAATGACTACTCTTTGATAACTGAATTACAGATCATCCAGGACTAAAACTTGAAAATGAGAAAATCGTATATAAAAATACATTTTGACTTTAAAACACATTCAATAAAAATTTTGTCTTAATTATATCTGTTAGCACATCCATCCTCAACCTCTTTATTATTCCTGCTTCAGATTGATGATCTTTCAAACGTCGAGTCCACTTCTGGACTATAGCCTCTCCCCCATGAGGGGGAGGTTCAGGCCATACCTTACGTTGTTGTACTCTTGTGATCTATTGATCACTGGCATTTGTATTGCGCTGCGTCGCTGCACCTTTTAGAAGAATTAGAAGAACGTAAACATATAATTTTTCATTTCTAAAATTGAAAAAGTCGAAGAAAAATCAGTAAAATACTGAGCAAATGTTCATCTACAGTGCAAAATATTATTGAACGTTATCCATGTGAAGATGGATTTCAATATAAAGGAAGAAAAGCTCCAAATAAAATTTTTACACAAGGTGATGAACGATGGATTAACAGAACCTCATGAAATAATCCGCTATTGAGTGCAACAAAACTAACATGAGGTTGCAAATCATTTAAAGCAAAACTGCAACCCACACACTGTTCGAAGGATATTAATAAATAATAAGTTACAAGGTAAAACGGCAAGATATAAGCTCCTCACGGGCAAGAACAATTACGTGATGGAATCGCCTTTGCTCAAGACCATCAAAATAGTACCAAAACTTTTCGCTACCAAACTAACTCCAGAATTAACAACAATATTGATGGATTCAATACCTAATCCACTACAGGCAGTACTACAAGAAAATGGTGCTGCAATCAAATACTAAAATGTGAATGTAATTGTTTTATGTATCAAATTGTTTTATGCGTCATTTAAGTTGTGCTGCGATTTTGCGAAGAATTTTTAATATATGTTTTTTACAGTCATTTTAACGGCGGCGGCTCCTGGGGTAAAATATTGGATAGACTAGCAGCTTGTAAAAAGATGCGAGAGGGTGAATTTTTTTTTTAAAGTAATATACAGGATTTTCCACTGACCGATGCAAAGCTCTAAGGTAATAATAGAAATTGTTATCGCTATCGCTGTCGATGTCGATGTCGATGTCGATGTCGCTATCGCTATCCCTATCGCTATCCCTATCGCTGTTATATTTACTAGATATGACAACCATTATACTGCAAGCAGGTTGTTTTGAAGCACAGGTGTGTGATTATGCGGGTAAGCAGCAAATGTTTTTGCACAGAGTCTTTGAAGCAACTGCAACGTCGATGTTGATTTATATTATTTTCT
Source organism: Podabrus alpinus (assembly GCA_932274525.1). Lineage (NCBI taxonomy): Eukaryota > Metazoa > Arthropoda > Insecta > Coleoptera > Cantharidae > Podabrus > Podabrus alpinus. The sequence goes on along the minus strand of OW026457.1, from coordinate 11,604,150 downwards.
TGAAACTTAATAAAAATTGAATTTCTATTGGCGATTTACATTTAGCAACAACACGCCACCATGCGGTAGAATTTTAAGTTCGAATGCTACGTATAACATGCGATCAGTTGTCAGTTGTTAACGTTTAAAACGTGTGTTTATAATTTAAAGAAATTGTTACTGTGTGATACTATGAATAATAGACGAGTAAATAATGTAAATTGTTGTGTTTACTTTCAAATTTATTTCACGAATACGTAGCTTATCGGCCATTGTTTACATTCTAGTGGCGCCACCAACGGTAGGGTAAATCGCCAATAAAACAACTGCTTGTTTTGAAATGCCATGTTGATCCCTAATAGTACTATGCATCATGTGTTGCATTCAAAATGGAAAACAAACGTTATACCTGTTTTTTCTTCACAACAAATGCGCTTACGTCCTATCTAGTAAATATAAGATCGATGATACGATAAAAACTTATTTAAAAATGTAAAGCTATGCCTAAAAGCGACACGATCGAGGCAATCACGTTCTAGATTGCACAATTCTATATTTAATAATACAGTATGTTATATTAGTAAAACTTTATTCCCTGAATGTTAGTTTATAATAAAACACTGCTTAAGAGCGAATATTAGTCACGGACCATCGTCATTAGTTCAATAATTATTACTTAATACTTATCTGCCTTTCGTTTAAATATATTTTTACATTTTGAAACTTGAAAAACTAAACAATTTGCTATGTTGGAGAGTCTTGATAGGTTGTCTTTTGTTATCTTTCCTTATATTTCCACGGCCTACTACAGTATAAATAATTGATTTTCAAACCCGAAGTCAAATCACTCTTAAAGGTGTTTTGTACGATTGCTTCAAAACATTTCTTTGCTACAATACATTGACAACGCTAAAAAAATTTTCTTACAGTACTTGAATAGAGAACTAAAAATTTCCATAAAATAATTAAAAAAATATACGTTATCCTTAAAAATTATTAATATCGACATATTTAAAAAAAAACTGGAGTCGAACGAATTCTTCATCGAGTCGAATCGGAGTTTTGTAAGAAATCATATTAATTATTACTTTTCCTGTACATCCTCTTACATAATTAGCGCCATGGTAAAGGAAATGCATGGTGTTTTTAGAATTGGTACGCGCTAGAAGTGATCCATGTATGTGCAAATTTGATGTGAAATATGGATACTTTCTGATTCAAGAGATGGATTTAGGGATGCAGCCGTTACATGCGGAGTTGCTTTTCGGAGTTTCATGGTTGTATTTCAAGGCTACGAATTTGGGTTGGAAACCCAAAGATGGTCGCCACATTTTGTTAAATTATGTGAACCAAATTCATTCCGGATCTGTACGAATTGGGTAAGTCTATTATTTTAATCGTAATCTACACATCTGACAATTTGTTTCTTTTATTCGTAACCTGACACTTTGGCTGATAACCTCTGTGAACGTTGATTTTACTGACATTTTATTGTGGAACCATTTTACATCATGTAAATTTTTGATCGGCTGTTAGCTTGTACCTGCTAAAGATATTTTGACTGTCGCATTTCCATAAGATTCTTTTCATTCTTTAATTTTAATAAACGAATTTGTTATTGTCTCAAGTATCCCCTACCCTCGCACACCGTCTCGAGCCAAGCAAAAAATTACGGGCATTGATTTCCCTAGGTTTTTTTGAACAAATTCATCGGGATGCGGTTTATGGATTACGGTTGAGGAAGTGAAGGAAAGAATAAAATGATAGTTTTAATCTAGGAGCTTCTTGTAACGATTTTAGTTGTTAAGTTTAAAACACAGAAAGAGATGCATGTTTTTTGTTTCCAAAAAAATTATAAGTACAAGTTAATATTAATGATTTGAGTTAGGATAATGACCTGTTTGCTTTTTGACTAATTAATTATAAAAATATTTTTGTTCTATCTGATATTCACTGTTTGAGTGGATACATTAAGTCCTATTATTTCTAGGTAAGGAAAACTGGATGCACGTCTTCGTGTTTTGATTGCATTAGCATCATAAAAACTACGCACATCGCATACCGTACAATCTACGTACGAGTTTTTGCAAACTGAATAAAACCAAAACAGTTTTGAATTGTTTAACTTCGATTTAATATGAACCCGCTTTTCCCTTAGAGAATTTGAAAATATTATAGCGTGTCTGTATTCCTCTGAGTGACCGAATCGATTTAGTAGCTTGATAGTTATTTTTCCTATCATAACTTTGCCTTGCTTCTATTCCCGAGTACGAAACTATTAATCTAGGTATTTCATTTTAAACTAATCTTTCAAGGATTTCTCTACTGCACCTTTACTAATTTCCAACCACTGAATGGTGTTTTCATCCTTTTTACTCTTTTAGCTTGTGCTTTTCTTGCAAAATTTTATGCTACGGTATTTCTCTAAATGCTCTCAAGTTACGGAAATCAAGTAAATTTGATCTTAATCTCCGGGTAAATACCCTGAAGTGGAAATCAACTTTCTCGCACGGTTTAGTCAATCGTTTGACACCAGCTTATATATCTGTAAAACATTTAGTGTTGTCTGCCACGTCTATTCTACTGCTTATCAACGTCGTTACCCTTTTTTCGCACGAACCGTGATCAATAGTTAGCCCGGTTGGTTTCTGAGGTAAAATTTAAAATATTTTAAATTGAATTATTTCGATTACGTGGATTTAATGCATACAATTCATTTCTCCAAAGTAGTTTATGATATCTATCAGGTAAGCATATGAAAGTAAGATATGAAATATTGAAGTAGTTCCATATTTTCAATAAACGTACTTAGTACCGATTGACTGAATCTCCAAAAAAGGATGAATTATACTTTCATCTATAAGTCAATTTCGATCTACTTTTCTTATAGAAGTTTAGTGTCTATGAAAATTTATGAGCTGTTCACCTTTACTCCTTGTAGTTTATTCTTTACTTTTTTGATCAGATGGTCAATGGTACTTTGTCTAAAATGGAGGAGCCCTTAAAATTTACTGAGTACATCGGTGCAACAAAACTTTTTTGCTAGTATGAATTTTGTCTGCTGCCTTTGTAAAGTCTACGTGAAATTTTGCACGATTTATTGATACAAACTATTACATGAAAGCACTTTATATGCGATTGATGTAAATTCGTATAAGAAAGGAAGTTTCTGGTTAGGATATCCGGATCGGAAATAATTTTTAAATCAATCATAATCTTCTATAAGTTTATTAATGTTTGTATAATATTAATATAGAAATTCTTAATACTGATAATAACTGAAGTTATCTTGTAGTAAAGGAAAACCGTCTGATACTTTTAATCTCCGTAAGTGTATAATTTTAAAATATCATGAAAACAAATTTTACGCCTGAAATTGAAAGAATTTTATAATTATATTTACAAGGTTTGTGGGTAGAAAATGACGTTTTGACCTGCCAATACATTAGTTAGCTATATGGAACTTCTCCTGGAGGTCAAAAATTAGCCCTTAACAACGTTAAAAATATTGGGCGGATTATAACAAGTTATTTTCAAAGAAATTAAATATTGAAAAATATTTATGAATTGCATTCCCGGTTTTGTCCTTCCGAGAGGAAGGTAACAAGATGTGTAGATCAAATAAAAGCCCTAACTGGACAAACTCTACATGTGGCGACTCACGCAACGCATGACCGAGAAGCATGGAGAACGTCACTGAAGACACTACCGTCATGATGCCACTATGTCCTTACGTAGGACGAAGGAATCTGAGAGAGAGAGAGTAATTATTTCACTCTGGTTTACGGTTAGGGTCCTTAATATTTTTGTATCGCTTCGGTTTAACTCTGGTTCTTATCACATTTTTTTAATTCGATTACGGTTTGGATCCAAAACCGATTTTCATTACGCATGCACAAAATAAAATGCGCGTTTAAACTGTAGTCTGTGCATGCGCCTGACAATAAACCAATTATTGTAAAAGTTTTTTTTGAAAATTCACTGAGGTAAATAACCCATTTACCTCCCAACCCTCGTGTGTTTGTGACAAGTGGGGGGGCGGGGTAAATAGGCTATGAATGTGAGATTAAGTGGTGAAGAACCAATATTTTTTTATTGTAGCTTGCACAGGGAGATGAGAATCTCGTTCGAGACACCAACTACTCATCAGAACTGGTAGTATTGGACTGTCATGCGTGTCGTCCACTCACTGTGCCCCTCGTGAGTGGCCACTGTTACATCCGGGTTTTTGCCCTAAAGATCCTTCATGTTATTGGTCTTCGGTTAGCAAGGGCTTATTCAGCGCGCTCCGCCTCTTCCCTTGTGTTCATGATGATGACATCCAGCATAATGACAACAAGGTTTTCGATGGTTAGAGGTGCTCCTATAGCTGCCTCCGTAGATACTCGTTGCTCAGATCAGTTCTCGCAGTGGAAAATGCTGTGCTGCGGTGTATCTTCCTCCTCACAGTATTTGCATTTGGAGGAGGCCAGTTTTCCAAACCGTTGCAGGTAATGATTGAAACAACACTTGGCGGTCAGCGATTGGGTGAGATGGTACGTAACCTCCCAGTACTCTCTGAAGACCCATTATTGGATTTTGGGGATGAGTCTCCGAGTCCATTGGCCGGTAGCTGCTTGTTATCGCTCCTGCCACTTCGTGTTGGTCTCCTTAATAAATGTTTTACTTCGGAATGATTAATTAACTAAACAAAATTAGAAAGCTTTTACAGCTAGAAAACTAGAAAGAAAATTACATGTAGATAAAAATGTCAAGTGTATAATATTTAGTACGTGCTAACTTGGCGGAAGTGAGGTTGAGCGAAAGAGCTTTTGCTATTATAGCTTAAAACTGTTACGAACATGGTTACTTTCGATTCCTGGTGCCGATCAGAAATTTATCAAAACGAATTCGGAAGAAAAGTACGATATAATAGATCTTTTTGTTCGTTTATTTTGTGACATAACAAAAATCTGATGGAAAAATAGAGTAGCTTACTGAAACTCTTTCCGAGGTTTGGGAAGGTGACACAGCTTACTAAAATTTATCCCGATTGAGATTGACTTAGTTGGTTATCGGATAGGCTTGTAAACATCACTTGAAGTCGAGTAGAACCAATCAAATACTGACGTGGTTAATCATCAAGTTGGCTTATTAATTGAAATCCCGCTCACAAAAGGGGGGGAGTCTCCATTTTGAATCTCATGCATATGGTCACATGCAGCGATGGTTGCATCTCTTACAGGTTAAGTTTTCATTACAAGAATAAACACAATAATTATTATCAGTTCTATCACTCAAATTTCTTAAACATAATTGATTAAATAAATAAAAGGTATCAGTAACACCTTTGGTAACACCATGTAAATTGCATAATTTACAATTTAAAAATGATGTTCACGGTTCTTTTTATTAGACAATTAACAATTTAGAATTAGTCAGATCATCCTCTTGTTAAAGTATCTGTTATTTTGTTTTCTAAAACGGCATTAAATTTTAATGACATTACAAGTTTGTGACCCTAACGCTGTATAATTCAGACGTTAAATGATGCTATTTATATGTGATAAACTTGGTACCCCTATTAGCTACCACAGCAAATATTAAATAACCAAATTTTGAGTTCATTTAAGTGGAAGTTTAAGAAATAGGCACATAAAAATATTAAATGCAAATTTCATACGAGAAAAATTTAAAGGAGTGTGTGCCCGTATAATATGTACCTATATTTTATTAAAATCCGAATAAAAAATTACATTTTGAGTGCCATGTGAAAGTATAACGTCATTTACATATGCTTGAAAGTTTGAAATCTCTGCTGCAAAAATGGGGGCAAGAGAAACAAAACAGGAAGAAAATTTAGTAAGAAAGCTAATAAAAAAGATGAAAATTCGTGGTGCTGAAATATCGCCATAATAATTTTCGTGTATATAAAATATTTAATTTTCGTTAAATCAAACTATTTTGATGCGGTGATGATGGCGTAACACCGTATTATCAAACTTGAGCATTTTATTCCCTAAGGTAAATTTATCTCCAGTAAATGTGTGTTGGAAACGAACTGGAGAATAGACGAGTGTATTGTCAGCCAAACTGATGAACTCAATCGATGTAGCGTGTGAATGTAACTACAAAATAAGCAAAGGAACGTTTTAGTGTAAACTCACCAGCATGTACTTAAAAGTTTCAAGCTTATGCTTCAAAATGCAAATAAGTAAGTGGAAACTTTGTTACCAATAAAGCGAAAAATATTAAACTACACTTTTTTTACTGAAAACTTGAAAGTTTGATTGATTTGTATAACCCAATGTAAAATTTATGTCGTCATTAATATTTTGAACGCTTTTCTTTCAATTTATTGATTTGAGTTTTTATACGCTGCTGTACGCCTTTTAAAGTTAAACTTTCTTAATATTGCACTTTAAGTTGAAAAAGTTTGAATTTTAAACTACGTGTCAAAGGTTTCTTTTAATTAAAATTTAATGTAAGTTTTTTAATAAATTATTTATGATGCTTTACACTCGAATTTTACTGTTTATTTTTCGTGCTTTACGGAACTTGGACGTCGGCGTCGGGGGCTGCGCTGGGTTATTTAAGCTTCTTCTCGCAGGTTTAAATATATCAAGATTTTTAAATTGTACTTTAACGTTATATGTCAAAGAGAAATAATTACCCTGTGGCATTTATAATGTGTCACTAAAGTTTATCCAACAAAGTTTTCCAGACTAATTTACTTGGACACCGAATTGGGAATTGCCATCAACACTATGTTATGGTCGAGTCAAGAGTGGTAATCTCCTAGCCGCCGTCATGTGGACGAAACTTTTGAAGGGATTATTAAAAAATAATAAAATTAAAGAAATTATTATTATAGTTCAAAATTGGTGGTTGTTACTCTAAACTAAATCATGAGGTTACTTTTTTTAAGTTTTATATTATCCAGTGCTTCCTGCAATCATCAGAAACGGGATGTAGGCATGTTCGGAATAATAAAATCCTGGTAAGATTTTTCAAAGGTGTCTGAATTTGTGGATAACGTAAGTTACATGTAAAAGTTACTTTGATCGACAAGCAGCCACTTCCACACGTATTTCTCATATGTTACAAAATCTCAGTAGTTACGATGTCAGATAAAAATTGCAGGTTGTAACATGCAAGTTGTTTAATGCATACGTAATGTAAATATAAAAAATAATTGGTTAAATAATGACAATAAACATATTTTTGTAATTATTAAAAAAAAATTGTGTTTGAAAAAAAATGTGGTCTGTGTGGTATCCAATCATCTTTTGTGAATCCTACGGGATCTCGTTATTTTACCTACGAGACGAGAGTCTGCATTCATTATCTAGATGGGTCTTGTATCTTCTGTTTCTACATGAAGATCATTTTAAAGCTCCATCTATAAATTTTTGAGGTAATGCGTGATACATAAATGTTTAATTGAATTCTAAGTTATAGTCTTGAGTTTCCTTTTAAGCAAAGAGTGTCTATGCATGTATTAAAGAGATATTTTAAAATCTCATTTGCGATATTCAATTTTGATAAGCCTCGAGTAAAAACGTACCTCCACTAAAAAGTCAATTTTTAATTAAGTTTTTCATCCATTATAAGTTTTATCGAATTTTATAGTTTCTCGAGCACTTCTAAAAGGAAAGTTTTTATAAATATTACGTTTTGACTTACGTTTTGTTTATTACTTTTTATTAAGTTACGATATGCAAATAAAATTTGTTCCACATTTTTATTTCCAACTTTACAGAAAGAAAACACAAAATGTATTTCACTTAAGCTAGCGGATGTTTTCTGAAAATTCAATTTCCTACTACATAAATTTCATACGTTGCCATCAAAATTGAGAATGGTGTAAATAATAGTTATCCTTAATTTAATGTGTGGTTTTTGCTTAAGAGGTATAGCTATGACTAACAGCATTATGTTTTTGTGTAAGAAATTTGTAAGGGTGTGATGATAACAACTCTCCCTTTATTTTGGATTAGCATTCCTGCTTAAACTAATTGTTATAAATCACGCACATTAATTTTATATTAATTCAAAAAGGACATTTCAACATTTTTAAACTTAAAAACATTTGTTCATCCCACTTCTGATTGTTTTTTCAAGGAATCTATTACTTACATTTGTTCCCAAAGTTCCACAATACAAGGATTTATTCTTTTATTATGCATTCTGAGTTTTAGACCTTACTTTCACATAACTTTTGCTGCATAACTTGTAGAACAATAAAAAGGGTTATTTTAAATCAAACTTACAGTGTTGGTGAGCTGATTTAATGTGGACGGATTAAGGGCTTTTGAAAATACGTAGACTCAGTACTTGTACAGTTAAAAACAGTTAATGGATTGTGAGATAACACCGAATTAAAACTATGCTTTAAAATATAGGCCCTGCGTGCGCTACAGGAATTTATTTAAAAATGATTTTCTCTTGAGAATTTCACTCATCTGGAGAAGCTTCGCGTAGTGTGTAATATCGTCAAAAAATATTAAAATCATTGTCGACATAAGCTGAACGGGTTTGATGTAATGTGCTTTCATTAGATATCAATTTTTTTTTCGAATAATAAAATCTTCGTTAAATTTTCTGTATTGTGTTTTGCCTATACTATGTTAATATAACAACATTATTTAATTTCCATTAAAAGTGGCAGTGGCGGTTACCTTAAAGGCTATAAGGGCACGTGTCTTCCCATCCAAAAACACCAGCTAAAATTAATTCTAAAAATTTGTAAATACGGTGAATTTATGTTTTTTCTTTTCATTTAAATTTTTGCCCTGATATTGGAAAAGTCATGAGTCGCTACTTCAAATGTGAGCGGCGCGACATCTGGACATGGTCATGGAGTGCCCTAAAATAATAATATAAATCTCTTTCGTTCTCTTTTAAAGCGCAAATTTCAAAACTTCATTCAATTTCGACGATTCTGAGGCCCCTAGATTGCGAGCCCCTGGGCTCGCGCCTCATGCTCCTGTGCAGTAATCCGCCACTGAATGTGGTTATAAAAATTGGCGGCTGTAGACTTGGTGGGTCAGTCACTCCCGACGAAGACTTAACTTCCCCTCAGGAAATTAAGCAAATCATCCGTAAATTAAAAAACAAGGCTCCCGGCTCCGATAACATCTCCGCAATCCTAATCAAAAAATTCCCCAAAGAACAAATCCTCCAAATTTACTACATCATTAACGCTTGCATCAAAAATCACTACTTCCCTTCATCTTGGAAAAAAGCAATCATCATCCCCATCCCAAAGCCCGGCAAACCCAAAACCAACCCCTCGCTCCAACTACCGTCCTATCAGCCTCCTGCCCACCCTATCCAAAATCCTCGAAAAAGTCATCCTAACCTGCCTCCAACAACACGACGAGCAACACGATTCCATAATTCCTGAGCAATTTGGTTTTCGAGCAAATCACAGCACGGTAACTCAGCTAGCTTTGCTCGTTGACCAAATTACCATAAACGTACCACGACAACCGCCCTCACCCTCGACATGGAGAAAGCTTTTGATACCATCTGGCACGACGGACTGATCCATAAACTGCTAATCCAACAATACCCCGTCCATCTCATCAAAATCATCTCCAGCTTCCTGCACAATCGCTCCTTCCAAGTAAAAATTAAAGACTCCCTCTCCAATTCACAACCCAACCCCGCTGGGGTCCCACAAGGCTCCAACCTAGCCCCCACCCTCTTCACATATTACATTAACGACATCCCCAGACACCCGAACACCAAAATCTTCCTATACGCAGACGACACTGCAATAATAGCCCAATTACCTCGCAAAAACAAGACCAAAAACTGACAGCCAAGAAAGCGCATACATCAATGCATGCCCTTTATCCTCTCCTGACATTCAAGAACAAACTTAACCCAAAAATCCGACTCACCCTGTACAAAATGATGATCCTACCAATCCTGCTTTACGCCGCACCTGTGTGGAGTAAAGCTTCCAAATCGAACATCAAAACACTACAAATCATACAAAACAAGTGTCTCCGAGTCATTACCGGAGTACATTAGCGATGTACGACCAACGTACAGGATGTTTCATTTCATCGGGGGCGCTTCCGCTTGGTTGATTGTTGGAAGTTCGTTAGTGGTTCAACCTTTGTGGGATTTTTAATGACCACTCGAACGTTCTGTTGATTGATTGTGGGGAGTGGTTCTTGGTGGTAATGTATTAGCCACTGTACTGGTCTTGGTCGGCTAATGCACTTTCCATCTGACATCGCAATATTATCACTTTAAGGCAACGACCATCTTGTTGCCACTTTATTTTTATCGTGTTAGCAAAGCTGTTTCCTTGATCTTCTTTGGGACATTTCATTTGACACGATCCACGGCCTCGCCGCCGCTATAACGAGCTGGTTTATACCTAACATCAGGGCCCCACGCAAATTAAGTAGAATTTATTTTCTGCGTGGACATATCTGATCCGAGCTACCTTCTCATCAGAGATAGTGAGGACAGATTATGTTTCAAAATGAGTTTTTTACTTACTTTACCTTTTACTTGGTGGGTCAGTACCTCCCAACATGTGGTGATCAGACGGAAAAACATTAAAAAAAATTCATATTTTCTTGACTATGATCATATCCTGGAAGGTATTCCATACCCCCCTCTGCAGGTTAAATTTTCTACTTTCTACATTTGACTTATCGTGATTTGGGGTGCTATTTTTGATCTTTTGTAGGTAAAATAAATTAACCAATTGATAGAACGAACAACACAACGACGTGTTGTTGTCGGTCCCGACGTGGGGACCAACATCCATACCTATTTGAGAGAATAAACATAATATAACACAATTCGGGATTGTAACTAAAATTTATTAAAGAAAATAAAAACAATGAAGCTCAGAACAACAAGCTAACGTAATAAAGGTATTAATAACTGCCACACTGCATGCATACTAACCCACGTAAACACAGCTCATTACTAACTTTAGATTTAGAACAACATTTATAACTATTTGACATTTATTGGCAATTTATTCGCTATCTGTGGTATAGCAAATTCAATAACATAACTAATAAACATGTAGTTGGAAAGCAATTAAGTTCTCTGAGAGAATATTTTAAAGTTTAAAATTGTAACTTTTAACACGTATGTTAAAGTTTCAACTCACTCTTTCGGTATCAATTTGTAATAGTATAATTTATCGTTAGACTTGATTCGCTTTTTGTCTATCGACTTTGATGTAATTAATTCATGTAAACCAGAATTTAAAATCAGCAACCCACAGTAATAATTGACGTCAACCATTGGCCTCCATAATGGAGTGTCGGTCACCACAGTCAGTCATCGGTTTCACATGTAGTTTTTTGCCCTCTCAATGCTTCATGAATATACGGGTCGGCCTTCGGCCTCCCAATTGTTTATACGAGAACGAATTAACCTACAGCCTCCATTTAATAAATCTCATAGAAATTAAATCTGCAAAATATTCGTAATACAAAATAAATAATCTAAAAAATAGTTGCCTTTTTGATTACGTGTCAGCACAGTACGCCAGTATTTTATTTGGGAGAGGCGGTAAGCCAATGGAAACCTATTTAGAACATGGAGAAAATATTCGTTTAACAAATGGAAACTATAGGAAAAATGCTATTTCGGAGTACTGGAGAACGTGCTTGCACCGTAAAAACCTCTGCTCACAGAACTAATTGTACTAAATTAGCGAAATACAGGCCAAACTAACAAAATGAAAATGATAGTTTGAACTACTAAAACCTTTAAGATTCCACGGTATGACCAAAATCGACGCATAAGATGAAAAAAAAGAGGTTTTAACGTTGAGCTTCAACGTTTGTGTTGAATAATTGGATCAACTGAAGGATCAAACAGCTTCAACTTCACAGTTTGTGAGTAGGCATGATGCATTTTACTTATTTCCTGGTTGGTTGAAGTTTGTTCTACCGAACAAGCTTTCATTTTTTATAATTTTCTTAAATAAATCATGGGAATATGATCTATTATAACATTTATAAGAAGAACAGTTTTTCTCACCGAGCGGAATTTTTATGTGTCAAGAAACACGAACAGCTAATTTCAATAACAAAGTCACGAAAGGTTTCTATCGCATGAGTACCTGCCTTTGATAAATTTTGTAAACAAATTTATTGATGTCATATTGCCTTTTTAAGTTGTTCAGGCTGTACCACTTGTTCTTACTCGAGCTTTTTAGTATATAATTAGAAGTTATTTCGAACCGGAAGCTGTGGGTTGCTCAACCCCGAAAAGAGTATCCAGTATGATGACAAGGTTATTATCATTACGCTATCTTTGAACTTTATTAACAGCACAGTATCTTCCACGAGGATTTGAAAATTTCATTATTTCTGAAGAGATTGTCCAAATTTACAATAATTTATATTGTGAATTTTTTTCTTACTGTATTTCTTTGTTCAATCTTGCGGCATTTTTCAAAAGGGTGAATATTGTTTGAATTGTATTGAATTCACATATGATTTTATTTTATTTATGTGCATATTTCATATAAAGAGTAAATATTAACCAGGATCACAGTTACTGACAAATGAAGTCGTTTAATTTTACGTGTTAGGATCGTCGTTAGACATACCCAGCACGGATCCCCAAGGACCTGGGCCGCCTCACTCGTCACTACGCTTTGGAAGTTTCATGACGAGGTTGCACCGACGACACGCGCCCTATTTAAAGGGTACCTATCGGACGTCAACGAGCCAGTTGAACATCGCCCTAGGTGAGGGCCTCAAGACACCTTCTAGTTCGGTCTCGAGCTTCCTGCTAACAGGCAGGCGCCGTTTACTTTGATCACCATGTAAACTGTCGCAGGTTCCACTTGTACAAGTACAAGAGGTTCCCACCGTTGGCAGAATCTCGCCCTAACCACAGCCACTACGAGTCCAACCTCAACTGACGGGGAAGAGCATTTTTAAGTGCCCTTGGGCCCCCCGTCTCCCGTAGTAACGGTAATATGCATAAGTCCGGATTACTCAGGAATCATGCATTAAGGAGCTTCACCGCTGCACCCCTCGGCGCCCGACCTAAAGGCTCTAGGGCTGCGACGCCGATCTTGGACAAAGGCTAGAGGATATTTCAAGTCCTAGGCGAGAAGGTTTCCGCGGATTCCAACATCACCCCCTCATATCGGACTTCTGTCCGCCAGGGCATTGACAAAGTGCGGCCTGCCAAGCCGTTTTTAAGTGCATCAATTAGACTAAGTGGTTGATACACTTTGTCAATCACTTTAAGCAAACAAAACTTGTAAGTACGTAGTATCCTTCACCCGGATCTTGCACTTACTTTCTCTGTTTGCGCCTGAGGTCAGTAATTGCAACGTTGCCTATTTGACAAGTACGTAAACCGAGGTTATGCACTTGTGCCTGGCTCGAAGGCAATATCCGCTCAAGGCATTACTTCCGAACACAGCTGTTAAGCAGGTTCTTTGAAGTTTGTATATAGTCGACATACGTGGATCAAGATCTTGCATGTCTTAACCATATAGCTATCTTAAATCACAGACGAATAAACTTTAGAGCTTGAACCGTGCTTAGTCCGGTTTTCAGGCAGGTTATACCCGCCTGTTTTCTAGATAGTAATATTCAATAACTTAATAAATTAAGTTTTAGTTGGCAACACATAGCCTAACTGCATTAATAAATTAACCAGCTAATGTTTAAATTTTTGATCGTCCTAGGCGGTCTGAGTCTACTTTACCAGCATATTCGAATCAACAAATCTACAAGGAATTAATTTTGAACGCGCTTTTAATTCCCGTCGAGATCTCTCTGAGCGTTTCGTTCTCGCCTAAGTCTGAAGACCTCAGTTGCAAACGTCTGAAGCCTCTCATAGCTTTCGCGCGTCGCTATGAGATCTTTAACGTTATCAATGCTAAGGCCCGGGCCTAGAGCTACCCTTATATCCGTATAATGGGGGCACTCTATGAGTACGTGATCCCACGTCTCCGCAACTCCCATATCGCAATCGCACTCATCTGTTTGAGAAAGGTTTAACCTGTGCAAATGGTGGTTAAAACTTCAGTGACCGGTAAGTAAGAAGCCGAGTTGTGTATTCGGCTCGAACCACTCGTTCTCGGAAGCATAGCCCACATTTGGAACGAAACGTCTCGTAACCGCCCCTTTACTTGACACGTCCCATCTCTGACTCCACTCGTTAGTGAGTCTTTCTAACAAAAGCTCTTTTTACCGGAACTTTGAGAGACCTCGCTCTACATCTGTAGTTACGTCCCCTGGGCGCGATTGTAACCCCCGTTTCCTTAGAAACAGCTCCCGACGCATCTTAACGACGAGATCCCAGGGGAGGGCGCCCGCTATGACTTGCATCACTTCGGTAGAGACAGTCCTACATACCCTATTCGCCGCGTATAACGCTATTCTTTGACCGCGGTTTATCCTGTCTCTATAAGTCGAGCGAGCCATAGTGTGACCCCAAACACTGGCACCGTATGCCATGCTCGCGATTAATAAGCCGTTATAAATTGCCTTAAAGGCCGCCTTATCTAGTCCCCATTCTCTTTTTAGAACTCGTCTTAAGCATCCAACTAGCGAACTAATCTTCGACCCGAGGTAGTGCAAGTGAGGATTGAAGTTCAATCGTTCTCCTACCTCTAGTCCCAGGTATCTAACTTTCGTTACTAGTTTGATTTTTAAGCCGTATGCTTTAACCGTAGGGTTTATGTTCTTAGAGAAGAATCCTTTGAGTATCATACACACAGTTTTCTTCTCCGAGAGCCTGACGCCCATCCGGTTTCCCCAATCTATGACCTTCTCTAGAGCTTCCCGGCTCTTTCTTTCTATTACTTGACGACTGCTACCCTCTATTAGGATAAGCAGATCGTCCGCGTACGCGATGACGGTTCCTTGATCCTCACTAAGGGAAACAAGTAACTCGTCCATCATAAGGTTCCATACGAACGGCCCTGCTATGGAACCTTGTGGGCAGCCCCGTCTGACGGGGTGGTTAATTCTATCTGACCTACCCCTGATTGCGACCGTTCTATTTTGAAAATAACTTGCCCACAGTCGCAATTCTGGACACCTTAGCTCCGTGAGCTTTTCTATTATTCGAGACCATAGGAGGCCATCGAATGCGCCAGTAAAGTCTATAAATATGCCTAGGACATATTTACCCGTCGCGTTACCTATCGCGGTTACCGCCCTGAACCAGGCATCCTCGGTACTCTTACCCGTGGTAAACCCATACTGATCAGTATGAAGTCCCTCGCCGACAAGATCATTCAGTCTAGCGACCATCATACGCTCTAGCACCTTTGCCATCACTGGCAATAGACTGATAGGTCTGTATGAAGTCACCTCGGATCTAATCTTATCCGGGGCCTTCAATATCACGACCAGATTGGCTTCTTTCCACCTGTCTGGAAAGTACCCTTCCTCCAAGCATTTGTTATACAACATTTGCAAGTGTTCCGGAATAGCTTTCCAGACCTGCCTGGCTATCTCAGGAAGAACCCCATCCGGTCCGGGAGCTCTTCTGAGTTTTACTCGGCTGAAGGCCTTGTCTACTTCCTCCCTACTGAATTCTGGGCTAGGTGTCAAGCCGACGTTCAAATCTAGCACCCCCGCTTCTCCGTCCGGGAAGAAGTTATTGAGGAAGAGACCTGTACTTTCCTGCCAAGTGCTGGAATGCGCTTCGGTGCCATCATTCCTTTTAAACCGAACGTCCGCGATTTCGGTTTTTGCTCGTTTTCCCCTGCAAATCCTATATACTGCGCCCCACGGTTCGGAACTACCTCTAGCTACGAACTCCTGCCAGTCCTTTAGCTTGGCCTCTTTTATGGCGTTTTTGTAATGGCTCGCTGGCCTTGCAAACTCAAGGCTTAAAGCCTCCGCATTAGTGCGCCCGGCTCTCCTGGCACGCTGAGCCCTCTTTCTGGCAGTCTTTACTGCCGCTCTTTCCTGCCTAAGCTCTCGGGTCCACCAAGACACCCGTGGACGATTCGAGACCCGCGTAGGTTGTAACACCTCCGAGTTCGAATCGGCCACCCAGGACTCTATTGTGTCAATCATGTCATTTATACTCTGACTTTAAAATTGATTGACATCCGTCGCGTGGAGCACTAATGCGTCCCTATACTGATTCCACTCAGCTGAGGCGATTTTGTACCTGATGGGTATCTCGTTTGGGTTCACAGACCCCTGACTAGACAATCCAATCTTGATTAGAATAGGATTGTGGTCGCTAATACCGTGTCCGTCCAGTAATTCCCAGTGAGTGGTGTAGGTCCTATCAAATAAAGCGTTACTGAGGGTAACGTCAATATCTGATGAACCCCTTCCGCCTACGCCTTTTCCCCCCTCAAAAGTGGAGCTTTCGCTAGGCCCGTTATGAATTATGAGGCCAGAGGCTGATATATACTCTTCTAGTATATATCCCCGATTAACCGAGGGATCACCGTCTCTCGTTGGCTTGCCAAACCAGGCCGGTGATTGTGCGTTTGCGTCCATCCCGATTAGCAACGGGTGGTTACCTACAATTGAAGTGTATTTTGTAATGAACTCTATATCTGTGTTAATGTCTTCGCCACCCTTAAAATACATACTACTTAAGTAAAGTTCGAAATGATTATTATTTATAAAAAGTAAAGTGTGTGCGGGGTCTCCGCAGTGTGTGATATGTAGACAAGTAAATTCGCTATTTAAAACGACAATGGCCGCCCAAGCATGGGCAGCCGCGAATACTCTGAAGTTACCGGGAATCCCTTGAATTAACCCAGTCTTAGTGTTCTTATAAGGCTCCTGCAAGAGGATTATATCGACCTTACGATCTAAAGCGAAAGTGCTAACTTCCGCGGTAACTTCGTATGACCTTTGACAATTGATCTGAAGGATCTTGAGTGTGTGAAGTGTGGTTTGTGTGTGATCAGTGTGTTCTGTTCCCTGTGAGTCGTCATCGTTCTCTTGTACAGCCGGCTGTACCGTCGTCGCGCCTATGTCCGTCCAGAAACCTCCGGCGCCTTGATCCCTACTGGATCCCGCTACCGGTACAAAGACCCTATTTGAATCCCTGACTAGTCTATTTGAATCGAGTTCTGCTTCGATTTGGAGGTCTGGATTAGGTGTGACCTGAGGGGTCTCCCTAATTCTATCCGCGTTCGCGTTCACGTTACCGTACGCGCCTCTCCTGCCCCTTCCTCGCGCCCGCCCCTGCGCCCTTCGGTTTGATAAAAGTTTTCCCATTCTGTTCCCACGAGTCGGTGTGATTCATGAACAGTCCACCCGACTCATCACAGAAGCCAGGTAAGAGGACTTAGTCTTACAACTAGCGCTGGCCCCTGGGTCGCTAGAGGTTCACACTAGTAACCGAGTTACACGCACCCGGCCACCCATCCCTTAGGCGTGTGCACCGTAGGATTGACGGATTTTTGGGAGGGTTTTCTCCCCTGGTGACTACTAACCCGAGCCTCCGATCTTGATACCCTGAAGGGATATACAAAACCTGTAAGGTGAGCACCCAGCTCCAGGAGGTTTAGGCCTTCAAAGCCTTTAAGACATACTGGACGGATTAGTGCAACCCAGCAGGCGACATTGAAACAATGTTCGTGGGCGCATTTCCTCCGCTTGCCATTAGTACAGTAGGCGATTCGCTCGCCCAGGCGGGCATCTTAACACCAGTTTCGCGTTCTGGATGCATGTTTATTCACGTGACTACACACACAGTATAGTGTTGTGATTTATCATACACTGTCCTCGATACCTGTTTGGAATCGATTTAGCTCCAGTTAAGAGAAGCAGTCTAGCAGGTTTGTCGGCCTGTTTCGATCTGCAATCATCCTTTCGGGTTGCACAAGTGCATTGCTTCGCGGGTTAGGAATCGATAATTCGAAGAAAGACTTCCAGACTGTAACTGCCTATGAACTCGGAGTAATTTCCGGCTGTGTAGCGCCAGTCTACGCAGGATCGGAATATTAATCTCTGTAAGTCTGACCGACATCAAGACTTGTCCAGGCTACATTACGCCGTAAGCGTTCTTCACTTAATCTCACCTATCGTTTGTGCAAATGGTTACGTGTAATGCATGCGGATATGGGCCTACTTTTATTACCTTAACGTCTGTTGCTCGGAGCAACAAAATTAAAACAGTTGGCATCGAAATGCCGTTAATTTAGGTACACAATTACATGTATCCGGGAGCGCCACGAGGAGGCTTACACATCACTTGATGCGGCAGACACAGAATGAGGTCGTTAGACACAACATGGAGGTCCTGGCCACACCCAGGCTCCCCACAGTTACTGACAGTGGAGCCCTTAAATGTGAGGTACGGAAATATATGAGATGAATTAGATTTATCGAATAGTATATGATGGAGTCACATCGACAGCAGCTGATGAAGTACTAGGTAGGAAGCGCAGGAGGAAGATGAATACGTGGTATGACGAGGAATGTCGAGTAATTTTGGAGGAGAAGGAGGCGCTCAGGAAGATTGTGATACAAAATGGAAAGAACGAAAATATACAAGGATATATGAATGCTAGAAGACAGACAAGACAAACTATCAGATCAAAGAAGAGAGAATACGAACAAAAATTACTGAGAGACATGGAGGAGAATAGAAGGAGAAACCACAACAAAGAATTCTACAATGAGATAACTGCGACGCGGAATGGATTTAAACCCAGGTCTAAGACTTTTCTCAAAAAAGACAACGGGGATCTTATCACGGATATCGAAGAAATCATACGAACCTGGCAAAAATATTTCAGAGAACTACTCAATGAGAAGAATACCGAGCGCCTCACTCCAAAAGTATATCAGACAGCCGATTTACCAACTGACGAACCAACTCTTGAAGACATAATAGGGGCAGTGAATAAACTGAAAAATTCAAAATCACCTGGAATCGATGAGATATCAGCGGAAATGTTAAAACGAGGAGATCATATTTTACACCAACGATTTCATCTATTGATACTCTTAATATGGAGAGAGGAGAAGATACCAAGTAAATGGCTAGAAGGTGTAATAATACCAATACACAAAAAAGGAGATCGATTAAAATGCTCCAATTATAGAGGGATTTCGTTGGTTAACACCGCATACAAGGTATTAGCGAAAATCCTGCTGAGAAGATTAACTCTATTTTCAGAGAATAGCTTAGGAGACTACCAGGCGGGATTCAGACCAAACAGATCCACCACAGACCAGCTCTTTATCCTTAGACAACTGCTAGAGAAGAGTTGGGAATTCAACAAAATCATACACCACTTATTTATCGATTTCCAGAAAGCATACGACAGCGTAATTAGAGAGGAACTCTGGAATGCCATGGCAGAGATATCGATCCCAAACAAACTTATACGCCTGACCAAAATGTGCGTACAGGACTCAAGATCTAGAGTAAAAATAGACAGAAGAATGTCAGAGTCTTTCACAGTGGGCAGCGGACTGAGACATGGTGATGCACTGTCATCTCTCCTATTTAACATCGTACTGGATAAAGCCATAAAATCATCTGAAATCGAGATGTAACTGTTTGTAGTGGACGGATCCAGACTAATACTGACATATGCGGATGACGTGGATATAATGGCTAATAGCGTGATCAACATGAAAGCTATATTCCAAAGAGTGGAGAGGGAGACAGAGAAGATGGGTCTTACAATAAACGAAGACAAGACAAAATATATGTGTGTGAATAGACGACCACACAGAGACAGACTTGGACAAAATGTCACCATCGACCAGCACAATTTTGAAAGAGTCCAACATTTTAAATACCTGGGGTCAACTGTCGCTGCAGACAATGACATAACCGAAGAAATAAAAGGACGCATACAGAGCGGTAACCGATGTACATTTTCCCTGGACAGGCTGTTCCGTTCGAAAAACCTAACAAGAACCTCAAAGATCAAAATATATAAAACCGTAGTGAGGCCTGTTGTGATGTACGGCTCAGAAGCCTGGACGATGACCAAAACAAATGAAGAACGACTGAGACGTTTCGAAAGAAAAGTTTTAAGGAGGATATTTGGCCCAATATATAATCCCGTAGAGGAGCAATACCGGATACGGACAAATAGAAAGCTAAAAGAAATATTTACCGATCCGGATATAGTACAGGATATAAAGGCGCAACGGCTGCGTTGGGCCGGACACGTCCAGAGACAACCAGATAGTAGGCTAATCAGATTGGCATGGGATGGTGCTCCAGGTGGTAAGAGACCGGTGGGACGACCGAGAACAAGATGGAGGGATAATATCATATTTGATGTGGAAACACTAGGCTTACAATACAATGAAGCACTAAATCTGATGAAAGATCGAGAGGCGTGTAGCGCTACGAAAGAAGAAGAAGAAGAATATGATGGAGTGCAGATCGCTTAAACTTCAGGTATTATTATTATTATTTATTAAATCTGTTTTCTGATGAAATGTTATTCATTATTTCATTCACTTTCCACTCCTGAGGTAGCCTTTCATCTCTATCTAATCACAGAAAACGCAAATTTTTTCAAACTACTCGAACTATACAATAAGAGAGAAAAATATCATTTGTGTGTCCAACAATATTATTTTCACGTAGACTTTGAAAATGGAGTATTTATTATTAAATTCCTTAAATTAATTTAATATTTTTTAATTTTAATTTTAATATTTTAATTTTTATTTTTAATTTTATATATTTGACTTGATGCCTGTTATTAAATTCTGTACAATTGCTTCGGCAATTTTATTTCATTTCTTTCTGAAAGGAATCTCAGTTATAGCTCCTTTAAGCTTCTCCTCCTTAAGTTCCTTCTTGACAAATGCTCTTATACGTACATCCAACTTGGTCGAAATTCTGGAAGATTTGGTGGGTTTTGTTGGACGAATTCGATATATTTTTGTTAAGAAATCCTTAGCGTAATAAGAGGTTGCTTAAGTCATGCCAAATATAAATATATTTGTTTATTGTCTCCTTTGTCAAAAATATTTTGCTTCATAAACTGCACTGACAAATTCCTTGGAAAATCAGTATTTGTAACCAAATTTTTCTATTCCAGTCCTTGTTAAAGACGTAGCAAGCATTTCTGCACATGTTTTGATGTAATATTATGGACCCCGCACAGTGGAAATGGATTGAAAAGGATCATTGGCTACTAAGCATGCATTTTTTTCACAAGTGATGTCACACAGTTTTCGAGATCTCTTTTTTAATATTTCTTTTTGTATTTCACTTCTCGTGAATTTCTGAATTTTGGTAAGTTATTAGGTTATTCCTTGATTTTGCTCTTTGGATCATTCCGACACTTGTTCCATATTTTCTACCAATATCGAATTCTAATTTATTTGTTTCTTTATCTCTTTTACAGTGTTTTGGTCTAAATTTCGATCGTGAGGTCCGGATTTTTACCACTTCTAGGTTTTCCTTTAATGTTGAAGAATTCGGTATATTGTTTAATGATGTATTTAAGACTGTTCTTGATACTAGGTATATTACAAAGTTTTGCGACTGATTTTACCAGAAAATTTGGATTTTTAATCCATTTGTACATAATTTCCAATCGCTCTTGTTCTTGTTTTACTGAATTGATTCCTAAATCCTTCCTGAATCCGAATTAGTACAGAATTCTGTTGTAGGCTTCTGCCTTCTTTCAGTTGGCTATGAAGTCTACTTAAAATTATCCTCTCCTTTCTCAGAAGCACCAAGGCCCCCGTTCATCCAAATGTTTAATCTTTGGTTGACTATTGGGAATCTCCAGTATGGCATGGGGCCCTCCAACCTAACTCGGGAACGATGGTCTACCCAGTTTCCTCGTTCTGTTTGGCACCCAATGTTCAAAACGTTGTTACCTATCTCTTTCAAAAGTCCCTGCCATGAACTCATCTGTTTTTTCTGGATTGCCATATGTAATAGCGTCTTCCTGTGTGATTTTAACTGTTCATATCTGTTTTAGGCTTCATGGTGTTTGCCCTAAGTATTAACCACCTAAATCTAATCTAACTTAACATTTAGGCTACCGAAACCTAATTTAACCTCAACCTAACCCCCTTTTACCTGAGTGGGGGAAATATTAAAAACGACTCTCAGGTGGTAAGCAGGTATTCAATTTTACATTCTTTAAATTAATACTTGTTCAACAAATATCTAACACCTTCCGCCTTTAAATTAAGGGATAATATTTAAATACTAATTTTAAATACCGCATCGTGTATTTAAAACATTGTATCTTGTATTTTGTATTTCAAATATTGAAATAAAATTTAGTATTTTGTACCTTGTATATTTTAATGTTTTAATATTTTAATGAGAACCTATCTCAAAATTAAGTGTATTACACTTCCCGTAGTTCGGAGCTCACGTTAAACAAGTAGGTCCTCTATGTATGCTACAACACATTCAACGCATGTCACGTATTACATAGAAGAGATGGATCACGATGCTTCTGTGAAGAAGTTAAACGACCGGAGAGAGATATTTTAATGCATTCTGTAATTTGTATTTGAAATACGCATTTTAATGTATTTATGTATTTTTTGTAATGTAATGATTCTATAGTGCATTCACTGTCATAATGGCCGATTTTAAAACAGTACCAATACGTATTTGATATGTTCTGGTATTTTTATGTGGCAGTCGCATAATCGCAGGTCAGGATGAAAAGGTCATGCCAATTCTGAGTCACGGAATTTCCATACCTACCTTTGAACTCTTCTCGGCTTAAAAGCGGGCTAAACGAATCCACCATCACGCCTGACCCTATTCCAATAAGTCTTGTAAGATTTCTTCAGACATCTTCCACGTTGATAAGTTCATTTCTATCATTGATTTGTACCGTTGCTATTATGATGAGATCTTAAATGCTATATGTACGTTTCTATGTAATTGCATCTATGAACTTTCATTGAAATATCTGGGTTTCTAATTTTACATAACGTTTCGATGGCATCTCTTGCCATATCATCTGTAGCCCTTTTGATGCTACTCAAGATATGCAAATAGTTCTTCTCGGGATTGGCCTGGATCAGCAGCGCCTTGTACATAACCTTTTTTTTTTTTTTTTTTAGCTTTGCGCCGGGATGAGGAATCTCGTGCGAGACACCGGCTTGATCTAAGCCGGTAGTGTCAGACTCGCACTGACTAAAACCTCACCCCTATCCTCGACTCCCGGTTTCGCCGTCTGGGCATTACTTCGGGAGTCGCGGCTTTTGCGCGTTTCAACGTCCTTGTTGCTGCATTACCCTCTCGAGCTGTTCTTTCGTCCTCATGATGGAGGTCACGAAGGCCGTGATAACTTTCCAGCCTTCTTCGTTCTCCAACATCTTGAGGACCAAGTTCTCCGGGGTGAGGGGTTCCCCGAAGTACAGCGATGCCGACACTCGCTCACGCTCCCATCTAATGCAACTGAAGATGGTGTGGCACGCAGTGTCTTCTTCGTCGCAATGGCAGCAGGTTGGGTCGTCCAGTATCTTGAAGCGATGGAGGTACTCGTTGAAGCACCCGTGCCCCGTTAGGACTTGGGTGAGGTGGAACGAGAGTTCTCCATGCTTCCTGGCGACCCACGGCTCGACGCTGGGGACGAGTCGTCTCGTCCAGCTTCCGGTTGCTGCTGCTAACCTAACTTAGCTTAACCTAAAGCACCTCTTATATTAATTGATTTTTAATGTTTTTAGTTATTCAAAACTAAAAAACATTGAACTTTCCGTCGAAGTGGATTTGTAATAAAAAGTGTGTGCCTACATGTGAACATTATGCAATTGAAGGTTAATATTTTTATCCCCCCCCGGGCTTCCATGTACAATAAAGATCAACAACTTATCAAACAATTGGATTTAATTTTTTTAATTTTATTTATTTAAGTATATAAAGAAGCAACAATTTGAACTCAAAATATTTGTAGGTATAGAAACATCCCAGTGTCCAAACGTCGGCGCCGAAATGTCTCATACCAAATTATATTTATTACATACATGCTTTTGCGTGGAAAGAACTCGTAAATACGTTTTTATATTGTTAAAACCATTAGTTTGGTATCGGAAAGAGCCCCTAAGTTTTCGACATCAGACTCGGACCGGAACGGGGGTAATTTGGCAAAGAAGGTTCCAAAAATAGCCCAGTAGACGCAGGTATCACAGTGATATCACTGTGATACCTCATTTGTGTCACAGTTGTGATATCACAGTGTGATGCCCATGTGATACCCATGGGATACTCATGTGATATTTTGTGACTTATTGTGATTTACCACCAAAGTGATATATTATATCACCTTATATGTGATATCGCACCAATGCTTCATTTGTGATACAGGTGTGATATTGAAAAATATTATGAATTTAAATAATCGCATCCCTAAAAATTAGTATAACGATGTGAACATATTATAAGTTTCTAGTCACTTTCTACAATATGTGATTATTTAGCCATTAAAAATTAATATTAAATATAAGATTACAAAAAATAACTACTGTTTTAATTTATTTTTCATTATTTTGTATATATAATAATAATAATATTAAATATTTTTAATTTTTAATAATTTATTGCAAATGTTATAAAGAAACTTTATAATAAATAAATCTCCACAGCAAACGCTATGGCGTTATTGTAATATGCTGGACACTCCTGCGATAATTTTCTGTTTAAATGTGACAATTTGTGATACGAAGGTGATATTCTAGCCACTTATTTTTGTTACAGTGGAGTGATAGCAATACTTGATCCTTGTGCTACTCATGCTACCTAATGTGACTGAAATGTGACATATTGTTACACCTAGGTGATATTCGTGCCACTTTTTGTGACGGTCGGGTGATTTATCACCAAGTGATATCGCATCGATGCTTCATTTGTGACACAGAAGGGATATTAAAAAAATATTATGAATTTATATAATCATCTTAATATACACGTGCATTCTATCACTAAGAATTAGGGGCCGTTCATGTATTACGTAAGACGTTTAGGGGGAGGGGGGGGTAGCTGGCATTTTATTTTTTCTTATTCGGGGGCAGGGGGGTCAAGACAATTTCTTACGTCAGATTTTATTTTTTTAATTAAATTTCAAATTTTGAAAATTATTTAATCTAATTTAAGTGCTGTTGGTATTAATGTTAATGTGAAACACAATACTATTAATTATTTATTTTTTAGACCGATTTTGGATTTTTTTCGCAATTTTCTTACACTATAAAGTAAATTATTGTTTGAATAACATTATTTTTAATATAAAATAAACATAATATCTTCATTAATTTCACTTTTAATGTTTAATATCTGGCTTGTCATTGGGTAATAATTTATCTTACGTAAGATTAGTGTGGGGGGGGGGTTTAGTATTTTTTCTTACTAGGGGGAGGGGGAGTCCAAAAGTAGGAAAAAACGTCTTACGTAATACCTTAGTGTAATATATTAGTAAATGTAGTTTTGCAATATTATCACGAAAGAAGTTGTTAACGCCATGTATATTTATAACGCCATGTATATTTTAAGTTACCAGCACTAGTGTATTGTTGGTTGCATTGCGAGCACCCGAGTAGGCAGTTATAATTTTGCACAGCTAAGATAATGGTCGCATTTCATGTCCAGTACAATTATGTTCATTATTTAGTGAAATAAAGCAGTTTTACGACTCAAAGGTGAATTTTATTATATACAACGAAACATTGGTCCTTCGAGCCGGATAAGAATTAAGCAGAAACAACAAACGAACATTGATATTGATATCACAGTCGAATGTGGGTACGCCGTGTAGTCTCCATCTTAGATGTTATAAAGATTTCAAGAATCGAAAACAAAACAAATCAACAAGTAAGTGAAAACAATACAATTATCAACAACCAGGAAGAAGAACTTCACATGGTCAAAAATCGAAAAAACAAAGAAAATCAACATTCCATTAAGTGCACTTGCACCGAAAACGTCAGTACAGTCGACCAAACAAACCAAGTTAAACGAGTGACAGAGAAGTCAACGCTCTGCACAATAAACAGCTGGTCCACTACACAAGCCGATAAGAAAGTAAGTAATCCTTATCATTTATTTTCCTACATTTACAAATATGACAAACCAAGACGAATTATTAAAACATTTACATTACAAAAGGGGTTTTCAAAAAGGCCAAGTAACACTATTTGAAAAATATTTAACAAGCATAAAAGAAAAACGAGACAACATAACTGACGATGACCTTTCAAACTTAGAACAAAGATTAATTAAAATTCAACAAATTTATGAAATTTATTTTGAAATTCAAGGGGAAATAGAGTACTTAGAACCACAAAATGCATTACAAAATTTAAATGAAAGGGAAGCATTTCAAGATTTATTCTTTAATGTAACTAGCCAAGCATCACGTATTGTATTACAACAGAAATCAGAAAGTATTAAATCTAGTTTACCAAACGGTAGTAATGATGAAAATCGAAGCAGTTCAAATGCGTCAGGTTCTCAAAAAAGCATAAATTCACATAAAACGACAACCGTTAAGTTACCTTTAATAAAACTTCCAAAATTTGATGGAACTTTCACTTTGTGGCAAGAATTCTTTGACTCATTCAAAACGTTAATCCATTCAAATTCTGACTTGTCAGATGTACAAAAATTAATCTATTTAAAAACCACACTTGAAGGTGAACCTTCTGAATTATTAAGACCGTTTGAATCAACGGAACAAAATTACGCAATAGCATGGTCATTATTACAAAAGCGCTACAACAATAAACGGCGTATAATAAATAATCATGTACAAGCAATATTAGATATACCACATATGAACCGTGAAGCGTATGATTCTCTAAAGCAGATAATCAACACCGTGCAAAATCACATACAATGTTTGAAGTCTTTGGGGCAAGCAGTAGAATCATGGGATGCAATTTTGATTCCCATAATAACGTCAAAAATCGATTACCATACAAACAAAGATTGGGAAACGAAATTAAGTAACGAAAATGATGGTAACGATGCAGTTCCCTCATTAGAATCATTATTAAACTTTTTAAGTAACAAACAAAATACATTAGAAATGATCACAAAAACAAAAACAAATGACAAAGCTAAAGTTATGCACAATAACACAATCAGTCGCGTAACTAAGACATTTAATGCAGTAACTATTTCTTGTAATTATTGTAACGAAAATCACATTATGCCATTCTGTGAATCATTCATAAAATTAGATGCTAATACTCGTAGTAGTAAGGTAAGAGAATTACAATTATGTACAAATTGCTTGCGCAAAGGGCATTTTGTAAGAGATTGCAAGTCACAAAATGTTTGCAAAAAGTGTAACAAAAAACATCATTCATTATTGCACATAAACGAATGGCGACAACAGCCAATTAACAAAGTCGCAGTAAACGCTTGTATTGAAAATGAAAGTACATCCGAAAATATGAATCAAGAAGAGATACAAGAGCAAGTATTAACGTGCGCATCAGCAATGATAGGTTCTCAAGTAATGTTATCAACGGCAAAAGTTTTTGTTGAAAATAAAGAGAAACAATGGCAAGAAGCAAGAATTCTGTTAGACTCTGCTTCACAATCTAATTTTATAACAACCAAAATGTGTAATCAGTTAGGTTTAATTAAACAAGCAACTAGCATACATGTTACAGGTATCAATCAAGGTATAACGAATATTTCACACAAGGTACAAATAAAACTAAAATCAATCACAAATGATTATGAATTCGAATTATCATGTCTGATAATACCTAAAATAGCTGAACAACTACCTTTGCAATCATTTAAAAAAGATATCTTTAAAATACCGCCAAATATCAAGTTAGCCGATCCAAAATTTAACCAATCGGCACCGATAGATTTACTCATAGGGGCAAACATATTTTATGATATCATGTGCGTAGGGCAAATAAAGCAACCTTGTCTACCAACGCTACAAAAAACACGACTAGGATGGGTGGTGTCAGGTAATATAAACGTTCCTAAAACACAGGAAAATAATTCCACAACCGCATTTTTAACTTTAAGAAAACTACATGAAAGTGTTGAAAGATTTTGGGAAATTGATGAGTTTAACAAATCCAATGAACATCAATTAAGTAAAGATGAACTACAATGTGAAAGATATTTTACACAAACCACAACACGAGATAACAAAACCGGAAAATTCATAGTAAAAATTCCTTTTAAGCAAAACCAAACAAATTTAGGAAACTCATTTTCGATAGCTGAAGCACGCTTAAAATCACTAGAAAGGAGATTTAAGAATAACCCGAATTTGAAAGAACAGTATACACGATTTATGGACGAATACATAGAATTAGGGCACATGTCAAAGGTGAGCCTTGAAAATAAATCTGGTTTTTTCATACCCTACCTGCCAGTGCAAAAAGAATCGAGCACAACAACAAAACTACGTGTTGTTTTTGACGGATCCTGCAAGATGGAACATGGGTCAAATTTAAACGAAATTCAATTTGCAGGACCAACCATACAAGAAGACTTGTTCTCAATAATATCACGCTTCAGGACATACGACTATGTTCTAACAGGCGACATAGCCAAGATGTATCGACAGGTATGGATTCATCCAGAAGATAGAGTTTATCAAAAAATATTATGGAGAAGTCAAGATGATCAAGACCTAATATGCTATGAGTTGAACACCGTAACATACGGTACGACAAGCGCACCATTTCTAGCCATAAGATGTTTACGACAGATAGCAAACGAAATTGATAAATTTCCAATAGAGTCGGAAATAATAAAAAGAGATTTTTATGTAGATGACTTATTGACGGGTTCAAATTCACTAACAGCACTAAAAAATATTAAGAAGAATTTACAATTAATTCTAAGACAATATGGATTTGAATTGAGGAAATGGACTAGCAATGAAGTTAGCATATGCGAAGAAAACTTATTGTCAATTCCTATATCAGAAAAAATTCAAAAAACCTTAGGTATAAACTGGAATCCCAGTACAGATCAATTCACATATTGTACCCAAGCAATAAACTTTCACAGTCAAACAACCAAAAGAACAATTCTAGCTACAACTGCTCAATTATTTGATCCTTTAGGATTAATCGCTCCTATTGTTATTATTGCAAAGTTAATCATTCAACAACTATGGCAAATAAAACTTGGTTGGGACGAATCGGTTCCATTAGAAATTCAAACAAATTGGTTCAAATTTAGAGGAGAATTGAAATACATTAATAAGATAAAAATACCACGTCAAGTAATTATTGTTCAATCGATTCACATAGAATTACATGCATTCTCAGATGCATCAGAAAAAGGTATTGGAACTTGTATATATTTGAAATCAAGAAATAAAAGAAATGAAATTAGTATAAAACTGTTAGCAGCTAAATCGAGAGTAGCACCTCTCAAAAACACTACATTACCTCGGTTAGAGCTATGTGCAGCAGTTCTATCTGCGCAATTAGCAAACAAATTTAAAAAATTACTAAACTTGAAAATAAACAAGGAATATTATTGGTGTGATTCACAAATTGTTTTAAGCTGGATCAAATCGCCCAGTAAAAAATGGAAAACTTATGTAGCTAATCGTATTGCTGAAATTCAAAGCTTAACGAAAGATAACACCTGGCATTATGTAAAGTCAGATGAAAATCCTGCAGATTTGATATCCAGAGGAGTTTTACCTAACCAACTAATAATTTCACGTTTATGGTGGCAGGGTCCTCAATGGTTAGAAAAACAAATAATCACATGTCCAGATGTTCAAATTCAATTGAACACAAATGAGTCACTAGAACTCAAAAATAAAATACAAACATTCTCGGTTATTAATACAGAAATGTCATTTAAAATGCAAAACTATTCATCCATTAATAAATTAAAAAAAATTGTTGCATTATGCTTAAGATTTAAAAACAATTGTATGACAATAAAAACTAAAAGACAATACGGTCCGTTAACAGTCAATGAATTGCAAGAATCATTAGTTCGATTATTAAAAATTACTCAACAATCAGCATTTTCAAGAGAATTAAATGATTTACAAAAAGGAATACCGTTAAATGCAAAAAGTAGTATTCTAAGCCTAACACCCTTTGTGGACCAAAAAGGACTCATTCGAGTTGGGGGAAGATTACAATTGTCAGATTTTGGGTACGACAAAAGGCATCCAATATTATTGCCAAAAAATCATCAATTAACAAAACTCATTTTTTCTAATGAGCATTTAAAGTTATGCCATGCTGGGGCAAAATTACTGTTAAATACCATACGGGAACAATTCTGGCCCATTGGGGGAAAAGATTTGGCGAAACGAGTAGTCAAAAATTGCATTAAATGTTTTAGGTTTCAGCCAAAATTTGCTAATAATCCAATCATGGGTTCGCTACCTAGTGAGAGAACTGTAATCATGCCACCATTCCATTCAACCGGTATTGATTATGCTGGTCCTTTTATAATTCAAGACAGAAAGGGACGCGGTAGTAAAATATCAAAATGTTACATTTCATTGTTTGTATGTTTTTCGACAAAAGCATTACATTTAGAATTGGTCACAGATCTGACAACCGAATGTTTTTTATCTGCTTTAAGACGTTTCATAGCGCGTCGGGGCAAACCATTGAATTTGTTTAGTGACAATGGTACGAATTTCATTGGGGCTAATAATGAACTGCAAAAATTGAGTCATTTTTTAAGTTCTAGCGCTATTGAAATAAAGAGTGCTTTATCAGAACAAGGGATAGTTTGGCATTTCATTCCGCCTAGATCTCCACATTTTGGGGGATTATGGGAAGCTGGGGTTAAGAGTGTAAAATTTCATTTAAAAAGAATTTTGTCACAAACACCACTGACATATGAAGACATGTACACTGTACTTATCCAAGTTGAATCTATCCTTAATTCACGACCACTAACGCCACTAACGACAGATCCTAATGACCTCGATATCCTCACTCCTGCTCACTTTCTTATTGGACGTGCGTTTACTACGATACCAGATCCAGATGTTCGGGAGTTACCATTAAATCGACTAAGTCGTTACCAACATCTCCAGCAAATGACGAGACATTTCTGGGCTAAATGGTTAAAAGAATACATCAGTGAGTTACAACAGCGCACCAAGTGGAAAATTGGCTCCAACGATGTCAAAATTGGAGTGTTAGTTCTCATCAAAGATGACAATTTACCACCAGCACGATGGCTGACAGGCAGAATCCAAAGCGTCCATCCAGGCACCGACAACGTGACACGTGTGGTTACAGTGAAGTGCTCAAACGGGACAATTATAAAACGTGCAGTGACAAAGGTGTGCATTTTGCCAATGGAGCAAATATAAGTTTCTTATGTGTTGAAAACTTTATAAATGTATTGGAATGAACTTATTTTTTTACTATGTTTTTGTTTGTTTTGGTACTTATTTCCATGTGTTAAAATATATATATATTATGTTGTAAATTAACTTATTGACTTGTCAAGGGCGGCGGCATGTTAACGCCATGTATATTTATAACGCCATGTATATTTTAAGTTACCAGCACTAGTGTATTGTTGGTTGCATTGCGAGCACCCGAGTAGGCAGTTATAATTTTGCACAGCTAAGATAATGGTCGCATTTCATGTCCAGTACAATTATGTTCATTATTTAGTGAAATAAAGCAGTTTTACGACTCAAAGGTGAATTTTATTATATACAACGAAACAGAAGTGTAAATATTGAATTCAATTTTTTATATTGAAGTTTTTCAATTTTTTTAATTAAACGAATTTAGATTAATTTATTAATTAGAAGTATGATTAGACGAACTTTTTACTTAATTGTTCTTTAGATGTAGGTACAATAGAATAATCATAAATTACACCAAGAATTAACAATTAAAAAAATAATTGAATAAACTTTTTTTTAAATAGTTGTCTTTATTAAAAAATATTATTGTTAATAGCAAAAATATATTTTAGAAAGATTTCAAATTAAAAAATATTAGAGAAATAAGCAGAAATAAGTCAAGCTTACATGATATAGAGCAGGGGTGGCCAACAAGTCGATCGCGATCGACCGGTCGATCGCGAGACCAATTTTGGTCGATCACTCGCAAGTTCGGGGTTTGCGAAAAGTATCTCATAAAAACTTTTAACTTAAAAAGTACAAATACTTTTTATTCAAATGTTTTCTGTGATTAGCTCATAGAAAGGATATAATTTTTATATTATCATTATTTTTATTAGTTTGTTTTATTGAAGTCACAAGCAGTAACAACTGCATCCTTCAAAGTAAGCTATCTATTAGCTAAAAAATGTAAACCATTTTCTGATGGTGAATTTGTAAAGGAAATGTTCTTGGAAATCTCGGATTCCCTTTTTAATGATTTTAAGAACAAGAGCGAAATTACTGCTGCAATTCAAGATCTACAACTGTCCCGAAACACAGTGATGCGACGAATCGAAAAGATGGGTGGAAATTTAAAGGAACAGTTACAAAATGATATTAACAGATGCTCTTGTTTTTCTCTTCAATGTGATGAATCGACAGATATAAGTGATACTGCACAGTTACTTGTTTTCATTCGTTTAGTTTTTGAAGATTTTACATCTAAAGAAGAATTGTTGGGTATGATTTCTTTGAAAGAAAGGACTAGAGGTGTAGATATATTCAACGGGTTTAAAAGTCTGCTTAATGATAAGAAAGTACTTCTTTTTAAATTAGTTTCAATAACAACGGATGGCGCAGCTGCAATGATAGGCCGCAAAAATGGATTTATAGCCCTATGTCGAAATGACGATGAATTCCCAGATTTTTTGAGTTACCACTGTATAATTCACCAGCAAGTATTATCCAGCAAGAGACTAAATACAAAAGAAGTAATGGACATCGCGTTTGAAATTGTTAATTCAATTCGTGGAAGTTCTCTCAAACGTCGTCTTTTTCAACTAAAACTCGATGAAGGTCAGTCTGATTTATTATTGCATACTGATGTAAGATGGCTAAGTAGAGGTAAATTTCTGCAACGATTTCGTGATTTATTGCCTGAAATAATAGAATTTCTTAATGAACAAGAGAAAAAATATGCATATTTAAATGACAAAACCTGGCTTAGTGACTTAGCATTCCTTACAGATTTTACTTCCATATTAAGCCATTTAAATTTAGAATTACAAGGTAAAAATAAAACAATAATTGATATGATTAGCAGCATAGATGCATATAAAACCAAATTTATTTTGTTGATAGAAGATTTACAACAAAATAATATGAACCATTTTCCAAATATGGCAGACAACTTACAAAAAAATAAAAATATTATTTATGAGATTGACAAGTACGTGGCCGAAATACAAAATGTAATGGAAGATTTTGAGAAGCGATTCCAAGATTTTAAAAAAATTAAAGAAATTGTGGAATTTACATCTTTTCCTTTCAAAAAAGATTTAATTGTGAAGGAAATTAGCAAAAAAATTGCAGACTTATTTGATATGGAGCAAAACGCCTTGGAAAATGAAATTATAATTTTACAATCTGATTTAATCTTACAAGCCAGAAAATTTGAAGAAAATTTTTGGAAATATGTTAACCGAGAAAAGTATCCCAAAAAAAAGCACATTGCAAAAACATCCCCTTCTTACCTAAAAAATAGGTCGATCGCGACACAATTTTAAAATAAAAAGTAGATCTTATGTGCACCAAAGTTGGCTACCCCTGATATAGAGTATAGACACGTGTAGCATCGGAATATAAAACACGAAGTTTTTGGAAAAAAATGCCGAATACTTGAAAAAAATTAAAAATATTATTGTTCATAGCAAGAATACCTATTAGTAAGTTTATAAATTAAAAAATATTAGAGAAATAAGGTATGATTGCATATAAATTGGAAATTTCTGAAAATGAACCACGTGGTTCCAAAACATTCTTGAAGATTTGATATTTGTTACTTTTTTAATAATACCTATCGTGGATTAATCATTAAATTTAAAAATTGAATTCGGTTTACATAAATCCAAATTTAATAAGAATATACCCACTCGTTTCACCGTTGCACTTGCCACATAATATTATTTGGTTTTTAGTTAGAAACTTATATGTACATTTTAAAATAATTGAATAAACTTTTTTTTAAATAGTTGTTTTTATTAAAAAATATTATTGTTAATATCAAAAATATATTTTAGAAAGATTTCAAATTAAAAAATATTAGAGGAATAAGTCATGCTTACATGATATAGATACGCGTGAAGCATCGGAATTATAACACACGATGTTTTTGGAAAAAAATTCCGAATATTTGAAAAAAATTAAAAATATTATTGTTCACAGCAAGAATACCTATTAGTAAGTTTATAAATTAAAAAATATTAGAGAAATAAGGTATGATTACATAGAAATTTGAAATTTCTGAAAATAAGCCACGTGGTTTTTGAAAGATCTACAACCTTTCTCCACAGCGAATTATTATAACAGAAAAAAACAAGAACATAAACCAGTTCATTAATGTTTTTTGAAGTAATTTTTGAATAAAATTTCTTCGTATATTTATTAAAATTACAGTTAAAATTCTAATATTTTCGCATTATTTATGTAGACAATGTTTTTGTTATATTTTCTAAGAATTAATGAATATGTTCAAAAAGTCACTAATACTATTAAAAAATTAAAAATTCCAATTTCTGTATTATAAAAAACTTATTTCCATATTAAATTAAAGTAAAAATTAAAGTACTTCAATTGTATAATTTATTGATATGAAATAAATATATACGATCTTATAAGTAGTTGAACTTGTAATTAATAGTAACAGCCTTTGTGGCCAAGTGGTTAGAGCTGAGAACTATCAACCAGGGACGAAAATTGATGTTGGGTTCGAATTCTGTTCAGGTAAGTTTTATTTAAAAAAAATAGTATTAAAATTATGAAATTTACAAATAATTTATTTCCAGAACATTTAAAATTGGTGTAGAATTTCGTGCGATGTTATACCATTAGATAATAATTATACCATAGACGTAATACAGAATTTACATAATTTGAAAATTGTATAAAAATACTTTTTAAATTTTGCTAAAATTCATTTTTATTACGAATATAATAAATTATTTAGAAATCACATGTATATCACCAGAGAATCACAAAAGTTCGCATGAGTATAGCCAGCGTATCACAATAGCGTCACAAAATATCGCAATATCACAGTGTGATATCACTGAGGCGGACATTAATACTTGGCTGTGACATCACAGTGATATCACTGCATCAAAAATATTTGTCACAGTGATATCACAGTGATATCACTGCGTCGACTGGAGGTATTAGCAAAATTAAACTAAGTAAAATTGTGAACAAAAGCAGAAAGGAAATTCTTGTGGTCTTTATAGTTTCCGAAATACAACCTGGAATTTGTCAAATTGTAAGTATTCAGAGTTTGATGTAGACGCGAATCTGATTCGCGCATCTGACCCAAAGTTTCCTCTGTTCCAGTTCAAGCCTGATATTAAAAACTCAGGAACTCTTTTCTGAGACAAAAATAAAGAATTTAAGCAAATAAATCGGACTTATTTCCGTACAGAGCCTCTTTTTCGCGATTTAATGACTGGATAAATTAGGATTTATTTAATAATATTGCAAATATGTGATTTTTAACTACGGTTAAATTAATTAATTTACTAATAAACACAACATGAAGATCCCAAAATAAACATTGCCAACATCTTATGGGAAAAAAATTATTTTCATTGTTCAAAATTCAAGAATCCAGTTGTGAAGATATAGCTAATTTTTAAAGTGTAAGATAATAATAAGCAAAAATTAGCAACCAACTTCAAATATTATAATAGTATATTAATAAATAAGAGCGGTAATGTTTTTAATAATTATAATCCCACTTATTCAGACGCATTTTAAAGCGTACACGTAGTGTAAATTTCGGGGAGTCAAATTAACAGGAATAGAACGGGAACATCAAATTACCAAGTGTCAAAAATGCAGGAGTAAAATGATCTGTTGATCATTGAAATGTGTTTATGAAATATAATATTTGGGAAAAAGTTACACTATTGTCAATTCATTGGCCAAAAAAATTCTGAAAACTAGAATTTTCTGATGCTATCATCAGAAAACAATACTGGAAAACAATATTTAGTCACATTTTTGTACTTGACTTGACAAAAAATTGTGCACAAAAATGATTCCCAACCCGATTATCAAGTAAATAATGCGATCGCATTTACCCCGACAGGATGCTACAGTGTTTGGACTAATTTGATCAAACTTTCTATCCGGGACCAATTAGCCTTTCCGATGTTAATCCTGATACACAAATCACTTACAGAAATTTGTGATCTTGGTAGTAAAAACTCCCAAATAAAGTTCACTGAAGTTAAATAAAATGTACAATTCACAGCGATATCGACAAGTGAAATTCCCAAAGATAAGAAAAGTATCCAAAAAGAAAAGTTGTTGGATCACAAAAGCGAATATTGCATGCCTATAATAAATAAAGCTAAAATTTGGCATTGTACCCAAAAATTCCAAATTAATTTATGAAGTAATTAAATAAGCACGGTAAATCAATCACGCCAAGCCACCGTCGTGGTTATTACGATATGTTAAATCGCTTAATAGAAACGTGAACCTGTTACTCGTCATGATCATAGAACGTATAATTATCTGATATGGTGCTCGGTATTATCTCTACTGTTGTATGTAGTACATAGTACATAAATATACGGTGCGTGAATCGTAACTGTCGAGAAGGCCTCTACGAAAGCATTTGCGACATCTGGCGTAAAGTAGAGGTACTACAAAAAAGTTATAATTTATTAATGTTTGTAACAAGAAGAAATTTAGTTAAAATACTTTTTGATGTAATTTTAAATATAAATCTTCAGTCCATGGTCTAACATCCACAGCAAAATTTACGTTACATCTGCATGGCATAAAATTTGACTTGTAAAGTTGTATTTGCTATTCAAACACCAACTTTACTTGGCTTTTAAATTAAAAAATGCACTAAATAGAGCAAAACATTAGAAGCAGGTAATAAACAAATTTAAAACAGTATTAAAATAATTCAAAAACCACAAAGTCTACAAAAACAATATAGCGAGATACACGACAAAATTAAATCACATAAACAATGCTTAGAGCTTCATCGACACTATAAAAGGGGTTTTGAAGAAGGAATCTCTTATATGCTTGTTTAAACGCTATTGCACTATTCCATTTGACTTTGATGTTATTTAGAGTGTACTTGGTCCCCAAGGAAATATTTTATAGAGTCGGTTCCTAAATACTAAATTTTGCTATTTAAATTGCAAACTTTTTAAGTTAGTTCACAGTAATTTCAGGAATGTTGCCTTGTCGCAGGTTAATTTTGTTGACAGCGCAAGCGCATTAAAATGGTAAATAAAAATTTCACATGTTGTTTCAGAAAGTTATTAGATTAAAAGTATCGAAATTCACTGCCTGAATAAATCAAATGATTTACATAAACCTAACTTATCCTGTCGTCAAAGAAATGTTTCAATTCCGCATTAAATTATTAAATAATTTCAGGATGTTGCTAAGTAGTTTTACTAAATAACACTCAATAGCTACCTTCATGTAATAGGATTATTAAAAGTTGGTTCAAGAGTTTGTTATTTGTCTTTAAGGTTTTGATAGATTTAAAATTATGTTAAGAATGACTTTTGATGGATATATCCAACCGTAAATATTATTATTTAGATAAAAGAAGAAACAACACTCGAGGAAATTGGAAAACTAACTTTTTACATTTTTGCGTCGTAATTTTTATAGATCGCTATTATCTTTCAAGTCTTAGATTAAAATCTTCAAAAGCTGAAGTACTACTTATACAAGTCAACAATACATCTGTAACATGAGGAGCTGAAAGCATGACAAACATTAATGCGCATTAAGTGATTTCCTCAGTCTGTAACAACATTAGCGCGTAATTGAAACAGTAGATGCTGCTTTTAGTATCTTCGCAAAATGTGTAATGAACGAGATAGAATCCCCAGCTAAGCATCGTCTTCCTCTAATACACTTTTATGTTAGTTAACTCTTGACGTTGTTTTTATTCAATTTCGAATGAGTACAAAGCCGCAGTATTTCGACAAATTTTACTAGTATGAAGAATTACGTGTCAAGTTGAGCTTAAACTTGAGGAATCGTTAACATCTCGTGATAAACCGAACCCATTATGATATTTCACATAAATAAATTAGACACCCTCAATTAGATGACTCATATCTAATTTTCTCAAAGAAAATCGGTGTAGGGGAAGATAATTTAACGTGTGGTTTTCTTTGTCTAAAATTGCAGCCCCCTCATAGGTCTAGCGCTATTGCACTACGGCATCTGTTTACGGTCGTGATAATGAGTTTTGGCATGTACACGAGGGTAGTCGCGAAGAAAGTGTTTGCGGATATTAAATTAACCAAAAATAAGTTAGTTAAATAGTACTCCAAACATTTTAAGCCCAAAAAGTGTTGAGACTTTTTCATTGAACGTTATGGTTCGATATTTTAAAAAGCACTATCAACATCAATCACCGAACTAAGTTTCACGTTTTTGTAGTAAAAAACGTCTATCATCAACGTAATAGAAAAACCAAAAGAAAACTAAAGAATAATTCCCAAAAATGAGGCCACTACTTAAGACGTAGTTTTTCTTACACTTGACCAAATTCTCAGACTTCTAATTAACTATCAGCAAACGATTTATTATTCAACGGGAAAGCTCTTGAACTCTTAATATAAAAATTCTTCTTTTTAATAAAAATTGGGGTTGGTATTTCACTGTTGAAATTTTATTATCGAAAACTTTATTTTTGATCTTTAGTATTTAAAAAAATTTCTATAAGCAGTTATTAATTTAACCCCCCGGACTTACGAATTACAACCTCCGGAATGTTTCCGTCTTAAAAGTTAGGAAACCTCTGATTTTACCAATAAGATTTACATATTTTTAGTTTAAAAAAAACTAAGTTTAGTCGTTAAATAAATCTACGTGGTTAACTAACAATGTAAATTGGCATTTAACTGTGCTTTAAACGTACAACATGCTTTAATTTACAACCAGCGATAATCGTTACAAATTGATCATGTTTTAAACATTTTAGTTTTTAAATTTACATTTGCAAAGCAGATATCATTTTTGTTTTTGTCTTAAATAAATTGCAGTAACATTTTCTAACGTAGCGGAATATCATCTGAAATTTAATTGTATAAATTTTATATTAAAAATAATTTCTTATGGTTTTTTGTGATCTTCGCGAATTTATTGAAAATATTTGATAGCTTTATTTGAGAATTTTATTTACGATTTGTCGATATTAAACTACACTTGTAAGTTATTGATATTTTCAGGCGTTCGCATTTGATCTATTGTCTTCAGACGTATTACATAGTTCCTTCAGGAAACTGAATGTTCAACTAATTTGATTAAAATTTTAGTTAACCTACAACGAAAACGTTTTAGCCATTAGTGATAGGTCAAAACTACGGTTTAAAAAAAGTTTACAGCTAAAATTAGCAGTAAATGTATTTCATTAAAATTTCAGCATTTAAACAAAATCGGTAATTGGATTAAGTTTAGCTTGGGATTTATAGTTATTTATGTTTAACGTAGTTTACAAACCAAGATGTTACTTATTTTGTACATATATTTGTTTAAATTATTTTTGAGGGTTTTCTAATTTCGTGCAACTGACGAATTTTAATAAAGGGGTTGCAATAATGTTTTACTGCCACCCTACTTTAGTTTGGGCGCCAGATTGTATATTTATAAATCATTGCGTATATTTTCAGATGTTAAATAAGAGCGAAATTATTGTAATCTCTTTATAACTAAACCCAAATTAGTTTTAATTTGTAAATATTGTCATGTTCTGTTTATCAGAGATGAGGGGTATGACGTAATTGGGTCAATCTATTAAAGCACTCATGATTTAATTAATTAAATATAAGACCATAACAGGTAATTATTAGATTGTATCTGGATCTTCTCTGGTTGAAAGATTGTTTAACTGCTTTGCCTCAGGTATCTGGAATATGCAAACGTTAGTGAATCTAGAAATATAATATGAAATTGTGAAGGATAAAATATTGGTGGTTGTTTTGGTTAATGAAAATATGAGAAACAAATTAAATTTATTTAGTTTATTTGTTAAATTAGGATTTTACGTTAAATTTAATAAAAGTGACAATTCGTGATGTTCGTGGATGCGCGAGTTGGATAGACAATTTAGTGGGGTTTTAAAATGACAAGGGAGCAGTAAAGATTCTCAAGTGAGTCGTCGGAGAGTCAAGACGTGCGGTTTGAGTTTGAAAATTATTTTTTTTTGATTTTGGGTTTTGAGTCAGCCGTCATCGAGAAAAGACGGAATATTGATGATAGAAGAGATATTAATAAGTGATTCGTTTGGATTTGGATACCGTTTTGATATTGTTTGGAAATAAATTTGAATTTAGTCAAAAGTGGATATTGCGTTTGATCCACAAATTTATAGAAGTTTTGGGACCGCTGATATTAAATTTTTTTATGGTTATGTTTTATGGTTTTGTGAATGGTAAAATATTAAAGGAAAATTGGTTTGATTACTTACCTGTGATTGATTATACGATTTGGAGGAAGAAAAGTATCCACTGGTCGTTCCTACCTGGTTTTTTGGTTCAAGGTTCGAAGCTGATTCCAATCTTAATCTCCTATGCTTGATTACTACGACATCATATCGGCCGCATCGGTAAACTCCGGAAAAACATTCATAGTTCGGTAAGAGTTTATGTGTCGCACTAATTATTTTAATTAAATAGACAAAACGTTTAAAATTCGGGCGCGAAAATATAATTTGGGGATTTGTTGCTAATGCTTTATTTTGTTAAATTTAATTTGTTTAGGTTTAATGAAACTAATATTTTGTCTTGATAAAATTTTTATTGTGTATAATAAATAGCATTATATTTGGTTCTAATAACGTTTACGTTTAATTTAATTTATCCATAGCAGTAGTAGAGCAAAGAAAAAGCAGATACAAATTTCAATTTGGTTTAGTTATCTTTATAAGAAAGATCACTAGTTTAAGGTGACGTATATGAGTGTTTTAATTAATCTGGATGGACCCAAGTTACGACCCATATTATCGAGTCTTTCATGCATAGCTAGTCGGAGCATAATTGAATTAAGTGCCATTAATATTCCCCGCTATATAAGTCAAAATTTATGGGGTTATTCTGATAAATTCTTATAGAGGCTATAAGCTCTCGAAGCTATATAACCATGGAGATTACGTCAGTTTTATTATTAAACTGACGTAATCTCCATTATTAAATAGCTTCGAGAGCTTATAGCCTCTATAAGAATTTATCAGAATAACCCCATTAATCTGTACAGTAGCAATACATGGCAATATATATTTCAAATTTCATTTGGTAACGGTAGATTAATCAGTTGACCCTATTATTCAAACCCATAAATGCGGCCTTTACGCCGCACAATTAAGTATCAAATTAATAATAACATAAAAGTATCAAATAAGGTATACACCGGTAACTCTGCTGTCTGTAACCTATCGATTAATAATAAAAAGTTTAAGATATTTTCTATAGACAATTCAGCTTACTTAATTTTTAAATACTTAAGATTTTGCTCTAGAGTGAACCCAAACCAAGTTATTTGCCAATATTGACATTTAAAGAGATTGTGTGAATCTAATTTGTATAGTTCTAAGAAAATTACCCACTGAAGTATACGAAATACAACAAAATGCATTTTTTAATATTAAATTGACATTACAAAGTGTATTGCGCATTGGAAAAAATACACTCTGGGCGAGCCAGTTAACAAGTCAAAAATAAGCTGTATCCAATACCGAAGCAACGATGCAGATTGATTTCAAGTTCACCACAAAATCTATTTTAACGCTGATGAAGATGTAACAGTTAACTGTCACAGCTGCTGGAAATCTTGCCCGCCTCTGTCGTTAACAGAGGGGGAAGTGCTCCACTGGCAAGTGACGACATTTAAATAAGGTGTTCTGGGATTATTTAGATCTCCATGTTTTATGTTAATTCTTTGAGAAGGTATACCGCTTCCTCTGGTGAAAAAATATTCGCTAAAATAATAATCTTAAAAATTTCCAATACAACTCAAAAATAAATGCATAATTTTAAATACTAAAGGTACGATTCCTAGCGCCTAATACGTAGGCAGCTGCTACAGCATGCGAGGACTCGCCGCGTTGACCGCTATTAAATATAAAAAAAATCAAACTATCATTGACGGGAGGTTGGCAACGAGGTTTTTTAAGAACAAGCGAGAAGGTGCAAGTACACAAATAATTAAGGTCCTACAAAAAACCAATATTTTCAAATTAATTAAATACAAGTTTAACGCTACGAACCCTATTACAAGGGGGTTAGTGATTCGTGCAAGTGGTGTAACGATTATTAAAGTATTCAACCGAAGAATAAAAATTGGCGGCCGTAGCCAAATTAATGCGGTTCAGCCAATTTGGTGGTCGCGGTCCACAAATATTAAATTGAAGTTGCATCAATAGGTTCGACAAAGGTCGAAGATTGTGGGTCAAACGAAAGAAAATGGTCGTCAGTGGTTTGGGTGGATTGTCCTGAACGAGATAACTACCTTGGGTGGATTATTTGGTCACGAGCCAAGAATAAGGATCGTGCAAATACGAAAGGCTGGCTGGTTCGCCATTGCGAATTTTTACTTTAAAAGGATGTGTGTGACAACAGAAAAACTATTAGAACAAAATCTTCGACGAAACCAACGACAAAATACGGTGATATCATTGATTAATTATTTATGTTCAATCAGATTTGCGAGACGAATAATCGCCAGTAATTATTTATGTTCAATCAAATTTGCGGAGCAAATCCCCTCAGCTTTCACCCTCATATAAGTGTGTCTTTTTCAATTGTTTTAGGTCATCATCCCAAGGAGGAATAACCATTTTCCATTCCGTCCCGAAGGTCGATCGATCGCACCCAAAAGGAAATACAACATTCACCACAGAGTAAGTAATCGAAATAGATTCATTACTTACTATATGAGTGTGAAAATACCAGGTCATAAATTATTAATTACTTAATACTGTCAAATTCTCGTAATCATAACTACCAGGTCACTACGACCTCAATCAGACATTTTAAAACCGAACAAAGAACTACCATAATAGTCAAAAACCTAAACCGCTTGGTGTTGGGCATCCACGACCGACTTCGTCGAGCGATCCTACCAGGTTCAAGAAATCATATTTCAGTTCAGACGTTAGAATCGTGGTACCAGTTGATTCCGGTTTACCACCACGGTCAACCTTTGATATCATTAGTGAAGTCGAACCTCATTAAAATTAACCCCGTCAAGTCTTGTCGAAGACACGACGAGACCCGCAATCGTAGCAATAAGTTTTTCTGTTGGTTAAATATTCGTAGTTAATGGTAATAATTGTTCTCATTGAATTATACATATTTTAAATTTCTTTTGTTCATTGTTCATGGTTATAATTGTTTTGCTTGAAATATTAATGTTTAACAATCTAATGTCAGCTGTTCATGATAATTGTTTTAATTGAAGTGCTAGTTATTATATTAAAAGAGAATTTTGCCCAACAATTGTATTATTGTGCCTTTTAGTGTATACTCGAAATAGTTTTATTCAAGTTTTAATTTTGTTGAGAGGACCAAGTATCTGGGTCTACTCCCGATATCTTGTTCTCACAGCTGGCGCCCCGGTTTTGTTACGAAGGTAAGGATAAGTCACGAGAAGTATAAGCGATCCCACGAAGGTTAAAAAAAAACAATCTGAACCCCCCTGCTCTTCGACGCATGACTGAACCCTATGAGCTAGCCGTCTCGTACAGTCTATCTACGGTCAAGACAAGCGGCACTTGAGGTACAACAAGGCGATTGTGGCCACAAAGATTTCAAAGTTCCTGCTTTAGTGAGAACACGGTTGAGAATTAACTTACCTGCAATCCAGCTTTCAGCTCCTGCAAACACATCGCTAAAGTTACCAACTGCTAAAGTTAAAGAACTGAAGGAGTTATTTCCATATATTATAGATGTACGAAGTCGTTCGTATTATGAAACTTTCCATAATAAGAATTACTTTATTAGACTGAAACCAGTTTTCTGTACTTTTTTGTATATTGAATAATTGATGAACTGATTGAATTTAATATAAAATTGACGTTTTGAGGCTCTATAATGAATTTTAAATGAAACTAAAATGGGGGTTATATGACAAGCTAATAAAGTA
This sequence comes from Podabrus alpinus, assembly GCA_932274525.1. Classification (NCBI taxonomy): domain Eukaryota; kingdom Metazoa; phylum Arthropoda; class Insecta; order Coleoptera; family Cantharidae; genus Podabrus; species Podabrus alpinus. Next base: position 11,559,998 of record OW026457.1, on the reverse strand, counting down.
CAGCTCCACCAAGCTAAGAAAAGCCCTGGAGGGGCGTGTCAGGCGCTGCTAAAATTTAAAATGTATACTCAGATGAAGAAATAAGTGTATTCTAACCTAAAAAGTACTTACTAAATAATATGTTCAATTTACTAAGTAAAATGATTTATTAAATATAACTATAAAGATTTGTTCTGAAAAGAACACAAAATAGAAATAACACGAAATCGAATTACACAAAAAATCACGACAAATGTAAACACACGCAATTATTTGTAACTTTTACAACAGAATGTACTTGAGAAATAACTCAACGTTCATTGGTTCATTCAAATTTTTATCAAATTAGTTGGCATATTTGCCGCTTCCTTTCTAAGCTTGGTGGAGCTGTATCCCCTTCCATACTAAAAGGGCCAAAGTCACTAAAAACATCGCGTTTTTGAAAGTGTTTCCATTGATTTCCAATTTCCAATAATAAATTAGATTTAAAAAAATATTATGTCAACAGAAAAATTTACAGTTGTTTAAAGTTTACGTCAAAGATTTGGACGGCTTTAACCCAAAGTTATTATTTTCGACATTGGCCTTTTTAACACACTCAGCCACTGAATTGAATGTTAATTAAATTTGTGAACTTTTAGTTATAATTTTTCGGGAATGTGGATTGACTAGAAAAACAAGAGATTATTTAATTACTACAAAGGGACAAATTTTTATTTGTAAGGCAGATTTTACTTTTGAGTTCACCTATATAAAGCTTTCATCTGGAAAAACTTGTTTTCTGTTTAATATTTTTTTTCTTTTAGAAAATTCATTACAGCCCCTTGTTCTACTTCTGGTATATTTATAATATATCTCTAAAAAAGTGTAAAAGATTCAGGTACACAATTACCGAATGTAATAAACATTTAATTGTGCGCAAAAGCGTGCCCACCCCCTTCAATTTTATATCCCCCTTGTTCCATAATTGTGGCTACCATCAAATGTCGATAACATTTCTTCCATATTATAGTCTGGCATCATACCCAACATCGCCTATTGTAAATACCAAAACCTGGTATTCTGCCAACGTCGCTATGGTCATCATCCATGCAAGCTCCTTCAGCATATCATTAACCTTTATGTATCAAAATAATTCACATACCTCTTACAATTTTGAACCAACTTTTGAAAATTCCTTCTCCGATTTCTTCAGTCGCGAACTAACTTCAGGCCTTAACGAGCTGATTGCAAACATTATCCCAGGATCAAAAATTAAGGGCTTAAATTGAAAAATTATCATTGCAAGTTGTTAAGAAGATTGGAACATGTTACGGATTTTTGTAATCCATAACTTACGCTCCACCCTGTGTATCATTTGTACATGAAAGGCGCATTCTATCCGCGCCGAGGTGGGGATTTGTTCATACTGCGCAAGGGAAGGAGTCTTTGGTGAACCTTTGAATTGGCAAGACGCTTGTGTGTCCATTTTTAAAAAAGATAAGGGGTGTGAAATTTTTCACACACTTATGTTGATTGGAATTTCTATTGTGTGGCTATCGTAGACTTCTGGGTTACGAATTTAGCAGATACGAAACGTCGATGTGGTTACCGGAACACTTTTCGTTCGCGTGGACTAGTTGAGTTCGACATATCGTCGTTGATGAAAAATGGCGGATTTTTCCCTTATCAAGGCTACTTGGTCGGACCTGTGGTTTATGCTAATTTATTTGGTGAGTAACAATTATGTTGCTTAATTGTTTCATAGTGGTTTATTTCGATTGACTTATTCTATTTTATTCCGTCCATCCGGATTTGCCTAATTCAAAATCACCATTGGGCGATGTCATATTCTTTTGTTTTATATTTAATTAATATTTTTTACAATTTGGTTCTCTTTTTGTTTGGCATTTTGTTTTACAGAATGGTTGCAATTATAAGATAAGTGACAGGTTACAACTTTCTGCACTGCGTGATAAAGTTGCAATCATTATCGCACGTTCGCATATGTGGATAATGATACCAATGTATAAGTGTTATTTTTGATAAACGTAGTAATGCTACTTATTTTATATTATTACGTTTGGTAATTGCTCTTTACTTGTGTGTTATTTCCATTAATTTACATCGAACGAAGCTGGTAAAATGTATTAGCAGAAAGACTCCAATTTGATCGACATGGGTTCAAATTTCATATTTGAAATTTTATGTCCATACTTTTTTCTTGTTTTTAATTATGATTTTATGTTTTTTTATGACGGCTGCGATGTGCGACCAATGTACAGTGTGTTGCATTTCATCGAGGTCACTACTGTTTAATTTTTATTGTTGGAAGTTCGACGTGATGCCACACTTTTGTGTGATTATTATTTTTCCACTCGAACGTTTTGGTTATTTGATTTTGGGGTAGTGATTCTTGGTGGTAATGTTTGTGCCACTGTACTGAGTCTTGTCGGCTGATGTACTATTTACATACGACATTGCTTACTACATTGCCTTTCGATAATTTACCATCGTATTATTGATTTTATTTTAGTGCATTAGCAAAGCTGCTTCCTTGAGTTTCTCCGAGTTGTTTCTTGACCCGAACCGCGACCTGCCGCCGCTACAACGAGCTAGCCTATATCTAACATCAGGGCCCCACGCACAAAAAAGTAGAGAATTTATTTTCTGCGTGGACATTATCTGTTCCGAGCTATCTTCTCATTAGAGTAGTGAGGACAGATAATGTATCAAACAACATTTGTGAACTGATGTTCTGTAGCTCCTGTTATAATTTTGTCAATTTCTTACCATTTATTAATGCCTTCTTAATTTCTAACCCCTCCAACAGCGTCAGCACACGTCATTTTTCTGGATGATGTAATAACTCGATGTTGTTGTTATCCAAACCATGCCCTTCTTCTAGACAATGCGTGAGGAAACCTGTTTTCATCCTTTGACTATATTTACCTCTATGATTCTACAACCCAACCTTTGCAAACGTTGCCCAACACATAATTAATAACGCCCCAAATAAGAGGTGGCTTAGCAATTTGTGGAACGAGGGAAATAAGGCTTCGATTATTGTGTCACGAAAGATTTTGTAAATTTTAAGTTTACCTATATTTACGTATATATGGAGTGAACGGTTAAATTGCACAATTGGCTAACTAATAGCGTAGAGGTTTGTTGAATTGGTGTACACCACTTTAAACTCTTTCACAGTTCAGTGAAGCGTGATTGAAATTTCTTTGAATTTATATTTGTTTTTACAGAAACAAGGAAATAAATTTTGTGTAGTGTAGCTTTATTTTAATTGAATTTATGATTTCGCCTTACAATGTTACCAATAACTTGAAAAATTTGTTAGTTGAGGGTTAACTCAATATTTGAAACTTTAGTTTTAAGAGTATTATTGCAATAAGATAATAAAATTAACGTTAATAGCTACTATTTATGTAAAAAAATTATAAATAAGAAGTATCTTGACCTTGTGGATAATTGTTGTGAGGATTAGAAAAACCATTTCTGGTTAAGATATTATTTTTCTCGAAAAGTTGTTCACGAGATTCGAACCTTTTATAGCAACTGCTAGGGGACGTGCTAAATCATTTTTGCTTTTAATGGGAAGCATTATTTTGTGCAATATTTTATCACTACTTAATAAATCAGGGCATGAATTGAAAAAAGCCTGTAACAATCAGTTAATTTTTTTTTCAGATTCAATGGACATTTAGTTGGCGTAGTTGTGCTAATATTGACGATCACTTGGATATTAACCATAAATGTGTATTTTAACCATAAATTTGTGGTTTAGCATTTTTAGTGTTGGAGAATGCCCATCTTTCACTCTCATATTGCTAGGAGTAAAGCCAGCCGTAAGAATTAAGTTGTTACCACTTAAACTAATTCTAATTTGATGCTAAGTACCTGTTAGAGAATTATATTTAATTTGCACTGAAAAGCCTACGAATTGTAAATTCCCTTCTATGGCCATTGCGAGTCTATTTTAAAAATTAACGAAAAATAGCTAAATGAAATTTGCACTAGCTTTAATTTTTTAGCATAAACTCCTGCTAGTTACTAAAAGAAACAATTAAGCAAATCTTAATTAAACAAAATGCACCGTTTGTTAATTAGAAGTGTCTCTTGCAGCCGAACAGGAAATATTAAATTAAAAATTATGATTAGCACTTAATAAATTTAATTTGAAATAATGTAGTTGATAGTAGAAACTACATGCAGAGTAATTAATATACTAAAATTATTATTTATTACATATAATATGCACGGTGCTTTACGGGCACAACCGTATTTTGCATCTTGCTCTAAACTCCTCTCTCACTGATTTCCGTCACATCTACCACCTCCTGCTAGTCCCACGTTCTTGCATTTTCCCAGTTCCACATTTTCTTCGCTGCATGTGTCCGAACCACTTCCATCTTTTCATCTCAATTTTATCTATTATTCAACCTTCTACTTCCGTTCGCTGCTGAATATCATCGTTCCGGTTTTGTTCTAATCTGGAAACGACACATCTGCATCTCCAAAAGTCCATATCTAAGGCGGTTAGTATACTCGTGTTTACCGCCCATACCTGCGAGCCATAGGTTGATATGTTTGTGCTTTCGACAATAAAATTATTGATTTGTACATAGCCCTTTTTATTGTATTTATTATGTTGTCGTACCTTCTTCTTTTTCTTCCTCTTAATGTAGGTCCAGGACCTGTTCTTTATCAATTTATTTAATTAGTTCTATGAGCATTTTGGTTTCTCCATCTCAGGTAGCTTGCTAAGCTTGCCGTTCGATGTGCCTGCACCCTGTTATTTTGGCCTGAACCTCTCCCTTATGGGGGAGAGGCTATGTTCCAGAAGTATGTTTGAAAGAAGATCAAGTTGATAAAGTAAGGATGGAACGAGAGAACTACCACCATTGCCTTGAAAATACAAAACTTTATTAGAGTTCCGACTGCATTACAACAATTTCTTCTTCACTAAAAATGTGAAATCTTATTGCAGATGTTCATTAAAAACGGGCAAGTTTGAAAAAAAAACCTTATGACATGACATGCAAACCTCACCAAACACTGGAGAAGTTGTGGATAAAAACAATGCAACTGAGTGGATACAACACAAAATTGGCACAGGTGACGCACATAAAATTCCTGTGAAATTAAACCAAAGAAACTGAAAAATTCTGTTTTAAGAAATTGTACAATGTTACAAAAGGATTATTTCGCCAACTTTTGTTTTAAAATTGATCATATAGAGAGGAACAAAACAACAACACAACTTGGAATAAATATTCATAATGTCGAACAAGATATTAATAATTTTGAAGCGTAGCCATGATGACATTTGGCACGCTACACTTTTGTTACACGAAGTTCTAGCTTTTCAGACAGTTGCGGTTGCATGAGACGAGATATGGTACCCGTGAGTCGAGTACATAAAAATGAATATCTCTTCTGTAAATTAATCTATATACTATAAGGACCCCGCATATTTCGTCCAAAATTTGACTTTAACTGCTTCCTTTAAGTAGTCTTGGAATTTCCTAACTTTGTATTTTTAAGTGAATTGATTATTCCCTAAAACAACTGTTATTGCACACATTCCTTCAAGTATTGTAAAATTAAAATTTCAGGAATTTACAACCTGCCGTGACAAAATATTTTATTCTACAGATAAATTCGAGTAGTTACACGTAAATGTGCCAGGTCTTGTTTAGGAAATTCAAATAAAATTTAACAAAACAAACTTATTTCAAATGCATTTAATTAAAATTCGGAGTTTTATTTTCAGTTTTCGTTCCGTTTGAATTAACAACATAAAAAGGTTTTTAGTAAGCTTTCATGATGATATAAATAAAGACTTTAATGGTTGAAGATGAAATTAATGCAGTAATCGTATGTGTAGAACCCTCTAAATGCTGAGTTAGGGTTGGTTCAATTAGGGCATTTGAAGGTATTGGTTTTAGCACATTACGACTTAATAGGTTAGTAATAAACTGTTAATGTTTCTTAAGGGCATTAAGTTTTTTAAATTAAATTTGATTGGTGTTTTTGATTTTACTTAATCCCCTCTTATAGTCTTATATAAATCTAGTACTTTAAGCAGTGCTCAATTTTTTTAGTTAAACTTAGCTTAAATACTAAGTGAGCTATACTTTTAATGTATTAAAATTGTTTGCAGACTTACTTTATATTTCGGCCAACGAAACGCTAATAGGTTAATAATTCTTGCAATGTTCAGAGAAACTTGAAGCTTTTTATTAGGTAGAACCTATTAAGATGTGCTTAATAAAATTTTTAATACTTAATCAAATATTAACTACAAAATTAGCTGGATTAATTTAAACGTAAATGTTTTTAGAATCAGCGTTGAGCTAATTTCAAAATTTTAGTATTCCTTTAATCGAAAAATTATTTTTTAAGGCGTGTTAAACTAAACTTGTAATATTTGAATTATTATAAATTTATCTTAAACACTTTGAAGTAATTAAATACAAAATTTACTGATTAATTATCCTATACACATTATTGGTTATAAATTAATAATTGCTTCATTAAACTTTTCAAACGAGTAAAATAACACACTTAACTTAATAAATTTCTGTGTTACATGTTACACCACACTACCTCTCAAATTATTAGAAAATTTTGTACACAATATAATTATCAAATTACGTTCAGGGAGGGATATAATGAGGGCGACAGTGCGTTGTCAAACCTCTTAATTTCATACATTGTGACGTTTGTCATTACGGTCAACCGTGTATAAATAATTTATTTTATTTCGTTCGATCCGCTGCAACAATTAAAATTCTTTAGTAGTATCGATAAATTTCGTATGACAATAATTTTCAATAATTCATTTATAGATATCCATTTATTTGTAGGGTTGGTTAATAAATTTCAATTCACATTTACCTATTTCATTAAATTAATTTCCAAGTTTATTATTGTGCTACAATATAAATACTAATTCTGTATTTCCCCTTAGTAGGTGGATAGGGACCGATGCCGTTTGTTTTATTTAATTTTAGGCTTCCATACAAAGTATAACAAGAAGCCTTATGATCTGGCTCCGTGTCCGTCTGTCTGTCCGTTCGCATAATTCAAAATCATACAGAGCGTTTCAAATCGTGTTGGAAATACTCTGTGTGTATAGAGGTCTAAGAACTGGGTAGCCAGTGCGCTACTTTTAGGCTTCTATACAAAGTATAACAAGAAGCCCTATTTAGGCTTCTATACAAGGTATAGAAAGAAGCCTTATGATATGACTCCGCGTCTGTCCGTCTGTCTGTCCGCATAATTCAAATCTAATCAGAACCTACGAAATTGACCAAATATAAGTTATATTTTATTTACATAATTTTTCACCTATATAATTTAAATACGTTGATCCGTTGATACGTTGATCTGTTGATACGTTGATCAGTTGATACGTTTTTTTCAATGCAGACGAAATATAAGTTATATTTTATTCACATAATTTTTTACCTATATAGGAAATTTAAATACGTTGATACGTTGATCCGTTGATACGTTGATACGTTGATCCGTTGATACGTTGATCGATCTGTTGATACGTTGATCCGTTGATCTGTTGATACGTTGATCCTTTGATTCGTTGATCCTTTGATCCGTTGATCCTTTGATCAGTTAAGACGTTGATACCTTAAGACGTTGATACCCTAATAAGAAGTTATCTCGAAAAATTTAATTTGTGCAGATTATCGAATTATCTGATGTTACATTATAAATATTATGTCCATCAAAAATAACTAGCAACAACAACTTTTCACACCAGAAAGGTAGCTGTATAGAAGCCTATTAGGAACTGCCGCAAAAGCGAGTTCCACCTTGTTTATACTTTGAATCTTAGAATGCCACTGTAAGTCGATTTTGTTTTATTTGATGTTTATATTAAAGATTTAAAACCGAACAATTATTCGCTTTCATCTTCTGTAAGAAGCTATCGGATTCATCAATTTTATAATAAATAATCATCGATGAAACCGGATTGTGACGATGATGCAAATAAAACGTCGAAACACATTTTTATTGCTTGTGGGAAAAGAAATGACTTTGTTATACGGACTTAGATCACAAATATGTTTGTAATTATTTTGTACTAGACGGGTTCGATTGTTACGAAATACCAGGTGCAATGAATTTATGGAGTCAACTGCGGTTGTAGCTACGATGACAAATTAAAACCCATCGGTACAAAATTTTATTCAAGTTACATTGTTGCAATAATGAAAAAGGATATTGGTTCATTATTTATTTAGGTAATTATGCCAATAAACTGGTTTTTGTGTGCAAATTAATTAAAATAATAATTATGTGTGAATAATTATCAGAGATTTGATTATATTATGTACAACATTTGACCGAAAGCGATTTTTAGGTGTTTGCAAATGTGATAAAATAAAAATTCGCTAGTACAACTCTTTTGTGAAATATAACACATTAATCATAGAAGTTTATAGTAAAAATGTTGCAGTAAATTACAAAACTATTGCACAAGTATTTGTGTTCAATGAAACTTGTAAATTATGGTTTTAAATTTGTCTTAATTTATTTTCAAGCCAAATATAATGAATGAACAGACAGTGCTATACGTTTTATAGTAAACGGTGTTACGTTATTGCATCGGAAACAAAGCAATTTAAAATTTAAAAAAACTACTACAAAGTTAACGTTTAAAATGATCGAAGCATTAAATAATATTTATTATATCTACTTCTACTCGTAGAATATAATTTACCTTTTAAGCGACATACATATTTAAAGTGCGACCCTGTACAAATAACTAAAATTTATCATTGATCGCGAATTTAATATTTTCTAAAACTGAATTTTTAATAATTTATAAATATTAATTTATAAGTTTATTTAATAAATTTCCATTCATATTTAATTATTGATTTTCAAGTTCATTGTACTACCTAGTGAAATTTAATCTTGTAAATCCCCGTCTTACGTCAACCGGAATGTTATAACAGGTTTTGTTTCGTTTAATTTATATTGTTAGAACCTTGAGCCAAATAAAAATTTGTTTCTGAAGAGCTCGAATTCAAATCGGAACCATTATTTTCCTTACATTGATATTTTTACTTGAAGTATTAAATTTTGTAATTCCCATTTAATTTGGTTATGTATAATCGCATGTGGTTATTTAACATTATCATTTGTATAATTGACTTTAAGCCGCTTTTTGACCCTAATTCCAAGATAAGTTTCTAACGAATGCCACTGTAAGTCGGTTTTGTTTTATTTGTTGTTTTCAAATTTTTATTGTTCGTCTTTAACATTTGTAAGAATCTAAGAGATTCAACAACTTTTCTTGATAATCACCTGTTGTAGGTATCATACCACTACCTCTTGAAGAATTTACATGTACTATCACTATGTTACTGACGTATTGCTATGATTTAAAATGACCCCACACAACACAAATAGTTGCAAAATTGAAATAATTATGATATTCAGGAAAATTAAGCTAATTTTAGATTTAACAGATAAACACATCCAACTCTATTTCAGATATTGTAGACTTAATAAGATCTTTAAAGATGAGAAAGCTATATCAAAACCTGCTAAATACATTAAATTTGAAGGTGAACAAGTCAAAATCTTCTCATAAGATGCTTTATCTTAGAAATGATGAAATTTACACATAATTTGTTATCTAAAAAACATAACCTCCACGTTTATATACTTTGAATAGATAAATCTCTTTGAATAACTTGTTATATGAAAATCTGTTTATAACCAAAATTCTATTATGTCTAATTGTGTATGATGATCATAAATTAATGTCCAAAAATTGTAAAAAGGTACATAAGGGTGAAAATTCAATAAAGGTTGATAAGTGAAACGTGATAGCAAAAATGGTCAAATGTACTTCTTCAAATGGCTACCAAATCAACTACTGGTGATGTAATTCAACTGGAAAGCATCGGATAAGTAATCTTTTCAAATATGGATCCAACCCTGGAAATTACATAAAATTTCATTAAAATAAAAATCACAAAAAGGAACAAATTTGACTCACAAATTGTTGAAATCGTCTCAAATTGGTAATTTGCGCAAGCAAAGTTAGTTGAATTTGAACTCAATGGTCGTATTGCAACGTGATCCAAGAATTCTATAATTTGGTCGATAAAAACATCAAAGATGGCAAACTTAGTTGCAACTTCTAAAAATGAAAAATGTTAATTATCAACTCAACTCACAAATATCCGAGGATTATATAATTTAAAACTACTTACCGGCATACAATTTAGTTGAACAACACAATTGGAAAGTTAAATTTGGATAATTACTGCTACCACAACACAATCTAAAGAAGAGCAAATATAGCGCGTGTTTCATCACCATATTCAACCGCATCCAGTGTGAGTTTCGTCAACTTACAACATCTGACAAATGGAAGTGTCTACTGTGCAGTGTTTTGCGTGATAAAGTGTTTTTCTACGCAGACTTATATAAAAGTCCGGATTATAAATTCAAAAGGTATTTGAAAACATTTATTATTTTTTATTAACTTTTGGCCTTCAGCATTTTACGTACAGGATGCTGGGAAAAGACCGTAAAAGGTGAATTTTCGGCTACCCTACTTTAAAAATATTTCATAACAAAACATTATTTTCTTTTATTTACGCTTTACCAAAAGCAACCATATTATTATTAAAAACATTTAACCCGTTTGGATAACGGAAAGACTTAAATTTATTTAAGCATTTAGAAGAGCAGAAGAAGGAATAGGATCTCCATTCAACATTTTTGATTATTTGCAAAACATTCTGGTGACGGATATGATATCTGTGTATTTTGTTAAATTGATTATTTGCGCATTGCGACATTATTGAATATAAAAATCATTTCTAAATTACTGCAATCTTTTATTATTATTATCAAACATTTACAGGTCAGTATTCAAAATTTTAAAGATCATTCAGGATATAAAGAAGTGGATCGTTTATCTGATAAAAACAATTAAGCATTTTTACTCAAAGTCATTAAGTATTTTTCAATCATTAAAAACAAAATTTTCAACTTAATAAGCAACTTCCCCTAATTAATCTTAATACCTGCAATACTTTGAGAGAGCCTCAGACTGATCTAAACAAGAGAGACGAGTTGGTGAACTCTCTAATTAAATTTTGGCACGCGAATTAAATCATTTACAATTTTTTATATATTTTTCATTCATCTGAATGTTGCGCTCTTCCTCATTGGTTCCGTCTTGAGTATTGGTTGGCATGTTTTTATAAAGATTTTCAAAGTGCAGTTTCCACCTCCAGAAAAGTGGAAACTGCACTTTGAAAATCTTTATAAAAACATGCCAACCAATACTCAAGACGGAACCAATGAGGAAGAGCGCAACACCCAGGAAACCTTCAGGATATCAACTGAAGATATAGAACGGGCAATAACAAAATTGAAAAACAGAAAATTCCCTGGAATTGACAACATCAGTAATGAGATGATAAAATATGGTGGAAGTACTCTAGCGAAGGAAATACATACCCTAATATTTGAAAAAATTATAGAAAGTGGGAAAATACCAAAACAATGGAAGGATAGCATAACCATCCCCATATTCAAAAAGGGGGAGAAGACAAACCCCGAAAATTACCGGGGAATATGCCTATTAAGTTCTATACAAAAACTACTCACAAAAATTATATCGGGCGAGATCGTTAAACACGGTATCAGTGAAGAGCAACAAGGATTTCGACAGAATCGGTCCACCATGGATGCAATATTCGTACTCAGGCAGATAACAGAGAAGGCTGTAGAATTTAACAAACCAGCTTTTATGTGCTTTATAGATCTCTCCCAGGCTTTTGACAGCGTAAAATTGTCAGATGTAGTCAAAATTCTAAAGCAGAAGGATGTAAACCCAAGAATTATAACCATTATCGAAGATTTGAATACGGGCATCAGCACCAAAATTAGAGTCAATAACAAAATGTCCGAAAACGTCCCCGTGAAAACAAGAATTAGACAAGGCGATAGCCTGAGCCCCATCCTCTTTAACCTAATAATGCATGAAATCATAAAGGAAGTGAAAACAGCCGGTAGTGGTTATAGAATGGGAACGGGTGAAATTAGAATGGTTTGCTATGCGGATGACGCGGTTATTGTGGCGGAAGACGAAGACAACCTCCAAAGACTACTCTATAAATTCGAACGAACAGCAGAAGAATTTAATATGAAGATCTCCAACGAAAAAACAAAATCGCTGACTATCGCTAGAGACCCTGTAAGATGCAAATTAATGGCGAATGATAAAATCATCGAACAAGTCATGCACTTTAACTACTTGGGCGCAAACATAACAGCTAATCGCAATCTATACAATGAGGTAAAATCTCAAACTCACAAAGCGTCAGCTATATCAGGATTCTTGAGAGATATCATATGGCGGAACAAATACATGAGCAGGGGGAGCAAGGTCAGGATATACAAGACATGCGTAAGACCCATCATGATATACAGTGCGGAGACAAGGGCGGAGACAACGAAGACGAAGCAACTTATGAGAACGGTGGAGATGAAAAGTCTACGCGCAATAGCTGGCTATACATTATTCGATAGAAAGAGAAGCAAAGAAATAAGAGATGAATGTGAGATAGATGATATAGTGAGATGGACAAGGGGTAGAAGAAGACAATGGAGGGACCATGTGAGGAGAATGGCGGAAGACCAAAAGTGGCTATGTTGGGAAAGCCAAATACCACGAGACCACCGGGAAGACCGCCAAAGCGATGGCATGAAAGCTGGACATCGATATCCCAGGAACGACAGAACTAGGTACCATGTTGGGAAATATAGGACGTAGTCCTAAAATAAGAAGAAGAACAAGAGAAGATCTGAATGTGGCGCCCAACTTAAAAGACGTGTCTAAATTTAAATACAAGGGAGATCATAGCAGTATGTACCTACTGCAATTTGTGTGCGGCTTGTCGCTATGTATAATGGTAAGCATATTCTGTAAGTCGACATTAAATTGAGATCACACGATCGAATAGAAATTATTCGTAAATGGTATTTCATAATACCACTTGATCGAATTTCGATTGCAAGAATCAACACGCACACCCGATAGTAATGCAATTCAACGAGCTTGTTGCAATGGAAAACCAGATTCATAACCGTAATCGTAATAGCGGCGTTTTTTAAAATTAGTATTTAATAACTAGTATAATAATTATTTAGTTAAAAATGTAATAGACATGAATTTAAATGTTGGTCTAATAGTGGATTTACATTTCGTCAATTCTCTGGTGAATATGAAATCAAAAAAAGAATACTTTTTTGATTTAGCTTTGCGCAGGGATGAGGAAATCTCGTACGAGACGCCGGCTAAACCTCACCCCAAACCACGACCCCGGAGTCACTTTCTAGGGTGACTAGGAGGCACAGGCGCTTGGTTCTCCATGTGCCCCTCCTGGCTTCCTCGGAGGCCCCCACGATGACTTTTAGAGCATCTATTGTTTATCTGCCGCTACAGAAGCCGAACTGGTTGTCGCTGAGGTCGCCGCTTCTAATTATGTTCTCTTTCAGGTAGTTTAGAACCATCAGCCTCTCGAAGACTTTGCCGGTATGGTCCAGCAGGCAAATAGGCAAAGAGCTGGGCTCTTTCACTGGCTTGTTCACCTTGCGGATCAGGACCAGCCTGGCCGTTTTCCACTTTGCCGGGGATTGACCCGAATAGAGGCAGTTGTTGAAGTCAATTTTATTTTGAATTTTGAAAACAATTTTGATTGTTGGTTCAAAATTACTCTAAGTGAATAATCAACCAAACCACTCGTGCTACTCCCTCGTGAAACACCCTTGAAAAAGTTTGTCGTCGAGAAATATTCGAATATTTTCTTTTCCCTGGTGCTGTTACACTCGGTATTACGTAATCAAAGACTCGAGTGAAGAGTCGTTGCAATTCTTTTACAGAACTCAAAAACTTCTTGCGTGGTTCATGTAAAGTCCTAGTTTATGATAAAAATTCTTCGATTATTACCGATAATAAGTTTTTGATTTCTCGTAACTAACAAAAAGTTTCCACCAAAGCAAAGTCCCCAATTACAAACGTAAACAAACAAAATAAGCTTTCTTTATATTGTATAAAATTTAATTAATATCTACTTTGGAACTAAATTTGGAAACCAAAATTGAAGTAAAAAATATAATACTTATTAGGGGCTGGATAACAGATTATGGATAACGACAAAGGGAACAATAAGAAAAGTAAACCAACAAACAATTTACCTTACGAAAATTTCACGCAATAAACCTTAACTTATAAATGCAATTTAATAAATTTGTTATAAAAATAATAACAATTAGGTATTATAAATTATTATTATGAATAAATTTTAAGATAAATTATTTCCGACTGCCAATTTCAATTTCAGAAATTATTGTCCCCGTACAAATTTATGAAAACTTTGTCAAGCCTTTTATAAAATTCAACAATCACGAACTGTGTCAAATGTTTGGTACGAAATTTATCTATGAAATATAAATTGTAAGCAACTATGAGCCAATGCAATTTTGTTAGACTTAATGTTAAATAACTAATTTTCATAGAATTTTAAATCATTATTTAAGTTAAATGTATGTTATCCTTAAATGAGATTAGTGCAATCGGCCCTGAGATTAAAGATTTCAAGAGTTTAAATAATTTTAAGGTCCCCAGTTCTGTAGCAATTACTTATTTGGTTCCTTTGATTTTAATATCTAAGTTGTTGAAATCCGTTGTCATTTTAATTTATCAGTTAATTAGCCATTACTATATTCCAAATTTCAGATAATTATTTTTATAACCCGTTAAATTTAATTAACCAATGGAACATGCTAATAGAAATAATGCGTTAATTTTAACGCCTTGTTAAATGTTTCATGGAACCAAACGGATCTTTTCATCTTTATGTATTAGCTCCAGTTAAACTTGTAGACAGTTAACTTATATTTAAACTTTAATAACATTTATTGGTTTATGAGCAGTGAATTAATAATTTGCATTTTAGAGGTAAAATGTAAAATAGAAGACTGGAATTAAACAAAAGGCGTGATTTGGAATACGAGTGTTTTGTTAAAGCCGTGAAATTGTGGGGGATACCACAAATACAACGAAAAGGAAAATTTTCTGAAAAACCGAGCAGTGTGAAAATTGTAGGTTAGGTGGTGAAAATTGAGTTTTGATATTATAATAGTAACTAGGGGGGCTCCGCCCCCCTGGCCGCCTTCGGCGGCCCAACCCCCTTGGGCCGCTTCGCAGCCCAATATTCCCGGCCGGTTTACGGTTGAACCACCCCCATTGGATTTTGGATTTCGGGGGAGGGGGAGTGGCAAGTATTAACCTGCACGCACTTAGGCCACTCTACCGGACCCATTGTACTGCTTCCACTTTGTTGCTCACCCCCAGCCTGACCCACAATGTCGACACTGCTAAGTATGACCGCAGCCGTTAGGCGGTCTCTCGCCCTCACCACCGACCAAAACTCCCCAACAATGGCCGGCACCACGAACCAGGGACGTCCGTTCGATGACCGAGTTCTGAGAAGTTCCGCGATTGCGTAGTCGATGGGGAGTAGGGGTGATTTTTTTTTTACCCTGTTTGACATATTAGATCAGCTCAAATCAGGGGGACCGCCGGTTTAACGTGCCCTCCGAAGCACGAAGACGGTTCATTGGAGGAAAGAAAGTCCGAAAGAAAATTGACTCCTACTGGACTCGAACCAATGCCTTTAGCATCAGTAGTCGATTGCTCTAACTACTCGGCCAATGACCTTCTTGGCCACCCCCATTTCGCCACCTCGTAATTCCATATAAATGAGAAATCTTGCGAGTTATAAAACTTCTTTCCATACGACATTTTTTTGTTATGTCGCTTGTACTTTGAATTTGTATTCCATCCTTTGCTCAACATCTTGATAATGCTACATATAACTGTCCGTAACTAAACAAAGGCCTATCGATATTTATACCAACTTTGTCAAAGCTCTGCCCTTGACATTTATTTATAGTTATAGCGAATGCCAACACTATCGGAAATTGTCGTCTATGTAGTACAAATGGTAATCCGCTTGCAGATGTATCGCCAGTATCCAATTTGGATCCTGGCGATAATTTGGACAGTTTAACTTTTCCATTATGACAAAAACTTTTCTTGCAAAATTCATTTTTCCAAAAAATAGCATCACAATTTGAACATTTCTCGGTCATTTCACCCGCATCATGAGGAGTTACGATTCCAAAACAGTGACCAGATCTGTCGATGATCGCTGTAGCGCTCTTCTTTTTGTGCTTCTTTCAGTTGAAGGTTTTGCTGGTGGTTTTAATGTTGAAGGTTCTTGTTCCTCTTGTAGTTGTACCGATTCTAAAACAGTGGCCAGATCTGTCGATGGTTGCTGTAGCGCTCTTCGTTTTCTGTTTCTTTCGGTTGAAGTTTTTGCTGGTGGGTTTGATGTTGAAGGTTCTTGTTCCTCTTGTAATTGTACCGATTCTAAAACAGTAGCCAGATCTGTCGATGGTTGCTGTAGCGTTCTTCTTTTTCTGCTTCTTTCAGTTGAAGTTGTTGCTGGTGGTCTTGATTGTTGAAGGTTCTTATTTCTCTTGTAGTTGTTGCTGTCGAGTTTTGTGTTTTCTCGAACGTTCAGTAGATGTTTTTCGTCTTTTTTTTCTTTCTGTGTACTTTCAGTATCTGAGGATGTATCCCGTTGTGGTCGCACTCCTTTGTTTGCTTTTATTCCATCTGTTCTTAGAATTAAAGAAGCTCCGCTAATTATAATAGTCGGAAAACGTAAAATCCTTTTTTGGTTAAAGATAACTTTTAAATGAGTCCTCATCTCTAGCCGAAACTATGTATTAACCGTCAGGATCTCATTAAATTTTGTGATATGATCAAAGTTGACAGGTAATGATTAGATGTTAACTCTCGAACAGCTATTGAATTTAATGGTAGTAATTTTTGGACAATAGTATTAAATTATTTTTTACTTCAATTACTTTTATAGTACTTAATTCTCCAAATTGTGATCGTGATAGTACAACTTCTTTAACTTACTTATTAATATATAGGCATCAACGTCCTATATATAGGCTATAATCCGATGATACGGTGATCCGATGATCCAATGATGCGATGAAAGCATTAGTCTGATTACGGGTCAGATAATCCGTACTCTTTTACTTCATATAAGTAAAACATAAAACTCTATGTGCAAACTTTTTATGGAACGTTTTTGAATAACAATTTTAAATCAAATTAATGATTGGTTCTTTTTTTTAACCAATAGCCAATGAAATTGCAAAACGTTTTATGGAACCTTATATTTTAAAACGAAGAAAATCTTGGAGAACTACCTTTTTAAATTAATAAATCGATGTTTACCAATTTTGGTTTTTAATTTATATTGCATTCCCTTTGACTTATATAATAGAATTTTTTATTGGTTGTCAGATTATCCTATTATCGAAAACGTTGCATATAATCGTTGCATGAAATCGTTGCATAAAAACGTTGCATAAAAGCGTTGCATTAAAACCCTTATCTTTTTATATATATAGAGTAGATTCGAATATCTCTGAGGGGTAGACCCGGATCTTCGTATTGTCGCTGTTGTATTGGAAACCCAACAAACATCCGGAAATAGATAGAATAATAGAAACAACAATATTACAAGAACTAATACCGAAAGCAAGATTGGTTGCCTAAGTATAATTAAATAAAAATAAATGAGTAAAGATAAATACAGCAGAGACAGAGCTAATAGCTTACCATCGGTAAGGGATCATTTCAAGCGGAAAATAGAGGAGCTAGATCTGAGTAGGGAGGAGGAGGTGTTCCAGAGAAGTAAGATAAAACCCAAGTCGCCAAACAAAGTAGTCGAAGCTGTGAACCAAGAAGAAAACATGGAAGATTTAAAGGGGATGATAGCAGCATTGGCAAAGATGATAAATGATGGTTTCCAGGAAAGTAAAAGAGAAAGAAATGAAATAAAAGAAAAACTTGAATCCATTGAAAAATACTGGAATAACAAAATACGCGAAATGGAGCAAGTGATTGGAGAGTTAACAGTAAAAGCTAGTAAACAGGACGAAAGAATGGCAGCCCTGGAGGATCAATTGGAGAAATATGAAAGGGAAAAAAAGAAAGAAAACATAATTATAAAAAATCTAGCCATAGATGGACAAGAAGTAACCCCTGGGAAGATAGAGGACTTCTTTAATCATAAGATGCAGATACGGGTCGAAGTTGCGGATGCTTTCAAGGTGGGAAGAATTGCAGAACTACACTTTAAACCTATGGGTGGTAGAATGTCATACCTGAGAATTAAAATGAAGCCTAATAACTTATCAATAATAAACGTATACGCACCGACGGAAGAAGGAGGAGAGGATGAGAAAGATCAGTTCTACCACGACCTGGAACAACTACATAACATGGTGCCAGTACATGATACCACAATCATAATGGGCGACTTTAACGCAAATATTAGAAAGGAGAAGCATGTAGAGGACATAGCCGGTAAAACTACAATACACATGACTACAAATGACAACGGAGATAGGCTGTGTAACTTATCAACATCTCTTAACATGATTTCAGTAGCACAAAATTCAAGCATAAAAAATTCACAAAGTTACATGGATGTGGCCGGGATGCAGTAACGAGGAAGGAAACCAGATTGATCATGTACTGGTGACAAGAAGACGAGCTACATCTATAAGAGACGTGAGGTCATATAGAGGTGCCAACGCTAATACGGATCATTTCCTGGTGGTCGCAGAAATCAAACAGAAAACGATGATAGAAGATATGAAACATGAGGTGAGGAAGACAATAGCAATTGAAAAACTTAACAGTGAAGGAAACAAGACAAAATATGAAGACAGAGTGACAAAAGAATTAGAAAGTAAGGAAGATAGTAATAATATAAATGTGACATGGAGCAGTATAACAGAAAGCCTCAAACAAAGTGCAAAAGAAATACTGGGATACAAATGGAAAGGAATATGGAAGGCATGGTTTGACGAGGAATGCGAAGAAATGAACAAATCCAAAAAAGAAACAAGAAATAAATGGCTAAGAACCAACGAACAGGAACACTACGCTGAATACCAAAGAAAACGACTGGAAGCACATAAACTCTACAAGCGTAAGAAGAATGAATGGATTGACGAGAAAATGAGAGAGATAGAGACAAGTGGAGTAAATAACAATACAAGGACCTTCTTTAAACAAATCAAGAATACAAAAATGACATACATGATAAAAGACAGAGGAATGAAAAATGAAGAAGGAGTACTCAAAAACGGAAATGAAGAGGTTAAGGAAATATGGGAGAATCACTTCAGAAAGCTACTGAATACGATACAAACAGAAATAAGAGAATAAGAATAGATAGAAGACACACTGACAGAAGATGAAATAGAAGAACCAACAAACGAGGAAATCATGAAAACAATCAAAAAGTTAAAGAACCGAAAAGCTCCTGTCTCCGATGAAATTGTGGCGGAAATGATCAAGAATGGAGGGGAAAAAGTACAGACTGAAATTTGCAAACTGATAAGACAGATATGGAAAGAAGAAGACATGCCAGATAAATGGAAAGAAGGAATCATCGTGACGATCAAAAAGAAAGGAAGCGCAGACGAATGCAACAGTTATCGAGGCATTACACTTCTGAATAGTGTGTACAAGGTACTGTCGACAATCATACATAATCGTCTTATAGAACATACACGCGAAATAGTTGGAGATTATCAGTTTGGGTTCAAGAGAGGAAAGTCAATAATAGATGCTCTACACATAATTAAATAGATACAAGAGAAAACGCAAGAACACGGAATAAACATACACATGCTGTTTGTAGACTTTCCACAGGCGTTCGATACGGTGAACAGATACCGCCTAAAAAATATCATGAAGGAATTCAAAATACCACCTAAACTAATAAGGATGATCTCGATGACCATGGACAAATCAAGAGCCACAGTAAGAACGAGTGCTGGAGAGACAAACAGCTTCGAGGTGAACGGAGGAGTGAGACAGGGGGACGCCTTGTCGGCGACGCTGTTTAACATTGCACTAGAGAAGATAATCAGAAGCACTGGGTGTACGGGTACAATAATTAATAGGGAAAGTCAAGTGATTGCCTACGCCGATGATGTTGTTATTGTGTCTAGCACAAAGGAAGGATTAATAAATATATTGAGAAACATAAAAAGAGAGGCACAGAGTATGGGACTCGGCATTAACCAAACTAAAACAAAATAGATGGTATGCACAAGAGATAAACACGATGCCTGACCTGATTTAATAATTGACGACAACGTATTCCAACAAGTACAAGACTTTAAATATCTTGGAGTGCCAATTGATAGCGGAAATAACAGAAACGCGGAAGTAAAAGCAAAAATACAAGCAGACAATAGAGCGTATTACGCAAACAAGCACTTATTAAGGGATAGACAAATATCAAAAAGATCCAAAGTAAAGATATTCAAATCATTAATAAGACCTGTGGCTACCTACGCGGCTGAAGTCATGTGTATGACAAGAAAGGAAGAAAGTGAATTTAGGGTGTTTGAGAGAAAAGTATTGAGAACGATACTGGGATTCAAACGAGTTAACGGAGAATACCGAATTCGAACAAACGCAGAAATCCTCGAAGAAATGCATGGTAAAGACATCGTGAGGTTCATCAAGTCGCTGAGACTAAGATGGTGAGGACACGTGATGAGAACTAATAGAGGAGAAATATCGAGAGCTATAATGGAATGGAAACCCGACAAGGAACGTTACAGAGGAAGACCAAAAATGAGATGGAGCGATGGAGTGATGGAAGACCTGGAGAGGATGAGCGAAAGTGAATGAGCGAAAGAGAATGGAAACAAAAAGTCATGGAACGAGCAGAATGGAGAAAAATTGTACAGAGTGCTAGAACACATAAGGACCTATAAGTGTTTAATTGTAATTATGAGGACTAATCCACCTCAATAAACGGAATTTGTAAGTACGTAAAGGACAGCTAAATTCTATTATAAAGAATGTAATGATATTAAATAAAAAAATAATAACATTTATTGAAAAAATTTCTTTAATAAGATTAGAAAGTTTGCACTCTGAGAAAGCCCAGGTCTTTTATAGGAAACGAATTTAAGAAACGAAAATAAACCTCAGGCTTATTATAAAGCAAATTTAAAGGAAGGGAAGACGACGGTCATGACTTGCAATGTTAGCGAAATCAACTGCTAATGGAAGATTCCCCGGTTCGACTCCGGGTACGGTCTAAAATTTCTTGACCATCTTCCGTACTTCGGAGGGTACGTAAAGCCATAGGTCCCCCTATGTTAATGATTTGCCCCAATTAGAAAAAAACAGGGTGCAAGCATATCGTAAAGCAAGCTTAGCAAGCTACGTAAGATATGAAAACCAAATATTCATAGAACTAATTATGTAAATTAGTAAATAACAGGTCATATACCAATATATTAATAGGAAGAAGAAGAGGAAGAAGCGATATTATGAATTTAATGAACCCCTTCAACACGAAATCTGTCTATATCCGCCCTTGAAACAAACAAATATAGCAACCAAATTAAATAAAAGTGCTTAATAAAAATACAAAAGATTAAATTAATTTTTTTTTGATGAAGATATGTTGGAATTGGTGGAACGGCATTTTCGGAACTTTGTTTACGCTGACGCTGTGGAGTTCTGCACATTGATGTCATCTTAGGAAGTGTCTCAGAGTTAATTTCTAACGGATGTTTGCTATTTTGACAAACCACGGTGAAATAAAATAGTTAAGTACCTATTTGTTTTTTTTTAATTCAAATTCTAAGGAATTACAATATTTCCAATGATTTTCAAGGAATTCCTAGAATTATAAAAAGATTTTCAACGATTAATAACGGTTTACAAGAAATTTCAAATCATTACTGTACGTACATAATGATTTAGGGATAGACCCTTCGGAAAATCCATTGTCAGACTCAAAATCAAATATTCATCTCCAAATGACTCGAAATTTTCATTCAAACAAAAAATTAATAAGTATGTGGTTTTTAGTACATAGATAAATCAAAATGTTTAAAAAATAACCTAGGCGTCAAAATAAAATAATTTAACTGCAAAAGACTGAAAAGAAGTTGGAAAACTAATGAAGAAAGTAAAATTAAAAACTGAAAAATAACGTAAAGAATAAACTAATTTACAGAATCAATAATGAAAACAAATTTCGAGTGACCTTTCGATTCGAAATTTTAAACGAAGAAGCAGCAGATTAACCAGAATATGAGTTTTATTATTGTGCTATCATCGAGAGGCTTGTAGATGGAGAACCCCTTGTTAAAAACATGGTGAGTGTAATTCAGCAGACTTCCCCTACATAAAAACTGATGAACTCCATCAGGGTGTGAAAATGAATTATTGAAAATTATTTTTATAGCAATGA
This sequence comes from Podabrus alpinus, assembly GCA_932274525.1. Lineage (NCBI taxonomy): Eukaryota > Metazoa > Arthropoda > Insecta > Coleoptera > Cantharidae > Podabrus > Podabrus alpinus. The sequence goes on along the minus strand of OW026457.1, from coordinate 11,537,571 downwards.
CAAAGAGATTTACATTTTTTGAAATGCATATTGAAAAGAATCTGTACATTTTATAGCCTTGACCTTATCAATATCTTATGAACTTAGGCTAATTAGAACGAATTCGAAGCTTATTCTCTAACCTCTATAGCAGCTCTGCGATGCCGCCATAATTAGCTCGGCCTTTGGCCTCGCAAATTAACTTTCCATTTATATCTTTCGTGACCCTCTGTATGTGTTTTAGTTAAGGAGGAAATATCGGACAGATAGAATGACAACCTGGAATTTCATTATAATATTAATGGAAATCCTAATAATATTGTAATAAACGAAAAGAAATAATTTGGGATTTTAATAACAAAATATATGTACAGTACACTTCTTTACGGGTACAAACAAATAGAACATTTCACAGGAAAGATTTTCACAATGGATTGTTTTTCAGGTAATTAGATTGCTGGATTTTAAATTTTCAAATTCTTGATTGAACAAATTAGATTTTGGTGCAAGAATTTCAATATAATACTTAAATATAATTTACCAACAAGATTTTCCAACTTCCAAGAAAATCATCTACAAAATGAATCTGAATCCTTTGAAACGTAAGAGTAATTGTTTCGGTGTAAGGCTACATTCCAATGCTTATGGGGTGACGATTTTATTATACTATTTATAATTTAGTATTTGCGTTCCAATCTGAACAATTAAATCTAACAATTGAGAAAGTTAAATCGGCGATTACTACCTACATTTAACTAACCTGTGTTTAACCACTTCTAAATTGCCCAAGTTCGAACTCGAAACAAACTTCACTGCAAAAGAAAAAAAATTAAATCCATTTACTAATTCACGTTAGATCTAAATACCATTTTCATCCCTCCTGTGTTATTGATTTATTAAAATCTTTTGTGTTATTTAATTTAAAAAAACTAAGTGGTTAAAGTGGATTATTCTTTTCGATAAGCATTAAAATGAATTTGGTGCGAAAAAGAAAATTAAAAATTTCCCGACGGAAACAAAATTGATAAAAAGAAGAAAAACTGTTTGAAAGCATTCAAACAATTAAAATGCGCTCGATAAAAAGAATAATAGTTATTAATAGGATATACACTCCGTTCGGGAATTAATTGCAAATTTTATATTTAGTCCGCAGAGAAACCGGAAAAACTTAGACGTAGGTGCAATACTTTTTGAGTTTTCAGGTTACAAACTAAAATTTAATCGAGTTTGTTTCAATTTTCAAAATCTCCAAAGCTATATTTTTGCGAAATACGATCTGAAAGCGATAAACATCAGAAAATGAAATCGTGGAAGTTTGTCAGTTAAGTTCCTTGTTTGACATATTTTCAGTTAGTTTTCAAGTAAGCTAAAAGTTAAACTAGGATTACACTTTATCAGATTACGGATTATTGCAGCTTATTGATATTTCTTTCATTGATTACTTTCGTACTTCATATTTCAAACGTTTGAAGATTTTCAATATTGTTTATCGTGAATCGAAATGGTACTTTTGTAACAAAAAGTAAATTAAATTTTCGAGTGGTATTTAGGAAGACAATTTTATAAATATTGTATTTTTTTACGCACTAACTGAATTTTGTATTTTTTGCTGAATACAAATTGATGTAATTTGTTCAAATTGGCTCTTTTCATTGGACTGTAATTTATGTAGGAAATTATCGGGGTAAATACGTGACTTATTTTGAAATTTTGTAAAAATTAATATGCATGTTACCTAATATTATAAATTGCAAATAACGTGACCTGCAACTAATGGCTAAACAAGTTTAATATTATGACTTAATAAATGCTATGGTGAACCTATCCCGACAACATTATTAGATTAGGGGAACTTAATGACTCAGAATAAATAATAACGTCTTAAATCCCTATAAGCAATATAGAATTTTCCCTCCAGGACTGTTACCATATAGGGTGTAGTTATTGATGTAACAATTTTCGATATGCATATTCCTAAATTATCGATATTCTCGTATGTATTTTTCGAAAAATTACTTTTACATATAAAGAGGTAAAAATTCAAGGTATCGCATTTTATCGACTCTTTTCCACGAGTTAATGCAATTTAAAATGGATCGGTAAGTTGATACGTTTTTTTTTGGAAACGGATACGTAGCAGCCTCCGCAATTTTCTTTCTAATTAGATTTACGTTATAATTTACGGTAGCGTTGTAATCGTTTTGTGACCTATCTATACAAATTAAGGCTATCCAAAATACGACTAAAAGTTTTATACTTTAATACCCCATTTTATAATTTATTAGTAAACGACTTTAACATTAACTCAAGTACGTTAAAGTAAATTTTTAAAACGTGTAAGTAATTAACGTTGGAAAGAACTTTTCCCATACTTCTCCGAAATGTATTAATTTGATTAATGAAGACGTACTAATTACGCTCGGTTTTAATGAAAAAATAATTTTGAATTAAAAAATAAAATATTATTAGCTATATTAATATTTTATAAAATTCGTAATAAATGCCTCCCCCTTGTTTAAAATTTTAAATAATATATACATCAAAACTTTTGACGTTGAGCAGAAATTACCCTTTGCTTTTATTACCATTAATGGTTATTAGGTATTGTTTGTTTCTTTAAAGTAGACACTTTCAATTTGAACGCGCCTAAAGCGCCAACACAAGATATACAGATAAACTTTGTAAATCATGAATGCATCCTAAATTTGCAAGTATATTGTTTGACTGTAAGCTATGGAACAAAGGGGGTGTGTGCGCTGGCGCGCGACCCTGCAGACGCGCCGGTTTCAGCAGTTGTGCCCGGAACCCGGAATAACGCGGACCCGGCTTTACGCTCAAAGTTTTAAGGGGACACGCCCACTTCTACGTTGAAATAAAGCTTTATTTTATAAGCTTACCAATTTGTTTTGGATACGACCGCTGACTTATTTTATTTATATTACTAAAAATCATCTCAGAAATTTTTTCAGGCAAAATATTGCTGAAAAAAATTAATTTTATTGTTTATGAAAATTTTTTAAAAAGTTTTTAAACTGTCAAAACAAGCAGAAAAACTAACGCAACAGATTGAAACAAAACAGTAGGAAAGTAGAAAATTTGTTTCCGAATTTTCTGACTTGGAAAAACTAATTAAAAAGTTTGTTTATCATACGCAAATAAAGGAATTGAATATATTATTGAGACAATAGTGAAATAAAGAAATAAAGAACATTAAAATATATAAGGAACATCAACTTTTCGTGTTGTAAAAGAGTGGGAGTGGCATTTTCTGAGTGTTATATATGACTGAAAGTTTGGGATGTGATTATGTGGAAAGCGGTGTGAAATTTTCAGTGTCTACAGAACAAAGTTAGCTGTGCCAATAAGATACATTAGGAATGTAATAAATTCGTTACAAACACTGGTAATACAAAAAGAAATAAAATAAAGATGAGTGCAGCTATTACGTCGAAAATTATTTCTGGAGAAACATCAGGATTTACGTTCACGCTGATTATTCCTCTTCTGATGCTTAATTTAGGTACTTAATCATTTTAATAATTGTTTTTTGTGCTAACATAAAAATTAATTTTTAAGTACAATTTGTAATTTTTCACCGTTTGTTTTACTTATTATCGTTAATAGCAAACACTTAAAATTAATTAATGGCGACATACTTGGTAATAGGAAATGAACAATTACAGATTAATTTCCAAAATGTACTGTTGAGTAAAACAAAGGCAAATATAAATTGATAATATTTCATTTACCGTGTTCCATTCCCTAATAAAATTTGCGCTTAATTTCTACGTGCGATTAAAATTTTTTAAAATAACATTTTTTAATTTGTATTTCACATTGACAAGTTGAAAAAGTAGCTTGTACAAACTCGCCGTTCAAAGTTTTCGGAAAAGTCCCGACAAAAATAATTAATTTTTGTTCCGGAAACAAAATTTAATAATTTATTTACGGCAAACTTTATCTTATTAGAGCACCTTTAGTAATTGAAAAAATTAAAATTATATTCGGATTACATTTTTTAATACCGCAAAATTTTATATTCTCTTTTACTTTTGACAAATTTTCATCCATGCGTTTTCATTGGTTTTTTGAAAAATACTACATAAATTTTCGTGCGTAATAATAGTACAACACCACCTGGTCGGATAATCGTTTCAGCACATTATAATCTAATTTATGTAAAAAATAAGCATCCCTAAGTAACTGTGGCAATAAATAAGTTTGAAATTTTTTACAAATGTGGTAATTTGCTCGCCTTAAAAAACTTCCGTAAGATAAAATTGTTTAAGCTTCCGCAACTTCGGTAAGTTTTTTCCAACTTCAAATGAGAAATATTTATGCGAAAAGTAGTTTTAAAGTTGAAAACACTAAATTCCAAAATATATTCCCAAAGTGAACGGTAAATACAAATTAATGTGACGATACATCAAATTTGCCTTAAAAGGCTTAAAGATTTTTAAAACGTGGTGAAATAAATTATGAAAAGCGTGAAAACTTAAAAAAAGTAAAAATATTTTATTAGGCTTACTTGACGTACGACACTGAAAACTAATTCGTTGCTGAAAAATGTTGTAGTTTATATTCAGTTAGGGTAACTTGCAGCCCCTAGGGACTAGAGGATTGCGGAATCAAAGACTAACACTTTTATCGTCACTAATTAATGCACCAACATGCAAGCTTGTAATTCTCTTATCACAAATTTACTTTTAAAACAAATTTAAAATAAATCCGAATATTAAATCCATAAGAAAATCGTTTTCGTGTGAATAAAATTTGTCAGTTTATTGAGGGGATGCTGCAAAACCTTTCGTTAATTTTTAAGTAGCTTGGGGATCAAACCGTCTAAGTAATCATCTCTACTTTATAATAAAAAATGTTAATTTAAAATTTTAAGTCAACAGTTTAGTTTATCATTAGGGGGGAGAATCAACAGTGTAATCTAATTAATTTTATGTGGTATATTGGAAAACGACAGAAGTGGCTTAAAACCAAAATTTTGATATACAATATTTGTTCTTAAACGTGTAAAAATGAGTCCCACCATTTTCGAAACAATGGAAAGTAATTATTGTGATTTTTTTCGAATGACAGAATATGTTTAGGGTTTTTCACCCCGTCTATTTTTAATAATTTAAAGATTAACTATTATTCTGATGAATTTTCCCGATGTGTGCTACTTTGTGACGTAGAATATAAAAATTTATTGTTTAATTTTCACCATAAAATATATCCCCAACCCAAGGGGATCGATGTAATGACTAACATTCAAATATTTATTTATTATTATAAATTAATTATTTAAAGGTATAAAATGTGGTGTTTCAGTTAATCCGCATCATTATTTGATACTTAAATAATAAATATATTTATAAACTATAAAATAATGATGATTAAATGCATTAACTGCCAATATTGAGTATCCAGAAGGTTCCTGAATACTCGGAAGGTACTTTTTACTTTCCGTGGTTTTCAGCGTTCTTTAAACAGTAGGTCCCCTTAATGTGTGACAAAACTTCAAATTATGTATTTCAGTTGTTAGGAATCTATGTTAAGCTGTAGGCCTTCAATGCCCGTCAGACATTTTAACAGGCAGCGGAAAACCGGAAGCTAGAAAAACATGCTAGCCATCAGCGGAGCTAAAATTTACAGCATCCTGTTGACGTGAGAGACATAAAAAATGTGAAAAAGCATTAAAAATAAATTTTCTTCAATGAAAGCTTAAAATCGAGTTTTGTCAGTACTATCCGAAGGTGCGTAAATAGACAAAAAATATTTTTCATCCCTACTAGAGCCAATTACTTTAATCCCAGTTCTATATCGCATTAATTTTAATTCAGCAAAAATTAATTTATTTACTACTAAAAATTATTTACACGATTCAGCTAATTTTTTTTACGGGGCCATCTTGTATTGATTAACTGATTTTCCGCTATGACGGGAATATTTTTATAGTGAAAATGTGTTTTAGCTCAAAAAAATCTACAGGAAAAATAGAACACATTAAACAAAATTTATTAGACTCAATATTTATATTGTAAATTAGTGAAAATTTCGAGACCATCGTTTATTGATAAAATGATTTCTGCTTCAAAAACCGTCAGTTCTGGTTATTTTCTATTTCCACGAAGCTCTCAAAGGCCTTTTACGAACTAAAAATGAAATAAAACATAAATTTGTAGCGATTTCAGAAATTACGGTTACAAACTGTATTATAAAAAAAACCACTTAATAATATTTATTTATATACTGTGCCGCAGGCGACTTCGAAAAATTGAATTTTAAAATATTGCGAGTTTGAGTGGAAAGTTATGTTAAACTAAAGAAAATCCGGTGTAAACCGATTTTGAAACAAATTTAATTTTAAGTTAATGAAATTTTCATAAAAGCTTTCAGTTATTTCATAATATCCACATGCTCAATTTTCTTAACTTAACCTTGAAATTTGACGTAGTTATTTAATAAATTTAGACGCCGATATTTAAGATACAGTTTTCTGTGGAAAAAAATAAAAATGTAATTCCAAATTTGTAGCGGTACACAGAAAACAACACAAACATCTTGAGGGGATTTAGAAACTCCGGTCGATAATATTTATTCTGCGCCGTGCCGTAGGCGATTTTTTAAATTTAATGATTTTATATTTGAGGTTTAAGTTAGTGTAAAGCAATGTTAAACTAAAGAAAATCCGGTGTGAGATTTGACACTAGAACAAATTTAACTTTAAGCTCATACGATTTTCTTGAAAGCTTTCACGTCATATTTTATGATTCCAAGGCAGTCAATTTTATTGGCTTAACTTTGGAACATGATTTGGATGTTTACTAACGTAAGTTTAGCCTCCAGTTCGGTTGTCGTTAATTTAAGATGTCTTCGGTGACACAAAACAAGATATAATACGTAATTTGTATGCGAACACAGAAAATAAAACAAAAATTTAGGAATTATGGATGATGCTACTTCTACATTTCCGCGCCGCAGGTGATTTTTTGAAAATGATTTTATATTACACGTTTTTAGGTGCACAACAGCATTAAATTAAAAAGATTTCGGTGTAAAACCTGATACTAGAACAAATTTAACTTCAAGTTCGTGCAGTTTTCTTGAAAGATTTAAGATATTTCATGATTTACACACAGCCAATTTTCTTGGCTCAACCTTGAAATATGATTTAGGTGTTTAATAAAAGTTTTCTGCAGAACAAAATAAAAATATAATAAAAACATTTTGTTGGAATACAGAAAATAACACAGAAATCTGAAGTGAATTAAAAATTAAGTTTGATAATATTTAGTCATACGCCGTGCCGCAGGCGATTTGTATAAAATGAATTAAATGATTTTATATTGCAGGTTTGAGTGCAAAGCGACGTTAAATGTAAAATCCGGTGTAAAACCTGATACTACAATAAAATTAACAATAAATTCATGCAATTTTCTTGAAACATTTCATATCTTTGATGGTTTACACACAGCCAATTTTCTTGGCTCAACCTTGAAATATAATTTCAGTATTTAATAAAGGTTTTCTTGAGAGCATAACAAAAATATAATGCAAAATTTTAGTTCGAACACAAGAACAAAAGAAGTGCCGCAGGCGATTTTTAAAAAGTAATTGAAGATTTCATATTGCAGGTTTGAATGCTAAACAACGTTAAATTAAAGAAAATCCGGTATGAAACCTGATACTAGAACAAATTTAACATTAAGTTCTTGCAATTTTCTTGAAAGGTTTTAGATATTGCATGATTTACACACAGCCAATTTTCTTGGCTCAACCTTGAAATATCGTATGATTTAGATGTTTAATAAAAGTTGATTCTGGTACAAAACAAAAATACAAAACAGAATTTGTGTGCGAGCAAATACGCAAAATTCTGAAGCGGATTTAGAAATTAAGGCGAATAATAATAATTCATATGCCGTGCCGCAGGTGATTTTTAGAAAAGTATTTTAATGATATCATATTTCAGGTTTGAGTTAAAAACAAAGTAAAAAAAAATCCGGTGTAAATCCTAATACTAAAATAAATTTAACATTAAGTTAAATTGAAAGATTTCGGATATTTCACGATTTACACATCGTCAATTTTCTTAGCTCAACCTTGAAATATGATTTAGGTGTTTACTAAAAGTTTTCTGTAGGAGAAAGCAAAAATGTCATGCAATATTTGTATCAGGACACAGAAAATAACATAAAAATCCGTAGTGGATTTAGAAATTACGGTTAATAATATTTATTCATATGCCGCGCCGCAGGCGGTTTTAAGAAAATTAATTTAATGATTTCATATTTGAAGTTTATGTGCTTAAAGAACATCCGGTGTAAAACCTGATAACAGGACAAATGTAATTTCATTTCAAATTCATGCAATTTTCTTGAATAATTTCAGATATTGTATAATTTACACACAGCCAATTTTCTTGACTCAATCTTGAAGTGTAATTAATAAAAGTTTTCAATAGAACAAAACAAAAATATGATACAACATTTGAGTTTGAACATAGAAAATTACACAAATGTCGTTAGTGGATTAACAATTAAGATTAACAATTAACAACCGCGCCGCAGACGATTTTTAGAAAATAAATTTAATGATTTCGTTGTGCAAGTTTGAGTGCAAAGCAATTCTAAACTAAGAAAATCCGGTGCAAAATCTCACATAAGAACAAATTTAACTTTAAGTTCTTGGGATTTTCTTGGAAGCTTTCAGATATTTTATGATTTAAACACGGCCAATTTTCTTGTCTTAACCATGAAATACGACTTGAGTGTTAATGAGTTCAGACGTCGGTTCGATTAATTTAAACAGTCTTGTATGTAACAAAATAAAATTGTAATATAAAATCTGTAGTGGTTTGAGAAATCGTGTTGTAATATTTTTTCATATACCGCACCGCAGGCGATTTTTACAAATCAATTTATTGAAGTTCGAGTCTGAAATTTCATTGCAAAAATGAAAAAATGGTGCAAGACCTCCAGACCCAGTAAACTTAATCATGTCACCCTTAACGAGAAATCTGAATAAAATCACGGAATCGTGAAAATCGTGGTTATACTCGTACTGTTCTGAGTAAATGATGTTACTGTGTGTAAATTGAAGAGGTTCAGTAAAATATACGTTAGATAGACTGCCGTGCCGATCTTAATTAATTGTTTTGAAATTCGGTTTGGTAGGATACCATTTGATATTTCTGATCGTGTAGATATCCATTTCCTAGACAGAACTTACCTCGTTTTCCATTAATCAGGGTGCATTTTAACTTGCAATATATTCGTGTAGAGCCATTAATTCTACTGTGGTCTAAACATCTGGTTTGTCAAGACGACTGGTATAGGTTATGTTGCTTTTTACTGACCTCAAGTTTACTCAGACTAAAAAGAGAAGTTTAGTTTCATTACAAATGTAATCAGAGCTTAAATGAACTGAACTCTTACACATGCATATATCATGAAAATTAACAGGAGGTTTACTCGAATCCATTATTTTATATTATAGTTTTTGCACGTGAATACAAATAATGTAGTTACTCCTTTTTATACCCGATACTACTTAATATACGACCCCTTTTTCTCTCCTCCACGCTAAAGCTAAGTATGGGGGACCTACAGTGCAACACCGGTTTATAAATGATATGCCTGTGGCTGCACGACGATTTTCCTTTGATTGTTTTCTATAATCCGATCAACTTCTACTTACACTTGATTTAGGACATGGTCCTGTTATTTAAAGCTATGTGCCAAATTCATATATTATTATTTATAATAAAACTAAGGTCTATAAATATATTATAACATTAAACATTAATTAATTTAGTTCATTGAAATATTGATAATTTCGTTTTTGTTCAATGATTTTGTTAACTATTCATTTGTAACTGAAATAATTATAGATTTATCCATCAAATAATTTTATTAAGCTGATTCGTTGATAATTTTGATACCATTTGGTCGGCTCGAGTGCACATCAGTCTATTTAGGTAAACTAACCATACATGAAATCCTTAAGGCGCTTTTTAGTGTACCGGAATGTAATTAATTGATCAATTTTCGATCTTATTTTCTATTTTTAGCCAAGTTCCAGGTTCCAGGCTATGTTCATTTATAATTTAAAAAATGATGCCAAAACATTAATACGAAAAGTCGTACTCGATGGAATAATCAAATTAATTAGTGAAAAAATGAAAATAATTGGGGTTCACGATTTTATATTTTGTTTGTTTTTCAAATATTTAATTATCGAAATTATCGGAACGAAAAATTTTAATTAAAAAGCAACGGGCTTTTCAAGTTGCGATACATTTTTGTCTTTAGAATTATTTATTACATAATATTATAAATTTTATGTGAAGGAATCTCGAGATCTTTGAGTCACACAAATAATAAATTTCAAGAATGTCCAGTATTAGAACTAAAACTGTCATTCAACCCTTTGTTGCAGAATATGTATTGGAGTTTTTGATGTATTGCTTCGAATAGCGTATTTTGAATAAAGTATTAAAAAAATAAATAAATGCAAGTATTTTCTTTGAACGATTATTTTCGTATACCTACAACATAAAAATCAACTTGATACTAAAATATTCAAATGAATGCAAAATCTAACAATTGCTTTGAATAAAAACAGAATCTTAATGCTACTTTTAAATTGTATCTTAAATGAAGATTTTGTGTAATTGAAGCTTAAATCCAAACCAAGTAATCTTAAACACAATAGAACAATTTTTAATTAAATCGTTTACTTTTTATAAAATATCAAATGTAAATATTGGCTTTTTAAATATAAAAGAAGTTTTTCAGGCCTTAATTAACATAATACAATTAAAATTCATAACAAAATCATTTGGCAAGTTTTTCTTTAATAGTCGCGCGACGAGCTTTGTGCTTTCCCATTATTTTAATTAATAAGTTTACTAGTTACTAATTAAATTTAGTAATAATAATAATTGTCACGTGTTGAGTAGAATTGTTAAAATTGAATTCGACCCGAACAAACTTTAATCCTTAATTTCATGCGGTATGTATGGAAGCCCAAAATTTAAATACAAAAGTAATTATTAATTATTACTACTTCAATTAAGAGTGCCCTTCGGTAATTTTATGTAAACTTCAATTTAATAGACAGGAAAAGGTCTTTATATAATGTTATCGCACAACGTGATTTGAATACTCGATTAAATTTTCATTCGGAGTATAACCGATTTACAATGTAGTTACGAAAGTGCAACTAATAATTTTCACATGCCTGCAGCCGTCTTAGAAAATTACAATAACTCATTAAAATTTTCAATGTGAAAAGTTTGGTACGCTATTTAGTGACAATAATCAAAATCGTTACCTTCCGAAAAGTAGTACAAACATACATAAATATTTCAAATAATAGTAAATTTATGCATTTTGTTCAAATAAATTAACAGATTATTCGTTTGAACATAAATTTCATGCTAAATTTATGTATTATTTAATTTTCTGTTTAAAATTAATTTAATTACTAAATATGCTATTTAGGATTATCGACAACATTTCTATAAATTATACAAAACAAGAAAAAATTTTCCTGACCTACAATTTGGCAAAATTGATTTAAAACTGAAACACTTTTTAATATACGGCAATTGAGTTTTTCACATAACAGGAAAGTCAATTCTCATCAGCAACACGGACTCCAATCGTCAAATAAGAGCAATTTTTGCAATTACTGTTTTGTTAACTAATTTTGTTGCAGGTTTTTTTTTAGGGAATTACAAAATTATTACAATATCTTTATGATAAATTGTGTTAACAAAAAACGGAGTGACATAAGCAAATTGCTTAATTTGGATGGTTTTCAAACGAATTCTCCACATTCGCTGAAGTAAATATTCCCTTCTGGAGCTTTAAAACCAGAAATGTTCTAATTTAGATAATTGAATTTTACTGTTTGAGTTTAAAGTGTCTTGTTTTGGATTAAAAATAGTTAAATAGCTTCCTTTTTAAATAAAGTGTAGCTAATGAATTAATCAAATTCCGAAAAGTAAAATTGGAATCGTAAAAAATATTTATTCAGAATAAATGTTTATTTAATTTCCATAAGTGGAAAACTATTGCCAGCAAGAGGGTAATAAAGGCTGGAATATATTTTTTGTTATACAAATAATCTGTTTGATCCCGACGAGGTCGCGGCTGAAAATATTAAAAAGTGTACTCTTCAGGTTAAAATTTCCATGAGTTATAATCCTGGCCACCGGAAGCCCGATATATTATCGCTTTTGGCGTTGCTCCAAGAGAGATTTAGTCATTTATAAGGTGGTTAAAGACAATTATAAGTTGACTTCACAAATCAACCTAATGGTGACATTTAAATTTTCTAACCAAGCTCTTTCAGATAGAGGCTGACTTTAGACCAGGAGCAGGCAAGCTTCAAAATTTTCTTTTTGAAATAATTTCATTTACAGGAAATACTTAAACAAAGGGGTAATTTTGTTAAATTTGCGTAGTCTGTATCCTCACCACAGTAATTAGAATAGACCACTTATGGAGACAGCAATCTAAAGTTATCCCATAAAGAGCATCGTAGGCGATTTTCTGAAAACTGATGAAAATTAAATAATCGAGTGTTGTTTAATCGTGAGTGCAAAGAATTTGAAATAAAAACAGATTCTCTAATTCCTCGATCTTGATTCGAACCCTTCCATATAGTAGTACTCAAGTAACTTATGATATATTTATTATTAATTCTACGACTGCTACATTACCCTCCCCAAGTTGTATTGGCTGCAAAGCTATTAACAGCAGGGTATTGCGGAATTGCTTAGCCATTAAAGAATGTGCATGATTAGTAACTATGTCATCTGCCAGTAGTAACAGTGGCTGTTGACGACAGGAAGTGAACATGTCTTTAATCACTAAAGTAAACGAAAATATATCAGCATCTTACGGAAAAGTAGTTTCCTTATCATGTTGTCAGTTTCTTTGGCTATTAGCTTCTCAAGATTGAAAAGATGAAAAGAGCGAGTTAGCTGAGCTATTTGATGGAAACTATATTTTAGAACAGAAGTTAAATAAAAACTAGAAGTTGTATATTAAATGAAGAAATATTGGCTACTAGAAGAAGAGTGCATGAGTGGTGATTGTGCAGCCTAAAGGCCGCACTGTTTTTTTAGGTTGGTAACTAATAAATGAATACTGTTGAAATATTTTTGTTGTGTTTTTTTAATATAATCTTTTGATTTTTAATCTTAAAAGTAGTCTATGTGAGTAAGAGTAAATTGCATTATTTCATAAGGGAGCGGCCATTAATTACGTAGGTGTTTGCAAAAGGGAAGGGTGTTCTAAAGTGTTCCTTACCTATTTTTTTTAAATATGTGTATTGAAACCTATTTATATTCGTTTTGAAATTATTTATTCATATAAAAATTGTTATTTATGATAAATGTGGGAGGCAGGGAGTCGGAATTTACAAAATAATCTTTATATAAGGTAGGGGGGAGGCTCAAATATCTTACATGCCATTACATGGGGGTTAAGAATTGCAAAAATCGTCCTTTCGGAATTAATCAGCGTTCTCTAATCCAATGGTATATTACTTTTATTGAAGTTGAATAAAGTAACTAACAAATTTAACAGTGCTTTCCGTGAAGGAACAGGTGCATGTGCCTTCCTATTGTTGTTCAAAAACAACTATTCAAAAATAATAATAAGAATATTAATTTTAAATAAAAATATGTAAAATAAATTGATATTTTTCCAATTTCATTAACTTTAATACTTTCCCATAGAAAATAGTTAGGAACCGTCACTGCAAGTGAAGTTCTAAAATGTTTGGGATTTTGGTGACCGGGGGTTCTGGAGGGTATGGAATACCCCCCTGTCACTAATGCCTCGATTACACAGAGCGACTTTAGACGCTAGACGCTAGCGTCTAAAGTCGCCAGCGACTGAGCGTGTAGCGACCTGTCCGATTACACACAGCGACTTTAGACGCTAGACGCTAGCGTCTAAACTCGCTAGTCTCGTAGTTGCAATCGCGCATTTGAACTGATAAGTATTAAAAATTAAAATTTAGTTTTGTTTAGCAATAGTTTAATAGTTTAACAATGAAGTGGAACAGCAGTAATATTATTGATTTTTTAAAAGTTTATGAAAAATATCCTTTCTTTGGAACATTAAGCATAAGGACTACTGCAACATCAAGTTAAAAAATGAAATAAGTAAAAGCTTCTATTTAGAACTTCAGAGTGAAGGATTGGTAGAAGAAATGAATGAAAAGCAATTAAAAGCCAAAATAAAAAATATAAAGACGCTAGCACATAGCGTTTTTACACTCTCATGTCGATTACACAGAGCGACTTTAGACGCCGGAGTGTAAAAACGCTAGCGTCTAGCGTCTAAAGTAGCCCGGCTGTCAACTTTAAAAGCGAGCGAACAGCGTCTGTTCAAGACGCGGCGTCTAAGCGTCTAGGTCGATTACACAGAGCGACTTTAGACGCTGCGTCTAAATTCGCTAGCGTCTAGCGTCTAAAGTCGCTCTGTGTAATCGAGGCATAAATGGTGATCAGGCGGTAAAACATTAAAAACATGTTGACATTGCTTTACTTTTCTTGGCGATAATGATTAACCCCCCCCCCCCCCCCCCGACCTCCCGGTTTCCAATTTTGCACTTTCTATATTGTTGATTAGAGTGTAATTTGGCACTGAAGAGTATGGATATTTTCAATATAACATACAGAAGTCGTCGTTAAATTTAGTCGGGCCGCTGCAGATGCCGTTTTCTCGAAGGTTCTTGATCATTTATGGTTAGCATTTGGATTACTGGTATTGTTAAATTTTCATGTTAACTCAAAGGGTTATCAATTGAAATTTCTTTGAAAGTAATTAAATATTTTTCTCTTTTTTTTTAATTTTATAATTTTATATTAAAAACAGCCACGAGCGGCCAAAAAAATATAGTGTAAAATATTTTTTCCTTTTTCGTTCAATTTTGTGCCCTTCCATTGGTAAAAGTCACAAGCCGCCAATATATTCATTATATATTATGTTATAATACACAAAATAACTTACAGTAAATTTATAATAATTTTTAATAATACTGTTAATTTTAAAATGTGTCTTCTATGCAGAATAAATTTTATAATCTCATAATCGGGCGCCATATTCCTTTTTAGGTTGACATAATACAAGTAACCTGTAAAATGCGTTATATAGCCTTGCAAAGAGTTGACGGATAGACTGAGGCTATTGCTGTAATCTTTGTAGGTTGAGAAAATATCTACATTTGATCAATTATATATTATGCATTATATGGCGTGATACATAGTTGACCAATCAGATGGGTTACATAGTATGACGGACTTGGCTGTTATTATAAGGAAATACGTGTTTTCAAACAATATGATATCATCAGGTGAACATAAATGGGGTTTACAATTTTTTATCTTGAAAAATTCTGAAGCTGAAAGAAAAGAAATATTTAGTTCAGTATGAAATATTCGTTTAAAAAACTTCAAGGTTAAAAAACTCAAATTAAATAAAATAGTTTCAATAGTAAACAATATAATGTTTAATAAAACTAATTAGAACACCCAACCTCGTACAGACTCTCATAAAACGATATTTGAATACTTTGGTCAAAGAACTTCTCAATTACAAAATAAAAACGAGCTTGTCGTTCAAAAAATACTTAGTATTTAATTAATTCAGCTCAGGCAAATATCTGAAATAATACATGAATTAAAATAATAATTATTCATAACTAAGGTACCCAAAAGGTACTAAGGATCATGTAATTGAATCTATAATGTTCGAAACTTAGGTAGCGATTGTACTTTCAAAGCCACGCGGTCTCTAATAAATAAACTAAGATAACCGCTAGTAATTTACAGGTAGAAAGAAATTTGCAGACGATAACAGGAAAAGTGATACTGTAATGATTCACACACAAAAATTCTAAAACTCCAGAATTTGGTATAAATGCATACTAGGTTTATCCAGCTCTTTCCAAAAATTTATACTGTAAAATCCCATCTAACCAAACACTCGGACGTGATCCATTCACTCTCAGTACAACGGAACGTTCTAACACATTCAATCTCATATGGTACCACACTACATTGCAATAACGAGTAATCAATTAAATATTCCTCAAATGTTAAAATTAAATACAACGCTATACTTTGCGGTAAATGCAAATATATATTTTTAAACTAAAATAACTAAAAACTTACGAATCTTATCTGAATAGAACGGTAAATAAAAGTTGTAGGAAATGGAAAAATTCATAAAATGACATAAAAATGTAGTATTTTATTTAAAAAAAATTTAGTGTTATCATTCCTAAGTTTTTAATATTTTCCCCCTTGAAAAGTTTTCCATTTAGTTTGCTATATAAAACGAATAATCGAGGCTCTACTGTACCTCTAAAATATTTCGGGCAATTTATTGGCGTTTCAAGTACTTGTAAACATATTTCACCAGCTTTTCACCCCTCAAATGGGTTTCTTTCAATTTATCATTGTTTTATAGTTATCGTAAAATCGTAGTTATCAACTTCTTCTATTTTTTACCTTGTTTTCTTGGTCAAATATCTAATAATTTATTTTTACATCTCTTTACTTATTATATTATTACTTTTGCACATAGAATTACCTAATTTATATTATGTACTTTTTCTTGTTTTCTATCTTCTTATTGCATGTTGTCTTCTTTTGTGAAACATTACGTCAAAAATATATTCCATCTTTTCTCTATAGTTTTACTTTTTCTCTATTTTGTATTAAAAGTCTATATCTATTTCAGTACTGCTAAAAGATTTATATACTTTTCAATTTAAAATTTATAAAACTAAACTATTTCGTTTTATTTGTTACTGTCGATCCAATCCGTAACAATTTAAAAATTAAAAATGCAGTGTTGTGACAGAATTAAACAATAAAACCAGGATTTCTGGAATTTTTAAAATCCTTCAATTAAAAATCGGAGTTTTTAGGGATAAACGCGTTACTAAACAATCGGTATATTAATGGCTTCGCTAAAATAGATTGTAAAAGTATTCACTATAACTCGATATTTTACAGGTTCGAACCAAAATTTATTAAATTTGTTAGTTATTCCAGCATAGTTTGTTTTCATAATTACGATTTTTAATCTAAATAGTTTTAATTTCGCATTTCAAAGGAAAGTTGCAATACGAATTTTATTGACATTTATTTGTAAATATTACTACAAATTTATTACCAATGAAAACCGTTGAAAGCGTTTGATGTTCTAATAATATAGGTAGTACAGTGTAAGGTTTCTTTTGTAGGAAATTGGTTTTTACAAATTTTAATATCACATACGAAACACAAATAAATCAAATTCTTTTACCAAATAATTGACCACTTGCATTATTTTATTGTTGTCGTCATATCAAATTAAACATAATATCAAAGCGGAAAGTTTAAAATTAATTTAATTATGACCTGAAAATTCTAGACTATTGGTTTAAACAGTAATCCAATTATCTGCATTATATTCCCTGCAGTTTTATAGATAATTTCATGCACTCGAAAACAAAAAGTATTATTTTCATTAATCAAATATAAATAAAAACTCCCATTTTTAATATAGCTGCAGAGGTAGATACAATAATCGAACATAAAAATGTACTCAGCAGATGATATGACGTTCCATTTATCAAATACCTCCTGAAACGGATACATTTATCCTATTGTGTTCATTTTCAACAACATCGTTTCCTTGGCAAATAAAAGTACAAATTGCATTGCCTTTTTAATAATATAATACAATTTATTGCAAAATTATTTTTATTTTATTAAAGTAATAATTATCGATTCTCTATGAAAACAAACTTGGAAGTTAGTAGCCCATGAAAAGCTTTATTACACAAAATGAGCTCCCATATCAATCAAATCTTTATTTATTTTTCTATTTACAATCCCATACCTTTTTATCTTCTGCTGTTATGTGCTTTTGTGTTTATTAAATGCGAATAAAATTATTTATCACACTACTTTTCCGTTTTTATTTCAAACTATTAATTCAAAATTAAAATTTAATTTTGAAAATATGATCGGCGTAATAAAAGCAATTTTAATTAGCTTTTAATAATACTCCAACGGTTGAGCTAAACAGCGATAAATTTTAATAAAACAAATTTAATATTAACTATGAAAATAAAATGTAACAAAACAACTCTTCGTAGTAAGTGCGAGCCTATCAAAATGCAATCAATCTTACTGAAAAAACCTTCTTATAATGATTTAATATAACGCGAAGTTGTGTGTATAATAAAATGCGATCTTCGTTTTCAGAACCGGCTGAAGTGCTGAATTCATGAAATTAAAAACTTTTCCTTGATTTTTTTTTTACTTTTTGATGCAATATGTGACAATTTATTCAAAATCTTGTTGTAAAAAATAAAGTTGGTGTATTTTCATGCTGAAAGGTTGTAGTCTAGTAAATCCTATAAATGCAACATTTTGTGTCGAGTGGCTGTGCATGGAATAACTATTGCTTCCACGTTGAATACTAAACAGTTCCAACAACGAAAAATCTTTAGTATAACTTTCCTTAAATCTACTATTTGTGATTTTACTAAAAATCAAAATTCTTATCTGTTTTACACCAACTTCGCCGATAAAAGCATTTTTTGTAAGTGAAAATTCGAAATAAGGCAACCAGGATGACCCTCAAGTTCAAGTTTCTGTAAACAAATTAGCTTTGAGATGAATAATTTATTACGATTTTTCTTTAAATTGCTTCTGTAAACATTGGTTTATTTTTCGGTTAAAACGTGCAATATTAAAAAGCGAATTAATTTCAATTTTAATTTCGTTTCCTAATGCTGTCGCTGTAACCACGCCAATTAAACCTGGATTTAAAAAATCATCACACCGGGAAATGTAAATTACTGTTATCACTCTTTTTTAATAAAGTAGATACCGCGTAACTAATAAAGTTACACACAACTTTATTTAATATTAAATTTTTACAAATCTCCTGTATAGTTCCGACGTAAAATAATATCTCAAGTTCTTCGCCAAAATGAATCATAAAATCGCGGTATATCATCAATAACATTGCTATCAAATTGACGTTTATTGTGCACAGCAAGAGATTTATATAACATAACAAGATTTCAAAAAAAAGTGTTAATATTACTATAGCATTTAAAATTTGCCAACATACTTAAATTGGCAATAAACAGTTCACCTCGGATTTTATAATATTCACTGGAAAAGTAATTTCCTCTGCACATCATCTGTGGGTTTTCTTCAAAGTGAATATTTAGGACGATTGTTTTGAGCATTGGGTCTTTTATATAATTCTACAAGGAATTGTCAGAAGCAGAAGGGTTACTGAGTCAAGTTACGCTATTAGTTTTGGGAATTATAATAGTAACCCATTTATTAAATTTTCATAATTAGAATAAGTAAGCCGAAATAGAAAATAAATGTTTACTCGCATATTACGGTCGGTAATTTTTGTTTTGTTAAATATTACAGTGAAATATTTTAATATTTGAACTGCATTTCCAAAAGGATCATAGCCCCGTGTCGGCGTGTTAAAATTTATATGGAAGATAAAAATATGTCCTGGAAAGCTTTTTAGTTGCTCGTGCGAGCTTTGGAGATAATTTATATGAGAAATAAAAAACGACAACGAAAATTTATTTCTGGAACTGGAATATTTGCTAATCAACTTGATCGAAGTCACGCAATGGATTTGGGGTTGATCTTCGCTTGCCTTCCCTATAGACTACAGATCGATCTTAGACTTTAGAACACAGCGGTATAAAAGTCTATAAAAGACAAAAAACAAACATCTATCTCTAAACAACGCCATTCATCCATCTTCCCAATATTGTTAATTTTATTTTCCCCAACTTGTTCGCTGACCCTATGGCTTCCATTTTGCCTTTTACTATATTACCATCTGCTATTTCATCCCATTCAGTCACTTCAGTGACTGAAGTATCGCGACCCTCTTTCCTATGGTTGAGATGTGAGTTCTTATAGTGTTTTCACGAGGCATAGGGGATCTACTATTTAACGTGAGCTCCGAACTATCGGATACTGTTTGTCACGAAAAGATTATGGCAGACTACCTAAGGGGTTTACCAGAACTTATTTATTGTCTCTTAGGGAGATGTCTATAATCCAACTGCGTCAGTTAGTGCTAGAATTATGCACTGCTATAAGACTCCAATTATTCTCATGTTTTAAGTTTTGACGATGCGGCAGAGCTGATCACCAAATGCTTATCATGCTAATTTAATTCTTCGGGGTATCTTTGAACGTGTTGCTAGGCCTGCTTCTTCTATTTTTAGTCATAATACTGTTAACATTTTATGGATTTATTTCCATATGCTTCCAGGTAATATTCGTCATCGACGTATGAAGGTATATATTATCTTAAGATTTTTCAGGTATTTTTCCTCCAAAAAGCAATTCCTCTTCTTCTTGTGTTGTTAGGGCTCAGATATGTTAATTAATCACAATAGTGCTCTCCTGGTATACAGACGTACAGCTGTCCTTCCATTTCTTTGGAGGTCTTCCAGGGAGAGCTTCCTGGTGTTAGGTCTTTGCGTCATCACTATTTTTGCGATTCTCGCATCATCGATCCTTTCTACATGGTCTCTCCAAAATCTTACTTCTTACTCTGGCCCATCTGACAACGTCCTGAATTTTGTATCTTTCGCGGATTTTTTTCGCTTCTCACTCTATCCCACAACGTTACTCTTGCTATCATTCTCATCTCTGTAGATCTCATTGTCTGTTTTGTTCTCGATGTTGCGGCCCTTGTCCCTGATGAGTAGATCACAATAATTGGTCTTACGCATATTTTATATATACTCCTCTTCTTCTTTTTGACTTAATTATATTTCTTCCAAAACTAAAAATTACGTAAACTTCATCTAAAGCAGCACAAGGAGCTCTACTTTGTTCAAACTCCATAATATTTATGATCAAACTGTGGTAATTAATTAAAATTTTTTAATGTGCTTCGGAATTTAAGTAGTAAATAAATAGATTAAGAAGTTGAGATAATTATATAGCAGCACTCAGATTTCAACGAAGTATCGCATTAAAAATTTTATGAGCCTTTTAACTTTCGAAAAACACCAAAGATTAACCCCGTGGGTGATTTTTTACCCTAAAAATTGAAGAGGAGGAAACAGATTACTTTTTTCTGTGAATCCTTATGTATTTTGGTGCAAAAATTACTTTGAAGCCCTAATGTTTATTGAATTAACCATTTTACGGGCCTTTAGAGTTTCGGAAATACGCCAAAGGATAACCCCTCATATGATTTCTTACCAAAAAAATATTAAGAGTACGAAAGCAATTAATTTTTCGGAAAATTGTAATATATTTCGATGAGGTAATCACCTTGGGGTGCTGAGTATCCAATCAAACATTTTACGAAGCGTTAAGGTTTTGAGAAAATACCAAAGGTTAATCCCCTTAAATGATTTCTCACCTTAAAAAATTGAAGAGTAGGAAAGGGATTGTTTTTTCGGGTAATTCTTATGTGTTTTGATGAGAGCATTACTTTTACATTATTATTATCCTTTAAAGTTTCGTAACGACACCAAAAGTTTGCCCTTTAGGTGATTTCTTACACTAAAAAATTAATAGTAGCGAGTGAATGCGAGTAAAGAATCAAGCGATTAATTTGTACTATTTAGTATTTGAATAGAATATTATGTGTTTATAGACAGAAATTATTTAAAATAACTCATAATTGCGTAATGAACCAATTTATTATTATTATGTATTTTATAATAATGCCCAATTGTAATACCCAAATAATATAAAGTATTTATTCAAGTAAATTCAAATTGTATTTGCTTTTAAATATTATAATTGCTAATCAAAAGCACAAAGAAAATTTATCGAATAAATTAGTTCCTTATTGTCCAATTTTATCCTTTGCGACTTAACTCTTTCGGCTAATTTACGTTACGTCTGACAAACTTGTAGTATGGATTTCTCGATTTGTAAACACTTTTTAAGTTCACATCAAGTTAAATGAAAACTTGTTAAATTCGCCACTTCGTTTTGTTGATTTAAATAATCAATAATTTAATCTGTTACTTTTCTCAATTTTTTCTTTAATAATATATTTTCAAAAGCAAATAATTTTGAGCAATTAATTAACGAAACAATTTGCAACTATTTTTCCCTGCGAATGGAAATTATTTAGACTAACAATAATTCTAACTTTTGATAATATGCCTACGAACCTGTTTTTTATGGTAATGATGGAAATTGTTAAGACATTAAACACTGGACGAGTATTTGTTTTACTTAATTATTTAATTATATTCAGCTTTAAATACATAGTACAAGTTTTAAAACAGCATTGCGATTTAATATTTCTATATTGTTTATATTTATACATCGTCATGAGAATAACTGAGAAGGCCAACGGTTGATTCGGCTTTTTTAAATTTCTTATATAAAGATATGAAGCACCATAGGTCATAACCACCAAAACCTAAAATATATAAAAATATAAGT
Source organism: Podabrus alpinus (assembly GCA_932274525.1). Classification (NCBI taxonomy): domain Eukaryota; kingdom Metazoa; phylum Arthropoda; class Insecta; order Coleoptera; family Cantharidae; genus Podabrus; species Podabrus alpinus. Next base: position 11,515,091 of record OW026457.1, on the reverse strand, counting down.
TGATATTTATAGTTAACGATGTGTTTTAAGAAAGTTGTAAAATTGATGTTGCATAACATTTTCAAGTTATACACTTTGCATTAATATTGTGATAAAAGGACAATTTCACTTTTGTATAAAGTATATTTGCTATAAAGTTCTTCAAATTGTGAATTCTAACCTAAATAATATTATGTAATTGTTGTTTCATGTTAATAGTGTTATGGCAATGTATAAACTTAGAGTGAAGAAATGTTCAAAATATACTCACAGATGACCGCCAGCATGGCGACGAATAACAACGAATATATAAAAATTGACAGAAACAAAAGAACTGTTGTTGTAACCGTTAGTTCGGAAATTAATATGACGATATATGGGTACATTATAATTGAGCGTTTCTGAAACAGATTTAAAGTTGAGGTTATTATTTTAAGTACATTGTTTTGCTTAAATTACCTGAATAACTCCCACTATAGCAAGGAAACAAAATAAAACCGAAGTAACAAACCATCCAGTGAACCATCCGAAACTTGACATAAATATATTACAAGCCAATATTTTATTGTAGCAGATAAAAGGTAAATAGAGGTAGATAAAACACATAATTGATATGCGTACTCCCTAAAATTAAAATAACTTGTTAATAATTATAAAATATAAATGGCTTTTAACTGGGACTTTGTTTATAAAATTTAAATAAAACACACATTTTGGACGAAAGTTCTGTATTTCTTTATTGATTATAATGTAGGAAGTCTACAGTTTTTGAACAAAAATTAATATCGGACAATTGTCCACCACGACCACGTATACAAAGGTCGATGCTTTCACCAAAATTTTTGAATACTTTTTTGCATAATATCTTTAACTTGATATTTCACATAGCTACACAAGAAATTTAGTCTAACGGCATTAAATTACGCGATATTGGCGCCCAATTGACTGCAGAATTACGCGAAATTATTAGATCGGGAAATTTAATGTTTCAGTGGCACCGTCGTGTGGAACCACATATCGCCCACATCCATATCATCAATAATAGGCAAAACAAAGTTTGTCAACATGTCCCGATAACGCAATTCTTTCACAGTGGTAGCGTTTCTAGCCACAAACCAGTGACACCAGTAAAATGTGAAGGGTTATCGACAATCATTCTTGAATTTTCTAAAGCCCAAATGGGGCAATTTTCCTATTAACGTAACCATTCAAATGAAAATGATCTTCATCTGAAAAGATGATTTTTTCAGAAAAACCATAACCTTGTTCAAGAATGAATTTAGCGAATTCTCCATTGCATTCCATGCATTCCGCCATGTCGTGCTCGTGAATAGGCCCAATTGCCGAGAGCACCGTGTAATTGACAAATTTGAATTTGCATCAAAACTTTCACTTACAACAACAATATTTTCAGCTGAACGATCCAGACGTACGCGAATTGTTGGTATGTTGTGTGCCGAACCAGTGGACCCAAATTTGTCAACCAAATTTGTAATAGCGTTTTCGTAGTGGATTTTAATTATTTTCATGCGATTTTCGATAAAAATTGAATCACAAACAGAATTACGAAATTATCACCATATTAAATTGCCCCTATTAAAAACCAAAGTCCCTGTTGAAAAGCCCTGCATTATAATCACAACTAGAGTAATTTACTAGGTACATATTTATGTATCTCTATGTAAAGCTTATCCAGTAGAGATTATACTGATTAACTGAGTATAGGTACAATATCTCAAATATTGAAGTTCGAAATGCACTTACCATAATCACAATTGCATAGGTGTAATAACCATATCTTAAATCAAAGCAAAAACAACACTTGGAAACCATTTTGGTAATTAAAATACACCTTAAAAGTTAACGCCAAAAATTATTTAGGTATAGAATAATGCACTTATGATTGACTAATGAAGAATATTTTGGCTATTGCCATCAATAAACAGGAAGCAAATAATCTTTAAGATACTGACGGACATATTTTTCTGTTCTTACAAAACCAAATCCGTCCAAGTAGCGGTTTATATGACGTACGTATTTCAATATTGCAAGAACATTTTAAATTTATTTGAACTTGATAAAGAAAAAACCGAAAAGCTGGTGACTATTTATGACTGGTTACATTTCGCTCCCCCCCCCCCCACCATCGCAAAGTTATTCGAGTTAAGTTTTGTGGGGGGGGGGGTAGAAACTACAGCGAATTTTTTTTTATAAAATTATTGTCAATCGATCGAGAATTGTTTGAGCTCCAGGTCCCGTCCCGTTGGTTGAGCTTCAAAGGTTTTAATAAAAATTGAATTCTTTAGAACAGTTTTGGGAGGGACTATAATAGTATATAACATTACTAGCAAGGTAAGAGGGTTTTTACTGGCGAATGGAGGATATAACTGACGAGCCGCAGGCGAGTCAGTTACCTCCTTGAGCCAGTAAAACCCGTTACCTTGCGTGCATTGTTTTATATTTTATTTGTTTCTCATTTGTAAAAAGGTTAGATAAATTCCAAAAAAATCTCAATAATTTGTCGCAAATGTCGTAAGCTATGGAAGCGTTGCCATGAACATGTCTGTTTATTTTTCTTTACATTTGTTTTGGCGAAAGCGAAAATGAATGTACCAAAAGAAATTATTGAGGCAGCCAGCAGTGTAGCTTCAAGTTTATTACCTGCAAAATCAGCTTCAAGGTACGAGCGAGAATACGACGACTTCAAAAAGTGGCAAAACAAAAATAGTGTGATTGGGGTAACTGAAGATGTTTTGTTGGTATACTTGAATCAACTATCAGCTAGATTCAGCCCTAATACTTTATGGGCAAAATGGTCTATGCTGAAAAGCTGCTTGGAAATGAAAGAAAATGCCTCTGTTCGCAGGTTTGTTTTCCTTAAAAAATTTATTGAAAAATATGACGTTTAGTTGTCATTTGCAGATTTCAAAAGGTAATAGCGTTTCTGAAACGAAAAAATGAGCGTTATGCGCCAAAAAAGGCCAAGGTATTAAGTAAAGAAGAGGTTGAACAATTTCTTTTACATGCTCCTGATGACCAGTGGTTGCTGGCGAAAATTGTAACAATATTTGGGATTTTTGGATGTTGTCGATGTGACGAAATTCTCTCCTTAAACATGAATGATGTAGAAGATATGGGAAAATACGTTATTGTGACATTGCGGCAAACAAAAAATTTAACAACAAGAAGATTCACCATAACCGATGATGGCTGCAGCTTCAAGCCCTGCATGTTATACAGAAAATATGTAAATCTTCGGCCTCCTGGAACAGAAAGCCTAAGATTTTTTTTGACATACCGACATGGAAAGTGCATTTCCCTTAATGCTGGCCAGCACACTATTGGTGGTGTCCCAAAGCAAATAGCGAAATATTTAGGTTTAAAAAACCCAGAGTTATACACCGGCCACTCTTTTCGCAGAACTGGAGCCACTATGGTTGCGGATTCGGGTGGAGATATTTTAGCACTAAAGCGTGCAGGAGGGTGGAAGAGCACCGAAATTGCGATGAGTTATGTCGATGATTCGGTCAACAAAAAAATCGAAATGTCTAGCAAATTATTTGGTAGTAAGGAGAGTACACATGTTCTGCAGTCCTCGAGTTCAGCAGTTTCTGAGTCAACAGATGGTTCATCATCATCAGTATCAACTCTTTCATCATCAAAAATCTGTGTTACTGGAAATAACAATTGTACCATGATTTTCAACATATATGACGATAAAACAAAATTTCCTTATGTAAATAATACTACTAACTTGTAAAAATTTTGCAAGTTAACTGTCAGTTTTACAAGTTAGTGACTTGATAAAATAAACTTTCTTGATTAATATTGTGTTTTTGGAAACTGACGTTTACAAATGAGAAACAAATAAAAATACTACTTTTAAGAAGTGGTTGTTTTAAATAAAGTTAACACTAATCCGTCGAGTAACGTTTGGAGCTTTAATTTCCATCGTTTCAACCCATGTTTCAACCCCAAAGGTAAAAAAATTAGAGCGTTTAAAATATTACGAAATTTACTCTCCAGCCTAATATAACTCTGTGGGCTATGGGGAAACCAACGGGAAACCAACGGGAAACCACCCAATAAAGTTCTTTCCCTAATCAGTGATCTTGGCTGCGGTCTTCGGGCTTCGATCTATTGCAGATCGCTGCAATAAGTTTTAATAATCCTAAATGTGTGGCGTGGCAATTCAGTATTTTTGAAAATAAATGCTTATCAAAAGAGGTGTTTTAGCATAGAAAGGATAAAGGTTGGTCTTGAAATTGCGTGAAATTTGGAAGTGATTTTTCGAAGAATTTTTGTTGCTTCTTTTCGGATGATCCAGTATACGAATTAATTTGAACCATTGATTTCCAACCCATTTTGGGGATTTTATTCTTTTGCTGGTATTTGGATAGTTGGTTTAATTTATCTCGTTCCCGAAGTGGATCCATTGTCCAAACTTCTGTTGAATGATTAGTTTTGCCCTATTGGCAAGTACAAATCTGTGTTAATTACATCACAAATTACATTTACCAACTCTGCAATTTATACTTCATAACATCTGGATGTTTTCATTTGTATGCCATTATCACTCACCGCTATCATCAAGTTTGGCGAATTTTCGATTCTTATGATCTGTTCGTGTCGTATATATTTTACAGTTCGGTTTTATATAATTCTTGTGTGAATTTTTCAGGATTTTCTCTTGCCTTTTTTTGACTTGATCGGAAAGTTTTACCAAGAATTTTATTTGTTTGCAGTTTTAATCATTTCTGCATAGAATTGATAAAAGCATTATCTCAAAGCCTTGGGCCTGTACGGTCTGTTGAGCTAAATTGTGTTGTGTGTATTATCTCTCGTACGCTAAACATACGTGCAGATAGAAGTTACTCTAATAACTTAGCTGCGTAAGATAATTGATAAACTATTATGATAGTAATATGTGGAAGAGGGTAATCCTAATATCGTGCAGGATTATTGCTACTATTGGTAAATTTATTGAGGCAGGTCAGAAACGAGTCGATATTTTTTTGATTATTTTTGGTAATTGTCCCATTGCTTTGGGTTATTGTAATTGGGAACAACATTTTCTTAGTTTCATTGGTGGTTTCTGATTTTACGGTGAGCAGGGTGGTAAATTATGCAAACAATATTGTCAGTGCAACTTACCACGATATAAACTAACGGCTTCGATTCATCACTACATTCTGAACAAGTTATTCGCTTCCTACGAGCATCTTCGACTACTGCCTGATATGTGATGACTACACCGTCATCCTAATTGTTGAAAATAACGATATCAAAATCGGTACAGATAAAAACTGAAAGAATTGCTGTAAAAAGACAAGTTCGAGCAAACAATATCATTAAAAAACCTGAAAATGACCAGCTAGAAAATTATTTTAAGAAATCACCCGATTAACCGGTATTGTTTAGTATTTGAAGGGGAGATTACTTATTTTTTATGAAAAGAAATTATTTAAAATAACTCAACTGAAGCAAGTAATGAAGCAAGTAATTATTCTAATGTATTTTATAACAATACGTAAATAATATGAAGTATTTATTCCAGTAAACTCAAAATGTATTTCCCTTTTAATATTATAATTGCTTATCAAAAGTAGAAAGAAAATCTGTCGAATAAATTAGTTTATTATTATCCAATTTCAGCCCTTGCGACTTAATTCTTTTGGCTAGCTCGCGGTGCGTCTGACAAATGTGTAGTATGTTCTCTTATTTATATACAATATTGTCTAAACCAAATAATTGCTACGAAATTATTTAAAGCATAAAAACAAACTATGTTTTCCTACGAATAGAAACGATTTAAAATGGCAATGCTAACTTTCGATATGCCTATGACCTGTTTTTATTGTAATGATGGCACGCTGGATAAGTATTTGTTTAAGATTATTAATTGCAACTTTAAAAAAATACATTGTACAACTTGTAAAACAATAAGACATTCTATTAATTATAAAACTAATTTTAGTAAGTATTGCAATTTAATATTTCCACATTTATATTTATACATCTTGAAGAGCATAACTGCGAATCCCATTGGTAGACTCCGCTTTTTGAAATTTCTTGTATAAAGATATGCAGCACATTATGTCATATCCATTTAAACCTAAAATATATAAAAATATAAGTTTAATATAAACTTCATGTTTAAATATAAAATTGACGTTTAACAACATTTTAAAGTAATAGACTTTGTAGTAATGCAGTAGTGCTAAAAGGAAAATTTCACAGTGCAGTACTTTTGCTATCAAATTGGGTCCGTCAGGGGTCGTACAGACACGGATAGTAATTTAGACTAGTAGCAAGTGTTGCTAAGATACTAACCGAAATATGTCAAAATAATCGAAATAATTTGTTAGTATCTTAGCAACACTTACTACTAGACTAATTACTATCCGTGCCTGTACGACCCCTTACTTTGCCACCCCTCCAGTTAAAATTTTTTGTCAAAAGTTAGCTCCTGATTTCTTGCTAGCGACGGCTAGCACCCCCTGGGATTGTCCAAATATCAACGTTGATTTTTGTGTTATTTTGGTTTTTCAATCTTGATTTGTGGATAAACCAGAGTGTGCTAGCCACTGCTAGCTCTAAGAAATCCGGAGCTAGTCTTTTGGGAAAAAATACCAAATGGGGGCTAGCTCTACTTTGCCCCCCCCCCCCCCACTCCCCCGCCCCATTATGCCAATGTATAAACTAAGGATGAAGAAATGTTCCAAGTATACTCACAGATTGACACCAGTATGCCGATGAAAAATAAGGGAGATACTAAAATTGACAAAATCAAAAGTATTATTCTTCCAGCCAATAGTTCGCCAACTAATATGACGATGTAGGGGTACAGTAATATTGAGCGTTCCTGAAACAGATTTAAAGTTGAGGTTATTATTTTAAGTATATTTTTGCTTAAATTACCTGAACTATTGCTACTATTGCAAGGCAACAAAATAAAACCGTTGTAATAGCCCAACCAGTGAACCATCCGAAGCTTGAGACGCCAGCAATACAAGAGTCGCTTTTAGCGTAACAGTACATAAGGGGCAAATAAAGATATACATAACACGTAGTTGACATGCGTGCTCCCTAAAATTGGAATAATATGTGTATAAATTATCAAATATAAAATAATCACCTACTACATTAATTGTATGTACATATTTTGTCGTTATATATTATGTATTAATGATTAATTGAGTAGGTATAATATCTAAAATATTGAAATTCGAAATGCACTTACCAAAATCAAAATTGCATGGGTAAAATACCCAAATCGTAAATCAAAGCAAAAACAACACTTGGAAACCATTTTGGCAATTAAAAATCACTTTAAAAGTTAACAGAAAAAACAGTTTACGTCTAAACCCATGCACTTATGATTCAATACTGAAGAATATAATGGCTATAGTTATCAACGTACCGGAGGAAAATAATATCTATGCGATAAAATGATACTGGCTAATCTATAGGGGAATATTTACTAAACCAAATACGTTCAAGTAATAGCGATTTATATGACGAATTTCAATATTACAAGAACATTTGAAAGTTATTTGGACTAAAGAAAAAAAAGGAAAAGCGACTTCACAAGCTGGTGACTATTGATGACTTGTGTGATGCCTCAATATAGTGTAATGAAGCAAGTTATTATTCTAATGTATTTTATAACAATACTTTTTGTTATTTTGTTCCAGCTATTAGTTCGCCAATTAATATGAGCATACCTATAGGGGTACAGTATAATTGAGCGCTCCTGAAACAGATTTAAAGTTGAGGTTATTATTTGAAGTATATATTTTGCTTAAATTACCTGAACTATTGCTACTATTGCAAGGCAACAAAATAAAATCGCTGTAATAGACCGACCAGTGTCCCATCCGGATCCTGAGACGAAATCAACACAAGAGTCACTTTTAGCGTAACAGAATATAATGGGTAAATAAAGATATACATAACACGTAATTGACATGCGTGCTCCCTAAAATTGGAATGATATATTAATAATTAAATCTAAAATAATCACCTACTACATTAATTATTGTATTATATACTTTAATGTATAATATCTAAAATATTCAATTTCGAAATGAACTTACCAAAACCAAAATTGCATGGGTAAAATATCCAAATCGTAAATCAAAGCATAAACAATACTTGGAAACCATGTTGGCAATTAAAAATTACTTTAAAAGTTAACAGAAAAAACAGCTTACGTCTAAACCCATGCACTTATGATTCAATAATTAAGAATATAATGCCTATTGTTATCAATAACGTACCGGAAGAAAATAATCTCTATACCATATAATATTGACTATATAAGTGTATAATATAATCTATATGGAAATCTTTACTAAACCAAATCCGTTCAAATAGCGATTTATATGACGAATTTCACTATTACAAGAACATTTGAAAGTTATTTGGACTAAAGAAAAAAAAAGGAAAAGCGACTTCACAAGCTGGTGACTATTGATGACTTGTGATGCCTCAATATAGCGTAATGAAGCAAGTTATTACTCTAATGTCTAATGTATTTTGTAACAATACGCAAATAATATGAAGTATTTATTCCAGTAAACTCAAAATGTATTTCCTTTTTAATATTATAATTGCCTATCAAAAGTAGAAAGAAAATCTGTCGAATAAATTAGTTTATTATTGTCCAATTTCAGCCCTTGCGACTTAATTCCTTTGGTTAGCTCGCGCTGAGTCTGACAAATGTGTAGTATATTCTCTTATTTATATACAATGTTGTCAAAATCAAAAAATTTTGCTAAATTATTTAAAGAATAAGAATAAACTATGTTTTCCTACGAATAGAAACGATTTAAAATGACAATGATAACCTTCGATATGCCTATGTCCTGTTTTTATTGTAATGATGGCACGCTGGATAAGTATTTGTATAAGATTATTATTTGCAACTTTAATGCAACTTTAAAAAATACATTGTACAACTTGTAAAACAATAAGACATTCTATTAATTATAAAACTAATTTTAGTATTTATACATCTTGAAGAGCATAACTGATAAGCCCATTGGTAGACTCCGCTTTCTGAAATTTCTTGTATAAAGATATGCAGCACAATAAGTCATATCCATTTAAACCTAAAATATATAAAAATATAAGTTTAATATAAACTTCATGTTTAAATATAAAACTAACGTTTAACAACATTTTAAAATTATGGACTTGGTAGTAATGATGCAGTTGTGATTAAAGGAAAATTTCACAGTGCAGTACTTTTACTATCAAATTGGGTCCGTTACTTTGCCCCCCCCTCCAGTTAATATTTTTCTCAAAAGCTAGCTCCTGATTCCTTAGAGCTAGCACCGGTTAGCATCCTCTAAGATTGTCCAAATATCAACGTTGATTTTTGCGTTTTTTTTTTTTTGGTTTTTCAATCTTGATTTGTGGATAAACCCAGGGTGGTAGTATCTTTAATATTTACTAGGTGCTAGTCGGTGCTAGGAATCGGGAGCTAGATTTTCGAGAAAAAATATTACCTGCCGGGGAGCCAAAGTAACGAACCCTATCAAGTTTTATCAACTCTGAATTCTAACATAAATAATATTATGTAAAAGTTGTTTCATGTTAATAGTGTTAAGTCAATGTATAAACTGCGGATGAAGAAATGTTCCAAGTATACTCACAGATTGACACCAGCATGGCGATGAGAATTAAGGAAGATGCTAAAATTGACAACATCAAAAGTATTATTGTTCCAGCCAATAGTTCGCCAACTAATATGACGATATAGGGGTACAGTAATATTGAGCGTTCCTGAAACAGATTTAAAGTTGAAGTTATTATTTTAAGTATATATTTTGCTTAAATTACCTGAACTATTGCTACTATTGCAAGGCAACAAAATAAAACCGCAGTAATAGACCAACCAGTGAACCATCCGAATCCTGCGACGAAATTAACACAAGAGTCGCTTTTAGCGTAACAGAACATAAGGGGTAAATAAAGATATATATAGCACGTAATTGACATGCGTGCTCCCTAAAATTGGAATCATAAATATATTAATTATAAAATCTAAAATAATCACCTACTACATTAATTATTGTATTATATACTTTAATGTATAATATCTAAAATATTCAATTTCGAAATGCACTTACCAAATACAAAATTGCATGGGTAAAATATCCAAATCGTAAATCAAAGCATAAACAACACTTGGAAACCATTTTGGCAATTAAAAATTACTTTAAAAGTTAACAGAAAAAACAGTTTGCACTACCCATGCACTACTGATTCAATAATGAAGAATATAATGGCTATTGTTATCAATATACCGGAAGAAAATAATCTCTATACGTTAAAATGATACTGACTAATCTATATGGGTATTTTTAGTAAATCAAATCCGTTCAAAAAGCGATTTGCGATTTATATGACGAATCTGACGAATTATATGACGAATTCCAATATTGCAAGAACATTTGAAAGTCATTTGGACTAAAGAAAAAAAAAAGGAAAAGCGACTTCACAAGCTGGTGACTATTGATGACTTGTGATGCAGGAGCTTGCAGTGATAAAGTGTTAGCTTAACTAGCAGATTACCTAATGAATCTATTAAAGACATTGCAATTTATAAAAGGAAATTTGGTCTACCACATGGGGTTATTAGGTTAAAACGTGTAACTTTATTAGGTCTTAAATAAGTAAATATTATAAGTGTGGATATTCTAGTATCGCAAAATTAAAAGTAATATTTTAACGGAGTGAAAGATGGAAGTCTACACTAATTTAATTTTATACTAGGGTTTCGCTTTACGTACAACTCAACTCAAATTAGTATTTATTAAAGACTTTTTTCACCTGATTAATCTTAAGTCGCTAAATGTTGTAATCGTCCTTTAAATTAGTATTTAATTTAATTTAATTTTCCAAACAATTTTCTACATATTTTCACATAGTTTAAAACTATAAAATTATCCGAGGTGTATTCTATCGCTAAGGCTTTCGCGACATGTATTTAATTCCTAACAAGCGCCATATAATTTGGAGTTTATGTTTACTATACCATAACGCCGCATTTGGTAAGTGAATTCAATAGCTAACAGCGTGTTATTCTAACACCGTATAATTTTAGTGAAATACCTTACAATATCTCAGAGTTTACCTTACAGCTTTCAACACCTATCGATTATTTTAGCTTTCATCATATTAAAAATAGTAACATAATTTATTTATACGACATTTCATAATTAAAAGATGTCCATTATTTTATTCTTATTTGTGTTGCACTATTCAAATTTTGTGCACAAGGTATTGTTTATGTAGAGGTAAATTTTTTTATTGATGCGCAAGAATGGATTAACAAAGCTTAACAGGTGTAATTAACCCGAAACATATTATATGTCTTCTTCTTCTTTCGACTACAAATAATTATTTCTTATGTACTTACCTCATTACACTGCGTATAATAAGCTAACCAACTGTATGCCCATCTCAAGGCTGGTTATCCTGGGGGTATTTTTCTTGTTCTAGATATCTTAATTCATACGGTTTACATGTTCATTTCATCTTCTCTTCCGGCACTTCAGAAACTTGACTGCTTCCACCACGTCGCATCGTAGTGTATGTCTGCGCCTATTTGTCTATCTCACAATGTTAGGCCTTGCATTGTTCTAAGTATTCTAATTTCCATAGTATTCATTTCTTGATTGGCCTACTTTGTTTAGTAGCGTATATACTGTGTTTTGTACCTTCAAGACATTTAATTTATATTTTTTAAAACCTGTTTACTTCTAAAATTTATTTAGGCAAATTGGTACTAAAATTGACCTTGTCAGTGATTGGTTAAATTTATAAAATCCCGCAAAGGGTCCACACTAACTTGACAATCACTACAATTGCTAAAATATTTTAATTTTAACTGTTAAATAAGTTTAAAGCAATTTTATTCAATAGAAACTTAAAAGGATCTTTATTTGGGGGAGGTGTGTAATAGGTATGATTTACATGTCTATGAAACTTTTTCATACACATTCTTCCTATTATTTTCTTACTTCTATTAAGTATTATTAGTTTTTAATTTCTATATCCAATTCTTAGTATAATTAATAATTAATGATTACGTACAACCGAAAATTACAAACAAGCATGAAATAGATCTATATTATAATATCAAATACCGTTCTTTATTTATTTTAATTATTTGATATCATGTTGAAAACAAATTACAAGTATTTGATATTCTCCCCCCCCCCCCCCCGTTTAGACTTTATTACCTAGTCAAGGAAACATTGTTAGTCTGACCCTGCCACGGAGGGCATGGCAACGGTTCCTAACTGATTTCCATCTCTGGAGTGGATCCAATAAAGATAATGCATTTAATCGTTTTTATTTTCAGTATTTCAAAATTCATGGGGGGTAGTTAACCCCACCCCCTTGAATCCGACTTGGTTTCATCTCAATCCAGAGTAGGTTCTAAAATAGGGAAAGCTATTAAAATCTGACAGTAAAAATATTCTAAAAGGTGACTTCTTTGTTAGTGGTCCAGTCAAAATTGATAATGCCCTATCACAAGAAGCCAAAAAGATTAGCTGGGCTTTGGGGCTAGCAGTCATAGTTTGGTAATAAATGAATGAGCCATTGAAAGGTGAAAGGTCTAATAGTTGCCGAACATATTTTAAAGTTATGAGCCAAAATATTTTTTTCTTTGCGCCCCAAGCTGCTTGGAAAAATATAATTGAAAAAAACACCTTCACCAAATATGCTCCAGTCTAGCTACCGATAAGAGCACTGAGACTTTTTGTAAAAATACGTAAACTTTTTACATAAACGACAAAAATAAAACATAGTAAAATTCTTATTAAGGCCATAACTATTAACAAAATATTTAATACGTAACCTTTTTATTTTAGATTGTAATAGTCTTTGCATAAGAAAAATTAATTAAAATTTTTTTCATGCAATCTAATAAATTAATTTTTGCCATCAATTATTTATCAATGGAAACTTAAATTTTAACAAAATTAACTTGATACAAAATGTGTGGAGCAAGATATCTAAGCGCTGGAAATACCGTACTTCAAATTTACTGTTTCTCATTCAAAATTCATTATCTATAATTTGTTCTAATGTTATCTCGCCCATACACTTTAAATTATTTAAAAAATCCGCTTTCTTATCGCACGTTATATTAATCTTCTCTTTGGTGGTACCAATCAGCTACAGCTTCCATTTCTTCCGGTGCACAGACGACATTTAAAAAGGTTTAAATTTTTACAATCATAGGTTTTGTAGGAAGGCCTCAGGAGAAAATATCCGGACATAATTGCATGCAACTCGATTTAGAAAAATTATTCCCAATATTGATTATTATTAATTCCATAAATTTTTTTTATCCAACTTAATCATCATATTATATTATAGTAGTACCTAAATTATTTTTTTGGTATTACTGAAGGATATGGATTTATTAGTCGAAGATTATTTTAAGCTTATAAATAGTATTATATTGTATAATAAGGATAGAAATTATCTTTTACCGCATCCGTTCGGTTTATGTTTGCATAGCTGTTAACATAAAATAAAATTTGTATAACTTGGAATATTTTTGGTCAGAAATTTTATTGCAAACTATAAAGTGTTAAAATTTCCAACTAGTCATAATATGACAACACACACGGTAGGACAATATAAGTGCAAAACTTAAAAGACTATCGCGAATATAATAATCCAACTCGACATTGATATAATTTATCTAACAAATTTAATAATATATTTGTTAGGTAGTATAATAGCCTAAATTTTTATTTGTTGAATTATTTGCAACAGTGCGGCCTCCACGTCGCACAACTTAGGTAATCACAAATCAATGATACCTCCAAGTCTCACAATCAAGACAACCACGTAATATAATAATTATAATAGCCTAAATTTGTCTAGAGATGTGTCTGTAACACTAAATTTATCCCTTTTTTAATTTTGCCTTGTCTTCATTTATGAAATTACGGTTATATCGAAATTGCAAATTGCCCCTATACCTAAATTGGCTACAGGGTTGAAATTAGAGCCTCAACGTTTCGCCGGGACTATCGCCAGCTAGGAAACGATTAGAGCCGCTTCCTTGCTGACGACGGACATGGCTTGGAAATTTTCGATGGACGGCGTAGCTTCCACATAGAAGATGCTGAAAATGCAAATTTGACGATCCGTTAATTCATGACCAGGGCTCTCTGTGTCGCTGGTTTTGAAGAAAAGAAGGCGAAATTAAGCTATGAAGGGAATTTTCGAGATCAAACCGGTGAAATTTCCAAGTTGATAAGGATCAGTCGCATCGAGAAAACGAGAAAAACGAAAAAACGAAAACGATGCCTAAATCGGGTCCGAGAATGACTCACATCAGTCGTTTCCGATTAAATTCGTAGGGTCCTTAATCACTCTCGAGTCCGGTCTTAGTGAAGTTCGGACCTAGGTGCCCGGTCGAAAACTAAACTGATTTTGATTTTCGATCAAGACTTCATTCAGCCTGCTCGCGATGACCTCAACTGCGAGTTTTCCAAGGCACATAAGAAGGTTAAATATCGGTTTTTTGGAATTTGGTTTGGTTTCGAAAAGATGATGACATCGCCAATCTTCCATCTGTTTATAATTTCGGTTGTTAGCGTGTGCCATTTTTTCGGGAGTTTCCGATATTATTTTATTCGTTATATCGCATGGACGCGGCGCTTTTATTTTATTTCGTTTTCTCGCGGTTTCTTTTATCTTGTTGAACGTACGACATGTTTAGGTAGCGTCCTCTAATTTTATATAACGTTATGATCAATATTTTTGTCTTCTCTGCTATTTGCTAATAGTTCGAATTTAATTATTTATTTCAAAATTAAAGGTTTAAAAACCGCTATTTCCATGGTTCGAAATACACTTTTAGCTGTAGGTCCCCTGTGCCCGCACTTTTAACACGCTATGAATACAGGTAGAGAAGCCCGAAAACTAGTATATAAACGGTATGAAAATATATTATATACTAATATAATATTTATTGTACTCGCTATAAATTTTAATTGTAAAATCAGAATACTTGTAAAATTGAAATTAAATCGAAAGTTATTACCGAACAGATGCCATACAAACGTTTACTTATAATAAAGAATTGTAGCAGCAAGCGTTATTATAGCAAACAACTTCTAGGTTTTCGAATAAATGTAAACACAGACGATGTCGGTATGCTAAGTTTGCCTTTTTTGTATCTTACAACAAACTACAACTGACTTGCGAATAATCTCCAAAGCCTTCGGGTCAATGTAGTAGGTATACAATATTAAAGCCTATACAATATTGTTATGTCAGAAAATATATTTGATAATTTTGAATTAATATATTCAAATTTGGAGGGTTAGAGATAACCTAAAAATAATTTATTAAATTTTTTTTATTTAACTGATCGTTTCTTCTGCTAATTTGCCTTAGCAACTTTTCCTTTTCAATGTTGATATTGAGATTTATTTAGAACTATTGTTTTACTTTCCATATTCATTATATTTATTCATATTCACTGTACTTTCACTATATTGATTTTGAGAAACTTAATTTTGTGTAAATGAAGCTGAATAACTGAAAAGCCTTTGTATGAAACTGAAAATACAGATATGTAAAAGTAGTTGGACTATGGATTCGACGTTTTATTGTTTTATTTTCAGTAGCTCCCAAATTATAATTATTTGTGCCGTGGTTAAGATTGCAAGTTAAACTATCTGTTATTTAAGTCAGATTCTTTTATTTATGGAATTAAATTCTCGTTGACCTGTGCGTCTATGATACAGTATAAATATTATAATTCAGAAATTTATTTCGGTACTTAATTTTACAGTTCAGTTTCATTAGAATCGCTGAAAACGATACATGTATATTCTGCCTTTTGAATTTTCTTGGATAAAGATATCAAGCAGCATAAGTCATAACCATAAACACCTAAAACATATAAGTAAGGTAAAACCTCAATTTCTGAAATTTCGAGGTAAATAGCGTGATGTTAACTTATAAAGTCAGAATAAAGAATATTTTCAAGTATACTTACAACATGAGGTAAGCATAACGATTAAAATGTACGGAGTTGCAACAATTGAAATAAACAAGTACATTATTGTTGTCATCACAAGTTCGGTAATTAGCATGACAATGCAAGGGTACATCATAACTGAACGCTCCTAAAAGGAATTTTAAATCAGCTTATTGTTTTAATTAAATCTTAATTTTTTTTTCAATTACCGTAATAATTCCTGCTATAGCAAGAAAGCAATATAAAACGCCTGTAAGACACCATCCAGTTAACTTTCCGAAGATTGACAAATTGTGGCTACATGTTTCTATATCAATGCCACACGAATACTTTAAGAAAAAGAATAAAAAACCCAAAGTTGTTAAGCGTAATCCCTAAAATTGGAATGCATTAATATTAATGTATTATTATAAAATGCTGAAGTGCAGAGTGCACTTACCACAATCAAAATTGCATAAGTGAAATATCCAAATTTTAAATCAAAACAACCACAGCACTTTGCAACCATTTTGTTAATGGAAGATCACAGTTGAGTACCTTAAAAGTAAACAAAAAAAAAGTTTTACGTACAGAGCACCCAAAACCGAAAGAAAATTTTGTTATTATTATTTTTAAATAACAGGAAGCAAATAATCTCTTAGATATAATTTTTGCAAGTTTTTGTCAAACCAAATCCGTTGTGCAGCGGTTAATAACTATGACGTATTGTCCAATGAAATGATTATTATGGAACTAGGACTATTAAGGACGATGCAGGAGCTTGCATTGATAAAGCTTGAGCTTAAATACCAGAATATTTAATAAATCTATCAAAGACATGGGATTTATGAAAGGAAATTTGGTCTACCACGTGGTGTTAGTTGATTAAAACGTGTCAATTTATTAAATCTTAAATAAATCTTAAACTTCTCTTATGACTGACGAATCGTGATCCTAATGGGTCACTCGCAGCTGCTATCATACTTTCGCATTCTTGCAGGTCTTCTGCATCTCTTATTGCTGTCTGTAGGGGTCTCTTTGCTATATGTTTTATTTGATCGATCCATTTACTTCCACTTTCTATCTTTCCATGACTCATCTCTATGCATCACATTGATATCCAAAATATTGCAGAATGCGTCGTCGGCATATGGTCGATAATCTGTCCTTTATTTTCAGCTCCTCTAATATCGCCAAGTTCGCTCTCCACGAGATTCTCAGCATATATTTCCAACACAACATCTCGAAGGCATCAATGCGAAGTCCTTCTAACATTTTGATGGTCCACGACTCGACGCCCTACAGGAAAATCTAGAAAATTAGGGTCTTAGTTGAAAGTATTCGTGGTGATTTTTTTGTCTATCCACATTTTCTCTATATAATTTAGTAATGGCTCTAGGTGCCATTCACTTTTTTTAATATCTATGTGTAGCTTCTTCTTCCACCTATCGACACTCTCCTTTCATATTCTCTTAGGGCCCTTCTCGTGGTCAAGGAGAGAGAATGCACCCTTGTTGGACTCGTTTGTGCGCGTTAAAAGATTTTGATTTCTTGTTATTCAGTCTTACAATCGCCCCATTGTTCTTATATAAATTTTATATGATTGCTACCAGGTGATCTGAAACACCCATTTCCTTTGACCCCCCTAAATTTGTCTTAGCGTACGAAGAAGGCTTTCTTATAGTTAAAAGAAGGGAGCATGAAAGTACTGAACTCACCTGATTTTTCTATTGGTTGCCGTATATTGAATATTTGTTCTCTAGTTCCCCTCCCCTTTAAAAAGCCGACATCTTCATATGGTATTTGGTGTTGCAAAAATATATTGCAGATTCTTCTGCAGCCTTTGATCGATTATTCGCAAAAGTTTTTTATTGCATAATTTTGACAGTGGCGGCTCGTGATCTGTTTCAATGAGAGGGCACAAAGTATTTTCCAGTTGATTGTAGAAAACTATAACTTTATCATAATTGAATAATTAACTTTGCGGATATCATGACATATTATGTATGTATATCCCCTCAGGCAACTGTACCATATTTTATGGTAAAAATGTTTCATGAAACACATTAAGTTAGTAAAATTCAGAACACTAATTATTGAAAATAAAAAAAGCTGGTTTAATTTTATGCACATACTCGTACTTTTAATTTCAAATTGATTAAAATTCTTACTCACAACAAAAAAGCGCGACCACAGCAGGAGTAACAATCAGTCTCGTATAGTATTAGAAACTAGCAATGTAGGAGTTGGTATTTTGTGGTCCTTTATAAACTTTTACTTTTTATAACTTGCAGGATATTAATTAAATGTGGAAAGCAAAATATGCTTTGATAAGTTCATTATTTGTAGTTTCTTTATTATAACCAGAATTAGCTTCCAAGTATACACTTAATTAAACTTAAAGAATGTTCATGTTGAAAGTAATTTGCTAGAAAATAATTAAATATTAGTTAAAACAAAGTACAAACTATTCTTATTTAATTTATTATTAAATTTTATTTTATAAATTTCTAAATAAAGCTTGAGATTGCTTTAGGTCTAAATGCCATTATGTTTAACTTGTAAAATAGGAGACAAAAAGAACAATAATAACAACAATAACATAAAGTTAACTAAAATCTCTGAAGTTGCTACTATAGGATTACTTCCTGCAAAGTGTCCAGCTTTTCAAGTCACGGAATAAGAGATAGCGTAAGGGTAGAAATCAATGTCGCACCAAAGCAAAACTTTGAGTTTCGTGACCGTAATTATTATTCTGAAAGCATGCCGGTATTTGATGAGATGAAAATGCATCCACAATTCGAATTTTTTTTTACTGCAACTACGCGATTCTTTTAAACTATAGAAAAAATCACAAATTTGAAGAAACCTTTCAGAATCCATTTTAAAATTGATCGCTAATGCAAGAATGTAATCTCTTTAATGTAACCCTAGATCCAAGAGTGTTTTATGTAATAACAATACCGCCTAAAGAAAAATTCCGAATGGACAAAAAGTTTTATTTTCAAAAAGTTTTTTCCAATAAGTACCACATTGCTTGCAAAAGTTTTTTTTAGTATTAAGTCTTCGGTTTTCAAGATCAATAAATGCCTTCCAATAATGCGTTTCTTTGTCCTTTGATCTTCCATTAGTTGTATAATAAAAAAGTCATCCAAGAAATTTTAATGATTAGTCAATTCTTTTCATTGTTATGCGACGTTTATTTTGCAGACATTTTTAAAGCACGAATCTTTATTTTTAGTAAAATAAAAAAAATTGTTTGTGGAAGGTTGCTGAAATATTAGAATATGGCCATAAAAACTTTTCAGCACTTAATGTTGATTCAGTAATTTAGTTCTACCCTGGTGTTATTTAAAATTTAAATCTAAAATCCGCTACATTTGCAGTTTTGGTTCCCCTCAGAGTCTTTTAGTGATGTATAGATCCCTTGCTGGCAATAATAAATTTTCATACCAACTTTGTAAACTTCTTAAACAATACCTTAACACCACATCGCAATAGTATTATGCAGTACAGCTATATTGCTTTAATTTGTGACGTTACAGATTACCTGAGATTAGAAGTGCTGAAAGTTACTGCATTACAAAATTTCCAACACTTATGATTTAGATCCTTTGCATTCAAGTTTAGAAATTTCAATTAAGAAGAAACAATGTTCCGGAAACAATATTAAATTATGTTTGATGGCTCCCATGACGAAAAAATGAAAATTTATTTGTAATACATAATATATTATTTATTTTTTCAGAAATCTGAAATTTACATTGTAGCTGTCTATATTGTAAGGAAGCATGTGTATATTATTACATTCAGACTAAAAATTTGAGGTCAGGTAGACAATTTTATTTATAGAATAAATAAAAAATATATTATATAATATTTGTGCCACCATTAAGCTGAAAATCAGGGAAGTTTAGTCGAGAGTGGGCACATTGGGACATTTTATTTATGTTAAAAGTTTTACTAATCTTCTAAAAAGGAAAGCTCGGCCCACGTTAAACCAAAAGTTACTTTTTAAAGTAAGACTTTTGGTTAAAATTTAATTCATTATCAATTTGTCAATTAGCTGTTAAAATCGGGAAACAAATGCGTGAGTTGATGGAAAATTAAAGTCATGACAAAAATAAGAAGATTTCAGACAAAGAGAAAGATCAATAAAATGATATACCAGAACCAATGAAGTTAATTTAAGAGTTAAGTTGAATCGAAATACGATTAATCTTACACCACCTGATGATTTATCTATCGATAACTCTTTAAATCTCAACATGTAATGTGTGTCAAATATAAAAATTCGAATATGGGGAATTGGAGCACATATCAAACGTGATGGAGAAAACAATCCAAGTCATAACATGAGATTCTTTAGGCGGAGAACCCTAAATTCAGTTTAAGAACACATCAATGACGAACAAAATGAGTAACGCCAGCTAATCCTCAGGAACCAAAACCTTTCCCTATCGTTATACCAGACTTTGCTAATATAGGTCTACTTATTAAAGAACTTGAAGCTGTTTCCCCAATCCAATATACACTTACAGTTGTTGGTAATCCACGAGTGAAAATTCAGTCCAGCGACATCGAAAGCTAAAAACAAACTATACACCCTGTCACACCTTTCAACTGGAAAAGATATGAAGTTTTAAGGTGGTGTTGAGAACTACGCATCTATCCAGTGACGTCAACGTGATTGGGGCTGAAATCGAAGAAAACCAACCTAAAGCCACTAGGATTGTGTTACGGGCAAAATCTCTGTGATTATGCACACCCGTGTACAAACAAATACCGGCTTAGCTGCAGCGGGAGGGGTGGTTCAATTTTAAAATAAATGTGCATATCACATCGATATGTGAAAAATTGGTAAGGGCGCTACCAAAGAAATTGAATAGGGGGAAGTACCATAACGAAGCTCTTCTTCGGTAAACTCATCATTCGGAAAAATCCTGGTAATTACCAACCGTTATCGTAAAACATGAAACCTTCCTACTGAAGAGATGACTTTACCACTTTACACTGTAGCGTTATTAATAAATTAAAACTCAAATATGAAATTTAAAAGAAATAAAAATATAATTGAAACCTCATAACGTTATATAGTATGAGACGCCTCTGGCGTGACTTTTACAAATTAGTTAATTCAAAAACATGGTTAAACTGAACTGATAAACAATAAATGAAATATACTGCCCACCAAATTAAAGAGGGTAGGAAATTATTCACGACCGTTTAACTCGCTTGGTGCCCAATTCTGGCGGCCGAAGACATCAGTGCAAAGTGCAATCAGTGAGGCTCCAGATTAATTACTACATTTTGGGTTAAAAATTTATAAAATCGATCAGAAAAGCGTATTTTTTCCCTAAACTAATATAATTTTCATCAAATTACAGTTGCTATTAGAAAAATGAATAAATAAGTTATTCGACGACAATACAAATTTTCTATCTCCACATTACTTAATATTCGCTATGCAGTTAAAATATCAACTTTTAGCTCGTTTGGGGTCGAATACTGCTTGATCTATATTCGGTTATGAACGTCTTGCGACATTTTCCCGATACCTCCCTGTCTCTGCTCGTTTGACGAGCACAGAGGACCTACAGCTTAACGTGGATTCCGAACCACGGGAATAGACGATTTTTACACCGCCTACTCCATCAGGGAAGTTTTTTAGCCATAAATAATGTTATCTGGGGCCAGCAGATAGACATTTGGTGAGCGAAAATTTCTTCTATAGATAGCGCCTCACAGGATTTGAACCCGTGAATATTGGCTTGAAAGCGAACACGCTAGCATTTCAGCCATTCGCTCACATTGATACTGCTTGATATTTTTATAAATTTAGCGAACAAGCAGTTCTCAAAGATTCTCAATGAGGTTCAACTCAGGTGAACTTACTGGCAAATCGAGAACATCTATATTTTCAATTCTATATGGCAGCAAACCATTTCTTTATCTTGCTGGAAGATGAAGTTTTGTCGGGGATAGTCTGTTAAAAATAGAATCAGATATTAGGACAGCATTTCCTGATATTCCTCTCTGTTGATCAGCAAGAATGGAAATGCAAAATTAAGTGTCCCAATAATGCACTAATAAAGCTCTCTTTACCATAAATGAACCACCACCAAAGTTTCATTTAAAAAAATATCTTTCCTTCTTTCCGAGATCCCTTCAATATCCATTGCAACCTTCTATGCTATCTAAATTAACCTTTTTTTGTCAAAATAAATCTTAGAAAAACATCCGAAATGCAACTATCAAGAACAAGTTGAACAGAGCAACAGAGAACTTAAAAACATATTGCAAAGTACCTAGAAAATCCCTTTACAACGATAGCAACCGATTACTCACACTGAAAAACCACACAACGAATAAAGCGAGCACAATAACCAATTCCCCTTATTCGCAAATCAGACTCCACATCTGCAACAAATGATAAAGAAAAAGCTGGAGTATTTTCAGAACATCTTGCTAAACCAAGACCATATCTATGGAAATACAGGCACCTTGTCCTGGACCACCAGTTTGGCATTCAGCAACAGCATCGAACAAATAGCAAAAGTATGAGAAAAAATTTGGACGAAAAACAGCTTCATCGACGTGACACAAGAAATCGACAAAGCTTTGCACGAGGACTTGCATTTTCCTGCACAAAATTAAACTTCAGCCGTTCACTTCTTGGCACCTAATTAAATCTCATATAACTGAAAACTTTTTCCAGGACAAGTTTCAAAACGAGTATTCCGCACTTGCTCCAATCAATTTAATTCTGGTGCTATCCTACATCGTCTATGTACCGTAAATTTTTCAACTGCTCCAAACGTTAAGGTAGCAATCTTTGCAGACGATACAGCTGTGATAACTTCCAGTCAAACCCATCCATTGCCTCTGATATGTTAGAGTGAAATTTAAATAATACTAAAAAATGGATGAAAATTTGGCGAATTAGAACAACGCGTAGAGAAACGTGCTGACTTTTACTCTAAATGGTAATGCACTTCTAAAACGGATCTACACTTACATATCTACACGGATAAAACAGATATGGTTCAAGGGCAAATAGTTTGGCGTCACATTATATAAATTAAACTGATTAATAGGACAGAAATTCCAGCTTATAATGGAAAATGTAGTAATGTTGAATAAAACCATCATCAAGCCAATTTATTCGTATGGCTTAATTCTTGCAAAAAATAAGCAACGCTCCATGGGACATCACCAACGAAGCTATCAACCGAAAACTGAGAATAAACAAAGTCAAAGACCATCCAAACAATCTTGCCCAAAGTCTCCCAAATACTACCAATCAGCCAACGAATCTCAAAAAAGATGATTTTCTGGACAAGTGAAATTTTTTCATGTAATAATAAACAGTCAGTGTAAAATTTATTGTCTTTAGCAACTTTCTTTGGACACATTGTAAAATGCATAGATTGTAAATAATAAAGGAAGTTAAGAAACTTACAAGATAACAAATAATTTACAAAATGGTTACTCTATACTGACGGTGAAATAACCCACGATTTTCATACCTCTCAGATTCAATCAAAGACTTCAACAATACAAAATAAAAAAGCAAACAAAATTATTTTTAATATTTAAAAAAAATTATTCAGGATGTAATCTGCCATAATTGGGTTCTATAATGGTATGAACTACCCGATTGATTCTTTCCGCACGAGATGAGACAATGAGGTTACTGTCAAGCTGTTCGTAACTTTCAAGCAATCATCTAAATTAACTTCACGTAGAAATCATAATATTCCAGCCATGTAATAGCATAGATTCGTTGCAGTAGCTCAAACTGACGAATCAACTCAACCACAAACTAAGGGACGAGGGATCATCTGTTGCCATTTCAGAGTAAATTTTTTTAAGTACTTAATTATCAAGTTTTCAGCTTTTATTGAAATATCTGGTTAGATATAAGGTAATACGAGGAAGAATATAAGGGAGTTAATTATTACAGGACCAAAAGCCTCCCCGGAAATGCATTTTTAATAAGGGGAAATATTTATAATTTTTATTGCTTCTATACATCATCTTCCTGAAAATTTTATAGTATCTATAAATTTTCAGCCGTATGCATAATTTGCTGTTGCTGTTAGCGAATATTAAAATACATAATATTATTATAAATGTATTAATAAATAAAGAAATGAATTACTACATAAATATAGACATATCTCTTATCTAAGGCTTGTACGTGTGCATAATATACGAAATATTAGGTAAGGTCGACGCACTTGAAAATTAATCGAAATATTCCATAAGAGATATACCAAACAAAATTTTCCTTATAACAAACAGTTGTAGTCTTGTAACAGCAAGCATTGTAGCAAGGAAGTTCTAAGTTTTCGAATAAATGTAAACAGAGGCAAAGTTGGTATGCTAAGTTTGCCTTTTTTGTATCTCACAACAACCTACAACAACTGACTTGCGAATAATCTCTAAAGCTTTCGAGTAAATGTAGTGTCAACAGGTATACAATATTGCCTATACAATGCTGTTATGTCAGTAAATATTTGATAATTTTGAATTAACATATTCAAACATGGTAGACTAATTAAAAACTCATGTTTTTATTAAATAATATCAGGCTTGGAGAACCTAAAAATAATTCGTTTAACCTTTCTCTGATAAACCCATCACAAAACGAATTTATTTAAAATACTACGGGTTAATACAATAAATAATTTTGTAACTACAAAGGAAATATTAACTGAATCATTTCTAACTTGTTGAAACTTGCCACCACCTTATCAGGAAACAAATTATTAACTTTTAACTGAACTCAAAAAAGTTTTACTACTACCACGACTTTTAATTTTCTTTTATGAGTTTAATTTTTATTTGTTTAACTTAAAACAAGTAATGGAAAATTACCTTTTAATTACACCTTTGATTATTATGTTTGTTTTCTTTACGCCACGTTGAGTGATTCTAATTAAAAAAAAATACAATTAAGCAATTTGTTGTTTTTAGGTCACGAATAGAACGTAAGGGTAAATTGCTTTACTTCTATTTTATTTTGTAACATAAATTGAAAAGATTTAGGTGCAGTTTACATTATTTCATTGTTATGGAATAACATTATTGTTAATAATTTTAAATTATATTACGAAATAAATTACAAACATAAATGTTCTATTGTGAAGAGAGAGAGACGAGAAAACTCCAAAGATAGAGCTGGGAAGATTATGCTGACGGAATTTAGGAAGATGGATATGGAGAACAAACACAAACATTCAAAATTATGGAACACCTCAATAAGAATGAACAAAATGGCAGGGTTAACCGTAATCCAAAGATTCACATTGGAGGAATACCACATTCATGGACCTAGGAGAGAATATTGGCGAAGTTGATCAAATAACTATTCAATAATTCGCAGCTGGAATAATCCGAACAGCAGAAGGTACAGAATACAGATGGAAATAAAAAGGTCATATTTTATAGACACGATAAAAACAAACAAGCAGAACTGGAATTGCATACGGATCGATATGATCACCAGGAGCTCTACAAAAAGGTAAAAGATCTATTACAAGAATTTAAATCACGTACACAGATCATAAAAGATCGAAATGGAAATGTCTGTACAGATATCAGCGAAATAGCGAATAGTGCACTGACGTGTTTGAAGACGATTCGAAGCCTTTGAGATGTGGGCGTATGATGAGAATACCCTCCACGGTCGAAAGGGTGTGGAGCAACTCGCTGAAGGGACTGTTGACATGATGTCACTATGTCCGTAAGCAGGACGGAGGAAGGTAAAAGAAAGATAAAATTGAATTAATGTTGAACTTCTAAAATATGGAGAGCTGGTACTAAAGTTCAGACTATTGCACTCAATAAATATGTGTTGGAACTATTTAAAAATTCCAGAACCATGGACAATTGCCAAAGTCTGTACACTTTTCAAAGAATGAAAAAGAGACTGCTGTGAGAATTACAAAGGCATTAGCATCCTAACTGCAGATTATAAAATATATTCCAGTATCCTTACATCAAGACTTCGTCCAAGAGCTGAATCGTTAATAAATGAAGCACAAAATGGTTTTCCAAAATTTCGTTCTTATTCCGATGGAAGCCTGGCTTGGAAGTCCACCTTGCATAACCACAAATCGCGCCACATGATACAGGTTACACAAACTCTATATAGAAACACAAAAGGTGATTTATATATTGACGAAATGATAGACGAGTGGAATATAAACATTACCATCATCATCACCATCATTTCCGTCATGGGTTAGGTCGTTGACCTGTTCCGTAAAAGGCTGTACAAGAGCCGATAAAATCCGCAATGACGACATACGAGAAAAGTTTAAAATTACGTCTCTGGAAGAAAGAATAAGCCAATGTAGACAAAAATAGGAAGAGCACCTACAAAGCATGGACTCCTCAAGAACTAACAAAAAATTGTTGTAGGTACTAGAAACCCAGAGAGAAAAGAGATGTGGGAAGATCTCCATCAAGATGGTGATTTGCGTTAGAATAGGCCAACGATAGATCATGAAATACATGATGATGGTGATGATTAATGTTAATGCAACATCCCAAGATAAACCTACAGCGATGAATGTTACGTAAAAAAGTAAAGGCACCTTTCTCGTCCGTCTCATCTTTCATTTTACCTGTAGCACAAAAAAAATAAAATTATTTGAATGAGAAATTTGAAAATAATGGAATAATCTAAATATCGCTTTGATTAAAATACTCGTAGTATTCATTAACTCGTTTCCGTATTTCTTGATGTTATAGAAATGACCATACCGTGTAATTTTCTTGTTGTAATTCGCTATAAACAATCTGAGAAGTAAATTTACACTTGTTATCTAAATTGTGGTTGTAAATTAATACACCCTCAATGTTGTATATCCTAATCACGCAATATTCTACTCAATTTCATTGCTTTTGACTAAATTCACTACAGCACACTTTAACAAAAGCCTTTGTTGGCCATAATATTAAACTTAGTCAAAATATTATTTTAACATCGCATTGATATGGTCTAAAATAAGTTTTTTGTTGAATATTTTGTTTAGCGAAGTTTGTATCAGTTTTATAGTAAATGGAAATGCTTCAATAAATTCGATTGAAAGCCATTTTCAGAAAGGCAGCATCGTTTTGTTATCCGCAATTGTGGAACCTTATCTAAGATACAGTGAATAATTGTTGGTATTCTTAGTCAACAATCGGACCCAAATTAAATTGTTCTGCACTAGTAAAGATAGCGAAAACGATATATATTATCTGTCTTTCACGGTCGATATGTTCTCTAGCTGCTAAGATTATTTACGATATAATTTATTTTTCCGACTTTTTTAATCTAACTTCATAACTTTATTTTCATTACTGCAAAAATAAGCGACCTCGATGAAAATTTCAGAATTAGCTTAACGATTTTCTTATATCCAAAACGAATGATAAATAAAATAAAGGCAAAGAATAGACAAAATATGAAACTTATCTGGAGTGCTTTTCGATAAAATATAGCCACTTGTCATGCTGTAATAGCCACAATAATTGCCTCTATAGTTTTCTGATTTAAGGTCCAGCATATTTTGTAAATCACTTGATAAATAATAGAATGGGTTGAAAACCAGAAATATTTTCTAAGGGCGGCCCTTACTTAAATGAGAATTATGTAAAGCTATAAAAAGAAAGCTCAAAGTGGTTTCTTTTATAATAAAACATTTTTTATGTAAACGATATTGCACAACATGTTTCTTCAAAAATATAATTGAGAATTTTTTTTCTCATGTTGACCATTATTTCTACTATAATAACTATGATGACTGTACTAGGGGTAAATCATGGGGCCGGTTCCCTGTTGCATTTTCTATTGCTTACCGTATCTCCCCCAAAAGTTGAAATTCTGCAGCAGATGATTATATCACGATGAGATATACATGGAATCGTACCCAAGGCTCTCATTTATCAAAACTTGATTAGAGTAGCGAATGCTACGAAAAATCTTAAAAAGCTTCAAAATGAAATTTATGTAAAATTTAATATTTGATTTCCACCTGGTGCAAATGAAAATTCGATATTTACTGCATTTTAGTTCTTTAACAGTGAATATTTTGAACCTATTGATCACACATAATGATTTGTTAGAAGTGCGAAAACAAAAACTGAAAGAGTGATAAGTCATCATGTGCTGAAAATTGCCAATAAATTTGATTAATGCACTTTTCCAGCAAACTCTGCCGTAAAATTATCATTCCATTTTAATGTCGCATTAAGAAATTTTAAATTTGATTAAATAAAAATTTACTTTTTAATAAAATGTATCATTCAAAATTAGGAGGTAATCTGCGCGGATAGACTTGAAATATATTAGGGTTTAGCAATTTGAAAGGAAAGAATGTAATAGGCCAGGAAAGATTAACGAAATAATTAATTGCGGAGTGATAAGGAATACAAAGGTAAGGATTCGGAAAGCAAATTAGTGGGATTTTAATTCCCGTCTGAAATTTATTTTCTTTTTCTTGTTTTTAATTTTTTTTTTATTAAATTGTAAAAACCCTTCTGTTGGATAGTCGGTGACTTATTAATCCGAGTGTTGAACTTGCACGAAGTTCGCTTGAACTTTGTAAGCTGCACAGCTAAGACCAGTGTCCGAGGATATCATTAAAGTACATTTTTGACCTCAATTTTCCCACAGAACGAGGTAACATTGAATGAAAAGCCTTAGCGAGTTAAGTTTGTATCGCCATGTAACTTTATGGTTGCAGCAAGCAATAATAGTCTGAACATCTAACGCTTTTCATCCAATGAAACTGAAGCAATTCAATCGTAACATTCCTAAATTTATTTAATTTTAACGTGGAAACTGGAAACCTACCCAAGCTAGCTCTTGATCGCAGTGTCGTAAGGAAGATTGAAAAACGGTCGGATTTTCCTATTTTTAGTTTTAAATTTTTTTAATTTATTATGAACCTTGGATGATGTTGCGAAAAAAATTATTTCTCGATCTTGAAGTTACTAGGTGTGAATACTCGGGCTAAACCAACTACAAAGTAGTATAAGAGAAGACATTTATATGATTGGCTGATTTTATATTGGTAGCTCGAATACGACAGAAGATTTATTTCAGACGTACAAATCAGTTTAGGACCGCTCCAGAAATGGATTTATTTTAAAATATTAATAAACTCGAAAGCGTCGAATGAAATGTTTTGATTTTTAGACTGCATGTAGCTGATGTTATGAAGAATGTACAAAGACAATCATAAAAAGATATTTTAAAATAGCGGCACAATGAAGCAATGAAACAACTGAAGCTGTGGAGGTCCTCCACCGACACGTGCTATGATGTGGCTGCATGAAAAAGAACATATTTGTGATTAGTGTAGTTATTTTGCTTGGTGATTTCAAATTATGTATAATGGAATGTTATCGTAGCAATAACATACCACTCAAATTTACAATTACTACGGCTCGGAATGTACCAACGTCTTATTGTTAACCATAAACTAGATGTTGTCGCGGTGTCACGGATGGACCTAGCTGACAACAGAAGAATTTTAATGGCATCTGTCGGTTGACCTCTCCTGAAAATAAAGATTAAAACTGAAAAAGAAGTTGGTTTTCTCTTGTTTGGATGCTTTGGGTGATATTCGGTTGACAATGGATTCTCTTCTGTGGA
Source organism: Podabrus alpinus (assembly GCA_932274525.1). Taxonomy (NCBI): domain Eukaryota; kingdom Metazoa; phylum Arthropoda; class Insecta; order Coleoptera; family Cantharidae; genus Podabrus; species Podabrus alpinus. Next base: position 11,485,443 of record OW026457.1, on the reverse strand, counting down.
TTGCCACCCGCAGCTTCTTCCGATTTTCACAAAGAGCTGCTAGACTTGCGCGGGCAGAAACGCTAACCGTCCGGACTCTTGCAGTTGGGTGTCCATCGTCTCGTACTGACTTTTCAAAACTACATGCCGGTAATTTACTCGAATTCGGTTGGACGAATTCCAAAATGGTGCTGCTGGTTGGAGTGTGCAACGGATCCCAAACCGTCTGAACTTATGCACTCGACCAGTATGCTCACGTCCTTCTTCCTGGCTTTAAACTGTCGGTGGTGGGTTCCACTTTCAAGTTTCGCAATGACCTTTTCTTGTACCCAATCGTACCCCGTACTGTTGAAAAAAGCGAGGTTTGATGCTGATATCTTTCTGTTCACTCAGTTGAGTATTAGAAAACGTTCTAAATGTCATTGATTGATTATATTTTGCTTAGAGCAGCAAAATCACGTCTGTACCCGTCGACTGTTCACTGGCGACCCTGATCTCTAAGTTCCACTTAGAAACACCTATAACTCCGTTAATTTTTTGAATTTTAATGCCAACTACGGCTTAAATTGTTCGAAAAACTGCAAAGTTTGCAACGGTGAAACTAAAGAAACTTATTTGCAAAATTTCCAGGGTGGTCAGATCCTTTAACGCGGAAAATCGAATTTATGGTAATGTAAATAAGTAATTTCGCAGAAAATGCTTACCTGTAGAACATAGTTTTAGTAACCGGGGGGTCTGGGGGGTATGGAATACCCCCCAGGTACGCATAAATTATAAAAGAAAAATTTCTAACCCTGTACTCTTCAGTAGCAGGTGATCAATTAGAAATCATGAGAAATGAACAGAATCGAAGAGAAACGACAAATCTTTAATGCATCTGAAAATTAACATTTACGCCAAGGGGTATGCCATACCCCTAGATTGATGTCTCGAATAAGAAGGAAGATTCTTCTCGAAAGGTTCGGCTCATTTAACGTGAAAGATCGGATAACCAATACTCGGATAATCGGAGTTCTACTATAATAAAATTCCAGATTGTGACTTCTAAATTAAAGGATTAACGTCAGGGTTCATCAAAGGTATCAATTATGTTGGTTGTAGACTAGGTTCGAGGCCGAAGGCCGAGCTGATTATGCCGAAATCAGGCCTCCGGTTATGCAGTGTTACGTAGTAGGGCAGTTGTTAGGTCGATCTTAGTATAGTAGGTGTAATTGCCATATATCTGGATTAAAATACCCAAATCATTTTTCAGAAATTAAAAAGCACAAATTACGTTGCAAATTATAATTCTCAAACATTTTCGTGACACTGTGATCTCATCTTCAAGATAATTATTTCAGACATTTTCAGAACAAAATTTATTTTAAGGTGATGGCAGTGGAAGTGGTGGAGGATGGATGGTTATTCTATTGGTGGCTAATGGAAAGGGAAATTAGTTTATTAATTTCCATTGCTTCTAGGAGTTGTACTTGTATTATACACAATATACGATTATGATTATACATACTTACATAATATAATAACTAAACTGAATTGGAAAAATTAATAATTAATATTATAAAATTCAAAAAATAATTTTGCTAAAGCTTGCAAAAATCGGGGAAGCTGAAATTACAGGCACGTGTATTTAAGTTGTCGAATGAACTCCCTAAAATAAATTCTCCTATCGGATTTTTTTTTGTTTTTTTTGGTTTCTCGTGGAACTTCGTGATAATTATTGTATTGTTTAATAGGATAAAAAGTGATTGAGTAGCGTTACAGAGGCGCGAAAGCACTCCCCCGCTGCGGTCTCCACTTTTATAGATATGGAGCCCTTCTCAATAAAATTGTTACGAAATTTACGCATTAGCAAACACAGTAAAAATAATATTGATATTTTAATAATATAGAACATTAATTAATTGGCACGAGGTGACATATTTTTTTCCATTATAAACGACCTCAATGTTTTCTTGATCCTGTTTTCCTTTCCCTGCGGGAAAGCCAACAAATAAGCCAAATCCTACAAAAGAAATAAATATGATATTTACAAAATTTTATCCAGTGTGGGTGGACCATCACCTACGCATTGCTCTTTCAGAAAAGATCTCAAATCCAAAATAAGATTTTCAGTTGATCTGTAACAAATAACCTAAAATGGAAAGTCTTCAACTGCCCATAATTTATAACAAAATTTCGATTAATTTATAAGTACAGGGGTCTGAAGCTCGACCTTCGTTTTTCGTGATTGTTTTAAATTTTGACAACGTAGGTAAATGTTCAAAATAGTGTTTTTTTGAAAGTCAGTAAAACATGGCATTGCCTGAATATCATTCACATAGACTTAGTGCAGAATTGTAATATTGGTAATGCAGTGGGAAGAAGCGTTTTAAGTTCGGATCATGCTTGACCCTGCCTTTGAGAAGTCACCGGTATCAAAGTAAATGTTAACTTTTTCAGACGCTTATAGCCGACAGTAAGAGTATATTTTATTCAACATTAATTTATTAATAATTTGTCAAATATTATATTTAAATTATTGACGATTTTTAATTTTGAAGACAAAATAGCATGTACAATTTGGAAAAATTTGTCAGTTTTTATGGAAAGTAAGTATTTTCTGATTACCTCTGCTTAGAGTCCTCTGCTTGTTTGCCAAACTATGACACTTTTACTCCTAATTATAAATGTAAAAATCAATTCCAGAAAGGTAAAATGCGGTTAGTTTTACAAAACGCCCTTGCACATCATCTTCATTAAATGAAGCGGATTTTGAATGCCTATTTTGTCGCAAATTGTGTGCTCTTCCAGTTTTATCCGATGACAATTTTCACTAACACTGAAAAAATGACGTTGGAAAACGAAAATTCGGATTGGTGGAGAAGCCGACAGGGGACTTTTGGGGCGTTCACACTTTATATACTCGAGCTCTCGTGATTATAAGTACACCAACTCTGAATAATCTCTCGAAGAAGATCTTGCCACAAGAAATTCAGTGTCTGTTAATCCCATTTATTTTTGTACGTGATTTTTACGTTTACGTTTATGTATCCATAAGATCACCAATTGGATTAGCATGGAAGGAAACTCATAGTATGTTTTATCAAGATTTGCTGTATATACATCGCAGCTCTGTATTCTGATGAAATTGCAAGGAGACAGATTTTATTATTCGTGGCGATTCAGCTCTCGCTTCGAGGTAACAATAAATTATTCCATGTGATGCAGTTAAACGAAAGTGGAAAGTAGTAATATTTATGTTGATGGTATAGCTGTTACTGCTAGAACTACCTCTTTATTTTCTGATTAAAATTGTGATAACGTCTCGAACCAGAACACAGTTATTTAACAGCAATTAGAGAGAATATTAATAATAACAATGTTACCTCCTGAAAAGTTAAGATTCTCAACCTGTTTCTGACTTCCAATAACGAATCTATCAAATCCGTTAATTAAACTAGAAGTTCGAACAAAAAATGTAGAAATCAAAGTTTTAACGTTGATGTACCTGTATAATTTTCAAAAAAATGGAGGTGTCATATATCCAGAGGTAGGAGCTTTCCAAACCGAAACGAGACCATGTGTGAAACTAACGGTTAACTAACCGTTAAACCACGGCTCTAGAGCATCGTTGCAATATGGGGTTCGTTGCTTGTTTTATGTCAGAAAAACCTTGTAAAGTGTTTGCTGAAGTAGATTCAACTCGTTAAATCTTCATTAGTGGAATATTATCGAATTAAAAAGTTACTTTTGCCGAGATAACTTAATTCGATAGATTAATTTAGCATTTGACATTACAAAAGGACACTTTTAAACGCGAACTAATTGACAGAAACATTTATAAGAGATAAAAAATGTTCAGTTTACTTTAGGAAAACCTTTTAATTTACGGTTAACGTATCGCGTAAGGGTAAATAAAAATTTAATATAAAATTGAAAAAAAAATTTATGAATCGATACATACATAATTCATGTTCTTTTAAAACCTCTTCTCCTTATAAAAATAAATGTGGGTATATAAAATGTGCTTTTGATGTTATAAAACTTCTATTACAATAATAATAAACTGAAAATTTAGCAATAGCTGAATTTTGCTGTAACCTTATGTTGTATCGCCTCATATGTAACCAATAAATAAAAAAATATTTCTTTGGTTGAGTACATTTCTGTATAATGTTATAATGTTGTCAACTTAACTTAACCTCCCACTTGTAAAATGTACCTTGTAAGCTGTTTGGCTGATTTTCAAGCTTTTAACATACATTTTGATTGATAAAAACTCCTACATTTGAGAGAAATACGTTTTTCAGGATTTTACTTTCATCTTATGTATACGAAAATCTTTGTCGGTACTACAAGAATTTTCATGATTTAAAATCGAATGCGTACTTTCAACTCTGTTTAAGTCGCAATATCCGCTTTTCTAAACCGGGAATTAACATAGCTTTACTACGTTCCATTCAAGTAATAAATTGCTGCCGAATTTATGAGGTTAACTCCTTTGGATTAATGCAAATAACGAGAAAATGATATATAAATAATGTGCGATTAAAAAATCTTTGTGTTAATTAAATATTTTAAGTTTTTAGTGGAATAATTTATTCATACAGTCAAGCGAACGTTTTTGATGAACTTGCAGATTTTTTACATTTTTAATCACAACAGTTATTTTGACATAAATTGAGTTTTCTTTTAATGTTTCTAAATTCTTTGCCAGCTACTACTTTATATTCATAACGCGTTAAAAACTTTTATGCTACATCAGCATTTCATGATTAGTTAATTGTGATTTTTTGTTCCCATCCTTCCTCTTCCATGTTTCATGTCAATTTTGACTTATGAGTATCTTTTATTCTACGATCATAATTGGTCGCCTGTTCAATTATTGATTAATCACAGATGTTTTCCAAATTTACAGTTTCCTAACAATTTCTACAAATTCGTTTTATTCTACAAAAACAAAAAAAATTCGGGGTAGTTTTTAGAGTACAATTAAATTTTAGTTAATTTACGTAATGTAATTTTGGCGGTGCAGGTTGGAAAATCTTATTAATGAAAATTGATTGACAAATATTACCCCCGTTTTCCGCTAATTACTGTTGTAAACCTTCATGTAGAGTTTGAGTTTAGAAACGTTTTCTGACATGAAAACATATTTTGGATAAATAATATTAGGAGTCTGGAAGGTTTCGATACGGATCGTTTGTGTACAACTGACTCATCTGCAGCCCTAAAAAACTGGTTACTTTTATTTTCATAATGAACTGTAAGAAAATTAGGCACATTGTGATCAAAAATAACTTAAAATGGCTATCTGCAATTTTTCGACTGATTTCGTTAGATTCATATTTTTTTTAATGCAGGGAAGGGGGAAATCTTCAAAAGACACCACCCCGGTGATCTGGGGTGGTAGTGTCGGATTCTTACCGACTAAAACCTCCTCCCCGACGAGCAGTGGGATTTACCTTCTCGGTATCACTTCCGCTATCGTCTGCGATGGTCTGTGGCATGTCATATTTCTTCAACCTCCCGTCGTCACCGGTTAGCTGGCTCCCGCTGGGCACCAACGGAGTACCTGGCCCGGGTTGATCGCAATGACCCCCCGGCATCACCCGAATCGCTGTGTACTGGTGCGTGTTGGGAGCCACTAGGTAGTGGCCCGCGAGGCTCGTCTCTCTGCACCCTGATGTGCAGAGTCTTGACCCGGTCTGCACCGCTGTCGGGTCGACTTCCCTCAGCTTGGCGTTGGGGGAGACTAGTGTTCGTCTCCTTGATGTTACCTCTCACGTCAGCCTTGTTGATATCCCCCATCCACCGGGGTTCGCACCCGATCTCTGAGGGTGCTCCGCAAGTTACCAGGAAGTACTTCAATTTAGAATTTTTGAGAAGACAAAGTTTAATAATTATTGTTGACCGATTGCTATACAAACAATTGAAAAAAATCTTTTACAATCTAGTTGAAAATGCGATCTACATATTAATCTAAATAAGTAGACCAGCATTCTACAAGCAGCCGTGGAATCAATAAGAAAAACCGTGAATTTTTGACCTCGGCGACCGACCATAAGGACCATAAGGGTCGCCATTTTGACAAAAATAGCAGAAAACGGGTTTCCTCATAATATGACCGCAATATCGGTGGATCTTATGACGAAAATGGTTGCTGTAAATCTTCCAGAGAACATAATTTCCTACAACTTTTCCAAAACCCATTGCGCGTAGCGCCGAGGTTTTCATGTGGCGAACTTAATTTATTACTGATTTTATTTTTGACGTTACAATTTTATCTGATTATCGGCTGGTTGAAAAGAACCAAAATCGATTATTAACATTGCAATTATTTATTTTGTCGTTCCATATAAACTATCCCTTTTGAAAACCAATTCCTATTTTATTGATGAATTATTCTGTCTATTCTGAAGCAGGCGTGAAGTCACGAAATCGTTAGGGACCCACCAGAAATACCACAACCTCGAAAGCTATTTTTCGCCAATTATTTTCAACAGTTTTTTGCGGAGAGTCCCGGACCTTTTCCGGTTTTGTAATAAAGGATTAACGTTTAAGTTTATTTAATTAATAGCATACTGTGGAATAAAGGGCAATTTTACTTTGTTTTTAGCAAATTTATTGTACGTAATTGTGTCTTTCTTAGGATTTTCAATATTCATGGGGAATTTACCCACTCGACCCCTCTACCACCGTTGCATCCGTCCTTGCTCTTAATTTGCTCGGATTGGAACTGGGTACTCTACATGAGCAGACAGGAAAGCTTCCCTCATCAAAGCGTTTACGAACATGCAGAGATGAAAATACTGTTCATAACTGCGATGAAAGATGGCTTTAAAGTTTTGCATAGGCGCGAGAAACAAATGTGCATATATCGTTTTCATAAGTACATAATATAAACTATAGCAACAACTGAGATTATAGCTGCATTTGATTCGCAAGCCCTTCATTTTTATGGAAATAAGTAGTCCTTAAATTTGGCACCCAGAGCGGAAACTCAATTGGTTGTTTTGATACTTACTGTGAAGTAAAACAATCCTGTTGTTGTCGTCAGACTCCAAGTAAGAGAAGAGTGAAACGCTAAAGGATTGAAAAGTTTACTTCATTTTCACAAGAAAATAAATAGGTGAAAAGAGAAGCTTTTATGTTCTTTTAAAGTCAATATTTGGATCACATACTAATACTTAACATTTAACAAGAGAAAATAAGAACCGAATCATTAGAAGCTTTAATTAACTGGTTAACTTTCAAAGTTTATTTTAATATTAATATAGCATAAAGCTGCCATATAATGGCCATGAATTTCTGGTGCGTGATGGATACGGTTGTGCGGCCTAAAGGCAGCACTGCAGCGTTTTGGTGTTGGTAACTAATAAATGAATACTTAGAAACACCGCATTAGTGTCCACGAATTATAGTATAGGAATTTTGTACTTGACGTTCCCAGTCAAAATTCATGTGGTTCAAATTCCCCTATTTTTTATATTATCACGCCATCTGCCTCTATCATTGATCAATTTTACATTATTACATAGAACAAGAGATCTTCTATGATTTTCGGGAACCTCAATTTGCTATTATGTACAACAAAGCTACAAAATACAAAACTGATTACATCCTCAACCAATGGAAATTACCATTAACACGCAAGATGCAAAGAGCGATCTTAAAGCTTGAAATTAAATACGCGGTCAAGTAATCTCCATCTTCTTCTTTAGCAAATTCACTAATGGATGTTCGCGATCACTGTTTTGGTGCTTTTTGTAAATGGTAATGTAGGTGGTTTCCCGTTGCTGTTCTATATGTTTTTCTGCCGGGATTTCCTTCCTTAGCTGGGCAAGCTCCCAGTTCTTCTTTTCCTCAACTGGTAGGAGGGTAAATATTATAATCTCCTATTTCCGTTACACAGGCTATTATGGTTATAATAATAATAATATGTTTATTTAGCAAAATGCTATTTTAAGTTTACACAAATACATCAATTTTATAATATAACTGCTTCCCTGATATGCCACTACACTAACATAGATGAAGAATTCAAATATATGATTAACAACTTATAGAGAACATTATAATTAGCAAGCCCGAAAGGTCATGAATCAGAAATAAAAATTTAGGTTTATTTAAATGGCCAAAACATCTGGCTGCATTACACTTAATAATAAACTCTTGGAGGAAATAAATAATGATTTAAAGCATGCAATCCAGTGTGGTGACTATTAATAAAAACTAATTTAAAATATCTAATCAACGAAGGTTCGGAAAGTGACCACTACCCGAACTGACAGGTTCGGTATAACAGGAAAGTTATATTAATTAATAACCACTTATTCCGTCCGACGTGGTACGTCGGACCACCTACAGGTGGTCAGAACGATCATCGAGAAAGCAAATGAATATAACATCACACTATGGATGGCATTTATAGATTACGAGAAAGCATTCGACTCCATTGAAACTTGGGCAGTACTAAACGCTCTAAGCAACAACCGTATAGACCACAAATATACATCTATGATACAGAATATATACAAAGACGCAACATCCCAAGTTCTTTTACATGAAAAAACTAAGAAGATAAAAATTAATCGAGGCGTTCGACAAGGAGACTCGATCTCTCCGAAATTATTTAATCTTGCCCTGGAGGACATGTTTAAGGAACTAAAATGGGATGAAAAGGGCATTGTTATCGACGGTGAAAGGTTAAATCATCTACGGTTTGCCGATGACATTATTATAATATCAAGCGATAAAGGAGAGTTACAACAAATGATAAATGAAATAAATGAAAAGTCCAGAACGATCGGCCTAAAAATGAATATAACAAAGACGAAGTACATGACCAACGACATAACTGATGAAACAAATGAGATACGTAAAGGAAACCTTAATGTAGAAGATCAGATTATTGAAAGAGTTGACTCTTACATAATATATCTTGGGCAGAAAATTATGATATCAAAGGAAAATTTAAAAGCTGACTTGGGTAGAAGAATATCACTGGCATGGGCGGCATTTGGAGGACTGAAGACACTCTTTAGATCCCAGATACCAAATACACTTAAAGCACGAGTGTTCGATCAATATATACTACCAGTCCTAACTTATGGTACAGAGACATGGGCCCTTATCAATGCAATTGTAAAAAATTTGCAAGTCACCCAACGATCCATGGAAAGACGTATGATAGGGGTTACACTTCGAGATCATATACCCAACACTGAAGTCCGAAACAGATCCAAAGTAACAGATGTAATACATCGACTATGTAAATTGAGATGGAACTGGATGGGCCACGTTGCTAGATTGGAGGACAATAGATGGACGCGTCGAGTAATTGAATGGAGACCACGAAGTGAAAAGAGAAGCGTAGGACGACCTCAGACAAGGTGGACGGACGACGTGAAGAGATATGTGGGAAGAGATTGGATGCAGAGGGCAAGGAATAGACAACAGTGGAAAAATATGGCGGAGGCTTACATCCGACGATGGATGGCATATCTGTTGATGATGTTGATGATTTCCCAACTTATTAAAATTAGCAACAAATCAATACTAATTAATAACTGATTATAAAATGCTATAATGTACATTATTTGTGCTTATAATCCCAATGGTAAACTAAATTATAAATCACTTTGAAAAACACACAATCAGTATTACAAATAATAAAATCACCTTACAGACAAAAAACACAATAAGAATTTTTATTGATATAAATAAAATTTGAAACCAATAACCTTTCCGCAACACCTAAAATGCTATTGTATCATTCCCTTTACTTTTATTCCGTCTTATTGTTGTTGGTTTCCGTTAACTCCTTTTTACTACTTGATTTTACACTTCCGGGTGAAAAGAGGTTTTGAAAGTGCAGTAAATTAATGACGCTTGCAGGATTCTGCAACCACAGTGTTGTTCGTTTGGCTCTCGTTGGGGATTTTACATTAATTATATTTTCTGCTTTAGAATAATTAAAATTTAGTGTCAAAGTTGGTATATAAACTGTAAATAATACAATCAATAATTTTAAATTATTGCATGTTGTTTAAAATAAATTTTGTGCGAAAGCTTGAAAATAAAAGAAATATTTTTCTTTTATTTTCATAAAAAACACGATAGCTTTGTATCTTTACAGAACTTGACTTTTATATAAATTTTCAACTGTATAATTTGGATTTCAATAAGTGCATTCAATCATGGAGGTATACAATACTCTGCTTTTTTACTTATCAGGCTTTGTTAAAATTAGATATTGACTCGCATGCGATATCTAGGGTTTCTACCAAGTATTCAATGCTAATAAAGCTTTCAGAGTTAGTTATTTTTTGTTGTTTTGTCTTTTTAAACAGGGCTTCCCAAGTGTGCATATTAAATAAAAGATGTTTATATTTACTGAAAAGCTTTTTACGGTTACAGAGTTAACTGAAAAAATAACATATTAATGGAGAACGAAATGGACGGAATTCGGAAAGTCAGTGAACTAAAACAAGAACACTCAAGGTCTGCATTACAGTGACCTTGCTTACTTTCATTTAAATCATTATTATTTTGAACCTGGGTAATCGTTTTATCGGTTATTTGCTGGTTATGTGCCCATATACCGAAATTTAATTTGTTACGTCGAAACACAAATTGATAACATAGTACCACTACAAAAAAGCCTTGTTTCGGTTCATAACAGAACAATACGTCAAATTGTACCGATTAATAAAATTATAAACACGATAATTTCATAAAAAGAATTTTTGAGATTAGGAAGTTATTGTCCTGCAAATGAGTAACACATAACGCCTATCATTGAGCATCAAACACGGTATTTATCAATGTCACTTCAATTTTCCCGACTGGCGGAAATATGTCTTATTGCCACTACAAAGAAAATAAAAGTATCAATTATAAATTATTGCCTAAACGGTCTCATTAATATTTGCAAAGTATTTAAAAATTACAGGCAGAATTATATAAATTTTCCAGTATCGCATTAAATGTTCGAGATTAAATGGATTATAGGTAATTTACAACCTTCTGTAATTTAGTATTTTGCGTGCGTACCCATTAAAAGATAATATAAAGCAATTAGGCAAAGATCAAATATTGCACGATTTTTATATTTCTCTCTAATGTTCCATTATATTTTAAATTGGTTGTTAATGTTGATTTTGTAAGTAAATTTTATTAATCAGAGGTTCCTTTGTTATCCGATAATTGGGATAATTAAAAAAATAATTTACCTTAATAGGACGTCATGATTTTTTAGCGTCTATGGCTACTAATGAGGGTAACTTTTTGTGTCAAATGGAAGGAACCGATTGAAGGTTTGGAAAAAAATTATAAATGAAGACATTTCGTTTGAAATGAATTACGCCTTTTTGTACGATATTAATAAGAACGATATCAATAACATCTTATAACAATAGTAATACCTACAAAAAAGCAATCAAAGTTTGAAAAGTGCTAGAAAAGGTAATAATAAAGGTGTTGGAGTTATTGTTCAAGGTTTGGAACTTGAAATACGTGAACGGAATAAATCACTTCATTATTAGTTTACGGCTACGTGTTTATCTAAGTTTTATTTCTTATATTATTATGTTTTCAAAACTAACAAAAGCATGATAACTATCAATATGTCTACTGCCAATTTGCTGAATTGATACCTTTGCATTTATTTTGCAAGGCTCAACTAATACAGAAGAAAGTAATTGAATAGTTGATTGAAATATTTCCGATATCGGATTGAAAAATAGTTTTCTATTCATTTCGGAAAATTGGATTCATTATCTTGGACACTTTTCAAATTTTTGCGCTGTTGCTGGTGTTTACAATATCTAATTCTAGATTGAGGCCAATAGCATTGTGCACAGGTAATTTTATATTTTGTTGCATTATTTTGATAGTAAATCACAAACCGGATATGTTAATATTTGTATAGCAATCTTAGTTTTTGATCAGCATAAGCTGAAATTACAGGAAATGAGAAATAAGCGCTTAAAACGAAATACATCATCTGGCATGTTTGTCAAGGCAGGTACTAGGTACATCCAGAACTGGCGTTATTTTTACAATTACGACTTATAAAACAAAATAACTGAGAAATAATTTAGAAGTGAGAGGGAATCGAACCCATCACCGTCGGACCCGTAGTTCAACTACCTGTATACCACCCTACTCTATTAGTTAAATATTATTTTCAAGAAGTCTTCCTTTTCGCTAATTTAACTAACAGCTAATTTCATAATAATCACTTTAGTTTTAAAGTCGGCTTTAAGATAAACCTGATGCTTTTTATTGGTTAGTTTGAATTAACGAACCGATGGAAATTCACTTTAAAGTTAAAACCAACTTTAAATTTATTATAAAATCTGAAAAATTTTCATTGTCCTGTTTGAGGCACAATCATCCTAAACAATATAAAACATAGCTGCCAAACTTAAATTTGGTTTTATTGTTTTTTTCAGATTAGATTATAGCAAAAACTCGACAAAATTTCAATATCTGTTTTTGAAATAGCGTATGCAAGCCCGTGTTGTAATAATTGTCAGTAAAATAAAAGTCCTGAATTTAATTTCAGGACTAAAATGAATTTAGTTCATTAAAAATTCTTAATTAAGAGTAATTTAGTGGCTAGTCCCCTTAAAACATTACCAAGATGGAAATCCCAGAATTATGATATCCCAATCTAAACCGGGCAAAATTTGCGAAGACTTCTGTATTTCGAAATGCCACAATATTTCACATGAGACAAGTCAAAGAAAAGCCGAACAATTATTACGGTCTTGACTTATGATAACGAGCCCCCTCAGTGCAGCCTTTAGGCCTCACACCCTAATCAATCATATACTGGATGGCTATACTGAACTAAACCTTGTTATAAATCTAATTAAACGTTCATTGAGTCAAGGAATAAATTGTTCACTGTATTTATCACAATTTCAAAAATTTATTGAATATGAAATCTTTCTAAAGCCAAAATCAGTGAGTCAAAGTATAAATATAATCCCTGCTTTATTGATATAATGAATATTATTGTACTTAGTTTAAAGGTGGTCGGATTGTAAATCATACGATATAATATTTATAAAACAAAACTTGAACTGCATAACAAAAATAATCACAATACATTTTTGTGTAATAATGGAATATAATCAAAACTAGGACGTTTTACGGGGCCCGATACTTGGCATCCACTTCATCCCTTCTTTACCCGGCTCTGTATATATTATTACACAATATTTATAGTAAACAGCGTTAACGAAAAATTAATAATACTGTATTCTTTTCGTATAGCTTCTTATTTATGACATGTTTTGATTTCAAACGATCATCATCAAACACAGTGTAAAAGCAATAAAATGACATAATATGTAATATTACACTGTTTCGAATGAACATAGTTTGAAATAGAAATGCGTAACAAATATTATAAAACTACGAGGAACTACGGAAATTAATATTATTAATTTCCTATTAAATTATCTCGTAAACGTACTTCAAGAGTTAATAACTTAAAGAACATTAAACAGCAATGGTCTTCAGAATCAACATCACGTGAAAAGTAAGAATTCCTGGGATTTCCTCAGACTTGCTAAAAAATTGTAAAATTATGTAATTGAAGAATCAGTCTTTTAATCTCCAAGAATATCTCTACATAATATACATCGTAAAGAAAATTAAATGGCAAGTGCCGCCTTCAGAATTAACATCAAATTAGGCAGATGCTAAAATTTATAAACAAAATAAAACGATTATTCAAGGATCATCAAGCATAAATCCTAACAACAAATCACATCAGTTAACTAAAATGTTTACCTTGCATCATTCTATTATACCAACATTAACATTTATATTCGAGTATAACATAAAAGCATAAGAGCAGCGCAATACAAACACGAGATTTCATCAAGGTTGCTCGCGGTTTACACTTGGATGGGTGACCGCAAGTTCAAAGAACGCCTCTGGCTGCCCCCTACCAAACCCGCACTTGGCCATCAGGTAGGGTATGGCCTCCAGGAGTGGACGGTCAAGCTGATGATGATAACATAAAATATAATATAATTTTTATTCAAAGTTACTCAACAATTTGGAAAAATTATAGTTTGGCACTACCGTATCGGCGCGGCGTTAAAACAACAATTTATATATTATGCAAACGTAGGCTTCAAATTCGACGGATTTTGTTTTGAAATATAGTGTCGCTATAATTCCACTAGCATCTGAAGATGTCACAGGGTGACGAAAACGTTTTCGAATTATGTTTTACAGTATAATTTACATACGAAAATTTGTGCCATTTTTAGTGTCTAAATGTGTTTTTTGCACATTTTTATAAGCGCATTATAATTTTTTTAAATTATTAAAATATAATTTTTATAATAATTATAAAGTTCTTCCAGTACCTACATTTTTTTACTCATGGAATTAAAAAAATACATTAAAGTTTATATTAAAATAAATAGAAAACAATAAAAACAAGTAAATTAATTTTAGTAAATTTTGTAAATCCGATGTAAATCCTTGAGGAAACATTGTATTTATTTACATTACGAACATCGTATTTTGAAACAAAATTTGTTGGTTGTTATGTCTCAGTTTATTTTAAATCTAAGTCTGAAATTTATAAAAGAATTTCATTGTATTTTATTTAATTAAAATTTTTTTAACATCTGGACTTGTAAAAATTATTTTGGAAGAATGATCCAACTTAACTACGCGACCATGCCATCGTGTCTCCAATTATTTAACCACGCGACCCGCCCGATTTGTCCTTAATTAAATACCCGAAACATTATATGTGTCTGGGGGTAGGTGTAAACTGCCCTACTTCGCCAGGTAGGTGGTAAAAAAATTGTACACTCCCCTCCGAACAAAAAGGTCAATACTTACGATCATATTCTGTAAGCTGCCCTCTAAATTAATCATGGTATTAATATGGATGAAGGAAATTTACATATGGGATTTTAAAAAGAAATTGGGAGGGGGAACAAAGTAGATATTATTTGTATAAATAGTACAAAATTTATTCGAGGTCATCTATAAATTATGTCACATATGCAGAGGGGGGTTAAAAGTTTCCATAATAAGAATTTCGTGGTAAAATTAAAATACTATTTATATATTAAATCCTTAAAACAAAACTTAAAAATTTGGAATTTTTAAGTTTTTCATTTTTTCATGGAAAGGGGGGGTTTGAACCTGTGCATTGAATTGTAGATATGATGGGAGAGAGGAGTATCCAAAATTGCAATATCACGAATTATAAAATATACAGTTTTACTTAACAAAAATTACAAAAGTATAAAATTTCTAATTTCAAAATAGCTAGGGTGCAATAAGTAGTAGCCCCACTCAAATCAAATTTTCGTGCGCTACACACTAAAGAACATGGTTAATATAGTAAATTGTAAAAATATTTTGCGAGAATTGGGCCCAAACTTGTGAATAAATCGATTTTGAAGTTAGCAAATTTAACATGTAAAAGCCGACCGACGCGCGGGAATCTCATATGAGATTCCGCGCGTCGTCATTCTGTTGACGGTACGTGTGGAATGGTATACCCTAACACTTAGAAAATTTCGTCAGATGCTGCTCGCACGTCCTACAGGTAACATGACTCGACTCCCGATTTTCTCAAATCCCGGTTTTCTTGAAAGATGGCGCCTTCAAGTATGTTTAGCTTCTGCCGCGTAACGGCTCCGGCGATGAAAAACCGGCCGGAGCTCCGGAGGAGCGCAGGCTTGAGTTTTTCGATGGGTACAGCCGGACGAGTCTTACGTACTTTAAAAATTTGAAATTGGGGTTGTTTATAAGGAATTCTCGCAAAATAATTTTTCTATAGACTATAAATATTAACCATGTTCTTTAGTGTGTAGCACACGAAAATTTTTTTCGGCCGGGGCTACTTATTGCACCCGACCCAAATTTTTAATTATTTAATTGATAGAACCTTTATTTAAAAATAATGGTCAATGTATAAAAATTAATTATAAAATTCAATCAAAGTCATCAATACATTACGTCACTCGTGGAGAGTGGGGGGGGATGAGTTCCCAAAATGGGAATTTTGTGGTGAAATTAAAAGTATATTAGTTAAAACAAAACCTTAAAAATTTTTAGTATTCAAATTAAATTTTTCGCAATTGAAGGACAAAATTTGATAAATAAATTTAAATAGAAGATTTTGGACAATTTTGAAAAATCTAAATCAATTTATAAATTAAATTTCTTAAAAGTTATACAGGGTGACTGTTAAACCGCCAAGTCATAATAACATAATATTAAAAAAACTTTTGCAATTTTTAAAATTTTTTCGAAAATGCGAGCTATCAATAAATTTTTCAAAGAGTATTCAGATTTTGACCGTCCATACATGATCCCTCTTAAAATGTATTATATTTGAACTAATAAATGAAAACATGTATCAAGAAAACTCATAAAATTTAGCATAAATTATAAAATTTTTAGCAATTTTTCTTAAGAATCGCTAAGAATTCTTCAGACTTCCAAAGAATTCATAAGCATTCTACATAATTCTAGGGAATTTCTAAAAATTCCCAAAAAGTTCCTGAGAATTCCGAGTGACGTATACAAGAATTTATGATCGACAACCACTCGGAAATTTTTTTACTGTGGTTATAATTTTTACGGTAATCAGCTTAAGCGGTTAAGTGCATTGCTGCTAAACCTGAATGCCCGGTTCGACTCCGGGCTCAGTAAAAACTTTATTCTGACCGTCTCCCCTCGGAAGGCAATGGCAAACCACCGAGGTGTAATATGCCAAGAATAGCCTCTCTGGAGATGAAGTGTATACACTTCCCGCGGTTCGGAGCCCACGTTAAATAAGTAGGTCCCCTATGTGTGTGATAGTACTACAAATGCACAACACATACATAGGAGAGAGGTCGCCAACATCCGTTAACGGATAGGCACCTGAAGAAGAAGAAGATAATTTTTAAGACCGGTTAAAATTAATCAAGGTCCGTGAAACTGGTAATTACTGGAAGCGAAAAAATCGGCCCATATGAAATTTAAATTTTATTTTATATAAACCAAAATACATAAATTTGTGTAACTTTTGTATTATGTAATTGAGATTTATAAATTGCCTAGCTTTTAAAATTACTTTTAAAAATCAACTGTTGTGCTATCAGTTAGCTCTTTGGTTGATCATCAAATTATTAAAAAGATAAAATTCGATTAGTAACTTCTATGATGCTTAATGCTAAATTTTATTATTATTATCTGCATTTACTTTTATTATCATTTTCAGTAGTAATATTAGTTTATAATATTATGTTGTTGCATAATATTGATAATTATATTTCAACGTCCGGTCCTCTACATAACTTGCCTACAAGGTAGTCCACCTTTCTTTCGTGCTTCCCACAATATTTTAAAGATACCAATCACACCCGACTCTCGTCTCCTATCGGGTCGTGGTATGCCGTGATACTGTCACAACCTGTCATTCGCCTTTTTGTGCTTCCACTGTGTGTACACGACTTACGTAAGTAATTTCATATTATAATTTCTCCTTAGATAATATGGGTAAATCTAAACATAAGCATCGCTCCCGTAGTAGGGACAACGATGCTAATGCAGATATGCTTAAACGCATTAGAAAACTGGAAAAAATGTTGGAACAACGAAATACTAGGAGTGAATATGTGCACAGATCCCGTTCGCCATTATCACACAAGAATGTGCGACGTAGACGTTCTCCTTCCTTAAAGGAAAACATCGAGCGCGGATCACGTCATACTAGCCTCGCTACAGGCGATAGGTTAGAATCAAGTGTAGATCGCATTCCGAGTGAAGCGGCAAACACTGCATGGGGAGATCGCAGCCCGGGTGGCTCGGATCCTCTTTCAGAGCAATCAGAATCGAATAGTCCTAAATGGGATAATAGAAATCAGGACACCCTGATTTTACAGGACAAAGAAACAGAGGACGATTTATCACGTATACTGGGCGCAGACCCAGACCTATCCAGTGATTCCTCAGATGCCATTCACGAGGGGCTGGCAAAACGCTGGGCCATCACAATAACCAAGGGTACTGATAAGGAGTCACAGAATTTGCTCTCTAACACCTACAAATCTCCTAGTAATTGCAAAAGCTTAACAGCGCCTTTACTAAATCCTGAAATTTCAGCGATTTTGTCCCAGGCCCAATGTAACAGGGACGAGGCGCATAGAGACAAACAAAACCAATTAGGCAGGGGTTTGTCCGCTCTAGCTAAAAGCATTAATATACTTATGAATGAATCGGAAAAAATTCCGAAGGAATCAAAAGATAAAATCTTGACCACTCTGTGCGATTCTGGCCAGATTTTCACGAATTTGTTCTATGATCTTTCAATGACCCGACGAATGTTAATCGCTCCCTTATTAAATAAAAATATCAAATCAATTGTGGAACAATCTCCTCCAAACGATTTGCTTTACGGGTCAAACCTACACGAAAAGATCAAGGAAGCAAAATCTCTCGAAACGTCCGGCAAGGACCTTAAATCTTACAGTGGTCCTCAATCGTCAAAAATGGTGGATCGAATCCAAAGAGGGGGGGGAGCCCATAATAGGGGGCAGGTAAGACCCACCTACAAACAGTTAAACAAGTATCGCCCGGTCCGTCGCCAGAGGGAGGCGAGACCCTTGAAAGGGCAAACCCCGAGGGAAGACAAGAGGGACAGATTCAACAGGCGGTTTTAAATCAGGTAAGTTGTTTTGCGGGAAGGCTGTCACACTTCTATGAAAAGTGGACCTCTATAACCTCCAATGCTGTAATTTTGGAGTGGATTAGGGGATACAAATTACCTTTCATTGCGACACCGAAGCAACCCGTTGCGCCTACTGTTCCTAGGAGGGCCCCTACCGAAACGGCGGAAATGCATAACGCCATAATCGAACTAATAAAAAAGGGCGCCATTAACAAATGTAAAGCTCACCCAAACCAATTTATTTCTAGAACCTTTTTGGCAAATAAACCAAACGGAAAAAAGCGTTTCATATTAAATTTAAAACAGCTAAATAAAATTATCGAGACCCCCCATTTTAAAATGGAAGACACTAGAACTGTCTTAAGACTAATTCAAAAAGATTGGTTCTTAGGGTCAATCGATTTAAAAGATGCATATTTCCTCGTAGCCATCCACCCCGATGACAGGAAATACCTTAGATTCTAATTCGGACACGGCTTATATGAATTTTCATGCCTGCCGTTTGGCTTATCGTCGGCTCCGTATGTTTTCACGAAGTTAATGAAACCCATTGTCCAAAATTTACGATCTAGGGGTATCACTTGCGTGAATTACTTGGACGACTTCTTAATAATGGGGAAAACCTTCGAAGACTGTCTTAAAAATTTAAAAACGACCCTCGAGATCCTCGGAAATTTAGGCCTCACCATAAACAAAGAAAAAAGCCAACTAAACCCTAAACAACAATGTAAATTCTTGGGGTTCATTTTAGATACAAAGTTCTTAGTAATCAAACTTCCTAAAGAAAAAAGACAAAAAATAAAAGCATGGATTCGTTTTTTCCAATCCAAGAAACGCTTCAAAATTCAGAAATTCGCACAATTCATTGGCATTTTGGTATCAGCATGTCCAGCCATTAAGTACGGTTGGCTTTACACAAAGATTTTCGAGCGCGAAAAACTTAAGGCACTAAGACTAAATAACGGAAATTACAACGCATTCATGTACCAACCGAAAGATATCATGCCTGACCTAATTTGGTGGGCAAAAAATATCGATACGGTTTATAATGATATAAAATACGATACTTTTGAGAAAGAAATCTTTACTGACGCGTCACTCTCGGGCTGGGGAGCTTGCTCAGGTAACGAACGAACCCACGGTTGGTGGACCGCGGAAGATAAACACAGGCATATAAATTTCTTAGAACTAAATGCCATATTCTTAGGTCTACAATGCTTCGCTCGAGACCTAAGAAATTGCAATATCCTTATAAGAACTGATAACACCACGGCAATGGCGTGCGTGAATCGCATGGGAAGCGTACAACATGCCCTCTTAGGTAATATGTCTAAGAGATTGTGGCAATGGTGTGAGAACCAAAACATTAGGTTGGTAGCTTCTTATATTAGCTCCAAAAACAATTGGCAAGCAGACCAAGAGTCTCGAACTCTGCCTTCGGAAACGGAGTGGTCTCTAGCTCAATCGGCATTCCAAAAAATAGTCACAAAATTTGGGCATCCCCAAATAGATTTATTTGCCTCTAAGGACAACTACAAATGTCCTACCTATGTATCCTGGCTTAGAGATCCAGGAGCGGTAGCCGTAGACGCGTTCACTATGTCGTGGGAAAAACAGTTCTTCTACGCATTTCCGCCTTTCTCGTTGATTTTACGAGTTATCCAAAAAATCATCCAAGATAAAGCGTCAGGTATAGTAGTAGTACCGCAATGGGAGTCGCAACCTTGGTATCCACTTTTCAGGGAATTAATGTCAGCCACCCCCATAATATTCCCACCAGACACTAACTTACTCTTTTCGCCCTACAGACAGGATCAACATCCTCTAGCAGAGAACCTTACCCTGGTAGCCGCCAGATTATCAGGAAAGCCCTCAAACTAAAAGGGACTCCAGAATGCGCGCTGGAGACAACCCTACAGTCTCTATCAAGTTCCACCATGCAGCAGTACAATAGCTCGTACAAATCATGGTGGAACTTCTGTCAGGAAAAGGACATATCACCATTCCAGGGTCAAGTAGAGGACGTAATAAGCTTTCTACAACATCTACTGGACACCGGAAAAAACAGATATGGATCGTTCAATTCTCACAGATCAGCGCTAGCATTAATTCTCCAGATCAACTTGGGAAATAATCCAATCTTAACTCGGTTTCTGAAGGGCATCTCTAGACTGAGACCTCAGAAACCAAGGTATGATTGTACTTGGAGCCCCCAGGAGGTATTAAATCTATTCATTAATACCACAGAAGACAACCTCCTGTTCGCTTCAAAGAAACTAGTGACGCTATTGGCACTAGTAACGGGTCAGAGATTACAAACTATCAGTGTAACAAGAATCTCAGGCCTACTAGAATCTGAATCAGGCTTTCAAATCCTTATTCCGGACAGAATAAAGACCTCCGGAATTAATAAGACGCAGCCATGCCTCACGATACCTTACTTCAGCGAAATGCCAAAATTATGCGCGGCTTCCGCCCTAAAAGAATACTTAAAGAAAACTGAAAAAATACGACCCAAAGACTGCGATTTTCTGTTTATTACGGTCAAAAAGCCACACAGGAAAGCAACGAAACAAACCTTAAGTCGATGGGTCAAAGACATACTAAAACTAGCCGGCATAAACACGGACAGGTTTAAACCGCATTCGACGCGCCATGCTTCAACTTCAGCAGCTCTGAAACAGGACGTGTCGGTAGACATCATTCTGAAAACAGCCGGGTGGACAAAAGACTCTTCTACTTTTGCACGGTTCTACAATCAACCTTTAGTGGAAAACGATTCTTTTGCTACCAACATCCTCAACCTAAACAAGGATCAGCGTGTTTAGCTATATAATAGTTTAAGGTTTGAAAATACATGATGTAACCCATTGAGAGTTCTATTTTCTTATGTATAATCAAAATAAAATAATGGTTCTACAAGTAATTATACAATCATGTTTTCTTGCAACCAAACATCTTTAAACATCTACCTTGTAGGCAAGTTATGTAGAGGACCGGACGTTGAAATATAATTAATCAATCAAACGAACTTACCTGTGAAGTTCGATTGTAATTATATGAAACGTCCGGTCCGAATACATAACTACCCTCCCAACCCAACCCGCTAGGTTGCAAGAATCTGCTACACATCCTTTAAACTCAATGAATGACAGGTTGTGACAGAATCACGGCATACCACGACCCGATAGGAGACGAGAGTCGGGTGTGATTGGTATCTTTAAAATATTCTGGGAAGCACGAAAGAAAGGTGGACTACCTTGTAGGCAAGTTATGTATTCGGACCGGACGTTTCATATAATTACAATCGAACTTCACAGGTAAGTTCGTTTGATTGATTAATTATCATTCAAAAATCGTTAAGGAAAACCATATTATGTAAAACTAATATTTGTAGCAGTATTATTTTAAATTTTGTACTGGTAATACGTTGTCAAAATTAGTTTTTAAAATGCTGATAATTCAAATCGTGCATTTGCTGGTGGTTCTTATTTATGTTGCAATTTTTAATATCAACGCTCTATCAGAGGTGGATTTACTTTCTAAAGTGCGTATTTTGTCTTAAAAACCAACTCCTTGTTTCTATAATATTCTAAAATAAAGTTGACATTGAATGTTATACTACGGCATAATAAATTTCAGAGCAGCCGAGGTTTGAATCGAGAAGCAATATACAACTATGATTTTTTTCAGTTTCATCAAAATGGCTTTAAAGTAAAATTCGTAAGACTTGAGTTACAATATTATGATAAGGAAACTTTCGAAAATGGTCGTATTGTTACTTTTAAACACAATCGTACAATGGCAGTTTGTAATATCACATTAAAAGCAAAAGTCGATATGGGTGAAACTGACCAGATGAGTGTACTAAGTTCACAAACTAATATTGGGTGGCTGAAATAATAATTTTCTATCGTAGGTTAAAGTGCAAATCTACAAATTCTTAAGTAACGAATATCGTCGCTTTCCCATTCGTTTTCAAGTGAGTTTTTGCGGGGCTCTTAAGTTGGATATGATAGGCATGCTACAAATAACGACTTCGGGAAATTTTTCACCTGAGTGTATTTTTGGTAAATAAGTATATTTTTAAACATATTAAGTAGGTGTTATTCAATTAATATTAATATTACGGTAAATGATTTTAGGGCATAACTTACCATGCTTATAATATTTATCCCAATGAAAATAAGTTTCCGCCGTTAATTCCGAATGGGGACTATAAAATGGATTTCAATATATCTACTAAAAATAAGTTGATTATAAGTATAACTGGACTTGCTACAATATATCAGCCGATAATATACTAACTAAATCTATTAAATTACATTATCGCACTAGAACAACTCAAGCACAAAATAAAAAAATTATATTATTATTAAGATTTGATATTGTTACGGTGGTGGAAATGCACATACCTATGTCTTTTCTGCACTATTAGCTTGCGATTGTTTATATTAGCCAATGAATAAATAAACCTGTATCTAATCAACTAAAGTATTATTTTTATAAATAAAGAACAGTCAGTTTCGACGTTAATCAAAGTGAATGCCGCAAACTATACAAGAAGTCTCTCAGGAGTATTTCCAAATACTCCGTCATAATATATAAAACTCATTGCGTTTGATACAACTAAATCAAATATTTTCTGCTAAAAACTCTGAGGAGGGGGTAAAAATGTCCCAAATAGGAATTTCGTGGATAGAATTCGAAGTATATTGTTTTATGTGTGTTGATTTGTGAATTTGGGGGGAGAAGGAGCATCCAAAATTGGAATATCGCGAATTATAAAATATATAGTTTTATTTAAAAAAATTACAAAATATAAAATATTTAATTATTTAAATGAAAGAAACTTCATTTAAAAATGGTAAAAATTTTATATAAAAATTAAATATAAAATTTAATCGAAGTCAACAATAAATTATGTCACATGTAGAATGGGGGGGGACGAGTTGACAAAATAGGAATTTCGTGGTGAAATTAAAAGTGTATTATAAAATTAATAAATTTGTGAGGTTCATGTAAAGCTTGAAGCAAAACAAAGGGAGTATCTAAAATTGGAATATTGCGAATTGTAAAATTATAAATTAAATTAAAGAATACATAAAGTATTTTAAAAACGTTCTAGTTGGTAGGCATAGTTTAAGCTATGTGAACACAAAAGTAGGTTTGTAATTCGAAAATGATATCAAGAAAAGTTATAAAATTTATCAAAAATTATAAAACTTTTAAAAATTGTCTTTGATAATTATTGGAATCCTTCAGACTGCCAAAGAATTCCTAGCCATTCTACAAAATTCTAGGGAATTTCTAAAAATTTCCAAAAAATTCCTGAGAATTCCTACTGACGTATACAAGAATTTCTGATTGATAACCACTCGGAAATTGTTGTTATTGTAGTTGTAAATTTTAACTACTCAACGATCGCAAATTACTGGAGGTGAAAAAATCAGTCCTTAAATTAAAATTTTATTTTATATGCAGCAAAATATAAATTCGTGTAATTTTGACATTATGTAATTGAGATTTGTACATTATCTAGGCAGTCTATATACAACACTTCTAATGGCAGAGGTTACATTCATATTCACTGGAAGCCTACTATACTTTTAGGTGAGGATTACCTAATGTTGGTCATTCCGAATGAGTTGAAACTTTGCAATCGCAAAGAGGAAGGTTAATATAGTATAATGACATAATTTTCACAAGCGAAGATATAATCAAAATTTTGAGAAAAATCAATTTGAAAAGTACGGAAAAGTAGCAAGTGCATGGTGCAGAACCGGTCGAATGCCACTACATCGCTCGGCCGGCGCGCATTTTGTTGACGGTACGTGTACTGGGATATAGTCTTAGACTTAGAATATTTCGCAGCAGCAGATGCACCTCGAGCGTCGTACATGCAACATCGATTATTTTTTGTTTTTAGGCGATTTTTAGGGGGTGAAACGTAATAGTTTACTGCCCCATACCGCGACTATACTTTTTAATGCTATTTCGAGGGTCTCTCACATCCCGGTTGCATAGATCCCGGTGTTCTTGATCGGTGGCGCCTTCTCGTATGTTTAGCCTAGTAACCAGAGTCAAATCCGCCCTGGAGGGGTGCAGAGCGGAGCGGAGCGCAGCGGCGCCCCGTAAGGGTAGGATTTGACGATGGATTACCCTCCTTTTCGAATGCACACCCCTAAAATTGGAAGGCAAAAAAAATTTAATTTTTTCACTTTTTTGGCAATACACGAGTTATTTTCCATTTTTTTGATTATATTTATTACTAATATCCACTAATCACACCCCCCTCTATCCGAATTTCAAAGAAAAATTGAAATCGGAGCCAAAAAATTTTACGCATTTCCATCGAAGCACGTGCGAGTTGTGTCACATCGACCCGGTTCGGAGGCATATCGGGTTACATTCCCCGTACTTTTCAAATTGATTTTTCTCGAAATTTTGATTATATCTTCGCTTATAAAAATTATGTCATTATACTATATTAACCTTCCTCTTTGCAGCGCCATTGTTTTTTTTTAATTTGGAGTGACCAACAATAGGTAATTCTGCCCTACTTTTAAAACAAACTTTTTTTTTTAATTAATTATTAGGCTAAACCTGTTAAAAGTTTTATGAAATCAGGAATAAATCTTTTAAATTACATTGTCGCACTAGAATTACTTAGCACAAAATATAACAAATTAGATTATTATATAAGATTTGGTATTATAATTATTATGATGGTAGCACTGTACATAACTATGTATTTTTTGCACTAGCTTGCGATTACAGTTTATGTTTATGCGCTAAAATATTATTTTTATAAATACATAAAGTACAGTCAGGTTCAGACGTTAATCAAAGGGAATCCCGAAAACTACACAAGAAATCTCTCAGGAGTATCTCTAAATACCTTCACGTCATACCTTATATAAAACGCATGGCGTTTGGTACAACTAAATCAAATATTTTCTGCTAAAAACGACAATCAAAAAAATTAAAGATAACTTTATTTTTCCGTAATTTAATGAGCAATTTTAAATAAATAGGGGCGGTTTTGCCAGTATTGAATTTATTTCATCTCCTCAACAGCTTTGTTTTATGATTAATACCGATTAATACCATTGTATGATCATCAAGTTTCTCCTTATAAGGTTTCAACTTTGAGACTAAATTCATTTTAACAACTAATTTCAATTTTTGAGTTTTGAGTTTGAAGGATCTATTTTACAAATCTAGGTACGGTTATCCGTGACAGAATATCGACCTTCTCTTATGTGAAAAACTCAAGATTGTGAAATCAACAAGACTATCGAAAAGAGCTTATTAAGTTCAACTAGGAGGAAATCTTTTAGGGTCGAAGGGATGGACGACCACGGAGCCAGATCATAAGGTTTCTTACTATACTTCCTATAGAAGCTTAAAATAGACTTTTGTACTGCCAATGCATCAAGTTGTTAAATAACGTAAAGTTCCATTAGTAATTCCAATGATTTTTTTTCTCTTATATAGCGTTTGTAACAACAAGGTCATTACGCTTTTTGTTGGTATGGGCTTATTTGTAAGGGTTACTTTTGGTAGGGTTTGTTTTTCGTAAGGGTTTTGATCCACAGTGTGTGCATGATGCATACCGGGGAACTGAGTAAGCAATTCCGCGAGGTCCGTTATTCGAACCCGAAATTACCGTTCCGAATTCAACCAGTATGCACTCTAGCCACCGCTGTGAACAATTCCAATGATTGATGTATTATGATTATGTTAAATTTTATATTATTTTTGTTATTGCCAACTTAAGTTAATGTCATTGAAAGGTCGTCAAGCTAAATTTCATTTTGACTATACATATTTATAGCAGTTTTGTTTTAAATTTTGTACTGATATTACGTCTTCAAAATAGTTTTTGAAGATGCTGATGATTAAGATGATGTATTTGTTAGTAATTTTCGTTTATGTTAAATTTTTTAATACTAACGCCCTATCCGAGATGGATTTACTTTCTAAAGTGAGTAGGTGTTCTTATTCTCTAATTAATTATAATCATTATTAACGATATATACCTTTATTGTTTTGAATACCATTTAATTCAAAGTTTAACGTGGATTTCAAACCACGGTGAAAATAATTTGGGAGCAGCTAAGATTTAAATCCGCTTCTTGTATTATAGAACCATAATTCCTTTTTAGTTCCATCAAAGTGACTTCAAAGTAAAATTCACAAGACTTGAGGTGGTATATTATGACAAAGATACTTTCGAAAATGCTCATATTGTTACTTTCAAATATAATCGTACTGTGGCAGTTTGTAATATCACAATAACAGCAAAAATAGATATCGTTGAACCTGACAAGATCAGTGTAAGTTAACTAATTAATATTATTATTTTATTAATATTAAAAAATAATAATACATTACTACAGAGCTGGATGAATTAATTTTTATTATTTAGGTTCTTGTGCAAGTCTACAAATTCTTAAGCAATGAATATCGTCGCTTTCCTATTCGCTATCAAGTGAGTTATTGCGGGGCTCTTAATTCTGATATGGTAGGCATGCTGAAGTTGACAACTTCGGGAAATTTTTCTACTGCATGTATTTTTAAAAAGGTAACTAATATTTTTAAATAAATTAATTTTAAATTTTATATTTACTTTATTTATAATAACCAAGTTAATGAAATCTAACTTGCATTCAATAGATTGTTTAAATCTACGTCGTTTCACCTTTATTAAGGTTCGGCAAGAAATCTCAATATTTAAGGAAAGGTATTGTGTGTAAATAAAATTTCATGAACTTGGTATTTATAAATAAAGTAAATATAAAATTAAATATTCTCAACACGTTAAAGCTTAATATTATATAAATTATTTTAATATTTTATTATTATAATAAAAAATTTAAGGGCATAACTTACTACGCTTACAATTTCGCTACCGATGAAAGTAAGTTTCCTCCATTAATTCCAAATGGGGATTTTAAAATGGATTTAGATATGTATTACAAAAATAATTTGATACTAAATATAACTGGATTAGCTACTGTGCATCGGCCAATGTGATTGGCATTTCTTTGAGTTGTAAATTTAAATAAAAAAATGCAGCTATTTTAAATTGTAAACAGACTTAAATTAGCACTAAGCACAAAATGTAATAAATCAGAATGGGAAACATTATTATTATTATTTGATGCACTATATTTTATAGGGGTCACACTGCACAGTACTTTGATGTATGTATTACATGTTTTGCACTTGCTTATGATTGTAGTTTGCGTTTGCATCACCAAAATATTATTTTAATAAATGAAATTCAACCAGGTTATTGAAAAATAATCCCTACAATAATACAGCTTCGTTCCGAAACTAACCAATTAAAGAAAACTGCGTTGGTTTTTAAAGAGGTTGATCAGCAGACCTAACATAAAAATCGTTGCATGAACTGAAAGCTATACCTGAAATGACTTCAAGAAATTTTTCGTAGATTTCGAAAACGAATAAAATTATATTTTTAGAAATAAATGAAAATTGCACAAACTTTTTGATCAGACCTTGTAAAAAATTATAATGGAATTTTGTTTTAATTTTTTATATACTATTATTATAGATTGAATGATTAAAATGTAATAAAATATGATTCATTAAAATATATATTTGGAAAAACTGTGATTCTTAGTTCATTGAACTGCCATATTAATATTATTAAAAATATTGTTTGGTAAAGGCGGTCGAAAAAGGACTGTATTGATTGTCCAACGTTTCGAGTTTTATGTGCCCGTTTTTAAGAGTAAAATAATGAAAAATGATAATGAGAAATTATACAAAAAGTTAAAAATACTAGAAAAATTGAAAACTATTGATATTGAGCAAGTCATTTCCAATTGATGACGACCGTGCCACAAAGAGAGGAACAAGTGGAATAAATATTAATTGAAATAAAACGAAATTGAAATCGGAAAGTCTGACAAAATTATAGAAAAACTAAAAGAAACGGAAAGCTTAGTTAATCGATTACACGTGCAATTTTGTAAGTGTACATGTAAAAACTCAATATATACAACATTAGGAAAAGAATTAACTAAATGAATTTGAATATAAAATGCGGGGTGCAAGAACCTAGAAAGGATTATGAAGATGATAATTACATAGAAAATCTATTAAATGGTAAAATAAACAGAATATATTGCTATGATACTTGGCAAAATTGAAATATCCAATTCTGGTCCCAAATAAATTATTCTTATTATTAAATAATCACCAATATTTAATATTAAACTTTAAAAATTAAATAGTAAATTGAACATGAAAAATTACAAAAATTCAAAAAATATCATGGCAATATACTTAAAAGAAAAGAAACGAATAACGGGAGTACGGTTACTAAATTAGGCTAATTCTCTGAAAAGGTTGGTATAATAAATATATAATCAAGATGAGATTATAACTACCATCAAAGATTTCGACAACCTTTTTATCCTTCATAGGCATACCATGGAGAAAGATATGGAGGTTTCCTCTCTAATTTTGTTTTCTGAACATTGCGTTCCTGGGTAAGGATATTGATATTTTCATTGTCGATGGCACGACTTGTTTGCTCTCCTAGATCCCCCCATTAGCTATATGTATTTGGATACGAGCCCCTCTCACATCTCTGGAATGTTCCTCGCCAACATAAACAGCATCACAATTCTAGTACGGGATTTTATAAATCAACCCACTTTAGAGGTCCCTAGGAGTGGGATCTTTGGTCTTAGTGAAAAACCTGCAAACATTATTGGAGTACTCTAAACCAAATCTGATTTCTAGATATGGTTTGAAATTCACAATTAATTGCTCCGTAAGACCTTTAATATAAGTGAGCCTATAAAATTGAGGAACATAGCTTGAAAATATGGAGCCGTTATCCTTATTACCATGTTTATTTGTGACCAAGGAGAATCTATTTTTCAATGTAGTCAATAAACAGATTCACGAGGACCTTGGTAAAAACATTATCATCGTCGGTAAGACAAAAATTGGACAATACATCATTAAGCTCTAATAATAGAGCTTAACAATAAGCAAAGAACGTCCACGTCTATTGCAGTATGTGCGATGCAATTGATATCGGTCAAAGCGGTAGGTCTATAAAAACGCGTATCAAGGAACATAAGGCGGACAAAACTAATTTAAGAAGGCTTATGGGCTTTTCTTCACATTGTCTAGAACCTGGTCGTGATTTGGACTCCAACAATATCAGGTTATTGCATCAAGAACATAAAGGACGTATACAGACCCTACTGGTAGCGTTCTAAATTAAGGCCTTATTAAGCGGAAAAAACTTAGACAATTTGAAAGTGGAACTCCAGAACATCAGCTCACTACCTGTTGTTCCAGATTCCTTAGGTTGGATATGTTTATTTTGTGTGTACCATTCGTACCTTATAATTTCTTGAGCCACCTATAGAGTTATCATATTCTACCCCTAATTTTTTACGTAGTTGATAACTAATTTTCCCATATAGAATAATTGAGTTGTTTATGTTATTTTGTAAGTAATTTTGTGGAAGACTTGAAAATGGAGGGATTTATCTATTTGTAACAATTGTCGTTTAATAAAATACTAAGCGTGGGCAAATATTAGCCAATATTGGAGAAATAATTACTCTACTGTAATTTCATTTGATGTGTTGAATTGATGTACTTATCTAATTTTATTAATACATAGTAATGCCATAAATATAAAAAACATAAATAAAGAGTTAATTTGTTACATTCAACCTTAGCTATTATAAATTATTATCTACGAAAAAAACCTTCAATAAACTGTTTACTGAACTTTACTATTTGACATTAAACAATGCTTCCATCTAATTTATCAATAAATAAACATACTGTTTTAAAAAGGACAGCTATTATTAAAAAAAATATCGTCAATATTCCTTTAAGTTCAAATTCAAATACATAGAACGAAAACAAAATAGCTGCTATTAAATATTCTGGGATGAAATTACCTTCATATTATGAGATCTATTACTACCTCAAAAAATCTCTGCTTGCATTGCCAGATTGCATCACAATAAAATAACCAATCAGTTATTAGATGGAAATCAAAAAATTTAAACTACACGATAAAAAAAATTCTAATCTATTTCTAATCATGAATACAAAATTTTTCTTCTTCTTTTCAATCTCTATCAACTGTTGGTTCGACGTCAATTTCATCTTGCCAAAATTAACTGTTCATAATAACATTCTTCTTCTTCATAGTAGCCATAATCGGTACTATGTACATGTTCAGAAAAAAATTTAAAAACTTTAAATTTCATACCGCCGAAGAAGTTATTGACGTTTCTCCATTAGAAGTGAATATATTCTAACGTTAGAATAACAGAGAAAATAATAAAAGAATATACAATAATTTCGTAATAGAACCATCGACAGCAACATTGCGGTTAAGTGACCTTGTTCGTTACGGATCACTTCATTATCCTCGATGTTGAAGGTTGCAGTATGTCAATATAAAATATTTTATATTATTATCATTATTTTAAACAGTTCAATCTTATTGATATCAAATACATTAAATGGTCATTGGCTTCCCAAAAATATTTCGAAGTTTATTTTTCATATCTATGTACATTGTATTACTAGCAGTTTTATTAAAATTCCTAATTCGGCGTTAGTTAAAAACAGATGCAATTGGCATCAACATTTATAAACACCAAGACCAAAAATTTAAAACTCTTCGAACCAAATATTTTTGAAATCAGTTGAGGTTTTTCTTACCATACGAGGTTTAACGTTGTTGATACTTGGTTTTCTTGAACGCACGTTTACGTAGATTCCAAACTATGGCAAGATCCAAATTGAAGACTTGTATTAACCCCTTAATGCTCAATTTGTTTTACTGATTTGGCATAAAAAAATTTCTCTTTTTTGCAAAAAATTATAATTATTTATTTAAATCAATATCTTTAGAGTTTAAACTATTTTAATCAACAGAATACATCATAATGGTTAATAATTATGAATAATTTTTACATTCATTTAGTAATTTAATTACAGCAAATCCAATAGGTCGAAATTTTTTTTAGAGCATTCTTTTTAACTTTTATCATAACTTCGTCAGGTATTCATAAAATTACTAAATCAGTGACAGTTAGAGGTGCTTATTATCCACAGTGTTTCTAATCCAAATGAAAATTTGTTACATTTATGTAATATAATGCTAAACAAAATTTTAATCGAAACTTCGAGGAAAACGTTGATAAACAATTGGCAAGACAATTTTCCTAATGACAATTTCCACAACCATCTTAATAGCTCAGTTAACCGAGAAGTTTGCATAATCGACCTATTTAATAGCTGGATACCTCAATTAAAACTTTTCTATACAACACATACTTCCACATTAACGTTTCTTACGGGCTCTATTAAAGTTTTAATTAAAAATTGGAATTTTGATAATCGAATTATAAATCCAAACAGCCTGATTATTACAATGAGAGCAATGTTTGCCTGAAATTGAGTAATTTTTTACACATTAAATATATTTTTTTATTTTATTATCCTTATTTGCTATTTTAATGAAGGTTTTCGGTTTAGATTTAAAAAATTCACTAGTTTTGCTGGAAGATTTTGTATAAAAATCTCTTCTATTTATAAACAACGGAATTTTATACTGCTAGTAAATAATTAATTATGTTACCAATAACTATTTGTGTAACAATTTTATATTGATTACAACTGGATTGGCTAAAGTTTATCGTAAAATATTGATAATCTTGATACTATTTATACTATACAAAATACTATTTAAAAAACATTAGGTCGCCAGAAGGAAAATTTATTGAAAAATTACAATAATTAAAATCTTTTTACAATAAGGGGTGAAATAAATTGATTAAAAGTAATATTATATTGATTTTATGGAGTATTTATCTTGAAATCATAACTGTTCGAGTAAGTTTTTGAATAACTTTGAAAATATATAAATATTGGAACAATAGAATCATCCGTGGTCAAATTTCCGGTTAAGGACGTTGCTACATATTATATGTCGCACAAAATTATTTAAATTTGTTAAATGTTGTTTTGTGTCCTATACGGATAATACGGGTTCTTCATTTAATTGTTCATTAGATTTCCGAAAAAGTATTTCTGCTTCATTTCCTTCGAAAATGTAGACTTCGATTGCATATTGAAAGGAATGTTCATTTAGAAACTTATTATGGCTTCGTGGTCTAAAAATCATTCTCAAAAGGGTGATTTAATAAGAGGTGGCATTTTGATTTGTCATAACAACGTATTAATAATTGAAAAAACTGGAAAATTTAAATCTAATATAAAGAGCAAACATTGCGATTATACGTGGAACACAACATCATTCAAATGTTTCTCAACGTAGAAATATCGTAACGATGTCGCAGTAATCTGTATCAATAAATAAAAATAAATCTTTTAGTTATTTCACATTTTGATTTTAATATTCAACCCTTGATCACCAGACGATTTAATATGCATGGGGCTTTATCATTTTTGCAGTATAGTATTTTATTCTAGGACTAATATGGCTCTACAAATTTTTAATTTTCAAAAATTACTCTTCGAGAACGCCGCTGTATTGAAACAAAAATTGGCAATTTTTTACTGTTAAAATTAACAGTCTCTAGACAGCAAAAGTAAACAGTCATAGCCTTTAAGAGCAATTATTGCTGAAAAAAGTTCTATAATATTGAAAATTGGTAGGCATATCCATGAAGACTACTGTAGAATTAAATATCCGACAAGTTACTGTACCTCTTGGAGGGATTCCCACTTAAAATTCAAATACCACCCATTAAATGATGAATATTATGTATGATTTTTCGCAGTTATGTTGTAAATAATGTACGCCATGAAAACTTTTATATCGGGAAAAATTAATGAGAGCACAATAATTTCGATTTTATATTTTCTCGATTACTCTCTGCATATTATTTTACACTTTCTGCTTTGTTCTTCATTTCTTCTTTTATATTCTACTGTTTGCTCTTGTATCATATTTATTCTATAATTTTATTTATTTATAATTTCAATATTTTGGGATTGAATTAATTTCGTTTCAACATTAAAATATCACCTTGCGTCTTTACCTAGAACGAATAAATTGACGAATAACTGCTTGTAACCACAGATGGTCATAAAATAATAAAAACACTTATAAATACTACTAAAACCCACGACTAAAACCCTTGAAATAAAAATCGAAAATCCTTCCGTTACGAAATAAAACAATCAACGATTTATTAGATGATAGGAAGGAAAATTTACTCTACATGATAAATACATTACACTAAAAGTTTCTCTAGTGTATTTCTAGAGGTATAGTAGAAAAATTCTTTCTTCTTCTTCATTTCAACCTGTAAATATTTATCAACTATTAGTTGTTATAGATAGTGGTCGTTCAATTTCTCTACACATCAGATTCCTAGGGTCGACGTGACGATGCTAATTTTATGTTACTAATTTAAGTACTCATAATAACATTTCTTGGGCTACATAATATTTATATTCCGTCGATTATGATTGACCAAGATATACAAAACAAACTAATCATAGCGATGGTTATCATCCATTAATAAAATGCAACATCATCTTCTATCATTGCAATAACACATATACAGAGTAGGCAAATTATACCTGACCGATTAGATTTTTGAATAACTTTGATAATATATTTTAAATAATATTAGAAAATGTGGATGCTGTAACGTAGTATATTATAATATCTTTATTTTGATTGTCAATACAGCTAGTACATCTGAAAATATAATCATGGTTATTATGATACTCAAAAAGTCATTAGATGAAAAACTTGCTTTAAGGTTATAAATATATATAATATACCAGCACAATATTTGTATCAGTTTACGTAGAATTATTTTCTGTTTGACATATTAAAGTAGTCTAGAATATGCTGCTAAATTCAAGCATAAAAATTTCGCTGGTTCTATGTTTTCTTAAATGTAGTAAAATTTACGCCGAATCTGAGTTGGATTTACTTTCAAAAGTATGCAAGTATTCAATGTTTACATTATTTTAATTATCATTAGAAGTTCTTTTTAAAATAGTTTACATCCCAGGACTTATGTTTTTTTTTATTAGTATAAATTAGAAAATTTAACAAAAACTCCTTTAATTGGTATGTAAATTCTAAATTATTTGAATTATTAATTTGAATGTCGGTTAAAAACGAATATTTCAAGGAAATACAATAAAAACTATTAATGAATTTAATTTCTAAATTTAAATTTTTTAAATTTTAGTATTTTCGACTTTTACAGCCAAGGTGTAAATCATTTTCAAAATTTCGTAAACTTCAGAATGTACATCTTTTTAATGAATATTTTGGTGTTGTTATTTTTTAATACCTTTTCGCAATTTCTCGAAAACGAATCTAGCGATTTCAAATCGTTTTTTTGTGTCAAATAATAGCATTTTAAATTACCTTTGATTTGAGGCGTCATAATGTGAATAGTACCATTTAAGTTTTTCATGGTGAACGCAAAGCCGATTATGCTATCAGATTTTATAAACTCAAATACAAAATTTTGTTCTAAGGTGCTTTACCAATAGTTTAGGCTATGCGCGCGTATTTTTGAACTGTAAAATTATTCATGATTAGATTACTGTTACGACTTTTTCAAATTAATGATTGCTGTGGTTGTGCAGCCTGGAGGCCGCACTTAGGGAGATATATAGGTTGTAACTGCACAAAAAATAAATAATATGAAACTATCTACAATTCTTTTTAGTTCCGACAACATGACTTCAAAGTAAAGTACGAGCGACTTGATTTGCAATATTATAACAAGGAAAAAATCGATTATGCTAACATTTTTACTTTTAAATATAATCGTACTACGGCAGTCTCCAATATTACATTACGATTTAAAGAGAATGTCAGTAATGCTGATGATTTAAGCGTAAGTTTGAAATTATTTAAACAAAAGGATCGTTAAAATTACAAACAAGCAGAACACTATCCCGTCGTAATTTCTTTTATTCCAATGTTATGTTCTGTGCCGAGCTCTTCAATTATTTTGTGCCCTCATTCACAAGATGATGAAGATGAACACATGGTTCATCTTAGAGCCCACCTCTGTTACTTTTGAAATCAAGACAGTGTAGCGAAAGCCAGTTGTAGCGATCTCTACGTTTTATTTATAATATTCAAACTTTGGTAGCGTTTAATTAAAAGTCCTTTCTATTACAGGTTATTATTCAAATCTATAAATTTTTAAGTAACGAATATCGTCGATTTCCTATTCGTTATCAAGTGACTTATTGCGGGGCTCTTAACTCAGATATGATCGGTATGTTGCAAATAACAACTTCTGGAAATTTTTCTACTGGATGTCTATTTAAAAAGGTAACCAATATTTATAAATGATGTTTTAACATTAAATTAATTTAATTCTAACTTATTTAAGGGTGTAACTTACCACGCTTATAATTTCGCTACCCAAGAAAGTAAATTTCCTCCATTAATACCGAATGGAGACTTTAAAATGGAATTTAATGTACTTTTAGAAAATGATTTGATATTGATTATAACTGGATTGGCTAAAGTTTATCGTCCAATGCCATGGACTTGATAATCAAAACTCAATTTAAGAAAAGGACGCCAATACGAAAATATAATAAAAAAATTAAAATTAAATACTTTCAGTTAATTTTTGTTTAATGCGGCCCGCTTGTTATTTTATTCTTAGCACACTATAAATTAGTGGGGGAAAATTTCACATGATTGTTAGTGTAATTTCTATAATCGTAGCACCGCACCTCAATACTTGTAATAATATGCAGTTAGTTCTACCATATTTACTTATGTAATTCCAATATTATGTACAAATAAATTGAACCTAATCAGTATAAGTATTATTATTTAGTTATTAAACAAAACATAAAGATAAGTATTGGTAATTTTAATAATAACCTAATATTGACTGTTTTTGCAAAGATCAGTTAAATCTAAGGTTAAGTTAATCCGGTTAACTTGTTAAAATTTAAAATTAAAAACTAAAAATCAATGGATGGTACGATAAATATAATATAAACAGTGGCATCTGGCACGGAAAACAGAATAGCAACTAATAAAAATGTTGTTTAATGCGAATATAGCTAAACCTCTAATGATTTTTTTTTCTGCAGGGAAGGGGGAAACCTTCATAGGCACCACCCCATCAGGGATGGTAGTGTCAGATTCTAACTGACTAAAACCCCCTCCCCGACGACAGCGGGCTTTACCTTCTCGGAATTACTTCCGCTGTCGTCTGCGATCTTCCATGCTGCATCGATGATGCAGGCTCCCGATGACCTCCCGGTTTAGCACGAAAGTTTGTGTCCGGGAGATCAGGCACTATCACTTGATTCTACTTTTTCAATTGAACCGGACACACCGCTCGCCGCGATCCAACACGTCTCACCGGGTCACCTAGTGGTACGCGGTCGTCAGTATAGGTGTAAGTCCACTCGTCATTAACTTAATAGGCGGAAATTCCGGCGACAAAGTAAACCTCTAATGATTGGGTGAAATAAAGTGTTAAAAATTTAATGCACCCCCTCGATTATAGAAAATTAGTTAAACAACCTCCTGAAGACAGTGGATTGATGAAATTAAATTGGTTTAAGTTCCCCCCCCCTCCAATTGGAAGAAATAAATTACCGAGTATTGCTCGATTGTCAATTTTAAAATTTTATTTAAATATTGATTTCGCAAGTTAATTATTAAATCTACCATTATCAATAATATCTGACAACTGCATTTTTCATAATTTGTCTGTCCTACAAGCTCCTGCAATACCAACAATCATTACCGTCTAGAAGTTATCAACCTCCATCAAGTTAGCCCCCCTTTAATCGAATTTGTAACTTTTTCTTATGCCAAGCGTTTGGTAATCGTTAGGTAAGATTTGGTAGTTCGATTAAAAGTTTTGGTAGTTCTTTGTTTTTTCGTAATCAACCAATCACATTTTTTTGTCAAGTTAGCCCCCCTTCAATTGATTTTTTATAGCTCATTTGATCGATTATAATACGCAGAGGTTTGGTACCCCAATAAAAAGTTTTGGTAGTTTCTAATTTGGTGGTAAATAATTAATTAAGTTGGAAGTTTTCTTATACGCACGCGCTAAACTTCACGTGTATACAACAATAATTGTTTATTGCCAATTTGGCCTAATTTAAACCATTTTTTAACCTTTTTTTAATGCCAAGCGATAGGTCATCATCATGAAAGGTTTATTAGTTCGATTAAAAGTTTTGGTAGTTCTTTGTTTTTTCGTAATTAGTTAACTAATCAAATTTTTTTGTCAAGTTAGCCCCCTTCAATCGATTTTTCAACTTTTGTTTAGCTCATTTGATAGATTATAATATGTAGAAGTATGGTAGCCCTATAAAAAGTTTTCGTAGTCACTAATTTGGTCAAATAATTAATTAATTTTGAAGTTTTACTTATGCGATATACATACAATGTATAGCGCAGATTGTATTTCTTATAATTTTATTAAATCATCTTATTAGAATGCAGCGCAATCTTCTTGTATAATCCATAGGTTTACATTTTTCATGTTTGTTGTATAAATGATTCATCTTATTTACGATATATTTTTTTTGAGTCATCAAACATGAAAAATGAATAACTGCTTGCT
This sequence comes from Podabrus alpinus, assembly GCA_932274525.1. Taxonomy (NCBI): domain Eukaryota; kingdom Metazoa; phylum Arthropoda; class Insecta; order Coleoptera; family Cantharidae; genus Podabrus; species Podabrus alpinus. Next base: position 11,447,115 of record OW026457.1, on the reverse strand, counting down.
CTTCACTCCAATTTGAGTAATAAGCTATTACTGTATCCAGTGGCGTCTCGCGACTTGTTTGTCTGTTGTTTGAAAGCTTGATAAAGAATCACATCAGTATTGTTATTAATAAATTACATGGTTTCTCATTAACTCAACCAATCCTAAGCTCGCATTAAATTATCAGGTGATTTACAACATCATAAAGACAGCTACGAAAGTTGACATCTCGTCATAGATTGACCGAATATAGCAACGACGTATTGCTTATGAGCATTACCAGTCATTTTGTATTGATATGACAAAGCACGAAAATATATTGCACGTTTGAATAGGGAGTATTAGCTTAGTTCAGACGATTATGCTTTTATGACGAGACGTCAACTTTCGTGGCAATGACTTTATGTATGTATATTTTAAATGTGGGATTCCCCTAAATGTGGATTTTAAATATAGTACATTTGATACTAAAACTTAAATTAAATTAATTAATTACGACTAAATTTGGCACTACCAAAACTCTTTATATGATTATACCAAACCTCTACACATTATAATCGATCAAATGAGCTAAAAAAAGTTGAAAATCGTTTGAAGAGGGGCTAACTTGACTAAAAATTTGATTAGTTAATTAGGCAAAAACGAAAAAATACCAAAACTTTTAATCGGACTACCAAACCTTACGTATCGATTACCAATCGTTTGGCATTAAAAAAAAAGTTACAAATGGTTTAAATTAGGCCAAATGGCAATAAATTATTGTTGTTCTATTCACGTGAAATTTAGCGCATGCGCATAAGTAAACTTCCAACTTAATTAATTATTTACGACAAAATTCGGGACTACCAAAACTTTTTATAGGACTACCAAACCTCTACACATTATAATCGATCAAATGAGCTACAAAAAAGTTGAAAAATCGATTGAAGGGGGGCTACCTTGACAAAAAAATTTGATTAGTTAATTACGAAAGAACAAAAAACTACCAAAACTTTTAATCGGACTACCAAATCTTACCTAACGATTACCAAACGTTTGGCATAAGAAAAAGTTAAAAATTCGATTAAAGGGGGGCTAACTTGATGGAGGTAAGAAACCTAGATTATAAAATTTAACAGTCGGGAAAAAAATTGCTACCTTACCTTCATTAATAAATAGGTTCCATCGGGCGCATTCTTGAAAAATTCTACAATATCTTCTCTATTTGCTATTTTGGATTTTTTCCAAATATAACGTTTGTTTTTATTTTTCAGGTAACCAATTAATTTTAAAAATTAAAGATGTGAATGTTTTCATTATAGTAAATCGTTGCCTTTAACATGGAATACTCACACCATAATCTGTCCGAGATTTTAAGTTTACTGATTGTTCTAACATAATATAAGCAAGTAATACATTTTCAGTTATAGCCGCCACATTTTTTTTAATATACCATTCTTTAAATAAATCGTAGGTGAGTTGGTATCATTTTCTTGATTTGCTAGGTAATAAATTTAAACAAGCAATATTTGTTTCCATTGTACAGTTTTAACAGGCAAAGCGAACTTAGAAATTAAAAATAATAAAACCAAAATCTAATTAAATATTTGACGATCGATGTCAAATTGTAATATTCTATAAAAATATTGTGAGGTGGTCCGCGGAACTACGTATATCTATAAAAAAAACCATAATATATTTTATCGCAACTCAATCCGTAAGTGAGCAGATAGCGCGCTGTACATACTATTCGTAAGCAGGTGTTCCTTCCCGGCTATCTGTTGCTATAAATAATTTTTGTCTAGAGCTCATTAACTCGTCTTGGGAGATTTTAATGTTCACTTTGCAATTTTTATTTATAATTGCTTTTGAATTAACGTGATCAATATATCTTTAATTAAAGTTAATTTCAATACCTACATTGGTTATTTAAAAGCGAAAGTATTTTGTATTGTAATCATCTTGCATTATTCGTAAATAGATCCTTCGTTTTTATATGCTTATCACTTCACAAAGTTATTTTTGCAACGACCTTGCGGCTTAACAAAGATGTACCGCGCTTATTGTTTGGTGTGCATTAGATAACGGATTACGCTACTTTTCTTAGTAGCGTTTTCCCCGTATAATGTATTTTCTTTACATTGTATAGTGTTTGCTTACATTGTTACGCCTTTTTTGCTGGTCTTCAGCAAGTTATTTTTGCATCATATTTTTATAAATAGTTGCAATATTTTAATTATGTCTGTTTTTAATTATACTTCCTCCAAATTTGTTTATTTATTGTATTTTGGTTCTTACGGATCGAGATTGCGATAAAATATCTTATTTTCCTCGGCTCGTTGGGACTTTTTACCGTCTCGGATGAAATTACGTCACTCAGCGCAAGCGCCTTGTGACAATTTCATCCTTGACGGTAAAAAGTCCTAACGAGCCTCGGAGAATAATATACTATTATTGTGTAGTTCGTCTCCTCAAAGCTTGATCATCTCTGCTGTTATGCCATCTTCGTCAGCGCTTTTGTTATTCTGTAGCTTCTTGATAATATCACTTATTTCTTATATCTTCGGGGTAGCTACTTTTGTATTTTCAGTATTATCTTCGGTATTATTATCATTTTTCCTATTTTGGTTCTTATTGAGTAGTTCACCAAAGTATAGTGCCCGTCTCTACATGATCTCTTTTTCGTCTTTTAAATATCAAATTTTAAATTGCAATTCATTGCAATTGGGTAAAATTCATTAGCATTTCGATTTTATATTTTCTCGATTACTCTCTGCATATTATTTTACACTTTCTGCTTTGTCCTTCATATTATCTTCTTTTGTGTTCTACTGTCTGCTCTTGTATCATCTCTATTCTATAATATTCTTTCTTATTTATTTATTATTTCCATATTTTGGGATTTAATTAATTTCGTTTCAACATTAGACGGTGTAGTTCTATGACATCAATTCCCATATCACCTTGCGTCTTTACATAAAACTAATAAATTGACAAATAACTGCTTTTGTAACCACAGATGGTCATAAAATAATGAAAACATTTATAAATATAGCTAAAACCCTTGAAATAAAAATCGAAAAACCTTTCGTTACGAAATAAAACAATCAACGATTTATTAGATGATAGAAGGGAAAATTTACTATACATGATAAATACATAAGGTATATATAACACTAAACGTTTCTCTAGTGTATTTATAGGCATAATAGAAAAATTCTTTCTTCTTCTTTTCAACCTGTAAATATTTATCAACTATTAGTTGTTATATCGTAGATAGTGGTCGTTCAATTTCTCTACAAATCAGAATCCTAGGGTCGATGTGATGTTGCTAATTTTATGATACTAATTTAAGTACTCGCACGATACAGCACAAGGGCAGGAAAATACTCAAAGATTCAACGAGTACAGGTTTTAGTATTTTCCGAACCCGCGTTGCTGTTGCGGTGATAATTCCGTGAAGAAAAGCCACAACTTAAAAGCACATCACATACGAAAATCGACATTTCAAACGCCATTTCTAATGTCGAACATGGTGAAATAAAAATCGACATATATTACACCATTTTCAAAGTTGTAAAATATCGAGATTTGTAACACTATTTGCAATGTTAAAAATGGTGCAAATAATTACCATTTCTTGTATATCATGTTGCTATTATTGGCTGGTTTCCAATCGCGGAATTATCATGCAAACTGCAATTTACGCTTGAAAAATACTCATGACATTCATTTCGTACAGGAATTTGCATTTGCTGGTGCAACTCCTTGCCAAAACTGTGCTCGACAAATCTTCGTTTTGTTACGCCCGTTGCTCAGGCCTATAATTGTTTAAAATATGGCCTCTAGCAACAGGCGGCAAAAAGAAGAATACAGTGAACATATTTTATTATTCGAAAAAGAAATAAACAATAATATACAAAGTATACCAATACATAGAAACAATAACATGAAAAAATGTACGCTTTAACATTAGATTATGTTTAAATAAGACAAAACAATTTGCATGCATCAAATTACAATGGTGTAAAAACAACATATCTTACATTATTGTAAAAGGACGGCGATTTTACGCAACATTTACTGAGGATTAATTACAAAAAAATTTAACATGTGGAGCAAACAATCCCACATAAATTACACCAAAATATTTAAATATCAATAAGAACATCAAAATCAATATGCCAATAAACAAAAATAAGTGTGAACAGGTAACAGTGACAAATGAAACAAAAAATAGAGAGGTATACAAATAAAACTGGTCCTCTTTCACAAGCAAAAGTAAAATTAAGCCGTTCTTAAAAAAAAGTAAAATTTATGCTAGGGCGGCGTTTCAAATTCACAAATGATCGCAAAACTGTCAAAGTCCTAAAACAAAAAGGTATGTTACAATTACAAACAAAAAAACAAGGTTACTTACTTAGCAGCGACAAAAGCACATTTTAGCGACCTCAAATGGTGTAAGGCCCTAAAAATGCAAAATGTTAAAGAAAACGCTGATAAAAGAAAACTATCTTACCAATATCGGGACAATGGAAGCCACACCAAGGGCCCACGAGTTAGATTCAGGTCGTACAATGGCGTCCATTGAATTCACCCTTAACAGTGACGAGACAAAAAAAAATTAGTACCAATGTTTAGAAACATTTTATGCATTAAAATAGTGCAATTTATACCTAGCAATACAGATACATAGTACAAATTTTATCCAGTATTATAAGATAAGTAAATATACAAACAAAATTTTAAATGTGGACAAAGGATTTATGAATCCTTTTAATTTATGGATTACAATAAGACTTTCTTCTGCATGAAAATAACTACACTTATTTAAAAAGTTAAAAATTAAAAACTTACCGTAAAAAAACCAAAAACCTTTTTTCACAGCACTTACATAGTTTTGCACAAAGCAGAAAACACAAAAAACACTTGTTAAATCTAACACAGGCCGGAAGATACAAGATTGCCAATGACAAATTTTTGTGCATCTAGGGTTGATTTTACCCTACCATAAATTGATTGACCAATGGGTTACTTTAAATTTTTGTAGTTACTACAAAATAACGTTTGTAACTGAAAAGTAACCAAACTACAACGAATTTGACCAATGGCAAAGCTAATATTTTTAGATTCAAGGCTATGGTGACAAAAAGTTACCAAACAACAACGACTTTTTGACCAATCACAGAGAAACATATTATTAATTCAAGGGCAGTTCACAGCAGCGAATATTTTTTATCGCTTTATGAGTGCGTTTCCACTACAAATGTTCAATACTCCTTGATGTTCCCTACAAAACAATAAAAAATATTCACAATATTCAAAATTTTCAATTTTACACAGGGTTATTTGAATATTTTCGTAGTATTTCATAATAACTGGATATTTTACAGTATTTGCGGGTAAAATCCACGGTGCACGAATAGTATCTGTATAAGGCTAGCAATAGACGGGCATCGAAAACGCGGCATTTTACCCGCCGCGTTTTCGATGCCCAACTATGTAGCCAGTACACGGGCGTTTTTAACCAGCGGTTGTACAGTCAGTGTGAAAATGCAATTCATTCAAATTAGTTTTGTATCAACATGAAACGAAATTGTGATTTGTTTAAAATGTACTTGGTACCTAATGAACGAGAAATTATAAACTGGCCGTATTGTATCAATAAAAAGAACGTACTATATAATTTATTATATCGATATAACAATAAATAAATCAGAATAAAATCGAACAAAATTTAAAATCGTTACTTTTACTAAAATACTATAATAATCATGAACAGTAATCATTTAATTAAACGTATTCATATTTCGGTTTTTAAAAACCATAGTAGTATCATGATACAAAATTGTTTAACACGCATAAAAAATTGATAAAGATTAAAATTTATTTTTAAATAAATTTCTTCATGTCGAGCATTTTTTAATGCGAGTGTCCCTGAGCGGTTTAATAAAACGCTCATGTATTGACCGCCATATAAACTAATGTGTTGCATAGCTAGCGTGTCACCCGCGACGGAGAAACTGCCCGGCGTTCGGCGTTTTCAATGCTACAGCGAGCATCTCAACCGCGGCCGCCGATGAACCGCGACGTTTTAAATGCTCGTCTAGTGCTTTCCATTAAAATACATTGGTTACATTCAAGAGCGGAAAACGCGGCGTTTTAAACGCCGCGTTTTCGATGCCCGTCTATTGCTAGCCTAAGTATAATGTAAAATAAACGCACGCGGATTGGACGAAACGCCAAAATTTGACCCCGAGTGAAATTATCATAATAACATTTCTTTAACTACATAATATTTATATTCCGTCGATTATGATTGACCAAGAAATACAAAACAAACCAATCATAGCGATGGTCATCCATTAATAAAATGCAACCTCATCTTCTATCATTGCAATAACACACATACAGAGTTGTATAGGCAAATTATACCTGATGAGCTATTAGATTTTTCAATAACTTTGAAAATATATTTTAAATAATATTAGAAAATGTGGATGATGTAACGTAGTATATTATATATCTATTTTGATTATCAATACAGATAGTGCATCTGATAAAATAAGCATGGTTATCGTGATAATCCAAACGTCATTAGATGAAAAACTAGTTTTATGGTTATCTTATATATAAAAATGCTTGTATGTGGGTATGTGGGTATGTGTGTGTGTTCCGCATAGACGCCTAAATCCCGTAACTGTGGGCGTTGAAACTTTCGCGAGATCTGGCGACATTCAATAGTAAACTTTTCGTCGTCTTTGAATTTAGTAATTCGTCACCATAAGACGGTCATCAGCAGTTAAACACTTCAGGTCACAGTAGTTGTCATAGTTACGATGCGATTTTGACGCTAAAAGATTAATTCAATGACATTGACATATTATAGTCAGTAGCGGCTCGACAAATAGGGGGCACAACTTTGACATAAGAATGTTAACCTTAAAAATGACAGATGACATATACTCAGTGGCGTTCCAAATATTTATAAAATTAAATGACTTAACCTTAAAAATGACAGATGACATATACTCAGTGGCGTTCCAAATATTTTTAAAATTAAATGACTTTGACATATTATAGTCAGTAGCGGCTCGACAAATAGGGGGCACAACTTTGACATAAGAATGTTAACCTTAAAAATGACAGATGACATATACTCAGTGGCGTTCCAAATATTTTTAAAATTAAATGACTTTGACATATTATAGTCAGTAGCGGCTCGACAAATAGGGGGCACAACTTTGACATAAGAATGTTAACCTTAAAAATGACAGATGACATATACTCAGTGGCGTTCCAAATATTTTTAAGTCAGTAGCGGCTCGACAAATAGGGGGCACAACTTTGACTAACCTTAAAAATGACATTGACATATTATAGTCAGTAGCGTTGCACAATATTTTTAAAATTATCAAAAATCATTTTGCATATACAGGGTAAAACATAAATAGTGCGCGTTTTAGCAAGACCCTTTTCATAACCTAGAGAGTGACCCTGATAGTGTTGAATAGCCCCCATGGGCCCCCCGATAGTGTCAAAGTGACGGCATTAACTACATAACCTAAAAATCATTTTGCACATACAGATTTAACTTTACATGAAGATGTAACTTTACGTGAAGATTATGTATGTATGTGTGTATGTGTGTATGTATGTGTGTCTGTATGTATGTATGTATGACAGATGACGGATGACAGATGACGGATGACAGATGACAGCTGACAGATGAGATGACAGATGACGGATGACAGATGACGGATGACAGATGACGGATGACAGCTGACAGATGAGATGACAGATGACGGATGACAGATGACGGATGACAGATGACGGATGACAGATGAGATGACAGATGACGGATGACAGATGACAGATGACGGATGACAGATGACAGATGACGGATGACAGATGACGGATGACATATGACAGATGAGATGACGGATGACAGATGACCGATGAGATGACAGATGAGATGACAGATGACGGATGACAGATGACGGATGACAGATGACAGATGAAGGCCGAACAACTTTGGCCTTCACGGATCTATTATTGTCCGCCCTGTGAGGCCGAAGGCCGAACAACTTTGGCCTTCACGGATCTATTATGGTCCGGTCTGTGAGGCCGAAGGCCGAACAACTATGGCCTTCACGGATCTATTATGGTCCGGTCTGTGAGGCCGAAGGCCGAACAACTGTGGCCTTCACGGATCTATTATGGTTCGGTCTGTGAGGCCGAAGGCCGAACAACTATGGCCTTCACGGATCTATTATGGTTTCACCCTGTGAGGCCGAAGGCCGAACAACTATGGCCTTCACCGATCTATTATGGTCTTCCCCCTGTGAGGAAGACTTTATATAGGTCGCAGAACTCGCCGGAATTGTGCAAGAAGACGCAAATCCACCTCTTCGTGGAAGATCCACCTCTTTGCGGAAGATTTAACTTTACCTGAAGATTAATTTGTTTTTAATTGGTTTTCTAAAGAAAAACTCGCCGGAATTGTGCAAGAAGACGCAGACCCACCTCTTCGTGGAAGATCCACCTCTTTGCGGAAGATTTAACTTTACCTGAAGATTAATTGAAAAGTGAAAATTGTGTAAAAACTTTGGACGTATGTAGCGCTCTTATTTACGCCAGAAATGGACGGGCAAACCGTTTTTGGGATTAGTTCCATCAAGACAAAAATTGAATTTAACATTGGAAGCATTTAATTACGACAAAAACTACGATTACATGAATCACGAGGATGTAGCAATAGGTGTTATGAACAAACTTTGCTTGCATTGTCGTGTTTCGAAGTTCGCTAAGGAATCACCAGGAATGTGTTGTTCGAACGGCAAAGTTGTTTTGCCACCGCTGCGCTGATTGATCCACCTGAGCCGCTTCTAAGTTATCTTACTGGCACCACTGCAATTTCAAAACACTTCCTGCTAAACATTCACAAGTACAATCATGCTTTCAAATGACTTCATTCGGAGCAACAAACATTTTCTCCAACGTCGGTTACATGCCCACAGTCATTTTAAAGTTGAAATAATAAAAAAATTGTTCATAATGTGTTGGTTCTGTTTACTCTACGTATGTCTAGCGCCGCAGGCGCTATATATTATTATAATATGATATCAGTACAATATTTGTAGCAGTTTACTTAAAATTATTTTCTGTTTAACATATTATTGTTCAAAGTAGTCTAGAATATGCTGCTAAATTCAAGCATAAAAATTTCGCTGGTTCTATGTTTTCTTAAATGCGGTAAAATTAACGCCACATCTGAGTTGGATTTTCTTTCAAAAGTATGCAAGTATTCAATGGTTTACATTATTTTAATTATCATTAGAAGTTCTTTTTAAAATAGTTTACATCCCAGGAATTATTTGAATTATTAATTTGAATGTCGGTTAAAAACGAATATTTCAAGGAAATACAATAAAAACTATTAATGAATTTAATTTCTAAATTTAAATTTTTTAAATTTTAGTATTTTCGACTTTTACAGCCAAGGTGTAAATCATTTTCAAAATTTCGTAAACTTCAGAATGTACATCTTTTTAATGAATATTTTGGTGTTGTTATTTTTTAATACCTTTTCGCAATTTCTCGAAAACGAATCTAGCGATTTCAAATCGTTTTTTTGTGTCAAATAATAGCATTTTAAATTACCTTTGATTTGAGGCGTCATAATGTGAATAGTACCATTTAAGTTTTTCATGGTGAACGCAAAGCCGATTATGCTATCAGATTTTATAAACTCAAATACAAAATTTTGTTCTAAGGTGCTTTACCAATAGTTTAGGCTATGCGCGCGTATTTTTGAACTGTAAAATTATTCATGATTAGATTACTGTTACGACTTTTTCAAATTAATGATTGCTGTGGTTGTGCAGCCTGGAGGCCGCACTTAGGGAGATATATAGGTTGTAACTGCACAAAAAATAAATAATATGAAACTATCTACAATTCTTTTTAGTTCCGACAACATGACTTCAAAGTAAAGTACGAGCGACTTGATTTGCAATATTATAACAAGGAAAAAATCGATTATGCTAACATTTTTACTTTTAAATATAATCGTACTACGGCAGTCTCCAATATTACATTACGATTTAAAGAGAATGTCAGTAATGCTGATGATTTAAGCGTAAGTTTGAAATTATTTAAACAAAAGGATCGTTAAAATTACAAACAAGCAGAACACTATCCCGTCGTAATTTCTTTTATTCCAATGTTATGTTCTGTGCCGAGCTCTTCAATTATTTTGTGCCCTCATTCACAAGATGATCAAGATGAACACATGGTTCATCTTAGAGCCCACCTCTGTTACTTTTGAAATCAAGACAGTGTAGTGCAAGCCAGTTGTAGCGATCTCTACGTTTTATTTATAATATTCAAACTTTGGTAGCGTTTAATTAAAAGTCCTTTCTATTACAGGTTATTATTCAAATCTATAAATTTTTAAGTAACGAATATCGTCGATTTCCTATTCGTTATCAAGTGACTTATTGCGGGGCTCTTAACTCAGATATGATCGGTATGTTGCAAATAACAACTTCTGGAAATTTTTCTACTGGATGTCTATTTAAAAAGGTAACCAATATTTATAAATGATGTTTTAACATTAAATTAATTTAATTGTAACTTATTTAAGGGTGTAACTTACCACGCTTATAATTTCGCTACCGAAGAAAGTAAATTTCCTCCATTAATACCGAATGGAGACTTTAAAATGGAATTTAATCTACTTTTAGAAAATGATTTGATATTGATTATAACTGGATTGGCTAAAGTTTATCGTCCAATGCCATGGACTTGATAATCAAAACTCAATTTAAGAAAAGGACGCCAATACGAAAATATAATAAAAAAATTAAAATTAAATACTTTCAGTTAATTTTTGTTTAATGCAGCCCGCTTGTTATTTTATTCTTAGCACACTATAAATTATTTAATTTTATTCATTAATAATATGCAACATCATCTATTATTGCAATAACACACATACAAAGTAGGCAAATTACATATACCTGAGCTATTAGATTTTTGAATAACTTTGAAAATATATTGTAACCAATAAAAAAAAACGTGAATGCTGTAGCGTAGTACTATTTCTATATTTTGAATATCAATTCAGTTAGTTTATCTGATAAAATAATCATGGGTACCGAGATAATCCAAATAGCATTATATGAAAAACTTGTTTTAAGGTTATATACAATAGGTACCTATATAATATAACATCAGCAGAATATTTGTAGCAGTTTACTTGGAGTTATTTTCTGTTTGACATATTGTCCAAAGAAGTCTAGAATATTATGCTGATAAATTCAAGTGTAAAAATTTCGCTGATTCTATGTTTACATCAGCGGCGGTTTGTCAATGGAGGCAAGGGAGGCTTAGCCTCCTCTCAAATTGTTGGACGGACTTGCTATTTATATTTCGTTTTAAATTAGTATTTTTTCCAATTTTTAATTTTTTTTGAATTTGTTTAAAACAAAATTTAATTTAATAATGAAATTAGCTTAAGAACTTGACTTACGCCTGAAATAAATTCGAAATAGTACATATCCAGCGGCTAGCCTTTCTTTATTTTATTAGTTTATTAGCACAGAGTTAGGCAACCCAGAATACGGTAGTACGTCCGAGATACGTCATAGAGGCTACTCGTTAGTAAATTTCATTATCAACATGAGCGAATAACAGATTAATTCTAAGTAATAAGCTTGTAACATAAGCGCATACTAGTCTGTGTTATCTTACTAAAAGTACGAACATAGTAATTTTACATGCGTTGGAGGCTGGGCTCATATGCGTGGGCCTCTTATGGAGACGCTTGCAATTCTTTGCATTATCATGCATAATAATTTTATGTTCTAAATAATATAATCATGTAATTCGAATAAGGATTCCCGAATTTTTTTTTCAAATTTGAACGGATTTTCCACATTTTTTTCAAAATCGACCAAACGGACCGATGTTTGAAACGAAATTTGTGGCAGTAAATTTCGACAAACGTTGCTACGCGTTGGAATTTTACCTCGCGAGCAGTATTTACAGTGCAATTAAGAAAACAACAATTAATTGACGTATTTAATTTTATAATCGACAGCGATGATTTTAAAAACGACTATCAAACTATTAGAGAAGCGCTGGTTTAAGACAATATTTAAATGAATCAAAATTTTGCTTTTTATTAGAAACTTTTAAATTAATTTTTGAACAGACAGACGTAGTATTTTCAATTTTACAAAGTAAATTTACCGATATTAATTTCGCCAAATGTCGTTTAACAAAATTAATCGAAACTCGGCACAGATACCGTATTGATGATTTGTATTTTGACAACATATTTAACAGTTTAGAATTAAATTGCTAGCCGGCTCAGCAAAACATGAAAAACGACATTTGATTTATCAGATATGCGTCAAAATTATAAACAAATTTTTGCGGCCTTTTGGATACGACGGTTATCGTGCAAATTGAAGTTAGATTTGCAGACTTACATAAATTAAAATTTTTTGATCTATTAACATTTGCTAAATTTTCAGATTATAGGAAAAACTTTCCTCAAAATTTATTAGATAGTCTATTAGAGCAGTATCCATTTTTTGATCAAATCCAACTCAAAAATGAATTATCGGTAGCATATAATGACCCCGAAATGTTTGGACAATGTAGGACTCCATCAGAGATATTAGATTTTACTTTCAAAAATGATTTACACAGTTGTATGCCTGAATTTTACAAACTTTTATGTGTGGTCGTCACCATACCGGTAACATCGGCTTCGGTTGAAAGGAGTTTTTCCACACTAAAACGTATTAAAACTTACACTCGTAATACGATGAATCAAAATCGGTTAAGTAACGTCGCGGTATTGTCTATTGAAAAGGAATTCGTTACCTTATTGTCTCGAAATAATGAATTCTACGAGAATATCATCGATCACTTCGCGAATACTAAAAATCGCCGTATACCTCTTACGTTTAAAGCTTCATACATTTCGAATGCCTTAAAATAATATTAATCTGTATATTGTACAGCATTTTTTCCAAAATACACTCTGCACTCATCGAACAATTTTAACCATTGTACACAGTACTGAAGATAGCCAACGAGCTCGAAACATGTGTCTACCGCAGATTAAATAATATTTTATTAAATTTATTTTTTTAAGTTTTATTTTATAAGGTAGTTAAGCTGTAAAATTAGCCTCCTCAAATGGAAAAGTCGCGAGCCGCTGGTTTACATAAATGTTGTAATATTTACGCCAAATCTGAGTTGGATTTACTTTCAAAAGTATGCAAGTATTCAATTGTTTAAATTAATTTAATAATTATAGAATCAATCAAAGATTATAGTTACAAGTTTTTTTTAAAAGTAGTTTACATCGTAGGACCCGTGTTTTTTGTAATTCATTATAAATTAGAAAATTTAATAAAAACTTATTTAAAATAGTAAAAATGCTAAATTATTTTAATTTTAACTGTCAACGAATTTTCAAGAAAATACGCGAAAACTATTAATTATTTTAATTTCTAAAATTAAAACTTTTTTAAATTTAGTTTTTTCTACTTTTTCAGCCAAAGTGTAAATCTTTTTCAAAATTTCGTAAAATTCAGAACGGAAATCTTTTTAATATATTTTTTGGTGTTGTTTTGTTTAACAATATTTCACAATTTCTCGAAAACGAATCTATCAATTTTAAATGTTTTTTTTGTCTGAAATGATGGTATTTAATTTGAGGTGTCATAGTGTGAATACAGTATGATATATTGTCGTGTTTTTTTAAGACAACGAAGTCATTTAAAATTAAACCCTGAGGTTTTCCGAAATGTTATATCCTCCAAGTTATTATTTTGCGTTCGTTGTTCTTTTGAGTTTGCTCTAACTATAAAATAATAACAACCAAATTTATAATATTGAACAGGATAATTTTTATTTACACAAAATTAAATTAATTCGTTGACAGTAATTATCAATAAAAAGTTCATCATAAAATAATTCCATAATACCCTGTATAATTACAATTAAACCAGATGTATTCATAGTGTTCATAATCAAAATAGCGGTTTATAAAATTTTACAAAATTGCTTATAAAAACGCTTATAATTCTTGTAGGTGTCCATCTTGAAATTTCCCAATTCTTCTGTTTTCCGCAATCATCCATTAATTCTTTAAGTATTTTCCAATTACAATTCATTCCATTAATACAGCATCGCATCCCTCTTACTGACTTCTGAATTTTTTCCCTTATTTTCCAAGATTTCTTGTTGTAGATCCAAATTTTCATATTTTTAAAATTTTCAGTGTCGACCAAACTTTCTTTATTAAATTTCCATTGTCCCAATATTTGCCTATCCAACCAATTTCACAAATCGAACTAAAGCTTCGCATAAATCTCCAATCACAAAAAAATATAAATTTAAATGTCAATTACCTATCGACAAATTCAAAATCGATGATCCAATAGCAGTTGATCCAAAATTGTCGTGGGCATCAAAAATCGACCTCACGCTTCAGCGATCGAGCGCTTATTACTTCCTTTATTCTTGCGCATTTCCAATTAACCAGAATCCTTGCAGTACCAACCCATATATTATAATTTATAATATGCATTATAAGATGTACATAATTTAACAAATACATACAAAATGATTACAACGGCATATTACTCTATTAATCATATCAAGAATTTCGGTATTTTTACAAATTTTTGTTTAATTAAACGAATATGTAAATTTATTTTAAAAATGCACCGAAATTTTGGGATGTAAAAGATTAATTTTAATTTTGGAAATCAGTGAAAATTTTCAACCCCTATGAATTTCATATCAATATATAAGCGATTGTTTACGGTCGTATCCTTTTCTCCCATCTAATCTTCCAAACCTCTCGGTCCAATCTCCATCTTCCAAGTTTCTAGATTTCATCGCCTCCTCTGCCTTCTTTGCCCAAGTTTTTGCTGGTCTTCCTCGTTTTCTTCTACAGTCTGGAGACCAATTCCATATTGTTGCGTCCATCTCTGATTGTACATTTTTTGGACGTAGCCAAAGGACCTCAATCGCTTGGCCTCAATTGTGTCTATTATTGAGCCTTCTGCTTTCATCATTTTCCGGATTTCGTCATTTCTTACATGTTCAAATCTGGACACGCCAAAACTACGTCTCAAAAAATCTCAAAAAATAAGCTAAAAGGATTTTAGCTTATTCTTGTTCCCATTGCTCACCACCCACACTTCAGCCCCATATAAACGTTGCTATACTTTCTATTATTGTTTTATAAATCATTGATTTGGTCTTTCTTGTAAGTTTATTATTCTCTAGTAATGAGTTCAACTGCCTTATTATTCTGCGGGCTTGTCCGATTTTATTCACTATCTCTTCATTAGTGTTACCAACACTCTTTTCAGTCCGGCCCTGCATGATGTTGTGTGGTGTGTGTAATCGTAATACGACGAGATATGAAGACTGTATACAATGTAAAATGAAATGCGGTACTAAGTTTCATATTCAGTGCATTGCAATGTCCATAGATACATGGAGTGAGTTAAACAGAAGTGAAAGGATTGACCAGTGGAAATGCAGCAAGTGTAGCGAGGAAAACATAACCTCAAACGCAGATTTAAACACTGTTATTGATCAAAACCTCCCTGAAGACCTTTTGGTGACAGATCTAACGAAGGAAAGCGAAGAATTTTTGCCGTGGCAACAGCAAAATCCAAGGAAACACAAACGAAACTCCCCAGAAAGAGTAATTAGAAACGTTCGGCAGAAACGTATTACAGAATTCGGTTCATTAAACCAAGAAACGTTAGTAAACACTCATAATCGTTTCCAACCGATAGCTGAGCTAGAAAGTTTAGAAATCGATACAAGTGCCCCTAAAACTGTTAAACCACCACCTATATTTGTTCCGTATGTCCAGGACATACGACCACTAAAACACATATTAAACGAAGTTACTAAAGACGGGTTTAGCCTAAAAGTAAGCGGAAATAACAACATCAAAATTCAACCCGTAAATGGAGAAAACTATACGTCAATATTAAAGGCTTTGAACAAAGAAAAAGTACAAAATCATACCTTTCAGCTTAAAGAAAATAGAAACTTTAGAGTTGTTATTAAAGGTATTCACTTCTCGACAGAAATAGCTGACATTAGTCAAGAACTCGAGTACCGAGGACACAAAGTGATGCATATAACGAACATGATACAGAAGGGAACACAAGTGCCTTTATCAATGCACCTTGTAGAATTAGCACCCGATGATAATAACAAAACCATCTACAAAATAAATCGATTATTAAATACAGTTGTAGTAGTCGAACCACCCCATCAGAAGCGTGAAGTTGTTCAATGCCTGCGGTGCCAGCGTTATGGACACACCAAGACCTATTGTAATCGCCAGCCTCGATGCGTCAAGTGTGCCTTGAATCATTTCACTAAGGATTGTCCGAGGAATAAAGACACAAAAGCGAAATGCGTACTATGTAATGAGGACCACCCAGCTAACTACAAGGGGTGTATAGTATACAAGGAGATTCGAGAGAGAAAGTTCCCAGCCCCGAGGCAAAAAATACAACATTTACCGTCATCACCACCACTACCTGCCCCAAAAATAAACTTCCCCCAGCAACAAACAAGAGTTTTCTACCCAAGAACATCTTATGCTGGCGCGGTAGGTGAACCAAGTTAAAGCTTTCAACCCAAAAACGACCAGTACACAACCCACAGGATACCAGAACATAACACAAACACCCTGGAAACAATGCTGAGTACACTTATGAATAGAATGCATCAAATGTTAACCATTCTTATGAAGCTCGTGTCAAAACTGCCATAAGCTTCACAACAAAATTAGCACTATGGAATGCCAATGGCTTGTCCCAACATGGACAAGAGTTAGCAACATTCATTATAAATCACAAAATTGACATCGTATTAATATCGGAAACTCATTTCACAAACCGGAGTTATTTAAAAATCCCAAATTACTCAATTTATCATTCACGCCATCCCGATGGCACGGCTCACGGAGGTTCTGCGGTCATCGTCAAAAACTCATTGAAACACTACGAGCTGCCGAAATATCAATACGAATACCTACAAGCTGCAAGCATAATGATTGAGGAATTGGGTGGTCCCATGGCTATTTCGGCTATCTACTGCCCTCCAAAACACGTAATCAAAGATGATAGTTTTACCACATTCTTCGAGACACTTGGTTGCCGATTTATTGCGGCTGGTGATTTTAATGCTAAGCATCAACAATGGGGCTCCAGAATCGCAAATCCACGCGGCAGGCAATTATTAAAAACCGTAACAAAATTAAATCTAAACCACCTTTCATCAGGACACCCAACGTACTGGCCTACGGATAGGAACAAAATCCCAGACGTACTAGACATTTGCATCACGAAAGGAATTGCTGGAAACTATTTAGTAGCTAAACCCTGCTTAGATTTGTCTTCGGACCACTCTCCGGTTTTAATTGAAGTAAATTCTAAAATTACAGATAGAGTGAAGCCTCCGTCGTTGAGCAGTAAGTACACTGATTGGGATACATTCAGGGCACTAATAGACGAAAATGTTGACCTAACCTTGCCACTGAAATCTGAAGCGGATCTTGTCTTGGCTGTGGAGCACCTAACAACTACTATCCAAAATGCTGCCTGGTTGTCAACTCCTGAGGTACACAATCCCACAATGGAAGAAACTTGTTCCCCCAAAGTAAAAGAAGCAATTGCTAAAAAACGTAAACTTAGAAGAATATGGCAGAACACTAGGCATCCAAGTGATAAAACTAAACTCAATCGTTCAACAATAGAACTCGAAAATCTTCTAAATGAACTAAAAAACAAATCTATTCAGCATTATCTGGAAAATCTATCACCATCAGAGGCAACCGACTATTCACTATGGAAAGCCACCAGAAAATTAAAACGAGCTACTACGTTTGTGCCTCCCATTAGAAGAACGGGTGGCGACTGGGCAAGAAGCGATCAAGAGAAAGTGGACGCCTTTGCTGAACATTTAACTGAAGTTTTTCAACCTTTTCCACCAGAAAACCAAGAAGTCGACGAAACTCAACTAAACAGTGAGTCACTAAACAAACCTCTCAATGAAAATCAAATGATCAAACTATTCAAAATAATCGAAGTGGAAAGGGCTATAAAATCTCTAAATTCCAAAAAGGCTCCGGGGTATGATCTTATAACAGCGAGAGTATTGAAGGAGGTTCCGGCCAAGGCAATTAGATTTGCTACTTATATTTTCAATGCTGTAATCCGTCTGAATGTATTCCCATCGCAATGGAAAGTTTCACAAATGGTTTTGATTCCTAAACCTGGAAAGCCACCCCAGGAGCCTGCGTCGTACCGACCTATCAGCCTCCTGCCTGTATTGTCGAAAGTTTTTGAGAGAATACTGTTACAAAGAATTCAACCAATGCTGTCACAAGACAACATAATACCGGAACACCAATTCGGTTTTAGAAAACAGCATTCTACCATCGAGCAGGTTCATCGGGTAGTGGATGTTATTACCAAGAACATTGAAGAAAAAAAGTTTTGTACAGCTGCATTCATAGATATTTCTCAGGCGTTTGATAAGGTATGGCACAAAGGTCTTCTAATAAAGATCAGACAAAAATTGCCTAAATATTACCTACTTCTAAAATCATATCTTACTGAAAGAATGTTCCAAGTAAAATATAAAGAAGCATATTCAAACCTTTGCCCAATAGACTCTGACGTACCTCAGGGCAGTATTCTGGGTCCAGTGCTTTACCTAATATATACAGCCGACCTACCAACAACAAATTTTACAATGACCGGTACTTTCGCGGATGACACGGTGATTATGGCATCCCACAAAAACCCAATACTTGCATCGGGAGATTTGCAAGATAATTTAAACCAAATCCAGAGCTGGTTAAGGAAATGGAGAATTAGAGCAAATGACTCCAAATCGGTACATGTCACTTTTACCACGAAGAGAGAAGTTTGTCCACCAGTGACTCTAAATGGCCGAAGGCTGCCGCAGGCGGATAATGTAAAATACCTCGGTATGCACCTAGACAAACGCCTTACATATAAGAAGCATATATGGACAAAGAGAAAACAGCTTGGTCTTAAGTTTCGAGAAATGTATTGGCTCCTGGGTCGCAGATCTCAATTATCATTGGAGAATAAAGTTCTTCTATACAAATGTATCATAAAACCCATATGGACTTATGGTAGCCAACTGTGGGGTTCGGCCAGTAATTCAAATATTGATATCTTGCAGAGATATCAATCAAAAGTGCTTCGCACCATTGTAAATGCACCGTGGTACGTACCGAATGAAGTTATTCATAATGACTTACAAGTAAAAACTGTGAAAAGTGAGATAGGATCCTATAGTGTAAAATATCAAGATAAACTAGGTGCCCACCCAAATAAATTAGCGGTGAACCTCCTTGAAACCGATAATATACCACGTAGACTAAAACGTTATCACCCTCGGGATCTCCCAAATAGATTTGTGTAAACGAAATGCTATATGTAAAACTAAAAATATAAAATTACTATGTAAGTGAAGTTTGAAGAGGTTAGTCGCTGGACTTACCTTATTATGTCACATGGTCCAACTATTTACTGAATGTTTGTAACAGACAGATTGTAAATTTCTAAGACGCCAATAAAAAAAAAAAAAACACTCTTTTAATTAATTGTCTAAATTTCTCGCGTTTCTTTTATACTTTGGACTCTTAAATTTAGACGATGCGTTGTTTCAAATTATCCTTCAGCTTTTTTATATTGATTTTTAAATGAAAACCCAGTTAGTACAAAAATATTTTATAAACAAATATTTTATATAGAAAACAAATAATGTAAGGCTTGGAACATAATAATAAAATTTTGTTTCGTGAAGTTTCCGATGAGAGGAACTAAAAAATTAATAAAAAATTAGTCGAGTCGAAATTTTGAAAAATAAAACGAAGTGTTCCTTGTAAGGAGGATCAATTTTTAGTACTGGATACGTTTTCAGTAAATTTAACAAAAAAATTCAGGTGGTTATGACCATATATAATTTGAATTCTTCCAATCAAATTGTGTTAGATTTAAGGTTCGAATTAAGTACACTATCAAGCCATTCCAATTTTCTATTTTTTTATTGTTTCCACTCTTTAATTTTTGAATATTTAACCTTGATAACTGGAGCTACCTAATTTTGGTACTTGAAGAAAGATGAAATTATCACCTTTTATTTATTATTTCTTAAAAAAAATACAAGCATATGGTCACCTACCCAATTGAGTAATAATGTGTTTAATAAATACATACTATATGCAAAATTGATTTATTCTCCCCTTTATTCGCGTTTTTTAATATAAATTTCAATATTATTAGCCTCGTTACCTTTGCAATTCGAGATTTAGGGTGTAAAATACCATATTTAAGGTTTCTGGTTTTACTGCCAAAGCTAATGGCACTATACCACGTTAGTTCGTCAATATTTGCTACCCTTGTTTTGCCCTCTCCCCTTCAATTAGTAATAATATTTTTCTAAAAAATATTTATAATTTTTTTGTGTAACAAGTCTACTATAAACAAAAAATATCACTAAAACCCCTAAAAGTTAAAATCGATTATTCTATTCTATTTGTTCGGACATGCATGCAAATTTTTTTTTCTTTTCGACAACTGTTGATTGTAGATGTCCCTCATTCAATTTCTCCACACACTACAGTCCTGAGCTCATTGTTGCTTATAATTTCGCTACCGAAGAAAGTAAGTTTTCGCTATTAATACCGAATGGAGAATTCAAATTGGAATTTAATGTACATTTTGAAAATGAGTTGGCATTGATTATAACTGGATTAGCTAAAGTTCATCGTCCAATAACATTGATTTGATAAACGAAACTCAATTTAAGGATATAAGAAAAGGGCACCAACAAGAAAATATAATACCCCACTTTATATATCTATAATTTTAATACAAACTTTTTATTTTGTTTTTCAATCAAACATCTCTCAAAAATTAAATCTTTATTTTTACACACTTCTTTTAATTTTTTACATATTTTATGTATTCTTAAACAATTTTAAAAACTATAACTTTTTTACAAATTCGTAAAATTTGTGATGGCCTCGTCGAAGTATAACCACACACTTGTATTAACAAATTTCTGGCGCGTCTTCGCCGGTAAAGGCCCACAACACACTGGTTTTTATTTCAGCTCAACTAACGCGTCCCTCGACGTGAAAATATATGGCCAAATTTTAAACATGAACTCACTAAAAAATTTATTTTAAAATTATGAAATCATTCATACCAGCACAAATTTAATTCTCTGTAGAAAAATCATGACAATATATTAGGGGGTCGTTATTTGGGGTCCTCATGAACTTCCATAGGCTCTAATAACAGGCTCTAAATAAATAAAAACTCATTCTGCAATTATTACAGATTCGTATTTTAATATTTAATCCTTAAGTTTTCCATTTGGAATTCATCGGTTTTACGATCTTTGAGGTTAGCATTTTATTATTGGACTATGATCCTAAAAATTTTATATTTTCATAAATTAGCCTGTAAAAATGCTGATGTATTGCAAAAATTTGCGGAAGCTTAACGCTTTAAAGGATTATTACTTAGATCTTGAAACTATCATACTCAAAGGTCTGAATGAAATAAATTGATAAATGCGGGTTATAGACTTATCCTGTATATTAAGAAATCCAAAACTTTCATTACAAAGTATGTAGGTTATTGCTTTTGATTTACTTTATTGTCTAAAATTATAGGTATTATCAGAAAAGAAACCGCAAAGATGTTGAATAGAAACTTAAATAAGTAAGAAAATTATGGATTTTAATGCACAGGGTTCACCTATACTCTAACCCCTTATTGGTTAAAAATAGGAATTTTTTAATATACAAATACTTAAATGATCATTGGTGTTGTAGCACCGAACCTCTTGTATCCATTTAATTGTGAAATAAATGTTCCTAATTAAATCAGTATTAAATTAATAGATTTTTCCGGAAATCGTCATTGAAACAACATTTCCCTGCTTATGCACGCGCAGGGAAATTGAACTTTACTGACTAGTCCGGTAATAATTAGTAAGGTTAATAATAACAAAATAAAATAGACAAATGTCAATGTCAAAAAATGTCGTTCAATTAGTGTTTTAAAATTTCGATTTTAAATTTCGATTTTTTACGATTTTCGGAAAAATTTAATACAAAACATGTCAGTAAAATGTCTCACTTGACTCGGAGCTCTAAAATACTCGGCACGAAGTGCCTCGTATTTCAACATTGCTCCTCGTCAGTAATATGTCATTTTCCTGACTTTTATGTAAATAACTATTACCCTGGTAAGTAAATATGCCCTTTAACTCCCCGGGCAAAACGGAATTATTGTGAAGAATATTATTTAATAATTTGCTTTCGAAGTAATGAAACAAATAAAGAAAATCGTTGACCAAATAAATTAAGTAAACAATTGGTTTTTTAAAACCCGCAAAAGATGTTGGAAAACATTATAAAGCTAGTTTTTGTTCTGAAAAACAAATCAATTCATGCTACTATTTTTCCTGAACTGTTCACAAAATTATTTCAATTTTTTAAATGTTGGTTTTGCAGGCTATAAGGATAATGTAGGATAATATCAAGTCTATGGTAAACATAAGTTATTGTCTACGTTGAAGTTTTTCATTTAATCGTTCATTAGATTTCCTAAGATGTATTTCTACTTAATTTCCTTTGCAAATGTTGACTTCGATCGTATATTGGAACGAATATTCATTTAGAAATCTATTATGGCTTTTGGTGGTTTAAAAGTCACTAGATATAACTTTTGAAGACATTTTTATTTATTAATTGATTCAGTTTTTTTATTGTTGCCGAAAACATATTCATATTTATTTATCGAAATATCAATTTAATACTGTCAATATTATTATTTTTTTTATGAACATGACAATACCGAATTTTTCTCCTACCCGCCTATTAAAAAGTATACATTTCTTAGCATAATAGTACCAAAGGAATGGCAATTAGTAACATTAGGAACTGTTTAGGTTAGGTTTTAGCCAATGACTAGTGAGATTTCATTTCTAAGTATTTTTAAATTATTTTTCAAATATTGCCCCCAGCTAATCATCATAGTCAACGAGGGTATAACAGCATTACCCTTGATCACCTTCGGTTTCTACAGCCGAAATAATTGTGAATCAGAATAATAATAAAACGGTCCAAGGTAAAATTTGCGATTAGATGACTTCGTTTTTTGTTATTTTCATGCTTAATGATTCATTGTTCAATTTACTTTGTTGATGGATTTAAGCAGCTGTAGCTGGGACCATAATCATGAAATAGTCATAACATGTAAATATTACTTGATGGTTAGTTACTCGTCAAAAAAGTATTTGTGGCAGAAGTACTTCTAAATAGAATTTTATTCTGATTGACGCAATCAAAAGTTCTTTTTAATAATCATGCTGATAATTAAAATTATAAAAGCATTGCTGATTCTCAGTTTTCGTAAATGTTGTAATATTAACGCCTATTCTGATACGGAATTACTTGCTAAAGTAAGTATTCAATAATTTAAATTCTTGTATATTATTTCAAGTGTAATTCGGTTATAATGGACTTCCGGGGCTCTTACTTGAGAATTCCTTTTAAAATTCTTCCATTATAGGTGAGTTCCCATTACAAGCAAGTCTATTATGGGTGAATTACACTGTAACAATAAAATACGTTTAATTTAAAAGAAAACACACAGGAGTTCTCTGCAGCCAAAGCACGAAATACTAACGCTTCTTATAAATCTTTTAGTTCCATCAAAATGATTTCAAAGTAAAATATGAAAGACTTGACTTACAATATTATGATAAGGAAGTATTCGACAAGGTCTACATTGTTACTTTTAAATATAATCGTACTACGGCAGTTTCTAATATTACAGTAGTAACAAAAATCGACATCAATGAAAATACTAAGTTCACTGTAAGTGTGGAATTATTTACAATTAGTCGGATTAAGTATGTTTTTTATTGTAGGCTATTATTCAAATTTATAAATTTTTAAGCAATGAATATCGTCGATTTCCTTTACATTACCAGGTCAATGTTTGCAAAGCTATTAAATCAGATATGTTCGGTATTTCGCAATTGACAACTTCAGGAAATTTTTCTACTCGATGTATTTTTAAAAAGGTAACTAATATTTTATATAATTTTTGTTAAGGTTAAACTAATTTTATAATAATCTATTTAAGGGTGTTACTTACCACGCTTATAATTTTGCTTCCAAAGAAAATAAGTTCCCTCCATTAATTCCGAATGGAGACTTTAAAACCGAAATTAATTTATATATTGAAAATGATTTAATATTAATTGCAAACGGATTGGGTAAAGTATATCGTCCAATAATATAATTAAATTAAATTAATTTACCAAACACAGTAACAACAATTTATTGCTGACAATTATATTATCACGTAGAGGAAGCACAAATGAATTGTAAAGGATAATAGTAAAAGGAAACATAAATAAAAGAGAACTAATTTAGGCACAAATTAAAAACAAAAATACTCAAATTGGCACTGGTTTAATTCTTATAGTGGTAGCACTGCACACCAATATTTGTATGCTTTTATTTAGTAGATAATAAAATGTTGCATCTAAGTTAATGAATATTATTGTCTCGAATGATAATCAGTGCGGCCTTTAGGCCCCACAACCGAAGCAACCACCTGAGTGACTATCTATCAATATGATAGTAGTTCTGTTATTTGGTAACCCAGAAGTAAAGGTGGTGGTCGACGTTGAGATTAAGTGAAAACCGCAACTTTTATTCGATAATAGTCTAATTGGGTTTAACTCTATTGCAAAAATAAGTTTCCTAATTATACTGGTACAAAGTAATCTTCGCACAAGTTGATTGACCTTCGGAACGATAAAACAAGAGAAGTGCAGCAATTACCTAAATATTGTTTAACTGGAATATAACAAAACTCGAGAAAAATATGTGTACTTACTTCAAGCTTTTAGGTTCAGGTTTACATAATTTAAACGGACGCATTTTCATATTGGAAAATTTGATACAAAAAACCTTTTAGTTATTATATTTCGTCTTGCTTTATAACCCATGAGGAAAACCATCTTTAAACTCATCTCTTGGGCGGTCGTCCAAGCAGTCTCTTGCCCCTCGGAAGTCCATCTTTATAAATTCTTGTCAGTCTTCGGCTATACATTCATTCTACTATTCTACAACTATTCCCCTTTTGACTTAGCTCCATTTATCCACGTCTTGCACTTTGCAGTTTTCTCGTATTGAAACATTGGTTCTTCTGTCTCTGAGAGGGTGATTCAGGATTGCTCTTAGCACCTTCGTTTCCACTGTTTTCATTTTTTGCTGCCCTGTATAGTGAGTATTAAGAAATTAAAGACACATTCAAATAAATTAGTAAATTGCTTAACATATTCAAATTTTGGTATCATTCAATTGAAAATGCTTTTTATTATAGGTTATTATTCAAGTCTATAAATTTCGAAGTAATGAATATTGTCGATTTCCTATTCATTATCAAGTGAGTTATTGCGGAGGCTCTTAACTCAGATGTGATAGGTTTATTGAAAATAACAACTTTTGAAAATTTTCTTGTGCATGTATTTTTAAAAATGTTATGGATATTTTACAAAAACTTGTTAATGTTAAGTTAACTTCATAATAATTTATTTAAGGGTGTACCTTACCACACTTACAATTTCCATCCCGAAGAAAGTAAGTTTCCTCCATTATTTACAAATGGTGACTTCAAATTGGAATTCAATAATATGGTATAATGAAAATAATTTGGTAATAACTGTAACTGAGTTCGCTACAGTATATCGTCCAATTATGTACTATGTCGTCCGTACAAAAAACTTATTTGTATAATATATTAAACTTGTTACGAACGGAATTTCACACACAGATTGATATAAACAATCAATAATAGTAAAATAAATTAAAACATAAATTATTCAAATTATCACTGGCAATGAGAGTTGTTTAAATTTTTTAGTGGTAGCACTGCATCCAATACTTGTATGAATTTATTTTCTAATAAATAGTAATGAAAATATTAGCCTAAATCGTCCTCGATAATTACTATCGTCCTGAAATATCGAGAGAACCGTTTAGAAAATTTATATGGGGTAAAGTGAATGTCATAATGTGACCGGGGGGGGGGGGGCAAAATAATAAAATTTCGAAGACAAATCTAATATATTTTTGGAGTTTTTTGGACCTCAATAGACATCAGCTTCTCCACGAGCTCACTATATCTGAAACTTGAACGGACAACACATCCAGATCCATGTAGCTCTGACCATTTTCCAATAATCATCAAACACAAAAAAGCTGCGGCGTTAAACGAACCAATAACAAAATACAATTATCACATTGCAAATTGGGAAATTTATTCGAATGAAACTGATATCACATCAATGAGTGAACATGCCCATGAAGACATAGAAGAAAGAATTGAGAGACTGTATACAACAATATACAATGCAAGAAACAAAGCAATTCCAAAACAAACTGTTAAACAAAAACCCAAAAAAGTCCCGTGGTGGACTCCTGCAATATCCCAATTAATACAACTTAGAAAAAAACATATGAAAAAATACAAACAAAATAGAAACTTGGAAGAACTAATACTATATAAAAAATATCGTTCAAAGGCACGTCAAAATAAAAGGGTCACAATCCCCTCAAAATTATAACTCGGTTCAAGCTATAGAAATAAACAATAACATAACATTTAACAAAAACGTGAAGAATTCGCAAACCACTTTGAATTTATCACTGGCGACACACATCACAGTAATATCTTTTCAGAGCACAAAAAAATTCAAGAAAAAAATGACATCTTATTTGACTCATACAACCAGGAAAAATACAACAACCCGTTCTCTAGAGAAGAATTAGAAGCTGCCATCGACAGCACAAAAAATACCAGCCCAGGATCAGACAACATCCAGGTAGATATGATTAAAAATCTGCATGAGACTGCTCACACTTATCTACTAGCAATATATAGTAACATATGGGAAACCCATCAAATTCCTGCAATCTGGAAACATTCTAATGTTATCCCAATTCTAAAGCCTCAAAAACCTAAATTAAAAACTGATAGTTATCGACCAATATCATTAACCAGCCACCTAGGAAAAATAATGGAAAGAATGGTTCTCCGACGACTAATATGGTTTATTGAATACAACTCACTTCTAATAGACAACCAAAACGGATTTAGACCAAAACGCTCTACAACAGATAGCCTAATAATACTTGACACAAACATAAAGAATGCCTTCTCGATGAAACAGAACACCAATGTGGTCTTTGTTGACTTTGAAAAGGCATTTGATACCATATGGAGACACAAAATTTTGACAAATCTATCTAAATGGAATGCACGAGGAAACCTTCCAAACTACATTAAGAACTTTTTAACCAATAGAACATTTGATATAAAAATGGGACAAACCTTCTCCACAACACGTCATAAAAAAATGGTATTCCCCAAGGAGCAGTAATCAGTGCAACACTATTTAACATTGCCATCAATGACATATCTGACTGCTTCTTGCCCCCAATAAACTACAGCCTATATGCAGACGACCTAATATTTTACATGAGTTCGACCAGTGAACAGTACACACAAAAATGCCTACAAGCAACATTAAATAAACTACAACAATGGTGTGTTTATAGCGGACTGAAAATCTCCATACCAAAGACAAAATATATATCATTCCATAAAAACAAGGCACATCAATTAAATCTACAAATCAACTCACAAATAGTGCAACGCACAGAGAATCACAAATTTCTTGGATTGCTATTTGATGAAAAATTAAAATGGAAACCTCACATCACTAAATTGAAATCGCAATGTATAAATAATATGAATGTCCTAAAAATCATCAATAACAAAAACGAAGGACCTAACCGCAAGCTACTACATCAACTATACAACTCCATTATCCGTAGCAAATTAGATTACGGATGCATCATCTATAATTCCGCAAATCCCAATATTCTAAACCTTCTTAATCCCATCCAAAATAACGCCATACGCATTATAACTGGCGCATATAGAACTACCCCTGTCCCTAGTCTACACTGCGAACTCGGAGTGAACACTCTAAGTGATAGAAGAACGTTTCTAACAGCCAAATACTACACCAAAACACTGGAAAACAGTGCAACCAAAATATATACGAAAATAATAGACAAAAATCAACTCCATCGTTTCGAAACAAGTCCACGCATACCAAAACCGATATCTGCAAAAATGAAAATGATCCTAGCACAACTAAATATTCCCTCCAAGGTATTAGAAAACATAATCCCAAGAACAAACACGAACACTCCCATCTGGCATCACAGGTGAATAAATGTTAATTTTTACCTAAATAAGTACAAGAAAAATAATACCATACCAGCCGAATACATCCAGATGTTCCGTGAAATAATCAACAAAAATTATCAGGGATTTACTCAAATATATACCGATGGTTCGAGAACAAACAAAACAACATCCTGCGCAATAAAGACAATAGAAGCAAATGGATATAAACTCCCCAATATCAATTCCATCTTTAGCGCAGAAGCAGTACCAATCAAAATTATCACAGACAACCTAATACAATCCAGTACAGATAAACGTGGTTCAAAATACCTTATAATCAGTGACTCCTTGAGTGTACTCAAGGCAATCGACAATCCACACACCAACGAGGTCATTATACAACAAATCCGTGAAAACATCTACTCTTTACAAGAATCCAACATCAATGTGGAATTCCTTTGGATTCCATCACACATAGGGATCCAAGGCAACGAAGAAGCTGATACTTGTGCAACAGCTGCACATCAACAAGGACAGCCAATGTTCATTACAACCAGCCGAGACATACAATTACTAATCAAGGCAAAAATAAAGACCAACATAGAGAACTACTGGGATAATATACCAAGCAAACTACAAAAAATCAAGAACCAACACACAGAATGGCAAACATCAAATAGAAAGAATAGAAGAGAAGAAATAATCCTCACCCGATTGAGAACTGGACACTCCAAAGCTACTCACTCATATTTGATGAACAAAAGCCCTCCTCCACAATGCGAGAAATGCCAGACAATCATAACCATGAAGCACATATTAACAGAATGCCAAACATACGAGGCAGTCCGCAACCAGGTTGGGATGGGGGATTCGGTGGACAGCATCCTGGGAGACACCGGTGAAGCGGTCCGGCGGGTCCTGCGGTTCGTAATGGACAGCGGATTGCACAGACAGATATAAATCAAGTACTAAATAATATAATGTAAATCAATCAGAAATAAAGCGTAATGACCTTGTTGTTACAAACGCTATTATAATAAAAAAAAATATATATATAAATTTTCATATATAATACCACAAGAGACTATCAAATTGTCGGCAATAATTTTTGAAACTGGAACTGAGTGTTTGTCGCCCTTAAAATCATCATGAGTGCTTTAGCACGAATGGTGATTTTAAGGGCGACAAACACGAAGATTCCATGGTTTAAAAATTAACCGACAATTTTATAGTATCGTGTGGAATTTGTTTGACAATTTCGTAAATAAAATTTCAATTTTTTCTGACAACAAAAAATTTATAGTATGCGTTTACGTAGTTTCCATCGTTACTTGACAATACAGACCACGGTGGTCGTATTGCCGCGACAATACACCACCGTGGTCTGTATTGTCAAAGGAAGTAGATTATGATTGGTTCAAATTGATGAGATTGTAACATCCTATTGGTTGAAATATTATGAACGAAATTGTCAAATAAATAAAAATTAAAATGTTGATATAAATCAAGTTGAAATTCTCGGTTTCCTGTTATGGTTTGTTGCTAAGATTGCTTATCATGGTTAATGATCCAGTGTAAAATATATTATTTATTCGTCAATTTATCCAGCTATAGCTTGGACCTCAATCATAAAATATTCATTTGATATAAATATTATTGAAAGGTTATTTTGGTCATCAAAACTATATTTCCAGTTGAAGGTTTACATAGAATTTTGTTCTGTTTGAGTCCTACTCAAAAGTAGCTTTCATTATGGTAGTAATTGAAAATATAAAAATGGTACTGGTTTTCAGCCTTCTGAAAATTTACAATATTAGCGCCACATCGGAGTTGGATTTACTTGCTAAAGTAAGTACCCATTCACAAGTTTAAATTATTTTATAATTTCTAATATTCCGTGAATTTCATAGTACCAATAGTACTGTATAAGTAAGGTGGGAGCCTGGGAAATTAACATTATAATTGTTTTTAGTTTCATCAACATGATTTCAAAATAAAGTTCCAGAGAGCTGAATTACAATCTTACAACAAGGAAATAATTGATTATGCTCAGATAGTTACTTTTAAATATAATCGTACTACGGCAGTCGCAAATATGACATTAGTTACAAAAAAAGACATAGATGAAACTGATGATCTGAGCGTAAGTTTAAATTAACGACTCATTTAAAATATAAAAAAATTATCGATAATACACATGATAATATTCAGGTATTTCCGAAGGGTAACAAGCTGAATATTTATTATTTCTGGTGGTATTTCGCAGAATTACACCCTGGAGGTAACAGTTCCCGGACTGTTACCGTCCCTGCCGGTTAATATTTCTTACATACTGCATTGATGAACCCAGAATTTGCATTGGTTTGACACTATTACAATTGTAACAATTTGCAATAAATGAAATTTTTATTTTTATTGTTTCAAAGGCAATGAATTGAAATAATATTATTTTTATTGTAGATTATTGTTCAAATATATAAATTTTTAAGCAATGAATACCGTAGATTTCCGATACGTTACCAAGTGAATTGTTGTAACGCTATTAACTCAGATATGGTAGGTTTGTTGCAAGTAACAAAATCCGGAAATTTTTCTACTCGGTGTATTTTTAAAAAGGTAACCAATATATTAATTATTATAAAAATGTGTTAACATTAAATTTTATAATAAATATTTAAGGGCGTAACTTATCACGTTTATAATTTTGTTCCCGAGGAAACTAAGTTCCCTCCGTTAATTCCGAATGGAGACTTTAAAATGGAACTTAATATATATTGTGAAAATACTTTGGTATTAGTTATAAATGGTTATGCTACAGTATATCGACCAATAACATAATCAAAATTTATTTTGATTACCGGCTCAGTTGTTTATTAATTACATTGTTTAATGACTGATGGAATCTGGTAAAAAAACATAATTTGAGCACAAATATTGATTTTCGTTGATGTATTTCATCACTACAAATTTCAGAATAAAAATAAAATATTTAAATTATCACTGTGGTTTACTTCCTTTAGCGGTAGCACTGCACCCCAATACCAACTTCTATGCATTTATTTGCTAATAAAATTTATCTAAGCAACTTAAGCATTTTATTATTATTATTATTCCGAATTAGGGGAGAATCTTACAGAGAATTTAATGGAGCTCTTGTTGAACCCCATTTTGAGATTACTCGGATATTTTTCAAACTAAAGTTAATTAAAGTGACAATTTCGTTCATAATAATTCAACCAATAGGATGTTAGAATCTCATCAATTTGAACCAATCATAATCTACTTCCTTTGACAATACAGACCACGGTGGTGTATTGTCGCGGCAATACGACCACCGTGGTCTGTATTGTCAAGTAACGATGGAAACTACGTAAACGCATACTATAAATTATTTGTTGTCAGAAAAAATTGAAATTTTATTTACGAAATTGTCAAACGAATTCCACACGATACTATAAAATTGTCGGTTAATTTTTAAACCATGGAATCTTCGTGTTTGTCGCCCTTAAAATCACCATTCGTGCTAAAGCACTCATGATGATTTTAAGGGCGACAAACACTCAGTTCCAGTTTCAAAAATTATTGCCGACAATTTGATAGTCTCTTGTGGTATTATATATGAAAATAAATTGAAATGTTCGAGAATCGTAATAGTCATAATTTATATTATGCTAGTAATATAATGTTAAAAAGCAATAGAAAATGGGCACTTTTCCCCACAATTTACACAATACCTATTTATTTAATTCTCAAGCACAATCCAAATACAAATTGGAATATTTGCTATTTTTCGTCATTTTCTATCCCTGCCTGATTTTTATATTTAACTTGCTTGAATTAAATCGAAATATTCTAGACTGATGAGTTATAAATTTTCACCAATTTTAACATAACAATCATAACAAATCCGAAAAATGTTCTACAAGAAGTTCATGACGACATATATTGGTATATGCAATAGTTTAGACGTAGAAGACATTCAAAGTCGCAGATAAGAATAAGAAAGGTAAAATCAGTGATTTGAAATACCTCCAGCGTCAAATTTATCAATACTCCAGTCATATTAGGGGTTTCACCTCGGAATGAAAGATAATAAGCTGAAAACTCGTATAGACCTTTATTTTGGCACTCGAAAAGTTGTCTCAAAAGTCACCTAAAATCTCGTGTCCGCGTCTTAAGATAATCAAGGTCAAAGGTCAAAGAAATCGGTTTTTTGCAAGTATCTCGTTTCCTATGGCTTTAATGCTATTTACATTTATTATAAATATTGTAGAACATAAAATTTTCTATAACTTTTGTTTAAAACATTTTTTTATACATCAAACCGTTTTTGAGATAGAGGGATATTTGATCAATGAAAAATATTACTAAATGTAAGGTAATAATTAATAAAAAATGCCAATTGTTTATAACTATATATATTTCTAAGGTTTATAGACTTTATACGGCGTATTATATAAAGTGACTAACGGTTGACCTTGCATTATGCTGTAGATACATAACTAAGCGCTGCGCGTTCAACGCCCTCTATCTCAAAAACGGTTTGATGTATAAAAAAATATTTTAAACAAAAGTTATAGAAAATGTTATTCTCTACAATATTTATAATAAATGTAAATAGCATTAAAGCCATAGGAAACGAGATATTTGCAAAAAACCGATTTCTTTGACATTTGACCTTGATTATCTTAAGACGCGGACACGAGATTTTAGGTGACTTTTGAGACAACTTTTGGAGTGCCAAAATAAAGGTCTATACGAGTTTTCAGCTTATTATCTTTCATTCCGAGGTTGACCCTTATTTTTGACTTATATGACTGGACTGCAATTAAACTTTAAAAATAAGTACATAAATTTAATTTAAAAAGTATTTTCATGTTTAATTAATTATAGGTATTATTTTTAAAATTTAATTTATTATAGTTCTCAATAGTTAAAAAAACAATTATTTAAATAATAATAAGTTCTTGTAAATGCGACAAGATCGTTCTATAGTTAAAGAATTAATACATTTTCTAATACATTTTTCACAGAAATAATATTGCTATGGTACGAGTACTACCATACACAACTGAAAAGAAAACAATTCTTATATTCTGGCACGCGCTCATAAAAATTTGCGCCGGAAAAAATCGCCGGTCGTGGTGGGATAAATTTTTACCTAGTCCACAGTCAAAAATATTCTTGAGCTGGACCTGTACACAATAACCTATTCAGTATGCTATGCACTGTACATTCACTTTATGCAATATGTCAGTATAAGAATTAGAATATGAAAATGGAATTAGAAACTTGGGGGGGGGGGAGGGATAGTTTAGAAATAACAGTTGTAAACACGAAAGTTTACTATAATAGTTCCGATTCCGTCGGAATTTCATCAGGACAGCATAACCTAGAGAGTTAATAAATAAAAATCAATATAAAATTTAATTTTAACATTTACGTATTTAATCTAAGCTATGCTGAAAATAAATGAAAACGTCTTAACAATCGTAATAATAATAATTAATATGATTGGAAGGGATTACAAATATACAGTAATATTAAATAGAATAGTCGAAGAATTAAAAGATACGTATAAGAACTTGAAAAACGAATTAGATCAAATATAAATAAATAAATGTTGTAATTAAAAATGTTATAAAGCAAAAAAAGAAACAGTTCAAGTTATATTTCTGGTTAACGACGTGGCTTCGTAATGATTTTATTATTGTATTATCCTTGGATCGTAATATATTTTATTTCATTTTGGTATCATAACCTTGTTTTTTAGCAAGGAAATGGGGGCATAATATGACTTTTATAGCCCGAGGGCCTATAAAGTTGCTAAGCAATGACAACAATATCAAAACAAAAGAGTTAGTCCAGACTCTTTTTTTGCGCGATCGATCTGAAATTTTGCTATCCTACCGACAATTCACGAGGTGGAGTACCTTGCGAGGGGGGAGAATTTTTTGCTCAGTTTTTCGATATCTAGTGCCCTTTTCGAGTTATTGCTAAATAAAAAAATTAAATCTCGCCCCTCCAAGTTTCTCGCCATAGGAACCACGGCACACCAAAAATTCATAGCACAAACAAAATGACATGATATTTTTTCTCAAAATACTTAATTCTTCAATTTTGACAATTCAAGTTCCAAGTACCAAAATGAAATAAAACGTTGTCTGTACCACGGACACAATCAGATTATAGCCCTCGGGCAATTTAAAGCCCTCCGCTAACGCGTCGGGCTTTAAATTACCCTCGGTGCTATAATCTATTGATTGTGCCCTTGATACATATGTAAATAACTATTAGTTTGTTTATCAATTTAAAAGCGGTAACTGACTAGGAGGAGCCAGGTGACAGATTAACATTTAGTTTTACTTTCTTTGAGTGCTGTACATACATGTGTACGGTGCTCACGAAGCGATTTGTCGCCTCAAAAAGGCCTAAAAATCGTAATTTCTATAATTTTTTCAATTTGACACTAAAAAATTTCTTAAATAACCCCACTTTTTCACTTACATTTAGTTAGATTCACAATTTGCGTACGCTGGAAACCTACAAAATTCCATCAATACATCCGTAACGAATGTACAATGAAATTTGTCACCTCGAAATGTACCAAAAATTCGTAAAATTTGAGATTTTTCAATTTTTGCACCAAAAAAATTCATAATATGAAATTTTTGACACGTAAATTAATTATTGTTATGAAATTTAAAAATCATACTTTGTTTTCCGTCTCTCTAGTTTAACTACACGCTTAACATGTATCTAGACAGTGACAGACGTACTAAAATTTTAAACTTCTTCTTCTTAAAGTACCGTATCCGCTCAGCGAACGTTGGTTATCAACTTGACCGAAGTCAAGATGACTTAACTAGGGAAAGAAATTTAATGGGGTGGTTTCCCGTTGCCTTCCCCATAGCCCACAGATTTATATTGGGCTTGAAGATCACAGCAGTACATCCGGCGCGACTAGGTATAGAACCACGGTTTCCCGCTCGCTAGTCTGCAGGTGTAAGCTTATCGCCACACTGCTGGTGTTATTTTAAACATACTGTCACAAACAGATAATTAAATTAAAATGGCCAGTATATAAATATCACCCTGTAGAGTAAATTTTATAATTATTATGAGTTGCTAAATAAATATTGCAGAATATAAAACATACACGAGTATTGTGAAGTCACTAAGTCAGCATTATCAATAGGACTTAGGAAGGAGACCACGAAAAAGTGGAACGACAAAAAGTTATTAAATATCCGAAAATAAGAATAGATAAGTAGTTGTCATTTGAACTAGTAAGTGAGTCATTTGAAAGTGCAGGGTGTTTGTGCATCCAAATATTAAGAATCAAGAATCCAAGATGTCGATCGTACGAGCCATCAAAACTTCCTGGGTCCTATTGGTTATTCTAATCGTAGAGTAAGATAAATTTAAATTATTTATATATGTAATATTGTTCCCCAAATATTTTATTTAAATAGATTAGTTAATAATAATTACCCAATGACTATTATTTAAAAGTTACACCCCAAATTAAGATCCCAAGTTATAAAAAGGTATTAAAGGCTAAACCTAAAATGGTAAGAAGGGCCTAAACACGACAATTATTATTAAGCAGCACTTTTCATGTACAAATCAAATTTAATTAATTTATCGATCTAATTTGCTATGGGGATGACAAAAACTATCCTATTTGTTGTAAAAATATGGTCTTTTTCGATTGGCGGCTCGCTACGCTCGCCAAAATGTGTTGCAAAAAAGTTTTTAGGAAAACCAATAAATATGTAAAAAATCCAATATGGCGCTTACGCGTTTAGTATTATAGGGATATCATAGTCATTAAAATGTAGGTTTTTTCTTCTTCTTATAGCAAAAAGTATTCCACTCCGTTCTATTCTGGACCATCAGTATCTAATTTTTTCCAGATATCTGTTTAATGTCGTCTGTCCAACTTTTCGGAGGTCTTTTCTTGATCTCCATTGAACGATTCGTATGGTTCACCAAACTTTTTCTTCTCGTGCCACTTGTCTAACCATCGCCACTTCAGCTCCGCCAGTCGTCGGATTACGTCCGTCACTCCGTCCTTTCTCTAATTGTTTTATTTCTTGTTTTGTCCTCCAACGAAATTTCGAGCAACGCTTTCTCCAACGCCTTCCGGGTCATTTTGAGGCGATTGAAGCATTTGTTTAATAGTATTTCAAGTGCTTCCTGCGAAGTTTTCCCAGGGCTTTTTAAGATTTCTGCTGGAGCTTGATCTACTTCAGAACATATTCCATTTATTATTTCCCCGAAAATATCCTGTATCTCTTCGGTTGTTATCACTGGTATTTTTTCTGATGTCTCTTTTTAGCTTCGGATTGATTACAATCGATTTGTGTGGTTTATTGTAAAATTCTTCAATTGTAAGAATTTCTGTCTTCTACGACACCATATTGCCTTGTGAATTTCTAATAGTTATGATTTGTGTTTTACCGCTGGATAATGTCGAACTTCGTACTTTCATATTGATGTTGTCCGCAATAGCGCTTAGTATAAGTTCGATTTCGCTGTTTTTTTCCTTTCTTCACAACTTCCTTTCTTCTTCTCTTTGAAGATACTTTTGTGTTGCAAATTTTCTTTTCTATTTTGCCTGCAAGATGATTTAAGTGCAGATTAATCATCGAGCCTGCTAGTATTCTTCTTGATTTCTGATTTGAGTATACGATGGCTACTCTCTGTATCAATTTGTTTTAGAATCGATACGTTTTTGCATATTTGTTTCTTATTCGTGATTGTGTAGTCGACTTCGTTTTCATCCCATGATCCGGGCTTCTCCAATTTCATCTCCGTTACTCAGCTTTCTTAAAAAAGGTATTCTAACAATACTTGTTTTCACCCATGAGAAAATAGAAGAGCATGTCTGCTCGATCATTTCTTGCATCCAATTCAAAATTACCAACATGTTCCATATCTCCATCCCTTCTTTTCCCGATATCAGCGTTGAATTTTAGTTTTCTATTTTTATTTCACGAGTCTTCGTAGAATTTATTCTTTTATGTGATGCTACACGATTTGAGATTGCGTGCAACTTTGTAACCAAGTGCTTGATATTGTTTTCAACCATGATGACTACGCCTCCGATGTGGTGTTTAATTTCCCAATTAGCAATTTAAGGTTTCTATAAGATTATAACAACGTTATCTTAACAAGTGGAAAAGGTTGTCACAAGGTAGTCATTAAAAGGCATACAAGCTTAGAGAAAGCTTGTAAAAGGGTCTAGTTGACGGTCATAATCTTAAATAATGCTTAAAACAACCTTAAAAGAATTCTCCGACAATGTTGTCAAAAGATTATAACAACCTTGACTTAACAAGTCGAAAAGGTTGTCACATCGTTGTTGTTAAAAGGCATACAAGCTTAGAGAAAGCTTGTAAAAGGGTGTAGTTGACGGTCATAAGCTTTTATAAAGCTTAATACAACCTTAAAACAATTCTCCCACAAGGTTGCCAAAAGATTATAACAACCTTGACTTAACAAGTCGAAAAGGTTGTCACATCGTTGTCGTTAAAAGGCATACAATCTTAGAGGAAGCTTGTAAAAAAGGTCTAGTTGACGGTCGTAAGCTTTTATAAAGCTTACTTTTATTTCACGAGTCTTCGTAGAATTTATTCTTTTATGTGATGCTACACGATTTGAGATTGCGTGCAACTTTGTAACCAAGTGCTTGATATTGTTTTCAACCATGATGACTACGCCTCCGATGTGGTGTTTAATTTTTGTATCGGAATTTTTCTGATACAGAATATGACCAGATTTCAGGATAGTTATTTGAATAAGATCCCCCCACCTCCGAATCCAGTAACCATAAAATATTACTTATTATAAAGATATTTATTTTACTTTGAATATTTTCTGTTTTTTTAATATGCGATTATTGAAAACATACAAAATTGCTTGTTGTCAGTCTTCTCAAAACTTGTTAGTATAGTTATTAGCACCACCTCTCAGTTAGATTTACGTGTTAAACATCAACATCAACAATAGAACAGTTTGCTGCAAGTTGTTTTTAAAGCGTTTGGTCGTAAGTTCGTTGTTTTAATAATAAATAATTATAACATTGCTACAAATTGTATATTTATTTTATTCGATACTTAATAATTTAATCCGAAGTTTTTATATGATGAATATGTATTATTTTGTTGTTTTTTTTTTATTTACAGGTTTACATGCATATTAAATATTGCTTAATATCCTATTTCCAGGATTTTCAAATCCCTTAAAAGGGGAGGATTAGCTCTTAAAAATATATTTGAATTTGCGCTTATTATATTAATTTGTATGGTCTCTTGTTACAATTTTGATTGAGATTTTTTGCCAACATTTTCTGTGCTGTGCCTCTGTTTTTCTTTATTTTCTGTTTTTATTAACGTTTTGAAATTTTCACTTTAGTTTCTTATCCTTAAGCAGTTTTTTGTTTGAATGGTACGTTTTATTTCCGGGTTGTATTCTTCTTTTCATTTCTTATCTTCTATTGTCATCCTTATCCATATGTGATCCTGAGATAGTTGAAACATTCCACCTCCTCACAATTGCATTTGTCTATTATCTGCATGCTCTGTCTTGAGGCCATATTTTTGTCACATTCCGTATATTTAATTTTCTTCTCGTTTACCATTAAACCTATGTTTCTTGCTTCCTTTTCCATGTTTCTTAACATTTCTGCCATTCTCTTGTGGGTTTTTACCATAATAAGGATGTCATCAGCGTGAGCAAGTATCCGACCTTCTCTTGTTGTAATTCAGCCTTGTGAATCCATCTCTTAAATGTGTATTACTAGTTTTAATTCGCCTAAAAAGTGTTTTAAATAAAGAAATATCAGGAATATACAAAGTAAAATAATAAATCTTCTTCTTCATCGTAACTTAGGACTAAGTCCTGTATAAGAGGCCCAACTATCATGCCATCTTTTGGGTAGCCGTCTGGAAGTCTTCTGAAAGGAGGTTTACCTGCCATAGCTGTCTTGGAAAGCCTGTTTCTGTCCATTTTTTTACTTGGTCTCTTCATTATCTCCTTCTTTATTTTATCCATCTTACAATGTCTTGAATATCGCATGTTTGTTGGATGTTGCCGCTTCTTACTCTATCTATGAGAGAGACTCCCGCTATCGATTGTAGTAACGTTTGCATTTATGTGCTCCTGAGAATTTGTTTGGTTTTGGAGGTTTCTGTTCCTATTGCCATATACTCGTTATTCTAAATGACATCAAACAAATAACCTGACACTGCTGCTGCTTTTGTAACTTGTATACGTACTACATGTTGGGTATTTCTGTTACTGGATATATTTACGCCTAGGTAATTGAAATTCATTACCTATGTAATTGACTATTTATCTACAACAAGCTTGCAGCGAAGAGGCTCCTTGGATATTGTTATGGATTGGATTTTCTTCGTAGATAATTTCTTGCTTTATTCTTCTGTAGTGATTTGAAATTTGTACAAGAGACGTTATACATCATCTTTATTTTCTGCTCGCAGCACTGCGTCGTCAACCTTCATATAGAATTTTTATCGTTCTATTTCCATTATTTTTACACACTTCATAATTTCATCCAAGGCGATATTGAA
This sequence comes from Podabrus alpinus, assembly GCA_932274525.1. Taxonomy (NCBI): domain Eukaryota; kingdom Metazoa; phylum Arthropoda; class Insecta; order Coleoptera; family Cantharidae; genus Podabrus; species Podabrus alpinus. The sequence goes on along the minus strand of OW026457.1, from coordinate 11,407,151 downwards.
CAATTTGGGACTGAGACTATCTCCCTACTTTCTCCCCTTTCAGATGATAACTTAACGTCTTCTGTTAATTCCCTATTTACCTTTATTTTGATCTTGCAGTTCATATTTAGTTCAGCAATAATTTTGATTAAATTTGGGTTAATGCCGGTCTTCTGCAATATTAAATTGATTTTGTCAATCTTGGATCTATTTATCGAAATATTTGCTGAAATTCACGCAGCTCATTATTTCGTCTGAGATTATTTACTAATAAATAAACTACAACTTTTAAAATAGATGTTTTACCTATGATAATGATGAAACTTGCAATAAGCGAACTAGCGAAATTCTACTTTCTTTATGTGGTTCTGTATAAGACCCTTTTGGAATTCGCAATTTAAAAAAAATCTCCCTGAAAAGGACACTTCGTAAATTACACTTTTAAACTCCATTAATATAAAAAGACGAAAGCAGACAATAAATTGATGATTCTCCGTCCTCCAGACAGATATAAAAAAAACGTATTTCAAATATTATATTCTTTCACAAATTCAGAAACTTGATTTAAAGAGATACCTCAAACCCTATCCATTACCGGAGATATGCATACAAGTGGCAGTGGCGGCTTACCATCAAAGGCGCAAGGACACTTCTGCCCTTCTATCCAAAACCAACTATTAAAAAATAAATATAATAGTAATAATTTGAAGTAAATCAAAATGCAGTCAATTTATCCACTGCAAGTAAGTTCTAAAAAAAATGAGGTGACGAAACATTACAAAATGATTTATGATACTGCTTTACTTTTAATGATTATGATCAATTGATAGGGCCCCAGAACCCCTGGATTCTAATCAATATACATTTTTTAAATATTCACCTTAATCCTAGCAATTAAAGTTTTTGAAATTAAATTAGTAAATTAGCCGCTTTCGTCCTAACCGCCACAAGGGTACGTTCCCGCCCTCGCATCAAAACCGCCTAAAACAACCCAAAGAAAATTTTTCTTTCTTTGTGTTTTTACGCCCATAGAAAAAATTACGAACCCCCTCTGCAAATTAAGTTCTAACAAATCAGCTGCTGCAAGGACTAGGGGTCTCAGGGGTATGGAATACCCCCCCCCCCCTAATATATGGTGATCAGGAGGTAAAACATTAAAAAAATGTTATGATACTCTTTGACTAACCTCGATTATGTTATCCTGGGGGGTCTTTCATACCTGACAGCCCCCCGTTTCAATTAGTCACTTTGTATTGTTGACTTGAGTATTTAATTAAGACAATAAAGAGTATCAATATTTTAAAATTAAATGAAGAAGTTAATTTAAAATTACAATTTACTGATTTGGTTTTAAAATAACTTGGAAAATATTATTTAAAAATTGGAATAATGGAATGAATCACGGTAACATTTTCTATTAACTGACGTGGTTTGCTGCTCGATTAAGTATTATGTTGATGCTGCAATATATTGTGTTATTTAATCTTATTTATCAATTCAACCAGCCGCATCTGATACCATAATCGAAAAGTCATTAGATAACTATATGATGATTTTAAGGTTATTTTTCATTAACCCCAAAATTAATTGTGTACTTAATTAGTTTTCATTGTTGTGCCAAAATAGGCTCCATAGTACCCTCCGGCATAAAACAATTATTGGCAATTTTAATTAATCTTCGGAACCTTAGTTAAAACAAAAACTGATATTTTTGAAAGGATCACAATGAAACCAAAACACTTTTCATGTTTAGCACGTAAGTATTTACTTTGCCAGTATTTTTGAAAATAATGTTTTTCATTTAATCAGTAATGTAAAAATTTGTTCGCGTTTGCGGTACGACTCAAATTTATAATTATTATTTTATAAATTTAAAAATAAAATTATTTATTTTGAAATTATATCGATGCTACTTTTTATAACCACGTAAGCTTTCGTAAGCGTATACAGCGAATATATGAACAAAATTTAATTCGGAATTTTATAGCTCCCATCCATCACTTGATACGTTAATATAGTACGATTAACTTAAAAGAGATGAAAATGGTATAATATCAAAAATAAAAAGGGTTAAAAAATATATGCTTTCACTCGTAGTGCTTACCAATTTATGTTGACTTACTTCGGTGAATTTACTACTGAATTTACTACTTACAAAAAAGTATTAATTATACATAGAAATTGCAACCGACATTCTGTATCTCCTACCATTGCATGATTTCTTGGTTTTGTTTGAAAAACGAGAATTTCATTTAGGGTTAAAAATCACGTGACGCCCAAGGCAAATACTCGTTAATCCTTATCCTCAGTTGTACAACAAAGGAAACAAGAAAGTGGTACTTCAGAAAATATGTGCCCAAAGCAAATCATTTTTATAAATTATAGTCTTCCAAAATAAGAAACAATTTCTGGACAATTATAAATCGCACAATAAAAATGATTTAGATTCTAATTTTTATTAACTAATCTTTGAAATATTAAAATTTTTAGTGACTCTTAAGTTATTTGCTTCGTGGTATGGATTTCACGTTGAACAGTAGGATTTTAACTGCCATGTTCAAACACGACAACGACTTGACTTGTTATTTTTAACATTTGAAAAATAATCCTGCCTTCAGGACTCTGTACAAATAAATCCTTCCTAAGCCGTTGTATAGTAGTTTTCCAAAGTAAAAAAAAAGATTAATCATCACTTTTACACACCTAATTACCGTTACACATTTAAAAATAAATTTCTCCAGAAAATAATACAAATTTTTTACCGATTATACAATTTTTTGTTCTGCTCTAATTTATGTAATATTTCTAACAAGAAAATTTATGTTTACGATCTAATTCAGCAAAAATTTCAGTGTTACTTATCCAGATAATCCATTCGACAGTAAAAATAATGTCGTTATGATGGAAAAATCTATAATTTTTGTAATAAAAATGACTTTATGGGTTAATTATAAAATGGAAATAAAGTTATAAATTTTATTACAACTTCGCATTAAAAAACGGGGTACAATTTCGTTTTTCAATTACCTTCCCGTTATTAAAAAATGTTATCTATTGCAAAGCAAACAATCGTGATTGCATCTAAACAAGTCCGGCTTTTTTAATTAACGAATAATTTGGAGCCGTTCAGCCCCGTGTCTTATTGTACGAGATGAAAGGAAAACGTGAAAAACCATTTCAAGATTTCGTGATAATCAAAAACTTTGAAAGAGAAGCAAGAATTGTTAAAAAATTTCATAAAAATGCAAAATCGATACACTTGGGAATTGAAACGTTCACAATTTAACACAATATTCGAGGACGTTATAACAAGCCTTAACATGTTAAATCCATTATTTTCGTATAATTTTATTGCTGATGGTTTATTTTATAGCTTTGGCATTTTTTTTATTTAAAAGTAAATCTTGGTAATTTAGTTTTGCAATAAATAAACAATTAAGTAAAACAGAAGTTAATTAGAAAATTATAATTACACAACTCGAGGTAATTAATTTACTCGGGATGGATCTCTAAAGTAGCTTTTAAATCCGACTTTAATTTGATAGTGTTTGGGAAACATTTGAAGAGGATTTCCACACATTCCCAACATTTATCCTTTCAGTTTATGATGTTGTAGAAAATTGGTAAAGCTTCATTTAGATGTGTTATTTTGTTGTAGGCTACAAGTTTTAACGAAATAATATCGAGTCGGTTCCTCGTTACGATTTTACGTGTAATAGGAAAGTTCATAAATAACTTAATTAAATGTATATTTCTGGTGTAATAAATAAAAGGAGAAACTTTTAGGAACATAACATTTTTTTATTCGAAATGTGGTTACAACTCACGGACCAAGTGTGAAAACGCTGAATAATAAAATGCGATACGAAATACTAAGTGTTTTGTTGTATCCTACTATTTGAAACCACGCTTTATCTGAAAAATTTTCATTTAGCTTTACGACGGTACATATTTAATCCACGTAATGTTTATTCCAACATAGAAGGAAATAAAAAGTAATTTTATTAATCTGAAAAGTTAAAAATGAGTTTGCATTCAATTTTATTATTTCTCACAAACAAATCTCACTTTAAATCAACGAATCTGTCATGGTACATAAATTTAACTGGTCTAGATTAATTAAAATCTTAATTAGTACATCATTTTCTTAATTAGTACAGTATATTCGTTAGGCACGACTAATTAAAAACTTTTAATTAAATTAATTTGTTTCAGTTAATGGACTACGATTAACCAATATGAGTGCTCCAGTTGTTGCGGATACAAATCAGAATATGGTATTGGATTGCCATTTTGATATGGAATCCGAAGAATTGTACGCCGTTAAATGGTATAAGGACGATCAAGAGTTTTTTAGGTAATTTTCATTTATTTTTATCGTTCATTTTTTACTTAAGGCAATGTTTTTCCTCAGATATATGCCACATCAGCAACCGCACAACAAAGATTTTCCCGTCTCTGGAGTGCATTTGGCTTCGGATGGAACAAATTGTGGTGGCTCTCACTGTCGCATTCAGCTAACAAAACTAACAAGGCATCACAGTGACGGAGCTTACCGTTGCGAAGTGTCCAGTGAAGCTCCAACTTTTCGACTAGCTGCTGAAACTCATAATATTACAGTTGCTAGTACGTATTCTCCTAAATGAACACTTAAATTTTAAACAAGCATTTGTAATTTTATTACGCTGAAACTTTAATATACTCCTATCTGCAGCTTTACCAAAACGTAAACCCACAGTGGAAGGCTTGGAAAAGTCGTATAACGAGGGGGATATATTGTCGGCTAACTGTACCGCATCGCCATCTGACCCCGCTGCCAATATTACGTGGTTCATAAATAACCAACAGGTGAGTTGTTTACTTCAAATTTAAATTTTGCTTTTATTACTTTTATAATGAAAATTTTTGTGAGCTTTAACACCAATCGTAAATTAAACACCAGACAAATAAAATTGCTTGCAAAAAGTATTTAATGAAAACTCCAAAGACAATAGTTGTAATGAGGTTCAAGAAGTTCTCATAATTTCAAATTTTGTAGCTTTCAGGATAAATTACAAGTCGTCGTTAAAATTTTTATTATTGATAATAACTCTCAAATGTGATAAACTCAAGTTAATTGCGAACACAAGTAATACTTAAATTGAACAGAAGGTATAATCTATAATAATAATTCAGCTGGCAAAGAGATCGTAAAAGCACTTAGCCCAAACAAGTAACATCAAGAAGTGATTCGTATAATCCAGTTAGACAAATGTGATATAAAATGTAGGTCACTTAAATCCGTGTTAAGATTTTCTAAATTTTCCGCTTAAGTAGAAAAACAGATGTCAAATTAATATAAGTTGATTGGATGAGAAAAACTTAATAAACTGATTCAAGCAAACTGATAGACACCTGCTGATCAAAATGACTTTGAGAGTCCATACCATACGGAAAAAAGTCGTGCAATTTCACCATAAGATGTGGTTAGTTTTGCTACGACTATTAACTACAACCATCTGGTTGAATAATTGTCTAATCATAATCTTCACAGTGCTTATCAGGGAGCGAATAAGTAGAGCAGAAACTTAGGCCACAGACACAGATCTTAGCAAACACAGATTACAGATCACAGGTTGTGACCCTAGATTGCAGACACAGATTTAAGGATTTGTAGATAATTTGATAATAAATTAATAAAACTACGAATGAAAGTGGTTATTCAATTTTTTATATTGAATAAATTTTCCAGGTCAATTTTAAGAGAAGTCTGAACACAAATTTCCGTAACAGTTAAATAATGAGCGAAATAGAATTTTGAAAACAATGAAAATCGATCAGACTTAAAAGTGACTCAAGTGATTAAAAGGGCTTCCTGAACTTTTGGAATGCATTAATTAAGCGATTTTAGTGAAAAAGCTTGCATGAACATATGCAAATTTAATGCGAAACGAGAGAGAAACTTATAACCCTTTACATTATCAAGCCATAGTATTTATTATATTAGGCAAATATACAATGTTACATACCAAAACCAGTAAATATTATAACTTCGCATTCATTCCTGTTGTAGACCATAGTAATAACACTACGGCTATTTCAGGGTAGTTTTTTTTAATAAAAAAAGAAAGTCTAGAAAGTCTAAATGCTATTATTTAAAGTTGTGAGAAACTTGTGATGTTGTAGTAATCGTATTTGCTAATATCACAAACTTTTAGTCATCTGGAAATGAAAAAAACACTTTAAAATTGTTTTAATGTGATTGTAATATTATGGTATCTTTAATACATTACCTCTGTGGTAAATCGCCTGCCTATTATACATTGGTACAAAGGTGATAACATAAATCCAATATCGTATTGTAATGTACTATTGGGTTCTAATTTCAATGACAAACACGCTCGAACCGCAACAGCAGAAAATTTATCGAAGATGGTCACAAAAATCATGAAATGGCAGTTTCAAATGGCCAGAAATTGGTACCAACAAAATTTAACCAAATAAAATTTTGCTCATATGCAAATAATAATAAATCTACTATGGAGTAACAGTACAAATCAAAACGGCAAATTTTTCAGGAGAGCAAAAAACTATATAACTTTTGCCATTGTAATTTTTAAAATTTAATAAAATTAATTACCTACAGACATTTAAAGGATATCTAAATCGCAAAATTAAAATTATAATGATTAAAATTACACCGTTTATTTGCTCTCCAAAAAAGTTACCTTTTTTGACTTGTACTGTTCTCACTTCTCACACTAGAAATTAATATTACTGCAGTTCCTATAGATTACGAGATACGGTCCTACATTTTTACAGAAAACACAAAGTCTTTTGCTTTAGATGTAGATTTTTTTTCTATTCATCTGATACAAAAATGGTGCGAAGGTTTTCGCATAGAATAACGTTTTGGTCCTAATGGAGCCCCAGTTGTAAGTTTTCAAATCTTTCATAACCCTTTTAAGGATTTCCTCGCAGTTTCAGTTTTCCAACATTTGTTCGTTTTAAATGTATGAAATTTTACGTAGGAATAAAAGAAAAAAGATTGTTCTATGCCTAGTAGTTTCGAAAGTATGCTAATAAGTTGATAAGAATAATTTTAATATTCGATTACTCACTTTTATTTCCATCATAATAGGAAAGTGTTTTTCTTTCCCATCTGCCAATCGGTACCAAAAATAGGTAATTTTCACACTGTTTTAGAAAACCATGTTTCTTAAGGAGGTGAAAATTATGTAAATTGAGAATAAATTTATACATTAAATTCCTAAGAATAAATCGCATTATAAAAAATTACGAATCCTAAGGTGACTAAAAATTGCGTTTCTTTGGACAGCCGTATATTAGAAATTATTCGGATTACCTTTTATTTCTTTTAGTTCTACGTTGAATTTTTTAAATACTTTATTTAAAAATTCATGTAGTGCTACTCTATAAAAACTTATAGATTTTAATTGAAGGAAATAATTTTCAATAGAATATACTTACTTAGAGAACCCATATTATATTAACATGCAAAATGAAATTTTAAATAGTAATAAGATAGTTCTTAATAGCAAAAATACTAAAAAAAACATTCATAAATACCATATTTTAACCGGTAAAATGCAATTTAAAAAATAAAGTTAATAATAGACAAAATAGTTTTCCATATGAAATACTAGGAAACTACTAGTGGATCAAACAATATTTAAATAAAAATGTCTCATTTTGAATGGGAAAACTAGTTTTGAGCAGAAAACCACAAATAAAAATCATATTTTAGTAAGTAAAATCGAAGTTTGAACTGACAACGTAGTTTTTGATAGAAACAATCAGAAAACTCTTAGAAAATATTTTCTATAGGAAAAATTCCAAGGATACATTTCTAAAATTCCTAGTTTAGTTATTAAAATGCAATTTGTAATAGAAAAATTAGTTTTCAATAATAAAAATTATAAAAAACACCTTTAGAAAAACTGTATTATTGGAATGAACATGCAATTTGTAATATAAAAAATTGTTTTCAATAGAAAATCCTAAGAAAATACAAAAAAAGTAGATAACCGACATTTTACCAATTGAATTTTAATTTTGAATAGACATCTTCAAAAAAATTGTAAGAAAATACTTGAGAAAGCCATACTTTTGCAATTAAAATGCAACTTTAATGGAAAACATAGTTCATAATTGGAAAAATCACAGGAAACGTTTAGAAAACTGTCTATTAACAGTTAAGAAGCTATATTGAATATAAAAATAGTTAGTATAAAAACACTTTTACACAAGAAACTATAGTTTAAAAAACAAAATGCAATTTTGAATAGAAAAATTAGTTTTCAATAGGAAAACTTCAAAGAAAAATCATTTTTAGCAAGGAAAATACAATTTTGAATGTAAGAAATACTTTTTATATTGAATATTGCAAAACAATTAAAAAATCTATAATATTAATTTGATTAAGTATGTAAGATGTAGTTTGTATAGCGAACATTGTTTACAATAAGAAAAATACTAAGAAATCGACATTTTAGCAAATTAAATGCAACTTTAAATTGAAAATTAAGTCTTCAATAGGAAAAATTGTAAGAAAACACTCAGGAAAGTTATACTTTTGCAACTAAAAGGCAATTTTGAATGGAAAGAAAAATTATTTTACAGTTTAAGAAACTGTTTTGAATATAAAAATAGATTCCTTGAGAATACACTTAAAAACCTATAGTTTTAAAGATACAAAATGTAATTTTGAATAGAAAAATTAGTTTTCACTAGGAAAAATTCTAAGAAAACAGTTCTTAAAACCTCATATTGTAGCTTTTAAAATGCAATTTCGAATAGCAAAAATTGTTTGGAATAGGAAACACTAAAAAAACATGTAGAAATACATTGTAGCAATGACAATGCAATATCAAATAGCAAAATTAGTTTTCAATAAGAAAAATTCTAAAAAAACATTTAGGAAAATCATATTTTATCAAGCAAAATGCAATTTGAATGGAAAAAATTAGTTAGCTACTAAGAAAATACTTACAAAACCGACACTTTAGCAAATAAAATTCAATTATGAATAGAAAATTAAGTCTTCAATAGGAAACCACTTAAGAAAGCAATACTTTAACAATTAAAACGCAATTTTGAATGGAAAATATCGTTTTTAACAGGAAAAACTTATAGGAAAATATTTTGAAAAATGTATTTTAATAATTCCTCTTCTTCCTCCTAATATAGGTCTAGGACCTGTTTTTTAATTTATGTAATTAGTTCTATGAGCATTTTGGTTTTTACATCTAAGGTAGCTCGCTAGGCTTGCCATTCGATTTGCTTGCACCCTACATTTTATTGTTGTCATGGCAAATTATTATATAACACAGGCGGGACCGACTGCTTTACGTGCCTTCCGAAAAACGGAAGATGGTTAAGAAATTTTAGGCTGTGCCCGGAGTCGAACCGGTAAGCTTTGCATTGCAATTGATTTCGCTAACATTAACTCCATGATCGTCGTCTTTTTAACAACAGTTAAGAAGCTATTTTTAATTTAAAAATAGTTTCCGTAGGACAACATTATTTAGAAACTATAACTTAAAAAGCAAAAGGCAATTTTAAACAGAAAAATTCTAATAAAATTCGTACTGTAGTATCAAAAGTATAATTTCGGATAGAGAAAATAGTGTTGACTAGGAAAAGCTAATAAAACATGTAGAAAAATTTTATTATAGCAAGGAAAATGCAATATGGAATAGAAAACTTAGTTTTCAAAGGGAAAAATTCTAAGAAAACACGTAGAAAAATCATATTTTAGCAACTAAAATGCAATTTTGAATAGAAATTTAAGTCTTCAATAGGAAAAATAAATTGTAAGCAAATACTTAAGAAAGCATTATTTTTACAATTAAAACGCAATTCTGAATTTTTAATATGAAAAATCCCAGGAAAACGTTCAGAAAAACTGCCTTGTAGCGGTTAAGATGCAATTTTGAATATAAAATATAAGTTTAAAACACTGAAGAAAACTTTAGTTTAGAAAGGAAAATGCAATTTTAAATAGAAAACTTAGTTTTCAATAGGAAAAATTAAGAAAACACGTAGAAAAACTTTATTATAGAAATAAAAATGCATTAGGGAATGAAGAAATTAGTTTTCAATAGGAAAAACACTAAGAAAAATAGTTTTAATAATAAAAATGCTAGGAAAATATTTAGATAAACCTTCTTTAGCATTTAATATGCAATGTTGAATTTAAAAAATAGTTTTCATAAGAAAATAACAAAATATAATAAAAACCAAGCGAAGTAAAATTACAGTTTACCAAGCAAACTGTAATTTTGAATAGAAAAACCACATTTTATAAATTAAAATGCCATTTTCAAAGAAAATAATTTATGGAACACAAAAATGCAATTCTAAACAGAAAATTTAGTTTTCAATGGTAAAAATTCTTACAGAACACTTACTTTAAATAGTCATATTATAGCAACTGAAATACAAATTTCAGTTATACAGGGTGCGGCAGGGAAACTTGCTGATTTGAAAGGTCAATAATAGAAAAAGTATATCACATATCGGTTTAATTATTTTTTTATCGTATTGTACACATCCTGAATTTTTGTCTCAAATGGTTTTAAAAATGACATCGGACAAATGGCGGCCCTCATTGGGGTCCGTGGGGTGTTGCGGGGTCCGTGGTTTGTCATTGTAAACAATGGATTTGAGATATCCCCATAAAAAGAAGTAATAGGGAGCCAAATCGGGGGAGCGCGCCGGCCACAGTACGTCACCCCTCAAGGAGATGAGGCGCTTGTGGAAGTGTTCCCTCAAAAGTTCCATTGAAGTTTTCGCTGTGTGTACCGTGGCTCCGTCCTGCTGGAACCATACGACCCCAAGTTCCATTTTCGGAAACCCTAAGAAAACGCTTCGAAAACCTATATTTTAGCAAGCAAAATAACAGTAAAATTAGTTTTCAATAGAAAAAACACTAAGAAAACACAGAAAGATCATATTTTAACAAGAAAAATGCAATTTCAAATAGAACAATTCTTTTTCAATAGGAAAAATTAAAAAAGCTGTATTTTCCGAATTAATGTGCAATTTTGAATATAAAAAATAGTTTCCATAAGAAATTTTTCGAAAAACTATGTTTTATCCAGCAAAATATAATTTTATAAGAAAAATTCTCCAAAAATAGTTAAAAATGCCATACTTTAGCTGGCAAAATCCAATTTTGAATAAAAAACCAGTTAATTATTAAAAAACCATTCCAGGAAATCATTTAGGAAAACTTTTTTTATGAAATAACATGCAATTCTTGCAATATAAAAATTAGTTTTCAAAAGAAAATACTTAGGAAAACTATATTTTATCAAGTAATAGTAAATACAATTTTGATAAGAAAAATTTAAATTGCAATTAAGATAACGCTTAGAAAAACCATATTTCAGAAAATAAAATACAAATTTTAATGAAAAATATAGTTTTCAATAGGAAAACTAAGAAAGCAATATTCTGAAAAAACAAAATGCAGAAACAAAGTTGTTAATAGGAAAAGTAGAACAATAAGAAATACTAAGAAAACACCTAGAAAATCCATAGTTTAACAAGCAACATGCAAGTTTTTAATAGGAAACTCTACGCACAGCATTAATTTATACTTCCCCAATTAATACCTTTTTAAGTTTTGATAAAATAGAAAAATATTACTTATACTACACGCATTACCAGTTTATGAAAATGATTTAAATCATGGAATATTTTATTGATTATGTATGGCCATTCATATGGTAACTTATATTTTACGCACAAATTATCTTGCCTTTATCCTACAAGTATTTCCTTAACATTCCTTTTTTTGCCTTAATGAATTTTCTTCACAATTGATATATCTTCTAAATTTTTAATTCATAGTCTAATTGGAATTTCTTGTTTCGTTAAATTACAAGGAGAACATTTTGCTACTGCATTTAGTGTACAATAATTTATCAAGTTTTATACATCTTCTAATTTGTTTATCCAATTATTATAATTATTATAATAACGTTCGCATGGATTTTCTTATGGATGTCGAATACTACAGAAACATACTTTTACATTACTTTCTTCCGAATATCTAATAAATCTTGCGATTTTTAAATATGTAGCACTATCTGCTAATATCGTACATAGGTTTTCCTGTTTCCTCATTGCCGTTATTCAATTTTTATAAATTTTCTTTTGTATTCCTGTCCATCCACTTTGTAGCAAAATGACATTTTATCAATTAGGTAATAGGGTTTCCACTTTCCGAATAACAGTGGAAAGTGGGAACGAAGGTATATAATTTATATTTAGATCTATATTATTAACCTTGAGTATATAAATCACATGGTAAACAGTCCAAAAGGATAATGAAAATGATAATAAATATTTTTTACTTGCAATTCAATGATTGGTAAGTTTTCGAATACCTTGCAGAGGGAATTTTAGCTCCAACCGCGATTGTGAGGGATTAACAAAAAATAAACAGTGTAAATAATTAGTATTAAGGACAAACAAATGATGTCCTTGAAATGAGAAAAATATTTTAATTTGGGAATCAAAATCGTACTATGGACTTATAATAATTTTGAAATAGAGTGTTCTGATATGATTATAGCATTACTACTGAGCACCCTTCGGAAAATTATTCTATTTAGTTATGTGCAATAGTTTACCAACAAATGTTTTTTAAACTAATAATCTAATCATCGCTGCAATTCATCCTGCTGTTATGGTAATTAGTCTGAAATTAGTCATATTATGCAAATTTCTCAACCGATTGTGAAGAATACTTTCCACTCGGCAACAAAGAAGCAAAATTTCCAACTTACATTTAAATTCAAAAATAAGCGAACACTAAAAATATTACATTCTTTCCTTAAAAGCAACCATAAATTTAAGTACTTCAACTAGGAAAACTTTTTAAAATTGCAATATCCTGATAATAAAAAATTATAACAGTGTTTCCTTTCTCCGTTATTTTATGTAGCAGAAAATCATCATAGGAGTCGGATTTTTCATTTAAAAAATATTCAAATATAAAGGATTTTTAATATTTTTAGCGAAAAGATCATCTTTGGTATGTAGTAGATTAAAAGAATTTTTTGTTGATATCCTACAGTTATCTCGATATTCGGTGAAAGTTTCACCAGCAAAAAGAGGTTCGTTTTACTCGCAAATTGGCTTTTCCAATTTAAATTAAAATTATTTACTTAATTATGATGTCTAATCAAGTAAATGGTTTTTTCAAGTAAATATTATAAATTGCTGTTTATCCTGTTTAAAGTTGGAAATAAAATTGTATTCCATAACGTGGGTGATCCTTTGTCGGAGGAAAAACCCCTAATTTTTATTTCCACAATCAAAAATAAGCAAGGGCGAAGGAACCTCACTGAAAACACTCGGAAAACACAAAGTTTGACTTCCAAGTTATGATACGTTTTGCGGCTTCACTGGGAGTCAATTTTAGTGACTCGTCACAATAATTAATTATTGCTCAATAAGTTAACTTGGAATTCAAATCACGGTGATAAAGTTGTAAGAAAGGTAGCCTCTGATGCTCTACTGTTTGTTCTAAACAGCGGACGATAGCCATGCATAAGCAATGATAACATGAAATTCAAATGACGACGAAGAAATCGACGTTCAACTAGATCACTTTATATCTTAAGAGAACGATAAAGTTTACGAGTATAAAAATAAAACAAAACATACAAAGAGCGATATAGGAAATGAGAAAATTGATGAATAAGATGAAGAGATTTATCAGCCGTCAACTTTGAAATGTAGGACAATAACATAAAAGAATTACAGTAGAGTTCTATACCGCATTGTGATGTAGAAAATATCATTATATTATTATTTCACATACAACAATAGTCTTAAAGTTCATCTACCTATGTAATAGTTATGTATCCATAACGCGCCTAAATATAAACATGCCAACTGATTTTAAATTATAAAATTTACTATGCAAAAGAGACGAATAATTATTAAATTAATTATTTTTGTCAAGCTAAAAGGGTGAAGTGAAACCGATTGTTTTATGAAATTGTGGAGAACACGCTAAATCATAATTAGCGGTCCGTGAAAGTAAACCGTTATTCGATATCCGTTGGTTTGTTACACCACGTTCTGCATCCACGACACCTTTCCAACAGGTAATAAAAGGTTGGCTAGCTCAAAGTCGCGAAGGGGTGGGTTGGTGAATGGAACGAAAGGGTCGTGTGACGGCACGTCGCAAAGCGTGTATTTCCTATCGACGACCGGGCAATCCTCGATCGCGATTCTAAAAATTGTCAAAATCGGTGTGGATAATTTACACAGGGGGGGAGTTAAGTCAAAATCGGTGGGGTTAATATACACGCGGGAGTTTAAATGGGCGCCACGCATACGAAGAAATTAATCTCTTTGAAGGGGACTGGTTATCACACCTTCCAAGCTGGTACGCGACAACTTGATGATCTTACAGCGAACTCTCACTCCGGAAAAACCTCGCTCAATGACCTTACCTTTACAGGAGGCGAACTTTCCGTTGGGGAAAATAGCTAAATAAACATTAACACAACAATAATAATAACACACAAAGTTGGGAAATAATAAAAATGTATTAAATAAAATAATATCAGGGGGGAGTTGACAAGGTTTACACAAGATACTATCAAATTTACATGTCTTGTATAAAAATAAATATGTACAGTTGACGGAACCTTTCCGTGTGGTTTCCGTTGCGAAACTAATACTCGTAAAACAATTACTCTTACAAAAATACAAAAGGTTAATTTGCATGAAAGGGGGGCGTATTGAATACAGCACTCCACCAAAATAAATAGTTACTTAAGCGTAACTTGATAATATTCAAAACTATGATTCATAAAATTGATCATGGAACTTAATCAATGCAATTGATCATCAAAATTCCCAACAACGGGACAAACAAACTTTAGCTACAATACTAAACTTGAAACGTTACGTTAAATTGTTTGGTTACATTCTGAACGCTCGAATGGCGTGGTAAAAGTTACGTTAATAATAGATAATAATATTAAGTTAAATAAAAGGTATACAAAATGGTTGCGATATCGTCTTCCAGGGTTGAACTGAACGTTCATAAACACAACTAATGGTCAATAGGACCAATTAACATCACAATCTTAAAAATATAAAAAGGTTTCTTACTTAATTTGGGTGGTTGATGTTCGACCTCTAGGTAAAGTCGATGACGGGTCCTTCAGGAGTGAGACTTCGTCTTCAGAACGTAGAATGAAGCTGAATGTGATGTCTCAAACCATATCAGAAGGGCAGCGTAATAACCAGCTTCCCAAAAACTCTTCAAATCGGAAGGTGGTGAAATAACAGGGTGGTTCACGCACTGTATTTCACGATAAAATAGGGGTCTCCGTACGAAATAATTCACTATGTTAGTTATTCGCGAAGTGACAAATAATTCAAGCCGGCACTGTCTAAGTAAGAAATGTTAATGTGGTGTCCGATAAAAAAAAGACGATTGGAATGCACACATGGGTTGGAAGTGCAACACCTGTTTTGTACCATTCGATAAAAGCAATGCTACGCACTTGCCTTATGAGCGGCAAGCAATAACTCGACGTGATTAACGTGATAAGCAGATGGTATAAAAAGTCCGATAATTGATTCAATGTTTAGTAACAATAGACGATATTAATTGTTCGATCACTTATTAAATATTAGCAACAATTGACGATATTAATGTTCGATAAAATATTGAAGGTTTAGCAACAATTGACGATATTCTGGTTCGATAAAATATTGAAGGTTTAGCAACAATTGACGATATTCTGGTTCGATAAAATATTGAAGGTTTAATAACAATTGACGATATTCTGGTTCGATAAAATATTAATTGTTTAATAACAATTGACGATATTCTGGTTCGATAGTACCTGCAGTTGACACACACTAATTTTTAGCACAAATGACTTGTATTTATTTAAAGATCTCTAATAAATGTGAGACCTCGATAGTTAATTCCGCTTTTGGAAGCGCTAAGATACGAAAAAGGTAGTATCAGATTCCAAGTGAATCTCTCCGAATATGCAATTTGTAGCTCAATTTATGCATTTTCCCTACTCTGATTTAGGATTTTTCCCACTTACTGATTGATTTGGATCCTTGTAATTGGGTCCTATAAATTTAGAAAGAAGGGAGACGTGATTTAATTGGACAATACCTAGAGTGTGAGAGCACACTTTCTTCTTTCTCCATGCAAAGTGTATCGAGAAGTTTTGCAGGACACGTGCGAGCAAAACAATTTTTTGCTCGTCTGGTTGGACGAAAAGGGTCTAACTTTTGCACTTTTTGTTGGTTTTTATCGAAGTTTTAAAATTGCGAAATCGCTATGCTTTCCATGTTAAAAATTAACACATGAGTTTGCAAGTCGATGCCTGTCTAAGATAACGATGTCGAATGCATTCGTTCCCATGGTCTTACCATCGCACGTGCCCGTTTTTTGTATCGACGGCCGACGTGGATTTATGGATCGCATAAAAGTTTCTCTCAGTCGTTTGAAAGATTATAGTAAAGTATAGGTATAAGTTGACGTTTAGTTTGCAACGTCAATGAATAGAGAATTTATTGCTGATGAGGTGAATTATGGATTAATGCTACGTCAACATTATTAACACTTCCTCATCTACCGTATGGTTTATTGTACGTGTATTAAAATATTTGATGATACTTTCCTAACTATACAATTCTTAAGATTATTGTGCATTTGCAAAACGTAAATTTATTAGTTGAGCGAATGTTTCAATCTTTTATTTTTACAACCCGACCTAAAAATGTTTTCTCAAAGAGTAATTTTCAACGGATCGATTCGAAATTTAAAATATAAGTTTAATAGATCATAAACGCCAAATCTAAGGGTGCGCCCGATGCGCGTAATAAGGTG
Organism: Podabrus alpinus; assembly: GCA_932274525.1. Classification (NCBI taxonomy): domain Eukaryota; kingdom Metazoa; phylum Arthropoda; class Insecta; order Coleoptera; family Cantharidae; genus Podabrus; species Podabrus alpinus. The sequence goes on along the minus strand of OW026457.1, from coordinate 11,390,275 downwards.
ACACTCCCCTTACGTCAAGAGTTGTTATCCCTAACTACTCTTCAACTGGGACGCGCGCAACCTCAACCGAAACACAAACTGTCCTGCGATAAACCATCAACACTTGTAGTGTTGAAACAACTACTCAGCTAGTGACTAGACTATACGTATATGCCGGGAAAGAGAGAGAAGGTTCACCTAACCCTAGGCTTAATCAACCCGTGAGTCGTAGTGACTCCTACATGAGAGGGCGGTTCGCGAAATCACGCGATCATTCGCTGGCCGTGGGACCCACAAATGTCTGTGAAGACACCGGACTCTAGATCAAGGTAGACCTGAGCTAAGGTAACACTTCCTTGGCGTACTCATATTTACAAAGCCTTCTCTAAAATGGTTCAGTCGATGGGGACTGTCTGCCTTTTTCAATACGTTGAAAAAACAGAGTAAAAAAAAACGTGTGCTTGGCTGGATCAAATTTACAAAAGCCGTTTGGGGCACTTCAGTAGATGGGGACTGTCTGTTTTATCATTTATCGTTGGTGAAACAGAGAAAAAAACTTGCGCTTAGCTTGATCAAATTTACAAAGCCGTTTGGGAGACCATCCACCTTCATCATGACTTCGATCCAGACGAGATGATCGGAAGAGAGAGAAGAGGTAGTGATGGGGGGGTAAGAGATAAGAGTGGGGGAGGGGGGGGGTTAAAAAAAGTGAGGGGTAGCAACCTACAAGGGACAGTTGAGGGACCAAATCCTCGAACCGTCCGAGTTAAACACGGATGCAACCGGGAAAAATAGTGGGGCATAAATCGTAATACGAAACGGGACGGGATAACAACCTACAAGGGACAGTTGAGGGACCAAATCCTCGAACCGTCCGGGTTGAACACGGATCTAAACACGAGAAAAAGAAAAAATAGGGGGGGGTTTTCTCAAAAAAAAAATTAGGGTGGGGTGACAACCTACAAGGGACAGTCGAGGGACCAAATCCTCGAACCGTCCGGGTTGAACACGGATCTACGCACGAGAGCGTGCAGCACGAGGAAAAAAATGGGGCACGAATGCCGCGTCAATCGTGTTGACCGGAGGGGCTGAATCTCCGAACCAACAAGTAAAGACTAATAAAGGATCACGATAGGCGTGATCCAAAATTCGCGAAAGACGCGATATAAGGGATATGGAGTCCGGCGGGACGAGAGTGGGACGGTACCGAACCGACACCCATATCAAAAGGTACAAGTTACACAACTCGTGGTCGCACAACTAAATATGCGATACTTTTTAAAAGATATTTACGCTACAGAGCTCGAGTTGACGAGACTGGAGTCTCAGTTGTCAACAATGATACAACGAGCATCAAATATGAAATAAAACCAGAAAAACTGAACCCTATACGGGGGTAGGGATTGTCTTTGTCAGTATAACCGAAGGGACCAAATCTCCGAATTACACCGACGAAAACGAGAACGCTACTCCGAAATGATCGGGACATTTCCATGAAAAAAAACTTGGAAAAACTTCCTACTTGAGAATACCCGACGTCAACTTGACTGGTGGAGTCCAACGGCGGTAAGCGCCGACTGGAAACTCCAATCCAAGGAACGCCTGTACCTCCTATGCAAAGTATGAACATACCACACTCGACAAAACCTGAAAAATCTGGAGGTGAAAAAAAAAAACGAGAAAGGTAGTTTAGTGTCTTGCACGGACGGTTGATCGGGAAATCCAGCGGTGACTGACACCGGGGGAAATCTCCAATCTAAGCGCAAATCGCGCAAAGCGACAATGCTCGCCCAAGATGGCGACACCATATGAGTGGAACGTATCCACCAGAGCTATATGTCACAAAAGTGTAAGGAATGTAACAAGAGGGTCTTGCTCCAAGATGGTGACATAATACTTCGGAGTCGGGCAATCCGTAAAGTGCCTGGATCCCAGGGTAGTACCATGACATCAACCGAGAGTCAACATGGTTGAAAATCAAAAAAAATATAGGGAACTTATCGTGACTCCAACCGAGGGTCAACATGGTTGAAAACCAAAAAAAATATCGGGAACTTATTTTGGCTCGAACCGAGAGTCAACATGGTTGAAAACCAAAAAAAATATCGGGAACTTATCGTGACTCCAACCGAGAGTCAATATGGTTGAAAACCAAAAAAATATCGGGAACTTACTTTGACTCCAACCGAGAGTCAATATGGTTGAAACCCAAAAAAAAATATCGGGAACTTACTTTGACTCCAACCGAGAGTCAATATGGTTGAAAACCAAAAAAAATATCGGGAACTTACTTTGACTCCAACCGAGAGCCAATGTCGTTACAAAATGAACGAAATGTTCACAGATACTGAGCGTTATACCTTAATCCTAAAGAAAAGAATGCAAGGGTTGAGCACCTATGCACTAGAGTACGAGAAGAAAAAGAAAAAAAGAAAAATGTTCACGTCATTTCAGATACTCCTATACCGGTATTCTTGGACGTGCGTCGGAAAACACCGACACTTCCAAAAAAGAAACAACAGTAACACGACGTTCGTGACGATCACGTTGTACGTGAACAAAATCTGAAAAATATGGAAGTAAAAATTGAGAAGGGTAGTTTAACGTCTTACGCGGACTATTTTTCAAAACCATAACAACAGCGACATAAAGTTCGGGACGTAACTATCACGTCGTGAGAGAATAAAATCTTAAAAACCTAAAACTAAAAGTGAGAAGGGTAGTTTAATGTCTTACACGGACTAATTCTCAATGCTGGTTCTATATACAATTCGGTAGCCGGGGGGGGAGTTAATTGACTAAACCGGGACTAAAGTTGTTGTTTACCCACGAGAAAAAAATATTCCCACAAAAACGTAACTTGGTCAGGGCTCGACATGGTGACAACTGCCTGAGTTGCACCTCTAATGTTTACTGTAAACGTATGAAGTGACTCTACTACATTTCATTCAAAAAAAAGGGGGGAGAACACAATCGTTCTTCCAAACAAAAATCAAAATTGACCACAAAATTAACGTATGACTGATGAGGACGTTGGGTAACTAAGCCACCGCAACACCAATCTATACTTGGTCTACCTAAGCGATTTATTGGGTAGTTACTCCAATGGACCGATAAGTATACCCTCTAACTTCGCGTAAACTACTTCCTTAAATGTTCGATAAAAAAAAACGAAATTCGCAACTCCTACCATCATGCGTGATAAACAAAAAAAACCAACTAAAGACCTGATTACTTATTGGGTCTGTAATTTTACTCTATACGCTCGAGATACCGTTAAATAACTTCCTTTCCCCTAACGTCTTCAATCTATCTACATAATATCTAAACTTAACATTGATTAAATCGATACCTTAAAATTAATTACACCGACTCAACCTAAACTTTCCACTACCTAAACCGAAACCTAAACTGCTAATTACACAATAAAAGAATAAAAGTTACACACAAGGAAAATATTCGAGGTCCTAATCACTTCTAAAGTCGTTGTGACTGTCATAAGAGAGGGCGGTTCGCGAAATCACGCGATCCTTCGCTTGCCGTGAGACCCACAATTAACAACAGAGACGCCGAACTCTAGTTTGGGTCGGGCCCGAATCTAAGGTGAAATTTAAGAAAGGCGCGATCAAATTTACAATGGCCTCTGGGATGAATGGATCAGATATACAAGTTCATCCCTAATTTTCTATTTATTTTCCAAATGTCGTAGAGGAGAGAGAGAAAAAAAAAGGGGGGGGGAGAAAAAAAATACAAACTAATGATCGAATTGTCCTTCCGTGGACCGACAGATGTCCTAACTGCGTAGGCCGATGGTGGTCGATCTGTTATTCCCTAACAAGGTAAATTTCCCAGGTTGTTGTTTCGAGTTTAACCACTACTCCTGTACAAAGCTCCCTTTCCAAGAAGGTTCCTTTGGGGCAGATTATAAATCGCCAAACTACGAGAAGAAAAAAAAATATATGGGACGATAATGCGCCGAGGGATGGACTATGTCCACGAAATTACTCAATAACCCCGGGGTTTGGATCGACATCCAACACTGGATTGACGTCCAAAAAAAATTTTATCTGACAGTGGAACTAGGTCCAGCCTGATAATACGATAACTCAATGAGAAGCGGGTTACTCTAAACAACTATCAACCAAACGCAACCGCACTACAACAATAAAATTCGATACAAAAAAAAATCTCCTTACAGGGTGCGTTAGAAAAAAAAAAGAACTTTCAAAAGAAAACTCTAACTTAAATCGACAAACTAAACTCCCAACTAAATTTAAAAAAGCCTTATTATAAATGTCGGTACTACATTCAAAAAAAATTTGAAAAACTTCACGGCAAATGTCGATACTAAATTCAAAAAAAAATTTGAAAAACTTTACGGTAAAAGTCGATACTAAATTCAAAAAAAAATTTGAAAAACTTTACGGTAAAAGTCGATACTAAATTCAAAAAAAATTTAAAAGCCTTACGGTAAATGTCGATACTAAATTCAAAAAAAATTTTAAAAGCTCTACGGTAAAAGTCGGTACTAAATGAAAAAAAAATTGAAAAGCTTTACGGTAAACGTCGATACTAAATAAAAAAAATTCAAAAGCTTTACCTTAAGGGTCGGTATTGAATTCAAAAAAAACTTGACGTAAATTAACTACGTGAAAGTCAAAAACAACCTTCTACGGGTCCACTAGGTGGATGCGTAAACTTCCAAACCGTACCTATAAACTAATTAGAAAATTTGAACTTCAAAATTAAGTTCACCAAAAAACATACTTAAATCCTAACCTGAACTTTAATCGGGGCTTGACTTCAAGTCCTTGGCATGCCATGCACCAGGTCTCACTCCTGTGGTGTCTGACAGTACAAATGTGGTGTTCGAAAGTTTCTTATGAATAACAAAAGGTCCTACAAATTTTGGAGCTAACTTTGCATTAAAATGCTTCGATGCATCGGATAAAACATAATTACGTCTATACACGGTATCACCGACATCGAAATTCGACGGACGTCGTCTTAAATCATAAACAATTTTAGATTTCTCATAAGCGCTTTCTAATCTTTTGGTGATGTCATCGTAAACATCACCTAGTGCTAATGCACGTCGTTTAAGTTCGTCACGATCGGCAAACGTTATGTCTTTCAGCGTGTTCTGATCAGCTGTTTCGATACGCTGTCCACCGGACATGATCATCTCTCGACCGAAATTTGCGAAATACGGAGTCATTCCTATGACTTCATGCAGTGCAGTTCGTACTGCGCAAGCAACCTGGGGGAGATAAATATCCCAACTCTTATGATTATCGTTAACGTAAGAGGCTAACATAGTTTTTAAAACACGATTCACCCTTTCAACAGGATTCGCTTGGGGGTGGTAATATGCATTAAAGATAATTCGGGTATTATATTTCTGTATCATTTTTTGAAATTCCTTACTTCTAAATTGGACTCCGTTATCAGTCAAAATATACTGTGGGGCTCCAAACACTAACAAAACGTTATCTTCAAGTTTTTGAATGACCTGAGATGCGGTAGCTGTACGTAAGGGATAAAATAATGCAAATTTGGTAAAACAATCCACAATCGATAAAATATGAGTGTAACCTTTAGTCGACCGAGGCAGTGGTCCAACTATATCGATGGATATCATTTGCCATGGCCTAGTTACTACGGGATGACGGGACATAAAACCACGGGGTTTTTGCTGTTCAGGCTTATGAGCCATACAAACTGGACACTTATTTACATAACGAGTAATATCGGTCTTCATCTTCGGCCAATAATACTCATGAGCTACTCGATCAAATGTTTTTAAAACTCCTAAATGACCGGCTTTGACCTTAGTCCGAAAATGTAGGTCAATGACCTTATCTAAACGCTGACGTTCCTCAACTGATAAATTGAAAAGATTTCCTAAGGGTGTTTTCTTGTCGGTAATTACAGATGTAACTTGGGGTTTCCCGAAATACCACGATTTGTTTTTCAAATCAGGGACGAAACCGATGGATTCCCAAAAATCTACACCTAAAATAAGTGCGTGTGAAAACTTTGGTACCACAATGACTGAAATATGGGCGACACGATGCTGCAATCTAATGGGTAATTGAGCTATCCCGATACTGTTTATAATTTCACCGTCTGCTACGGTACACTTTGGTCGTAACGTGGAGTCAAGTTGAATTTTTACACCGGTAGATTGTAAAATATTCCAACCTTCCTCGCCTAAAATCGTGTTGGTCGCTCCTGAGTCCAGGAGGGCTAAAATTTCACAACCGAGAACATTGACTCTTACATGGGGACGATTATCATGTCTTGAATCCTCTAATACATAATCTAATATAGTTTTAATTTTGTCTTTACGTTTAGCTAACATCTTATGAAAATGGGTCGAATTTACAAACTTGCGGGAGTTCACTAGGTGACCACGTCCTAATGAGTCCCGGAAGAGTTTTCCGAACTCCTTCTACTCTGACTGGGGTTACAGTGGGGGCAGGTTTTTGTTGTTTCACCTTTTCTCCCACAGCGATAGCAATATATTTGTTTCTGCGGAACGGTACAACGCGACGCTAAATGTCCTGTGCCACCACAATTCCAACAAGAATTATTACTTGAAGTTTTACTAAAAACTTCGACAGCGCTATTGCGACTTTTAAAAGTCGGTTTATTTACAGATCGTTTATTATTTCGTGATTTATTAAAAAACGTTGATTCGGCACGCGGTGCGCGATCATTTTCTTGAGTCGGTACACTCAAATGGGTATAAGCTACATCTGGTTCTAAGTCGTTTTTCCTCTTTGACGGCGGTGCGTAATTGGAAATGGTCAACCTACGCGCTTCGAGAATGCGCCCGAGTTCAATGAGCCTGTCAAAAGACGTAATTTCGGTAAAACCTAACTGTGCAATATAAAATGGGTTTAAATTTCGTAATGCGATACTTAATTGTCTTTCTTCCGATAATGGGATGACTAAGCGAGCAAACATCGTTTTTAACATTGCTACATACATTGCCAAGTTTTCCTCGTTCCCTTGAGTTCTACGTGTAATTTCCTCAAGTAATCTGACGTCATAGTCAGCTGGTCGAAATTGTGCATTTAATAATACTACTAATTCTGACCAAGTAGATGCCTTATCTCTATTTGCGCGAAACCACAATAATGCTTTACCCTCGAACAGGTCAATCGCCTCTTCGAAGAGTTGACTTAAATTTACACGTCTAGCAACAATTAATTCATTGACTCTTTCTAAAAATGCAGTGATCGAAATACTTTTTGCTTCACCGGAAAACTTTAATCGCCACTTGACAACAGGTGTTGATTTCGTACAATAACTTTTCTGCCCTACCTCAACCGGAGGGGGGTTAATATTTAATGAAACTGTATTTGAAGTTACGATTACTTCTGGTTCTACTGGGGTCTCTCGACTAATTTCGGCCACGATATTCGATAATGAATCTCGCTCCGTTCGAGAATTTGCTACAAATAAGCGGTACGCGGATCTACATTCTTCTAATTCGTCCATAACTGTTCGTTTTGAATTTTTATCTTTTACTAAAAAGGGTTTTGATCGGGATAATCTATTAAAGTAATGTGCTAACTTCGTTTCTACCTCGATCTCTACGTTAGGTTCTTGGTCTCGTGAAACTTCCAAGCGACCAAGTAGTCTATGAAGAATCAATAAGCCGGCTCTTAATGCCACCAAATCTTCTGCAAAGGTAAACGGATACCACGCTAAAGCGTAACTTTCGCCTTCTTCTTCTTTATCAAGGGCTATTACTAATTCATCACGTAATTCTTTTACCGAACCGTGAAAAGGTAAACCTCTAATCTTTAATTCGTATTGGACCTCGTCCTTTCGCAACTTGTCCGGTACAATCCTGAATGCCATTATTAATCGAAATGAATAAATTTAATTAAATACAAAAAAGAATTCGCGGAACACGACTCTACTTTGTTCTCTGAACAACTAATGGTAAACGGAAATACAATATTTGATCTTAAAATCGCGATAATTTTCACTTTTAAATTTAAATAGGGGGGCGTTATAGAATCTCGTTAGTCCATTCATGCGCGTCGGTACTATTTTACTTGATTAACTAACAAAAATTCGATATAATGTGCCAAAAGGGCTTTCTTGACAGCCGCCTAGTTGGACGCTAAATTATTTTTTAAACCTACAAAAATTAATTCGGAATTTACTTGTTTTACAAACAAAAAAAAATTCGATACCATAACATGCCAAAAGGGCTTTATCGATAGCCCCACGTTGGGCGCCAAATTATTATCCTGTTACACCACGTTCTGCATCCACGACACCTTTCCAACAGGTAATAAAAGGTTGGCTAGCTCAAAGTCGCGAAGGGGTGGGTTGGTGAATGGAACGAAAGGGTCGTGTGACGGCACGTCGCAAAGCGTGTATTTCCTATCGACGACCGGGCAATCCTCGATCGCGATTCTAAAAATTGTCAAAATCGGTGTGGATAATTTACACAGGGGGGGAGTTAAGTCAAAATCGGTGGGGTTAATATACACGCGGGAGTTTAAATGGGCGCCACGCATACGAAGAAATTAATCTCTTTGAAGGGGACTGGTTATCACACCTTCCAAGCTGGTACGCGACAACTTGATGATCTTACAGCGAACTCTCACTCCGGAAAAACCTCGCTCAATGACCTTACCTTTACAGGAGGCGAACTTTCCGTTGGGGAAAATAGCTAAATAAACATTAACACAACAATAATAATAACACACAAAGTTGGGAAATAATAAAAATGTATTAAATAAAATAATATCAGGGGGGAGTTGACAAGGTTTACACAAGATACTATCAAATTTACATGTCTTGTATAAAAATAAATATGTACAGTTGACGGAACCTTTCCGTGTGGTTTCCGTTGCGAAACTAATACTCGTAAAACAATTACTCTTACAAAAATACAAAAGGTTAATTTGCATGAAAGGGGGGCGTATTGAATACAGCACTCCACCAAAATAAATAGTTACTTAAGCGTAACTTGATAATATTCAAAACTATGATTCATAAAATTGATCATGGAACTTAATCAATGCAATTGATCATCAAAATTCCCAACAACGGGACAAACAAACTTTAGCTACAATACTAAACTTGAAACGTTACGTTAAATTGTTTGGTTACATTCTGAACGCTCGAATGGCGTGGTAAAAGTTACGTTAATAATAGATAATAATATTAAGTTAAATAAAAGGTATACAAAATGGTTGCGATATCGTCTTCCAGGGTTGAACTGAACGTTCATAAACACAACTAATGGTCAATAGGACCAATTAACATCACAATCTTAAAAATATAAAAAGGTTTCTTACTTAATTTGGGTGGTTGATGTTCGACCTCTAGGTAAAGTCGATGACGGGTCCTTCAGGAGTGAGACTTCGTCTTCAGAACGTAGAATGAAGCTGAATGTGATGTCTCAAACCATATCAGAAGGGCAGCGTAATAACCAGCTTCCCAAAAACTCTTCAAATCGGAAGGTGGTGAAATAACAGGGTGGTTCACGCACTGTATTTCACGATAAAATAGGGGTCTCCGTACGAAATAATTCACTATGTTAGTTATTCGCGAAGTGACAAATAATTCAAGCCGGCACTGTCTAAGTAAGAAATGTTAATGTGGTGTCCGATAAAAAAAAGACGATTGGAATGCACACATGGGTTGGAAGTGCAACACCTGTTTTGTACCATTCGATAAAAGCAATGCTACGCACTTGCCTTATGAGCGGCAAGCAATAACTCGACGTGATTAACGTGATAAGCAGATGGTATAAAAAGTCCGATAATTGATTCAATGTTTAGTAACAATAGACGATATTAATTGTTCGATCACTTATTAAATATTAGCAACAATTGACGATATTAATGTTCGATAAAATATTGAAGGTTTAGCAACAATTGACGATATTCTGGTTCGATAAAATATTGAAGGTTTAGCAACAATTGACGATATTCTGGTTCGATAAAATATTGAAGGTTTAATAACAATTGACGATATTCTGGTTCGATAAAATATTAATTGTTTAATAACAATTGACGATATTCTGGTTCGATAGTACCTGCAGTTGACACACACTAATTTTTAGCACAAATGACTTGTATTTATTTAAAGATCTCTAATAAATGTGAGACCTCGATAGTTAATTCCGCTTTTGGAAGCGCTAAGATACGAAAAAGGTAGTATCAGATTCCAAGTGAATCTCTCCGAATATGCAATTTGTAGCTCAATTTATGCATTTTCCCTACTCTGATTTAGGATTTTTCCCACTTACTGATTGATTTGGATCCTTGTAATTGGGTCCTATAAATTTAGAAAGAAGGGAGACGTGATTTAATTGGACAATACCTAGAGTGTGAGAGCACACTTTCTTCTTTCTCCATGCAAAGTGTATCGAGAAGTTTTGCAGGACACGTGCGAGCAAAACAATTTTTTGCTCGTCTGGTTGGACGAAAAGGGTCTAACTTTTGCACTTTTTGTTGGTTTTTATCGAAGTTTTAAAATTGCGAAATCGCTATGCTTTCCATGTTAAAAATTAACACATGAGTTTGCAAGTCGATGCCTGTCTAAGATAACGATGTCGAATGCATTCGTTCCCATGGTCTTACCATCGCACGTGCCCGTTTTTTGTATCGACGGCCGACGTGGATTTATGGATCGCATAAAAGTTTCTCTCAGTCGTTTGAAAGATTATAGTAAAGTATAGGTATAAGTTGACGTTTAGTTTGCAACGTCAATGAATAGAGAATTTATTGCTGATGAGGTGAATTATGGATTAATGCTACGTCAACATTATTAACACTTCCTCATCTACCGTATGGTTTATTGTACGTGTATTAAAATATTTGATGATACTTTCCTAACTATACAATTCTTAAGATTATTGTGCATTTGCAAAACGTAAATTTATTAGTTGAGCGAATGTTTCAATCTTTTATTTTTACAACCCGACCTAAAAATGTTTTCTCAAAGAGTAATTTTCAACGGATCGATTCGAAATTTAAAATATAAGTTTAATAGATCATAAACGCCAAATCTAAGGGTGCGCCCGATGCGCGTAATAAGGTGACAGGTTTTTAAACATTTTTATATACGAAAAGTTATGTAGATAAATTAAACCTATCAAAACTTCGGGATTTTATAAAAACGACAACGACAACGATTATTGTATCGATGGATCATGGTATCACTAAATCCGCAAAATAGTGTAGATAGACAAAAGAAAGTCTGATAAAAACTTTATATCGACCCCTCCATGAAGCCGAAAACCGAGCAAATATTGAACTTCCATTAAAGAAGGTCACGAAGGAATCTATGACCTTCAATTACAGTTCCGTTCAATTAAAGACCGTCAATTACAGCCCTGCGGGGACGATAAAAAATGGTGAACTTTTACTTCTGGGCTGTAATTGTATGTAAAAGCCTAAGGAATGTGATAATATTGTCACCCGACCACAGGTATTTTAATTATAGATTTTGCACGAAATCCCACAAAATGACTGTCGTCGGGCAACACGTCGATTATTTATTACTTCCCGCTGCTTGTTTGGGGAATTACAGCCCGGAGGTAACAGTCTTCAGACTCGGGCAACATTTGAATATTATAACTACCTAGGGCTGTTACAGGCAATACCAGCATTAGAATCTAAATCATATACATTTAATCTACAAATATAGCGTCAGAATGACACAATCTTTAATGTGATTAATCTCTAAAAGATTATGATTATTATTAATACCCTCCCATGATGATTATAATAACCTGATTGTAATTAATGTGCGAAGAGATTTGCAAATACACTGTTGTTTATTTTAAGATATTTACAAATAAACTAAAAGAGTCTAGTGGAATTTTTCAAACAATTGTTGACAAATTATAGATATTCATTATATATTAGTCTATCAAATTCAATGAATATTTGCACAGCTTGCCAATTTCTGTGAATGTTAAGTACAAGATTGCGGTGCGATTTTTCGAGCAAAATAACATCTGTATAGTTTATCTAAACCAATTGTTTTAACATTATAAGTTAAAAACAGACTGTATCTTGTCATTTAGAAAGCTTCAACACTATCACTTACAGCAGTAAAATTGTGCAGAAAGTACCAGTCAATGTGCAATGCATCGTAAGGAGCTTTTTTAAAGCCGTGAAAATAGATTGCATTGTCAGACTTTACATTTTCGATATTGAATTAAGCTGGGAAAAACCGACATAAGCTAAATTATCACATAATTCCTGAACGGTCTGGTATTTACTGGAGACAAATTTATACGATCATCCAGATCAAGTTACCAAAATAGGTCAGATTGTAGTTCCTGTAATGCAAATTTTTAGGTTTGAAAAGATTTATCATATTACATTAACTACATAGTTAAGTGTTCCGTGTAAATAATAATGATCCTGCGCGAAAAACGTACCGTAATTTAAAGGTCAATCTTTTAACCTGTAAGACGGAGATATTGTGAGGAAGACAACAGTTTGAACAGATAAATAAATGACTTGCATTGACTCTACATAATTTGGTAGAAAAATACAGTTTAGTTCTTAGAAACCACAGGAATTCTTGTTGTACTTGGTACCGAATCCGAAAAAAGAAGAAAAACATGTTAGTGAATTTGAGAAAACCCCCTCCAAGAAGATGTCGAATCAATATCTGGAATTAAATGAGTGGGAAATATGGTGTTAATAAATAACCGATCCGAAGTAGCAGAAAACCCAGATATCAAAATATTTCATTCCAGTCAGACAATCCCTCATAAAATTAGAGGTGAAGTAATAAAATAATAGATGCAAAAGAATCAACGAAAGAAGCCACTCCAACAGTTTCCCTAATGGTTATCGCCTCGAAAAGAAAAATTAAGAATTTGTGTTGATTTAACTGAATTGAACAAAAACATATTTTACTTTAGTCGATTGTACAAATGGATTTTGGCATAATTATGCTGGTAACCGAGGAAACAAAATGAATTTTGACTTTTGTAACACCATGGGAAAGATACGCACGTAAAGGAATGCCTTTTGGATAAGCGACAGGTCCAAAAATATTTCAAGATAGAATGTAGGCGCTACTAGAAGAAGTTTCAAAGTAGGTATGGACGATGTATTAATTCACGGTAGTACTAAAGAAGAATTACGAGCTACAAACAGTAAAGGTTTTAAATATTTTCGATAAAAATGGAAAAAAATTGCATAATCCAATGTGAATTCGGAAACATATTTACCAGCCAAGGGGTGAAAATAAATCCGGACGGAGTTGAAACAACCACAAAATAAAAAAGGTATGTAAAAATTAATGGGCAAGTTTACTTACAAAACTGCTAGAAAAAAGTACCGTAGCATTGGAGAGAGGAAGAAAAAGAGAGTTATGAAGAAATAAAGAAAGTAATCGACAACCCACAAGTTTTAAAATTATATTACATTAACGAAGAGGTAAACTTACAAGTTGATGCCTCCTGAACAACGGTAGGGGCAATTTTGCGTCAAAAAAGTCAACTAGCAGTTTATGCCTGCAAAGTTTTAACGAATTGGCAAAAAAGGATCAATAAACAGAAAAAGAAGCATGTGCAATAAATTATACTGTGTCAACAATGAAAAATTTAGAGAAAACGTAATTTATAAGTATATGGGGAAATAAAATATTGATTGGAACTGGTCACAAACTGTTGGAAACAATGTTCAGGAAAGCTATTCATGTAACTCCGTTAAGAATTCAAAAAGTAAGAAGGAAATTAATGATCTGCCACCCAGAAATAATTTTATATTTAATGAACTCCAATGCTTTTAGCAGATCCGTTAAGTAGATACTGAACGTGAAGTAAACTTATTGCTATTAGCTACTGAAGAAAAGTTAGAAAAAATAAAACAAGCTACAAAAGAAGATGAAATCTTGCCAGAACTAATGACCAATATAAAATATGGGTGGCAAAATGAAATTATTAGTGGAAAAATAAAACAGTTTTGGACATTTGGATATCAATTATCAATTTATGATGAGTTAATATTATTTAACGTGCACAAAATAGAGGGTACTTACACGGTGGTCACTTTGGTTTTGAAAAGTGCTTTACATAGCCAGAAATTTATTGTTCTGGCCAAAAATGTCAATGAATATAAAAAATGTAATTCTATAGAGTCAAATGTGCCAAAAGTATCAACAAAATAACATCATAAAATGTATTCTGGTGGACGAAATATCAAATATCCATTCAAAATAGTGGCAGTGGATCCATGAAAATTTAGAAATTATGGTAAGGACTAAAAGTGGGAGAAGAATGACAGCCCCTGATAGATTAAACCTTCGAATAACGCCGGAGGATGTGAGATAGAAACGGAGTCCTTTTAGTAGTATATCTTTAAGAGATTGGTAACGCATGGTGTGGAAAAAATTACTTGCATTAAGTGTATATTTTTTGTAACAAAATGAAGCCTACATTTCAGAAACTCAAACTATTATCATTTTATTAAACCTTCAGTTAAAATTCCAGATGCCAAACTATTAATTAACGTTTTTGCTTGCTTGCTTGGTAACGTCAAGGCAAATTAGTGCAACTGTGTCAATTAGAAACAAAAAACCTAATCTAACAGTTATAGTTATCTAAAATTTTAACTGCAGGTGACAATATTCCTTCACCGCAGATGATAACGACGTTAGAAATGATGTAAAAAATAAAATAAAACGTTTTCAGCTCACATAACCAAATTGAATGTTCCGCAACCACAAGACGAGATAATGCTAAAACACAAATTCCCTTTAAATCGAGAAATTACACAAATATAATCTTATCGTTAGAAATAAACTAGTTAATGCAATTTCTGAAGTTGAAATTGAAACAAACATTGTAATTAAAATTATGATTTACACTGACGGTATAAATGAATCACAAAAACATCCTACGGTTGGCGAGAATCCACTTATCAAAACTAATCAAAGGCGATACAAAACGACACTTCATAATCGCTTCTAGTGTCGTAGGGGAGCTTCGATGACAGAACCGGTGATGCACTCTCAAATAAGAAGTCTAACCCAGACTAACAGATAAAACATAAATTTTGATTTGTACCAAACGCAAAAATCTAAACTAATATATCTTACGGCGAATTTGACAATATTTAGGATTTATTCACCCAAAAGAATGAGTTATGCGAAAACATCTTCCATTTAATTTAATGACAATTATTTTGCCCATTATTACAGCATGATTATATGTAGCGATATTATAATTTAGCATGATTAGATGCTCGCAGCTATTAGCAACTGTTTGTGGCCTTTTACATTTAATTAAAACCAAAAATATATTTATAATTGTGTCATAAATAACCCTAAAAATTTATTACTATTTCGGAAGATATATAGCACAAAATATTGCTTAAAATTTATTTTACCATTGAAGCGCTTTTAGTAAATTTTAATCAATAAGATAATTATACTCGTGCGTTCAAAATAAATTGTAATAATAGAAAAAACTTATTACCAAAAATATTTTAACAGCGAAATACGGAATAGGAATCGATACACAGCATCAAAGTACAAGTTACGAGTTATTGCAAACGCAGCCGAAATTACAGGCCCCACGTTGGGGTGATTAATGATGGCCTTGGGTCACCTATTTGTATTACACCTGATAAAATCGACGACATGGTTCATACATACATTGGAGAATTGCTAATGGTTGTGTGACCATTTTTACTAGGTCCGGAAAGAAAATTTATTTCGAAGTGTATTATTTTTTGTTGTTAATAAAAATTGTATTGTGTGAAAAGATAAATCCTGGTGGGTGTTCGAATAGAAAAGCTCCGCGTATACTCTCCAAAGAAAGGAGCTTCTGTGATCACAATGTGACAGTTCACGTAATTTTAAAACGTCGGCTTAAAACTGTATTAAGGTGTACATTTCCTAAACAAGAAAGGTGAAACAATTCAGAAGAGAAAAATGAAATAAATAAAAACATATAATCTTAGACAGCACTTCAAAATTTTTTAATCTCACTACGTTTATGGGGACAAGTATCCATTGTATCAGAATTTTAATTATTTAATTCTTCACATTCTGGAAACGTTGAAGCGTACTTCGAGTTCCATTATATTGTATTGTTGAAAGGAAACAGTTATAATAAAGAAACAAATAAATAATGTAAGTGAAGCTGCTTGAAAAACATTCACAACCTGTATCTCTATTGTTCTGTTTAATAAGAAACGTTTTATTACATACATAATACAATATCTCAGAAATCTTTGCATAATCTAAATTGTCGTAATTTCCAATCATTTTTAATGCGATTGCTTAATGTTTGTTTCAATTTCCAAAGCATCGAATAGATCGAATTGTCGCAAAACCTGCAGTTGTTCAATAATTTACAGGTTTTAAGTATATCAAACCCACTATAAGTTAAATTCCCCATTGTTTGGGAAACATTGCAGTAGTGGGTCGTTTAATGGTTGACGCCTATTCGCAATCTTGAATTATTCAACGTAAATTGTGAGAAATATTTAACATTCGCCTATTTGTGGCACTGTAAAAGTTGTCTCGCTCCGTTCGTTTCTATTTACCGTGGAAATTAGTATAGTTTCCGGTGCCATTGTTGTTTTTACAAAAGTCTTTACCTTCGGGATACTTACAAAAAAATTTAGATTAAAGAACGTAGGAAATAAAATTACAGTAAAAATATGGGGTCGTTTTTATTATTAAGAGGTCAAAGAGAAAAACCAATGCAATAAAAAGAAAATAAAAAAGAAAAACATTCATCCGGTAAAAAATCATGTTGACATTGCTTTAGAAAGATTTATTGTTAAACATTATCTAGAGAAAAAGCAACAATTAATCTCACACCATCATTATTTCCCTTCTGATAATGCCGCATGCTTCGCATACTGATAATCGTACTGGAGTAAAAACTTGTCCCGGATTATTTATAGTGAATCGTGTAATTTCCATTCAAGAAGCTTAATTTTCAAATTAGGAGAAAAGGAGCGTTTAAAATATTTCACGTCAAGAATATTATCTTTTTACTGTTGATTTTCAAATATCATAAGTGTTCTCTTAAAGTTGTGCTGTTATTTTTAATATTTTATTACGTAGAAGGTAGGTATCATGTGTGGTTTCAACGTTTATTGTCACATAAAAGCTAAAATATTCTTTAAGTTGTTTGTAATGAGATTGTGACATTATACAGTGTGTTTGTTCTTATCCCAATTTTAAAGATTATATTTATTTTTAAATAAAAGTTAGTGTAGTTATAAACATTATTGTAAAATTTTTATTTTTGTTTTGTTACATCTAAATTTTACGTTTTTTATTACCAATATGAGTATAAATAACAAATTTTAAGAACATCAAATCCAAAACTAAACCAGTGAACTGAAAGAATTCGTCCATTAAATATTTTAAATTTCAAATATTATAACTAGCTACTATAATAATTATTATTAAAACCAGTACGTGATTGACTTGGTTATGCGGCCTAAAGGCCCCACTGTAGGGGCGGATCAACGAATCAGTTGAGAGTTACAGACACATAAATGAAGGCTATTGTTCAATTTGTGTTTTGGAAGAGTGTATTATCGTTGTCTCTCGAAGCTGCTCGTATTGAAACAGATTTGTTAGCAGTCGTGAACTAAATATTTATGGTTATCTTTTTCGTCCACCCACGTGGCGAGTTTATGATACGTAGTAATCTTGTGGATTGGAATACGCTACTTTTTGTTATCCATCAAAGTAGCATTAGTTGCTATAGTGAAACTTTACCATTTGCAAATTTTCAATTAAAGAAGATTTTGTCATTGCGTTCAAGTATATTGGAACGCATTACAGCTTATCAATTCAACCTATACCGGTGCGACTTGTACGTAGCCTTTCCAGTGATTTTCGACGGGTTATTTTCTCAACGCCGAGGGTCCATCAACATCTGGGTGAATTTCAACATCTACCAAGCTGCTGGAAATCTCACCAAGTGCCTTGTGTTGGTTCAAATTCGAAGCCACGTTTTGCTGCAAAAAGAAGTCGTCGTTGTCACCTTATATTTTGTAAGACTAATCAGTACTGGTAAGTCAACATTGTATTTCTTTTTAAAAGAGCAAAACCAAAGGTGGTCATTTTTGTTCATTCAATTTTATTGGGTTACTTGGTGTGACCACATTTTATACCAGCTAGTCATTTTATGTTTCATTCAAACGACCATCTGTTTTAGACTTTCTATACTGTGTGATTTCATTGTTTTCAGTGTTTTCATTGTTGTAGTTGATAATACAATTATTTTCTTAAACTTGTTAATTATTCAACTGCATTTTTATTTATTGAAAGTAAGCATTCCTCAAAAGGCATTGCAGGCTACCAACGACCCTGCCTCCGCGAAGAATAACATAGCTAGCCGTATACTGAAGATCAAAGGCTTAACCGAAAAATATAAAGATAAACTATTTTCAATAGTTTATCGTGAACTAGAATTGGTTCAAATCAAAGATCGGTTCATGTTTTAATGATATTTATCTGTTTTAATACTTACAGATGGGTAGATCTAGATAACATCAGGTAGATTAATGATTAAATTAAAACGCTGAATTTTACTGACTAGGAATGTCCCTTTTTTAAGCGAAAATAGAAGTTATTTCGATCTATGAACGGGTCAAGGTTTTTATGTTTATTTATCTCGCTAAATTAAACTCAAGGTTCGCATTTTTCTCTAAATTTGCTTTTCCCTTGATTTTAGAAAAATTTCCGTGGCAACCAAGCTATTGCTAAAAACAACTAAAGCCGGCAAAACGTCAACCTCTTGTGAATTTACACTCAATAATATACCAAAATGTACAAAAAACCAGTAAGTTTATAGGGGGGTATAGCAAATATTATTCCTATAGCGCATTTATTATTTCTATAAATCACAAAATGAAAAAAATAATTAATTATAAAATTTCTATAATAAAAAAGTAAGAAATTCAAAAATTAGTTCTATAATACAACATATACTTCTTTTTGTATAAAATAACAAACAAATAATAGTGATAAATTAATGTTGGAATTACGAGAGTTGTTTGTTAATATTTCTATTAAATTATTAAAACATGTAATTGTCATTAAAACATACAATGACCTTCATATATCTGCCTGTAACTCGAAACGGATTCGGTAATTCGTCCCCTTCAGTGCGGTGTTCAGGCCGTACAACCAAGTGAAGGATCTAAATTATATCATGGATTCGCTATTGAATTATTAACAAGTTTTTCACACATTAAATAATATTTATGTAAAGTTGAACTGAACATTCATTTCGTTCTTCTGTAAATATGTGAAAAATTTATTTGGAATAATTGGGATGAAATTTAAATGTAATTTGTTATATTGTAAATATTATTCCTATAGGGCATTTGTTACTTCTATAAATAGCAAAATGAAAAGATTATTAAGGACAAAATTTCTATACTATATCTAAAATAGCAAAATTAGTTCTAGAATATTATACTTCTTTTTGTATAAAATAGCAAACGTACTAAATAGTATTAAATTATTGTTGGAATTATGAGAGTTGTTTGATAATCGCTCTATTAAATTATTAAAACATAGCATTATTATTAAAATGTACAATAATTACCTTCCTTTAGCCCTCTGTTATTCTAAACTGATTCGGCGATTCGTCCACTTCAGTGCGGCTTTTTGGCCACACAACCTAGGCAATCACAAATCTGCGTGACATTTAGACCGCCCAACCAAGTTTTGGGTCAAAATTTCATTATGGATGCGCTACCGAATTATTAATAACTTTTTCACACATTATATATTTATTTAAAGTTGAACTGAACATTAATTATTTCGGTCTTCCCCCATTAAATAATTTATTTTATCCAAATAATTTGAATAAAATTTCTATAAACAATGACATGATTTCTTGCAAGGATTAATTTAATATCTTGGATCTTTAAATTTATTATATTTTTTATCGTTATCAATTTAAAGAAATTTAGTTTAATCATAATTAGTTAATCATTAAATTAATGGCTAACATCACTCTTATTTTTCTTCTATTTTATAATATGTCTGCATAGGTTCACTGCATTATGAAAATCATAAAATTTTTGTTTTTGCTGCTCAGTGTTGTTACGGTTTTTAGTATCTGAGGTAGATTTACTTTCTAAAGTACATATTTAATATAGTCAAGTATAATAAATGATTCACTATAAGGACATAAATCCTGACGGTTTCAAATTTTGTTATTAAATTGAAAGTTCCGAAATGGCAAACAATTTGAAAAATCTCTTACAGTTTTTAAAAATATAGTTGACAATGCCATCTATTACTCCAAATACGAGAAGAATTCTACAAGCAACCGTGGAACCCACAATAATTTCAGAACCGCATCCAGAATTAAATATGTATATTTCATAAACTGCAAAATAACTAAGCAAATCATTAATAAAATCTAAAATTCTATCCAAGATTCTGTTAATAATTAATAGTTTATAATAATTTTGGATGCGGTCCTAAACAATTATTGGTTTCACGTTGCTTGTAGAACCCTAATCTACTTATGTACATATGTAGATGAATAGAATGCATTCTGAACTATATTTTTAAAAATTGTAAAAACATGCTTAAATCACCAATAATAATTATTAAATTTAGTTTTACTTCAAAAATTCAAAATTTAAATAACTTGTTACTGTTGTATTGTATTAGAAACATTATTTTGTTAGAACTAATTATTTTAATAATTTTTGTTTATGGAAGAAGTTTCAGAGGACAACATTTAGACGCAATTTACACTTAAATTATGAATATAATTATGTGAGTTTTGTACGACAGAAAAGATATATCATTTTTTGTACTTAATTACATAATTTTTATTTTTCAAAAAATTATAATTTCTTTGTAAACAATTAATTTACTTTTCAAAGGCAGACAAACTGACCACTGTTTTGTTTATACTTAAATTAATTTTTTATAAAGAAATTTTTTAGTTTTCACAAAATTAAATTCATGCAAACTTTAATAATTTCGAACTCCCTTTAAACGAATTATTTTCAGAACTCTTTTCAAGTTTTAGATATTACTAGTTCTGACAAAACAATGTTTCTTAATTATAATACAATAAAAAATGTTTTAAATTTATTTGTAGCGACTGAACAGCTTCAAGCGGATTTTAAACTACGACATGAGCATTGTTGAAGTTAATTATAATTTTTTTTAGTTTCATCAACGTGATATCAAAATGAAGTTCGAAAATCCTAGTAAGTCTAAGACAGTTGCCGATATCGCATTTATATTATCAAAAGTGAAATTTTCAGACTAAATCAACAAGTAATTTCATCTATCAATAAAATATCTATATTATTATTTATATTGACATCTGTATTATCAAATACATTTTAAAAGAAAATCATTCATAAACAATAAATTATAATCAGCTTATTATAATTTAATAAATATGTATATTATATTACTATGGAGAAATAAACTTTTTTAAGTAAACTTAAAAAGTTAACCAGGGCTAAATACTGCAACCTAAAACACCATCAAGACAAAATACCGCGACTCAACATTTTTAAGAAAAACATTAGTGGATTATCATACAAAGTTAATGAAGATAAATTTTAAGCAATATTTTAATTAATAAATATTTTCTATTTATAAAATAGATAACCTTTTTAATTGTTGCAATTAATATTAAATTAAACTTTCCAAGTCTAATTAAATGGTTGACATTTAAAGTTAATTTTAATATCAATTAGAATAGTTTGAAACGGTTATATTGACAAAAATTAAGCACAAATTAACTGCAAAGGACAAATTTAAAGAAAAATCGAAATTAGTTTCTTAAACCTTATCCACTATAAATGAATGAATAAAAATTAAAAATTTAAAAATTAAAGATAGTACATAATCAGTTTTAGTATGTTTCATTAATTAATAATAATAATAATTCGCAAGGGAGGATGTATGTCTTAAATTTATTTTTTATTTGGAATCAATTTTATTTTAGTTAATACTTTTTTTATTGATGATACTGTTAAGATGTTTTGATCTTAACATTTATTTTAGAAAACCTAAAATACAAATTAAGAAAAGAGTCTCCTCTGCCAAAATTAAACAGTTTTAAATATAAGTCACGTACATATTTTGTCCTCTTAGTATTAAATATAAATGCCAATACTAATTAATTGTATCATAGCATTATTAAGCGAAGAAGGTATATTAATCAAAATTTATAGCTTAGAAATTTCGAATTTTTAAGAAGTTAATCAAGAATTGTTTAGTTTTTGCTATACAAGATTATCATATTTGATAGTCAACAGCGCATTTCCTTTATATAAAGCATTTTTGATGACCGAATTTTAACACCACAAAATTTAATCAAGACAATTAATTGTTTCGACTTTCACAAAGAAAAATTATGTGTGTGTTTTCAATGTTTGAAGTCATAATATTAGAACTTCGGATATCATTTTAAAATTGCAAAGTATGTATAATATTAATTTTAAAGAAAATTGGGGAGGCCATTTTACTCTATTTTCAAGCTTTAGGCATCACAGTTAGTATGTGGTGGACAATCAATACCTATGGAATTTTTATAACATACTTATTTAACTTGCAATTTTATATCTTCCATCCAACACTTCACATGTGTGTAAATAAATTGAAGCAAATGTAAATTAATCGGGAATGAATACCCGATTCCACTCAAAAATCGAATAAAAGTCATTACACACTCCATATTGAACAATAAGATGTAGCCTAGCAGTTTGAAGGCCGGTATTCTATAACTCATGAAGGATCTTTACCGAAAGCATTCTTTTTTTTCAAGGACAGGACTAGCAAAGGCCCAGTTGTATAACAGAAGATTATCCTCGGGTCAGAGTTAACCTAGGGATTTCTGCTGTAGAGGATCATCTTAGATCCATGGTAGTACTTTTTTAGATTCAGCATTATTTTATAGAAATTTTAGTGACGTAACCCAAAATTTACAATTTTCGACTTACGTCAGTATTTTCCTGAATGTGCGATATTACCATTAATAATACAAGCTTTTTATTCCTTTAGGAATATTGCTATCTCATAAAGAGATTTAACATATCCTTTTTTTGTTAGGGTGGATAAGTCCCTTTATTCTTTACATTTTATTCAATATTTTCATTCAACAATTCCCAAATTCACAATCTTCTGTCAGTTTTCGCATCTGTTGTTATTCTTCTCCATTCATGTCTATTGTTCACTTTCACTTTCCAATTTTCTACTCCTGACCTCTTTAAGTCCTCCGCCACCTGATCCCACCATCTGGCTCTGGGTCTTCCTCTCATACGGCTCTCCATAGGCTTCCATTTCGTGATTTGTTTTATGGCTGAATTCTCATCTTTTCTCATTACATGGCCCATCCATCTTATCCTGAGAGACTTTATCACTCTAATGATGTCTTCGTTACCCATTTCCTGCATTATTTCATAGTTCATCATAGGTCTTTGTTCTTGTTCATTTATGCGTTTCTTCCCTAGTATTTGTCTCATCACCTTTCTTTCAAAAACTCTCATTTATTCCTCTTCATTTTTGGTGAGACACATGGCTTCTGCGGCATATTTAAGAATTGGTCTTATTAGTGTCCTATAAATTTTA
The DNA here is from genome assembly GCA_932274525.1 of Podabrus alpinus. Lineage (NCBI taxonomy): Eukaryota > Metazoa > Arthropoda > Insecta > Coleoptera > Cantharidae > Podabrus > Podabrus alpinus. The sequence goes on along the minus strand of OW026457.1, from coordinate 11,366,689 downwards.
ATTTTCGTTGCTTTGGATAAATTTTTGTCGGTCAGCAGGTGTTTGTTGGCATAGTACGCTTTATTGCCCAATTGTACTCTTCTTTTTATATCCTGTTGTCTTTCGTGAGTGTTGTTAACCTGCACTCCCAGATAATTGAAAACATTCACTTCTTCATATATGAAGTTGTTGATTTGTAATCCATTCATGCCTCTTGTTGGATTTTTCTGCACTTTCATATATTTAGTTTTACTTTGATTCACTATTAATCCCATTACGCCTGCTGTTATTTCAATTTTCTCAAATATTTCGATTAATCTTCCTAATCTTCTTGCTATTATTATTACATCATCAGCGTATGCAACTATTTGGACCTCTTTGTTCACTATTGTGCCCGTGACTTCCAATTTTCTTATTATTATTTCTAAGCAAACATTAAACAACGTCGAAGACATCGAATCTCCCTATCCAACTCCGCTATTTATTGTAAAGTTCTTTGTTTCTCCATTTAATGTTTTAACACAAGCCGTTGTTTCTTCTAGAGTCATGTTTGTTAACCTTATAAGTTTGTTTGGAATGTTTAGTTCTTGCATTGCTCTTATTAATTCGCTTCGTCTTATCTTATCAAATACTTGCTTTAAATCAATAAACATCATATGCATATTTATGTTGTATTCCTGGCTTTTCTCAATTATTTGTTTCACCATGTGTATGGCATCCAAGGTCGACCTGCCTTCCGTGAAACCGTATTGATATTCTCCGATTATTTTATTCGTGTGTTTTTTCAATGTATTGTTTATTACGGTGGACAATACCTTATATGCGACACTCAGCAGTGTGATTCCCCTATAGTTTTCACATTTCTCTGCGTCGCCTTTTTTCTTTATTGTTATTATGATACCTTGTTTCCATTCTTTTGGTAATTTTTCTTCTCTCCATATTTGTTTTATAAGTTCGTACATTCTGTTATACAGTGCTTCACCTCCGTATTTTAATAATTCTGCGTTAATGCCATCTTTTCCAGGTGTTTTCTTATTTTTGAGTTTTTTTAACTATTTCCACTATTTCGTCATACTATATAGGTTCTTCACTTTCTTGTTCTTCGTCCATTACTAAGGTGGTCTTGTTCATCTTCTGATCATTTAATAATTCTTTGAAATATTCTTCCCAGATGTGCTTTATCTTTTCTGTATCATCTTCTAGCATTCCCTGTTTGTTTCTCATTCCTCTTGTTTTTATTTTATGTCCCATTTTCCGTTTTTTCAACTTCGCATAAAACTGTCCATTGTTGTTCCGATTATTGCTTGTTTCAATCTCTTCCATTAATTCTTTTATCCATGCGTTTTTCTTCTTTTTATATATTTTGTTTGTTTTCTTTCTGTTTTCCCTATACTGTTCTGAGTGTTCGGTTGCGTTTGTCATTATCCATCTATCTCTTGCCTTGTTTTTCAAATTACTTAGTTGCATTCTTCGTCGAACCATTCTCTGTCTCTTTTTGATTTTTCATATCCTATCAATTGTTCAGCACTTATTCTCAAACTCTTTGCAATATTTTCATATTCCTGTTCTATGTTATTACTTCTCTCTTCACATGTCAACATTTTTTTCACCTCTTCTTCATAAAGTTTTTTCGTTTTTTTGTTACTCAGTTTATCCGTTGCTAATTTTTTTGGATATTTTTCTTTTCTTCTAGTTATAAATTCTTTTTGTTGTATATCAGCTACCACCAGGTAGTGATCAGTATCCGCATTGGCTCCTCTAAATGATCTCACGTTTTTGACTGATGTTTTATATTTTCTTGAAATCAGTACGTGATCGATTTGATTTCCCTCATCACTTTTTCCTCCCGACCACACCCAAGTTATTTTATGTATCTTCTTATGCTCGAATCTAGTGCTACTGATCTCCGTATCTGTTGCTGCTGCTAAGTTGCACAATCTATTTCCATTATTATTTGTTCTTTCGTGTATTGTTTTTTTTCCAGCCACTTCCTTGATATAATCTTCCTTTCCTATTTGAGCATTAAAGTCTCCTAATATTATTAATTTGTCTCTTTTGGGCGTTATTTCACACAGTCTTCTATATTGTTGTAAAAATCTTCCTTTTCCTCATCAATGCTCTCTTCCGTTGGAGCGTATGCGTTAATAATCGACAAATTTATTGGTTTCATTCTAAATCTTATGTATGCCAACCTACTATTTACTAGTTTGAAATGTATTATGTTACCAAGCAATCTCTTTGTTACAACAAACCCTGTGCCGTTCTTTCCCTGCGACTCTTCGCCTGAGTAGTATCGAAAAATCTTCTTTTAAAATTTCTCCTAGGCCTTTCCATCTTATCTCCTGGAGTGCTGCTATATCTACTTTGTATTTCAGTAACTCTTCAGCTACCTCATTTACTTTTCCAGGTCTCAGCAGGGTTCTTACGTTCCAAGTTCCTACTCCGATTATATTTCTTTTTTTCTTCTTCGTTTTGATTTTCACGTTTATTTGTTTGGTTTCTTTCTCATTTGCATCTTTCCATTTTCTTTGCATAGTTGTCATTGTCTTCCCTTCCGCTTTATTTGGAGTATCTTTTTGGGACATTCCAGCTACTCCTTTCTTGTTCTTATTTAGTTTTTTGGTTTATGTGATGGATGCCTGATCAGCTTCAAGTCGTTGATCTCTTTGTCCCATACATAAATTTTCTCCTGGTTGTAAAGTCTGTGATACCCAACCCTTACTTTCTTCCCCTCTTTCATCTCTTCTCTTGCCCTTTCCCATATTTTGTCTTGGATAATTTTTTCGCCCTTCGTCATATCACTCTCTATATAGATCTTTGTCCCCCTCATTTTATTCTTGTTTTCCATCACCTTGATTTTTTGTTCTCTATTTTTCAATTTTGCCAAGATTACTCCTTTTCCGGGTGTTTTGCTTATTTTAAATGCATCCACTACGCTGACTTGCACGTTCAGTTTTTCCTGCAGCCATCTCTCCATTTCAACGTTTGATACAGTTTCAATTTGTGTCGCTCCTTTAATTATTATGTTAGATGATTTTTTCTCTCTCTCGTATCCGTCCAGTTGGATTTCAAGCTTTTCGATCTTTTCTTCTTGTTTGCATATTCTATCTTGCATTGTATCGATTTCCAGTTTCATTTGTTGTTTTTCTTCTCTCCACCCTGTTTCCAATACTTCCAGCTTTTCCTTTATTTCCTTTACTTCATGATTACTCTGTTGGAAACCCTGATTGACTACTCTCGTTAAGTTCATTATCATTTCCTTTAATTCTTCCATCGTTTCAGTTTTTACAGAATTTTATTTTTCTTGATATGTTTTGGTTGGTGACGTAGTTGTCTTTTTACTTCTTTGAAATATTTGTAACTCTTCCAAATCTTGTATATCACTTCGTTCTTCTTCTCTAGTTCTCTTAATGTAATCTCTTACGGAAGGAATGCTGTTGGATCTACTTCTTTCTTGTTTATTTTTATTCATTTGTATCAATACTTGTATGGTTTCTCTTCGGATGGTAATTTATTGTTGTTCTTTCTTCTGTTGGATTGTATATTATGTCAGCTACGTGAGTTCTACCTCACTTAATTTATTCAATTCACGTACAACTTAAGCACCCGGTTCCACACCTCGGAGGTACCCACGTTATTATAAACACCGCTATTACAATGGTTACTTTCTTTAGCAATAATTGTATTCCACCATACACTCTTTCAGTTGGTACCCTTCGACCTTTAATAGAGCTGTCAATCAACACTAACCTCAATTCTATCCTAAACTACCCTGCAACTTTCTTAATGCTGGGACTCTTTCTTCGTCAACACTTTAGTATCACCCCCGCTCTTTCCCGTCCTCAATCAACACTTCTACTTCTATTAAAATTCACTCAAACCTGTAAAATCACACTCATATCGCATCGATACACACAGAGCCGTACTCAGATTAAGTACTTGTTAATTATAATCGTACTCCAGCAGTCTCTAATATCACATTGGTGCCATAAATGGAATTTGATAAATGTAAGGAGTTTGTAAACTGTTTAACCTTCGACCTCGCACCTTATATGTATCTATCAAGGATATCTTGACGTTGGCGTGCTTTACATATTTGCTACCATTTTTCAGGCTAAATGACATAGACACAATAAATACTATTTTAGATTGGCGATATATGAATAAATCAAACGTAGCTGTTAATTTTCCAAATAGTCTAAAAGTGTTGGAACAACTATTTCTTCGAATGTCGACTATTATAATATAAATGTATCGAACACAACGAAGTCAAGAAACTCTGTACCCTGAAAGGTGCAAAGCCGAAGACCGAGCTAATTTAAAAAAACACTGATGTTAATTATGTACGAATAAACAAAAATAATTATGGGATTTGGACCTTATTAGGGGATATCAAAACTATTTAATCATCTGTCGACGTTTCGAGATTTATTCTTCTCCTCTTCAAGACTTTTATTAGTTTTTGAAATATTTTTGTTTAAATAGTTGATGGATGATAACATGAAAATTAATTATAATCATTCCATAATATAATTTATGTTAATTAACTCCACAATATTTTCCTTTAATATTAGTATATTAAAATTCCTTCCAGCTAATTTGGGTTTACTTCTATTCCTGTGCGATATTATAATTATTTTGTTGATTAATTAGTCAAAGTTGCTGCAATTGTTTACTATTTAAAATTAATGCTACAATGTTAACGTAAACACAAATAAATTGTAATAATTTTATTGGACGATTTATTTTAGACATTTCAGTAATAATAGTTAGTATCAAATTATTTTCAGCCATTAAATTAAATTCCAGTTTAAAGTCACATTTGGCAGAAGAGGAGGGAACTAGTTTTTTTTTGAAACAAAATTATTAGCGTGGTAGGTTACACCCTTAAATAATTCGTTTAAAAAAACCGTAACAATTAAAAGAAACTGTTACCTTTTCAAAATAACAATTTGTGGAAAATTTTCCTGAGGTTGTTATTTGCAACATACCAACTATATCAGGTTCAATAGCATTGCAAAAATTTACTTGGTAATAGTAGTAAAAAAAGTAGTAAAATTTGGCTCTTATAATTTCAATTAAAAATATAAGCGAAAATGATGTCGTATTTGATCGATTAATTGCAGTGGTTGTAATTCCTAAATAATTACTTCTGGATTCGGCAATTAATACAAAACTAGGCAGACAACATAGAAAATAATATCTTATTTATACACTAGTACGAAAAGGGTATTATTATCGCATTCGTGTGCTTATGGTTTACATCTCCTTGTGATATAATAATCCCTTTTTCACACTAGTTTCATAAATAATTTTTATTTTTCTGTTTGTAGAATGGTTTTATAATAAATAGATAAGTTCTATAGATAGTATATTTACTGGATTTTAATAAGCTAATTATAGTGGCCATATGCTATCTATTTTATTTCGTGTGTCATTTAAGTGATCTTACTTAAATATAATATTATGTTACTATAATTTGGGATTCATCTTGGGTAAATATCTTTAAAGGTTATTTTACTTATTATACGCTATACTTTGTATTTGTAACAGTTTCCTTTTGTAATACTATACCTACTAATTCACGAGTTTTCAAAAAGCGTTTGTTTCTTTTCATTTTTTTATGTTGCAATAGTGATGTAAATTTTGATCTGAAATAAAGATTATTATTATTATTATTATTATATGCTGTTAATGGAAATCATAAAAATGTTTTCTGATGGGTTTTCGTATTAGTTACTTTCCAAAGTACGTATTCAATAGCTAATATTTTATTATCTTTATGTTTTCATAATATGGCAACTTGCTATAAATATATTTTGAAACCATTTTCGTAGTTATCTAGAATTTAAAATTGTACACAATAGCTTTGAAATTAAACAAGTTTAATTATTAATGATAAATTTTGAAATTAAAATTCGGCCACAGCATTATAACCTACAATATTACATTAATGTGGAATACAGCGATTTCTAAATTGGAGTTTGGCGATTTAACGGTCAACTATGAATATTGAAACAAATTCGTAAAAAAATTTTTATAATACATTTTACGCTTAGTTTTTTGGACAATACTTTGAAGGCCAACCTAGTGTTTATGTGACTTCAAAACCACGGCATAAGCGACCCGAGAACGCATCTCATTGGTTTAATATCATAATATAATATATCATAAATATGGTAAGAAACATAACAAGGGAGCAACTTCGTCGTGGTGCTTCTTTGACGGAAGCGTCGTGACCCATCTCTTTTTCTATGCATGTGATGTGCGTTCGATTTATTTTCACATATACATAGAGGACCTATTTGTTTAACGTAGGCTCTGAACCACGGGAAAATTGCCTTTCGAGGAGAAACGGTGTGAACAATTTTCCCCGTGTGGTTGATAGACCCTACGGTTTAGATCGCCACATCTTCCAATAAAAGATTGGCAGTAAATTCGCCGTGAGAAAAAAAGTACCCTGGTGTTATGGTTTAAGCCAGCTCTCAGCGCGTCGGAGGCGAGCTTGAAGAGTTCTGTGTTTTTAAATGTTGTTTAATTGATTAACTTTTAGGTGCATTAGAAACGTATTAAGATGTTGTGTGTAATGTCATATCGAAAATCTAAATATCATTGCAGTACTTTCTGCCTTTTTACTTTGCATGGTTTAGTCACGGAATTCTTAATCTGAAAATCCATATGATAGTTGACGGATTTTTCATCTAGTTTTCATTTAAAAGTTATATAAATCTGTCAAGTTAGTGGTAACCTAAATATTAATTAATTAATTAATTAAATCCTAAATTACTAAATTTTATTCTATTTTATTTCGTTTATGAATTTAAATTATCTCGCGTAAGCATAATCAGATATAATTACATAACTTTCATTAGGGATTCATTAGTAAAATCATATTTGAAGGCTGTTGTTTGCATACTTTGATTTTGTATCCATTTGCTACTACTTTACTAATTGACTAATTTTCAAAAGTATTCTTGGTTAATTTATACTAATGTTGAAAATTATAAAAATATTGTTGTTTCTCAATAGCACCCGAGGGGTTTGTCACTCTCAAAATTGTTGTTCCAAGAATTACATTATTACATTGTATCGTATTACCATTCGATTCTTCACGTAGGCTTAAGTGATCAAAATTTTCCCCCTGCCCTCTATGACTAACCATTTTTTTTTAATTCCCGATACTGACGGTCTGCCCCACCATAATACTGTTACTATTATATTTTCTCAACATTCGTAACAAATAATGATAGCATGATCAATGGTAACATTTCCGTTAAGTGACTTGGTTTGTTGTTGAAATTAAGTTTTCATTATCCTTGATAGTAAATTTGATTTTATTTCGTTTATCTATTTAAATAATCTCGCTTAAGCATAATTATAATGTATAATTATAATAACTACAATCATTAAAGATTCATTAGTAAAATTATAATTCAAGGCTGTTTTATAATATCCTCTGAATTTGTAACAACTTGCTAGTATAATACTCTGTTAATTGACACGTCTTCAAAAGTATATTTTGTTCATCTATGCTGATAATTCAGATAAAAGAAAACTTTATTCTGACCGTCTCCCCTCGGAAGGCAATGGCAAACCACCGAGGTGTAATATGCTTAGAACAGCCTCTCTGGAGATGAAGTGTATACACTTCCCGCGGTTCGGAGCCCGCGTTAAACAAGTAGGTCCCCTATGTGTGTGATAGTACTACAAATGCACAACACATACATAGGAGAGAGGTCGCCAACATCCGGTAACGGATAGGCACGCGAAGAAGAAGAATGCTGATAATGGAAATCATCAAAATATTGTTGTTTCTCACATTTCTTACATATTTCAGTATTTACGTCACATGTGAGGAAGATTTACTTTCTAAAGTACGTATTTAATAGTTTAATTTATTTACAAAATTAAAAAGGAGTTTTCACTACTAGGGAAACTTATTTATTGCTATAAGTTGATTTTAAATCCACTTGGGTAGTTATTGCGTATGGGGGAATATTTTTATGATATTGAACAATAAAATTTTTAAAAATATTTTTAAAAAATTATAAACTGTGAAATAATTTGTACCGTAAAAGTTTTAAATTTCGGATATTGCTTACAATCATAATAATTTCGAGACAATGTCTTCAATAACCTATAGTTTACGTGGTTTCCACACCACGGTATAATGAACGTGAGAACTGATTATTATTGTTTTAGTTTCATCAAAATGATTACAAAATGCAGTTCGAAAGACTTGAATTAGAATATTACGATAAGGACTTTTACGACAAAGTTACCGTTGTTACCTATAAATATAATCGTACTACACCAGTCTCTAATATTACATGGGTACCAAAAGTAGAATTTGTTAAATCTGACGAGTGGACCGTAAGTTTGCAATTTGTTTAGATACATAAAAGGCTCACTCAAAATAGAAATTAAAGATATTTTACAGTTCCCGGGCTGTTAACATGTATGATTGTCAAAGGGCAAGACGTCAAATATATACTACCACTCCCTGTAGTCTATTAGGGGAATCATAGCCCTATGGGGACTGTAACAGCCCGGTGACTGTTGCCTTCCCCGCAGCGCTGTAATGCCCCTAACAGACCGTAGGATGTGATAAATACTCAATATGTTGCCCTTTGAAAGTAATTTCCAACATAAGTATTATCATTTCTCTTGGGCTGTTATATACAATTACAGCCCAGAATAAACAGTCCCTAGACAGTCACTGCCCACTCCAAGCTGTAATTATTCAATATTGTTCAGCAGTACGCGATTATGATAATAAAATATTAGCATTACTGTCGGAAGAATCAATTATTGTTTGGAACCGTAACCACTTCAATCAATGCAGGCGGGAAACTCAATCATATTATCTTTAATTTTTATATTTTTAGCCAACTTTTACTAAGTGGAAATTAATAATTATAGGAAGATGTCTTTTTTATTATAGGTTATTATTCAAATGTATAAATTTTTAAGTAACGAATATCGTCCACTTGCTGTACGTTACCAAGTGAATTTTTACGATGCTATTAAAGCTGATATAATGGGTTTGCTGTTACTAACAACTTCAGGAAATTTTTCCGCTGATTGTAGTTATGAAAAGGTAACCGATTTTTCAAAACAATTGTCAAGGATAAATTAACTTTAAAACACTTTATTTAAGGGTGGAACCTACTACGCTTATAATTTTGCTCCAGAGGAAAGTCACTTGCCTCCGTTTATTCCTGATGGTGATTATAAAATGGAATTTAATTTATTGGCTGAAAATAATTTGATACTAACTATTACTGGAATGGCCAAAATATATCGTCCAATAAAGTGATTAGATTTTTTTTTTTTTTTATTTGAAGTTCCTAACGTGCATCAACTGCTCTAGGTTATTAGCACCTACATAATATTACATATATTTTTAATTTACAATTTTGTTAAAATTTCAATATCTTTCAAGAATTTTATTGTATTAGAGATAGTGTTTTCCTCCGGATTCAGTGCTTTACCAAGTTGTTCCAGGATTCCACTTTCTCTCCGTTGGACAATGTATTGCGGACAATCGATTAACATGTGTTGGACAGTTAAATCGACTTGGCACACTATGCACTGTGGTGGTGGCTCTCTTGCCAACTTGTGTGCGTGGGTGATAGCTGTATGTCCTAGCCTCAACCTGGTTAATGTGGTCTCCAGTGATCTATTTTGTGGCTGTAAATTCCATGGTTTTATGGTTTCTTTTGTTTTGCTTAGTTTTTGTTTTAACTCCTTCCATTCATCTTGCCATTGTTTGTATATATTATTTTTTATTATTGACAATACATCTGTGTAGATCATGCGTGTTTTTAATTTTGCATTTGGGTTGCTTACTGCCATCTTTGCTACTTTATCCACTGTTTCGTTTCCCGGTATTCCCATATGTGACGGCACCCATAAAAATACTATATCCTTCATAGTTGCTCTGATTTGATGGTATGTATCATGTATTCGTTCCGATATTATGTTACTTGGATTAATTTTGTTGATTGCTTGTAACGCGCTGAAGGAGTCAGTAATAACTAAGAATTGCTTCTTACCTTCATTTAAGATGTATTTTAGCGCTTGGTGTATAGCGGTGATTTCTGCTGTAAATGTTGTCGTGTTGTTAGGTAAACGATATTGTCTATTTATATCTTTATGTACAAAGGCACATCCTACCAATTCATTTTGTTTAGAAGCGTCTGTATATATGCGTTCAAATTCTTTGTATTTGTCCAATATTATGTTGAATTCAGTGCGGTACATACTATGTTGATTTCCAGCTTGTTTTTTGTATTTTGCTAATTCCAAATTAATTGACATTCCAGTGACAGTCCATGGTTCTATCTTGGCCTTCCTGTACATAAATATCTTTGGTAGCTCATATTGAATGTTTTGGAGTATGGTTTGGAATCTTATATGAAATGGTTTGGGATAATTAGGGCAATGATTATATCTAAGGGTGTTTCTTCTGGATAGTACGTTAGTGTATGATGTGTGTGACGGATTTGTTGCGACCTTTAATGCATATTTCGCCGTTAACATATTCATACGTATCTTCAAGGATGGCACTGCTGTTTCACATCGTAAGCTTTCTATTGGTGTTGTTCGAAATGCTCCAAGTATCATTCGCAATGATGTGTTTTGTATTGGCTCTAGTTTTTGTAACAATGATGGTTGTGCTGAGGAATAAATAACGGATCCGTAATCTAGTTTCGACCGTATCATGGTTTGATAAATTTTTAGCAGTGTGTCGCGTTTTGCTCCCCATTTGTTGTTAGATATGATTTTGAGCATGTTGAGTGGTTGGATAGTTTTTGCTTTTAAATACTTTATATGATCCTTCCATGTTAGTTTATTGTCTATTTGCATTCCAAGGTATTTTATAACTCTAGTGTAGTTGATGTTATGACCACCAATTTTGATTTTGGGTTCTTGATTATTATTTTTCCTTTGCCGTGTAAAAAGTACTGCTTTTGTTTTTTCTGGTGATATTTTGTACCCTGTTTTTATTGACCATTCTTCTAGTGAGTTGATGGTTTGTTGCAGATTTTCTTTGATGACTTGAAGGTTTTGATTTCTAGAGTATATAGTAATATCGTCGGCGAATAAAGAGATTTTTACAGGAAATTTGACATGCTCTTCTATGGTATTTATTGCAATTAAGAACAGTGTAACACTTATAGGTGAACCTTGAGGTATGCCATTTTCCATTTCTGATTTTTCTGAAAATGTGTCGTTAATTTTAACTCGGAAGGTTCTCTCTTTTAGTATATTTTGTATAAATGTTAATATGTTTCCGGTTATGTTCCAGTTCATCATTTGTCGAATTATAAGATGCCTCCATGTTTTGTCAAACGCTTTTTCCAGGTCCAAAAATATTGCTATTAAATGTTCTTTGTTTATAAAGGCTTCGTGTACCTCAGATTCAATGTTCAGAATTTGGTCTGTTGTTGAGTGTAGTGTTCTGAAACCTGATTGATTTTTAATTAGTAAGTTGTTTGTTTCAAGTTTCCATATTAATCTTTTGTTGACTATTTTTTCCAGTAGTTTGGCAAGACATGATGATAGTGCTATGGGTCTATAGTTGAGAGGGTTTGTTGGGTCTTTGTCTGGTTTTAGTATTGGTATCACTGTTACTTATCTCCATGGTTTTGGATAGACCTTTTCGTTCCATATAAAGTTATATATATTTAGAAGTGATTGCTTTGCTGATAGAGATAGATGTTTAATAAATGCATATGGTATGTTGTCTGGTCCTGGGCTTGTATTTTTGCTTTTTATCATATTTTCGTCCATTTCTTTTAAAGTAATAGGTTGATTTATTGGGTCTTGTATATCAGTGCAGTTGTTTGTGTGTTTATCTTCAACAATTTTTTTATATTTTAAAAATCGTTTGTCGTATGATTCATTTGAATATGTACTCTTGAATTTACTGGCAATGATATTTACAATAACCTGCTTTTCGGTCAGTACTTCGTTGTTATCTTTTAGTGCGCATATGGTGAATTGTTTATTTATTCCTTTGATCGCTTTTATTTTGTTCCACATTTCTTGACTTGTAGTGCCCGAGTTGATTGATTGTACAAATTGTTGCCAGGATTCTGTTTTTCTTGTTTTAATTATTCTTCTTGCTATAGCTCTACTTTTTTTAAATTCTATTAGATCATCGATTGTTCTTGTTTTCCTGTATCTGTTAAATGCATGGTGACTATTTTTAAGTGCTTCTTTGCATTGTTCATTCTACCAGGGAACCGTTCTTTTTCTGGAGCAGCTTTTTTTGGTTTTTATTGTTTCTTTTGCTGCCGTATTAATAAGTGCAATTATCTTTGCTACGGTATCATTGATGCTTTCATCTTCATACGGGTCATATGGTGTTTGTAGTAATGTTAGTTGCGTATATTTATCCCAATTAGCTGTTTCCAGTTTCCATTTATTTTCCATTGATTTAGGGCTAGAATCCATATTTTGTATAAGGTCAATTGATATTGGGAAATGATCACTGTCATAAAGTTGTTCTAGCGGTTGCCATGTAGTGATTAGGGCTAATTGTGTTGTAGCAAGTGTTAGATCGATATTGCTAAATGTATTATTTGTACAGTTGAAATGGGTGGGGTGTTTTGTGTTCAGAATTACTAATGAATTTGATTGAAGTAATATATCTTCAATAATTTTTCCTCGTCGATCAGTATGATTTGATCCCCATATTATATTGTGAGCGTTAAAATCTCCTAACAACAAAAATGGTTTAGGAAGTTGATCTACTAGATTTTGAATGTCTGTTAATGTTATGATACTGTTTGGTGGTAGATATACGTTGCAGATATGTATTTTGAGAGGTATATAGGCTGTGACAGCAACGGCTTCAATATCTGTTGTTAATTAAATTTTTTCTGTATGTATTTTTTTACATACAAATATTGTAACTCCTCCACTAGCATGTTGACGATTTTCTCTGTGTTTAGAATATTCGTTATATCCTTTTAATTTTATATTTTGGTTCTCTTTAATGTGAGTTTCCTGAAGGCAGAGAATATGTGGTTTTACGTTGCTCATTAGTAATTGTAGTTGGGGCAATCTAGTATAAAATCCGTTTAGATTCCATTGAATTATAGTTGTGTTTGGTGGTGCTTTATTATTTACTGTTATTTTAAAGTTTTGTGATTTTTAATTACTGATATAATGTTTAGGTTGTGTTTGGTATGTGCGTTTATTGTAGTCTTGATTGCTGTGAATATCATTCATGACAATCCTGACTTGAAGATGACAAAAAGTTTTCACTGGTTTCCTTTCTCTGTGTCTGGTTGATTTTGGTTAATATATTTGTGAATTTGTATTTAGTTTTAGTATTTTGTAGAAGAACTTTGAAGTCCTTTAGAGTAGTTATTGTGGTATCTATATTTAAATTGAATTTTTGGGCAACCTCAAGAGTATTAGTAGAACTGCAAATTTCTTTATAAAAATTTTCAAACTTTTCATACGTGAAATCATAGTGTGTGGGATTCTTTTCAATTTCTTCTTTTATTGGACTGAGTTGTTCTTCGATAGTCATATTTAGTTTGCTTTCCTTATTTTTCTTTGCATTTTTTTTTATTTGTTTTAAGGTGTTTTGACGGTTCTTCCTGAGTTGATTGTACAATATTGCTTGTTTTTAATGATTTTTTTGGGTGAGATTTCAAGAATGTTATATTTGTTTCTTGATCTTCTATTTCCGGGGATTGATCAGTCGAGTCGATGTGTGATAACGTTCTTTTTATTCCTGTAACGTTGACAGGTAAGTTTTCTTCGATGGTTTCCATTTGTGATGATTCTTCATTTATTTTCTGCTTGTGCAGTATTGCGTCTGATACTGTGTCTTCTATTTCTGTTCGTGTCTGACTGTTTATTTTGATGGAGTTTTCTTCTAGTTGGTATATTTCTTTATTTTGAATAGTTAGTGTATTTAGATTAATAGAATTTTCTACTGGGAGGGGGTTGGTTGCGTTGCTTCTACAGTTTTCTTTGGAGTGGCCCATGCGTTTGCATATTTCACATTGCTCTGTGGTAAGAAAAATTCGACATTGTTCATTGTTGTGTTCTATCAGTATGGTTTCTGGTATTTTGATTTCATCGTCAGGGAGTATGTACACTTGTCTTCTACCATTGTTGATATGTGAGATGCGAGGGTTGTTGCTGATTTTTATATGAGTTATTGCGGATACTGTTTTGATATTATGTAATTGTAAGGTTTCTTGAAGTTTTTCATGCGGTATATAAGCTGGTGCAGATATGGTCATTCTTCTGCTGGTAGAAATTAGTTTGCGGATTGGAACTGGAGTGTTGTTGACTTTGATGAATCTATGATTATCTGTAATATCTGTTGCTATTTTTTGAGTTTTAAAAAACACAACGATTCGATTAAAACTCATTGGGTATGCGTCGACAATGTTTTTTAGGTGCGTTACAGCTTGTAGTGCTAGAATATACTCTGTAAATTCTATATTTTCTTGTTTATGCATAATAATGGCGTTTTCTTTAGTTGGGAAGGAGTCAGTTTTTAAGATATTTGAGTAAGATAGGGTTGTTGTGGTAGTTTTTTGTTGAGTCATGTTTGTTGTGGGAATGATCGTTTTTTGTGTTGTATTACTTGTAGTTGGTTTGTTTGTACTATTTGCATAAATGTTTGTTTCATTATTTCTCATCTTGTTCGTTATTCTAATCTTATTCTGATAAGTGTCCTTTCTACTCACCTGTGGTGAGCAGATTGCCCGATTTTGTACAGATGTATGTAAGATGGGCACTTTTGTATTCTTACGTTTCACTTGGAACCACGAGAAATAACTCGTCTGCTTTGGTTAAACACTAAGTCAGGAATGTCTCTGATTTGCTACTTAATTATTAAATTCTTGCAGTTTTCTCTTTCCAAAATGTCCAAAAATTGTAAAAATTTTAGATTTAAATTGCAGGTTCCGAAACTTCAAATAATTTTCCAAAATTTCAATTATAGTAATCCAAAATTCTATATACCTCTTCCCTAGCCACTAGGGAATGCCTCTTGCTATGTTATAATTCCTATTTATCGTTAAAAAAGCCAATAATTGAATGCATTTTATATAAACGGTAAACAATTATTGCAGTGGGATTTTAACTAATTTAATTAATAAAATTGTATTACTGTATAACTGCAAGCAATAATACTAATATATAAATTATTAGGAACAAATAATATACTAGATTTGCACTGATATAATCATAATTATCTGTAACTTGAAGAATAAATCTAGAGTGCCAAGTGCCAAGGCTTAAGCGTATAAGTCACAAAAGTGAAACATGGCATTTTGTAACTTATTCGCTTAAGCCTTAAGTCACAAAATGCCATGTTTCACTTTTGTAACTTATTCGCTTAAGCCTTGGCACTCTAGAAATATAGGTATAGCACCTAAAAAGGACTGTTGAATTTTTAAATTGTGTTATAATTTAATATACAAATATTTCTGAATTCGAGTGAAAAATAAAACTTGTTGTTTGTAATTTTTGTACGCCTGTACTGCCCGGTAAGTTGGATTTGACACAAATTCGCCATTGTGGATATGCCTTCAATTAATTTGTCTTCCTTACCCTTTATCTTAGCAATTTTAGCTGAAGAATACCGATTACAGTATCACAATTTATTTATCTTTGTCTTCATGGCACCGTGGAATGCCAGGGCTTAGCATTGCACCTCCTTCATTGAGCTAGTCTTTATCTGGAACGGCGTTGGGAAATTTGGAATACACTTCCTTGTGATGTTGTACATGCATCAACTCCGGCTGTAATACTTAAAAAATCTACAGTTTAACCGGGAATACAAATCATAGCATTATACCCAAAAATAATTACTTTCTGTCGTAATAATGGGCAATTTCATGTATTTGTTCTTTTCGCAAACAACAGGAGATGCAGTTTCAGATCGTGCCCTAGAGTTCCGTTCTTCTTCATCGGACTGGTTTTTACCTGATACCTGACACTTAGCGAAAATCTAATATTCGATAATTATTCGATTTCAATATGTTTATCATACGACATCTACCTTTACTCTACGCTTAACAATGAAGATCATTAAAGATCATGATGAGTATCTATTGAAATTTTCTGGCTAAAATTTATTGTTTTGTTTCAACCTAATTCTTTGCATTATTTCTATAGTTTGGTTGCTTATGCCGATTTTTACAAGATAATCCAGATAGTTACTAATATTCGGGGACATTCTCGAATGTGTGATTCGTCATAGCAATATTTATATTGTTTGAACTCATGATTTTATTTTTTCCCTTGTTCATTTTTAAACATATTTCTTTAGCCGTCTGACCAAGTTGAGGGATCATCTCCTTGAATTCTTTTATATCCTCAGAAATTAAAACAAAATCATCAGCTAATCTCAGTTGACTTAGATAGGATCCATATATTTTCACACTTTTGTCCCCCCCCCCCACATACAACCTCTTGAAAACATCCTCCAAAATATGGCTTCTTGCACATGTATTTTATAATACTTAAAAGCTTTGAATTTATTCTGGCAAGATGCATAGGGGTCATTCCATGTCAAATCAACCAATTTTTTGCAATTATATGTACCTCTTTGATTTTGATCAAATTTGGTAAGCTTCTAAGTTATTCCAAATAAATGGAGTCGTATTTTTTTGTTTGGCTCTAAAGTGGTCCGTTTATATTGTACACCCCTCAAAAATAATTCAACTTTGGCTTGTAGAGCTTCGATAAATAATTTCTATCAGCCGAACCGTACTACCACTTAGAGACATGAATTTTTCATGAAATGAAGATATTAAATTAGCCTTTTTAGTGAGTTTTTTGTGTAAATAATTAAGGTCAAAGCCAAATTTGAATTATTTTGGAGGGCTGTAAACGTAAACGGACCACTTAAGAGCCAAACAAAAAATACGGGTCCGTTTATTTCGAATAACTCAGAAGTATACCGAATATGAGCAAAATTGCAGTGAGCATTTGACATGGAATGACCCATAGATCTTAAGAAAGTCAATGTTTGAATTTCGTCAAATACCTTGTGAAAGTCTATAAACGCTACGTGGATTGAAATGTTATTTTCCTTTACTTTCTCTATTAGTAATTGTACCGCTTGTATGTAATCTGTTGTAAATATTTTGCTAAAGTGAATCTGTTCGACGGACCGATTAAGGTCAAATTTTATCTCCAAACGATTTGCAATTATTCTTGTAAAGAGTTTATGTACATGTGAAATCAAACTAATTGACCGGTAATTTTTCAGTATTTAATAAATATCATCCTTTTGGAATTGTAGTATTACCTCACAGTTGTACCATTCCACCTGGATTTTTCCCTCTTTTAGAGATTTATCTAATGATATTTGGAGGGCTTCCTCCAAAGCTTTCCCATTAATTCTCAACATTGCTCCTGTAACTTAATCTGCTCCAGGACATTTCGTATTTTACATTTGCTGAAAATTTTATTAGTTTGTTATTTACTTTAAGTTGCATAATATAATAATGATGATAGAAAGGAACATCTTGGATGACAATATAGTGAGATTATCGCAAAATTGCCAATTCTCCTGTCTTGTAGTAGTGACTTAATATTTGATAAAGTTTTAGTAAAATATTATATTAATATTGGTGTTCAATATTATGAATATTTATTACTAAATTATTGTTACCCAAAGAATTGTTAAACTCATCTTAGCCATTTTTCACTTTAACTTTAATGGAATATTCATCGAAAAAGATGCAGGCAATAAGGTTTTTTTTACAAAACTTGCTTATTTTTGAACAACCTTTCCAACGATACCATTGTCAACTATATGAAAATCTAAAGTTTTCGACATTTTGGAGCAAACTTTTCAATTTCCATTTTTATATTTCTAACCAACTGTTTTTTAAAACAATGCCTGATACGGTGGTCTGCTTCCACATGATTCTATTACTACTATATTTTCTCAAGATTCATAATAAATGGTAGCATGAGAGAGATCAATGGTAAAATTTCGGTTAAGTGACTTGGGTTGTTGCTAGGCTTAATAATTTATTCGTTATCCTTGATGCCAAATTTTATTTTATTTCGTTTTTCAATTTAAATGATCTAGCTTAAACATAATTAGAAAATATAATTATATAACTACTATCATTAAGGATTCATTAGGAAAATCGTATTTCAAGGCTTTTTTTATAATATCCTCTCAATTTCTAACAATTTTGCTACTGTAATACTCTGCTAATTGACACGTTTTCCAAAGCATATTTTGTTACTCTATGCTGATAATGGATAGCATAAAAATATTTTTGTTTCTCAGTTTTCTTACAAATTTTGATATTTACGCCATATCTGAGGTGGATTTTTTGTCTAAAGTACGTATTTAATTGTTTAAATTATTTTACAATAAAAAATTGAATTTTTAGTAATAAGGCAACTTATTGCTATAAATTGGTTTTAAAACCACTTATTGCATAAAATTTTAAACTATACTAGGAAACTTATTTATGATAATGAATAATAATAGTGTTGAAAATATTTAAAAATATTTTAAAAAAAATATTATAAAAAGTGAAATTATTTGTACTGTAAAATTTGGATTCAAAATTTGAGCATTGCTTGTATAGTCATAATATTGCATTCATAAATAATTTTCCAGAAGTATATTTAACATAAAAAATTAAGAAAAGATTTTCGTTATCGGTACGAGTTTTAAAGAAATTAATTAAAATTCATCTTTGTCGAGTTGGATTGTTTAATATGTGTGTCTTTGCACTTACTCGAAGAAATAAAAATACTTATAAGCGACGCGTTTCGATTTATTTAGATCGTCTTCGGGCTTTCGTGTCAAGTATACAATGGATCAGAAATATTCATAGAGAATCACCATTAAGATCATTCACACTCAGAATAAAACAAAATAAATTCTATCACAGCGCAAAGTATCGAATTCGATACTTAATTAAGTAACGCTACAATACGTTTTAACAATGTTTTAACATTAAAACAAATGCTATAAATCAAATTGAGATTTTTAGTAATTATGTGAATTTATAATTTTTTACCTACACCTTGTTCATTATTTTCAGAGTTTCTGTGAAAACGGTTAGTTGCCCAAAAAAATTTATTTGACGAAAATTGTAGCCCGTTAAATTCCCTATCCGGATTAGGCCATTAGTTTTTCTCTTAGACGTTTCGTTTAAGAGATACGGGGTTCGCAAGAAAATTTAAAAAAAACCTGAATTTTTAAACATTTTTTCCCTTAATTTAATTTATAACTCGAAATCCGTTGATTCTAGATGATAAGGGGTTATAACCTAATTTGTAGACAAGCGAATGATCTTTAAAAAAGTTCTAATCCATTAACCTTAAAAAATCAATAATATCGGAGCTATGGCCGTTTGAAATCAGAAATTCAAAAAATTGCTTTAAAGGGAGGTACCCCACAAGGGTTTGGACGGGCAACAATTTTATTTGAAAATTTGTCTTAGAAAAGTGTCCTTTATCACCACCTCAAAGGTTCTCCACGGTCACGGGGACACCCTGTATGCATGTATGTAATTCTTATTGACGATAAGTAAACTTTGTCTATTTTTCTAACCAATCTGGACACACAGGGGTAGATGGCGATCTATTTTTCGGAGAGAAATATGAATCTAGAATCTTAAAAAAATGTCATGTGTATCGATGTGAAAAGAAAGCACCATGGACACAGAAAGTGCAAAGTGCATCTCGAAGCAAATGTAATCAAGGAAATTATTGTAAAAATACCAATAAGGAAACTTTATAGTGCTAATTTAAGAGTATTTCAAAATTCTAGAAGAACTCTTTTTATATACTCGTAAAAGCATAGAATTTAATTACTTCCTAGTTTGTAATTTTATTTTAGTAATTAGTGTACTTTGAAACAGAGAGAAAAATTTTTAATTTAAATTAATTAAAAGTAAGTTACTATTGTAAACAATTAATAATCAAAGTTTAAAAAAACGAACTTTTCTCAAAAGCAAGTAAATTACCAGCTTATTAATTAATAAAAGAGTTAAAAAAATTATGAATTAAAAAAAAACTACGAAAACGTTGTAATGTTTTCAAATTTACGAGAGAGGCAATTACTTTGAATATAAATTATGGAAATGTTTAGTTTAATTTAAAACTTCTAGTACAATTAAAATATTTAAAAAAATATATAAAAAAAATTTACATTCAGACCCTAATAATGTGGTAATGTAACATCGCTAGTTGCGGTGGTAGCGTAATAACAATAAGCTCGAGCAAGCTATTCTTTCTCTACATTTTTATATATCATCATCCATGCGGAATAAATAGGATAACAATGGATATACACTAGAACTTGTTTCTCTTCTGCACTTTTCTGAAACGCGAGCTTTTCCGGAACCTCCATTATTTAGCAGTATTTGTCTTATCTTATTTATTTATTTTGTATTTCAGGCTGCCGCAAAATTTATAGAAGAGATGAGAACTTCGGACGGTGATGGTTCGGTGTTACAATCGGTTTCCTTGCGTTTTCAAGTGAACCGCAAGTATACCCAAGGGAACGGCGACGCAATGGATCTTAGATGCGTGTCCACTTTACCCGGAATACCTTTACCCTCGCAAGAAGTATCCCATTCGATATCTTTGAAAATAAACAAACCCCAAGTTGTTAGTAACCAGAAGTTACATTGGCTACACTCATCCTCTGTCACTTCCACCCAACATCACCATCTAATCGTCTTACTTCTTATGACTACCGTAAGATGGTTACTACGTCCAATCGAACTTTTTCTCAATTAGTGGTAAATATAAATTAATTAATTTAAATAATTAAAATAAAAACCGAGCCCTAATTTTTTAAAAGTGTTTAAGTCGCATGATATCTGCAAACAGATGTGTTTATTTAGTATGCTATTTTAAAAAAGGTACAAGGTACACATTTCCATGTCAAAATTTTTAAATGAAATTTGCTAAACGATTGAAAACCATTATAGGTGGTTTGCTAAATTGACACACTAGTGCTGTATTGCTATGTGATTGACATATTGCAATTTTAAAATTCTCTCTCTGTTGTATCAACATTTCGGTAAACAACTTTTAAATTAACCGTAAAACATTCCACTACCTATCGAATTTTCTATTCCTCTTGTTTTATTAATGTTCATGAAATTGATATTAGTTTGGTGTTTATTAATTATATTTAATATACTACGTATCGGTAATTTTTTACTCGCAAATAACAGCTAATTTAACAGATTCTTAATTGGAAAATACTAAAATGAAAAATGTTTATTAACGAAAACCAATAATTTCAAATTATTAACCTGAAATGAGTTTTTGCTTTGTTTAACATCGGAAGTGTGTATTTTATACTTCATTATTACAAAATAATTTGTTGAAGTCAGTGGCGATTCAAAATTAACAATGAAGAAGTTGTGTAAATTCACCACGTCATAAATAAAATTAAAAAAAAGTATACATTTCAAATTGAATTTTTTTACATTAAATTATTCAAAATTGGCCTAAAACGTGTATGTGACGATGTAGCGACAAAAATACACGTTCTTTTCAGATTACGGGAGTCAATCAAGGTTGCTTGTGTTTCGTACCTGGATTGGTGGCCTATTTAAGATCACCACTTGTCGTTGCGTCGCTGCTAACCCGCACTTGGACAGCGTCGTCAGGTATGGCCAAAATCTCCGTAGAGAAGAAATATGACGTTCATGAGTGGATTATAATTAGGCTAAAGAAGAAGAATTTGTTGTAGTTTCGGCCAAACCTGAGGCAGATAAATAGGAGAACATAAAAAATGTAACCAACAAACTTTGAAAGTAACAAAAGCGTCGATGAAAATCTGCATTTAATGATGTGATTATACTGAGACATACATCTTTAGGATTTTCAAAGTAAAGGAAAGGAGGTTTATATTCTCAGAGAATTTTTTGAATAAGAAAACCATGAAACCCAAAACCAAAACAAAGAATTATTGTTTTGAAAGTTCGAATATCTACAAAAAGAGCTTTGGTAACTTCTCAGAAGCAAATTTCGTATATGTAACTTAAAACCTTTATTAATTTTTATTCTGCAAAATTCTCTTCTTCTTTTCATCTTCTTTCGCGTTCCATTCCATTTGGAATATTGCCTCATCATTTGAGGTTTTCAGATCTTTTTTCTGGGGTCGATTAGTCCCCATATTCACTCTTCTCTTCTCTTTTCTGTTATCTTCAATAACTTAGTATGACTTTTTACTTTACTTCCACCTGTTTCCAAAACTTTCTGTGGGGACTCTTTTCTTTCAGTCTCTCACTACAATGCATATCAGATCCTTCGACTCTTCATCTATCCACTTTATTCTATTCTAGGTAGAGGCGGCTCTCTATAGGGAGCCAATGAGTAATGGAACTAACATACTCAAGAATTTTTGTAAATTTTTAAATAAAAGGTGGAATGTGAAAAAAACAAAGTTTGGCTCGGGTGAAAAAATCATCATGTCCTGCAATAAAAATAGTGGCTCCGCCAAGGCGCATACAATGTACAAAGGAGGTTAAAGAGAATAGTTAACCCCCCCTTCATGAAGGTTTAGTGAACCACCATACAGAATCCCCTCGTTTTTAATTTTCTATAAAGGAGTAAGAATGACAATTCGGAAAAATGCGATATCATAGCAGCCATTGGCAATAAAGTAAATAATTGTCAATGATTACCATGGTCATGAAACGGTTAAAACAGGTTTACTGTAATCATGGTGGTTTTCCACATTCATTATAATGTTTTAAGATATGTCCTGTTCTTGTAATGTTTTTGCATTTGCGCTCTAACAACAATATGTATTTTATATCCATGTTGGAAAATTTCAGAATTATCTGAACTACTTCAAAACAAAACTTAATACCCCTATTTCGCATCCTGCTCTCCAAGCCTATCTGTCGGTTTAAACTTTTTCTTCTGAGTTTCTAGCAATCTTCGCCTTCTCCACTTCTTGCGCCCAAATTCTAGCTGTTTTTCCTAATTTTTTTTCTGAAGTTTGGAGTGTAGTCCCATATTTTCTTATCTTTAAATCTCTGAATGTTCATTCTTAGAACGAAGCCAAACCACCACAATCTCTTACCTTCAATAATTGTGTCCACTGCTTTCATCTTCTGTCGGATTTCGTCATTTTCAATTGCGTCTCAAAAAATCAATTTCTAAGGGTTTTGGCTTGTTTCTATTTCCATTGTTCACCACCTGTACTTCTGACCCATAGTTGCAATTAATTATTTTATATATGATCGCTCTTGTTATGTACTCATTCCAAAGTATTGTATTCAATTGCCTAATTACTCTACATCCTTGTCCACTTTTATTCAAAATATCGTCGTTGTTACCCGTGCTAGAAAACGATACCCCCAAATATTTCGAGTTTTTGGCGTGTTTCACAATATCCCCCTATTTTAAGATTTTTTAAATGGTGTTAGTGTAATTAGCAGATTAATTTCATTCCACATTATGAATGAAGTGCAACAAACGATTTAAAGGCCTCTGACTATATCTGAGTGTAACACAGGAGAAAATCAGAATATCGATGAGCATAACTTGTAAATGAGAAAAACACCAACAAAAATATTTCCAATAATTGATGAGCCCATGCGAAACGAGGCAAGATAAAATTCCAGCTGAGTAAGCAGGCTTCTGTGATGAATCTCACCTCTTAGGGATTTATATATGACGTGAGATTATCCTATCCAAATAAAAACAGTTTAGTGCAGTTACAGACGACATGGCCAGTCTAGTAATCAGTGGAGATGTAAACACTCTGGATGAAAGAGGCAAAGGATGCCTACACAACTATGCAAAGATGGAGTAGTGATCTGCAAAGTAAAGCGGCAATTAACCGGAGAGAAAGGAGGTAGACGAGGACCTCTTGAGCAAAGTAGCAAAACAAAGTGTGATTATGAAGTGGCAACAAAAGTGTAAATCATCGGATAAGAAAAGACAGAAATATGACCAAATTCTAAATTTTGAGAGATGGGGTAGAGAGGCCATTCGGGAAAACAATACAAATCATGACAGTTTTCGGTTGTTTAAAGGCTTACTTGAACAGAATCAACTGATTTTTTGTGAAAAAGGATATAGTCGAACACGAAAATTTTAGATCCTTTGGACACCCCCCCCCCCCAAATGTGCCAGAGACAATGCTGACAAAGAGCTCTATGCGGTCTACAACCTCCTTAATTGGATGAAAATCAAAAATAATCTTCAAAAATTAAACAAGTCACGAAAGGGTCAATCTATGATGAAAATGATAAAATAAAGTGGGAAAGCATATAAATAGAACAGCAAGCTTAAGAAAAGAGAGAAGGTGCTTGTCAGACGAAACAATGTGGATACCGTAAAGCATCGTCTGTTAGTTCATTGAATGGCTGTTGAAGCTCATGATGGCCACTTGAGCTCTGTTCGCCAGCCTAACGTCATTCAAATAACAGTTAAGAAGGACGATAAAGTCTAATACAAACAATTGAGTAGCACAACGCATTAACAGACAGACAAACTGAAATTGAATGATTTTCATTAAGGGAAAAGCTCATTACAATTTATTGTTTTCAGCTATTATAATAAATTTTCAATAGGTTCTAACCCCCCACCCGTTTTTAAATTCATATCTTCATTTGTTAATTTTCATTTTCTGAGATATCTGCATATAATATTTAAACTTACACTTAAAGTTAATTAATTTAAATCATTCGATTAAAAAAATTTAGAAATGTCCAGGTTTTGCTCACTGCTTTAAAAAGGCGTTCTTAATTTCATTTGCAAAATACTTTTTTTTACAAAAAACATGCAAAACTGATTTATTGGATAATTTCAGTGTGAAAATGCGTTGATTCTTATGAAAAAATGCTCTTAAATATTGCCTACGTTTTATAGCGTTGAGTTTCTGCTGTAAATTATCACCAAACGCCTATTTCCACCCTTTGTCAGATGTAGAGTACTTCAAATATAATTCAATGATTGTTGTTTTGCGCCTCCTGTGTCTTACTGTAGTCTATTACTTTCTCAAGAATGTCTATCGAGCTAAGTAGAAGTGTTAATATTTTTCTTTTTCTTATTTCTTACTCTACATTAAATTTCGTTTACTTTTCATCTGCCAAACCTTTCCTCCTCCATTATTTTATGTAAGTTCAATTTAAAAAGTTTTCCTTGGCAATTTAAAGAAAACCGTGCATTTTTGAGTCGCCACTGATAAAATTTTAATGCACAAAAAATAAATGAAAAAATTCCAAAGCAAAACTAGTCAATTTGTTTGTTGTGCGTTCTAAAAAAAGGTAAACTAATTAACTAAATTTTAAAATCACGTTGCATTTCAGAAAATTTAATTTAAAAAAAATTATACCGTTGGGAGTAATTTTACAAAACTTTCGCTAACAATTAAGTTTGGTTAATTAAAACGTAACGAATGTGCATTTTAAAAATAAAAACAACTTAAACGGTACGGGTTATTTACTTTGAAGAAGTTAGAGAGTAAAATATTTTCAGAAATGAAAATTTCCTCCCATTAAATTAAATTTGGTTATATTTGAGTTAAAAACAGAATAATGAGACAATTTGAATTTACGATAATAACCGTAAATTTTGTGACTGAAATGTCCAATTTTGGTAATTTAAAAATTGCTGAGTATAAATTTTAAACTAAATTTTATGGCATATTAACACTAAAATATAAAAAACGTAATTGTCATCAAAACTAGACGCCCTTTGAAAATATTTTAAACGACTGCAATAAAAGCATTATGTGGGACTGCGAGTCAAATTCAGCTACTGGAGTAAATTAAACCTTTATTGATACTAAATTGAAATATAACGCTTGACTCAAAATTGTTTTATTCCTACTTTTTATGCAAAAGGGTAACCGCACTGCCAACTGCGTCAGACCTTTTAACCAAGAAATTCTTTTAAAATCAAAGGGACTTAACAAGTTTACTTGATTAGCATATTATAAAAGCGCTTCACAGCTCGAACAAAATTTTTCACTAAAACTTAGGGGAAATTATTAATTAAAGTTGTAGTTTTTCCACTCTAGAAAATTACCCCCTAATTAAACAACTTTTCGTTCAAATTGCGACTTCTGTGAGATTAAATTGACTTTTTTTTTGTCGAGAAGAAAGCACTCGGTATGAAAGCTCGTACATTCGAATGCTCTCATATTAAGTAAGAATAATCAAACTTGCAGGAAGTTTAATCAATATATTAAATTCGTTCTTTCATAATAAATTCTAAATGCTCACTTTTAAAATTTTTGTTTACAAAAAAAATTAAATTGAACGAAAATGGATTTCAAATAAATTCTTTTGAAGAGAAACATATATCGAAAAAATTATTTCTAAATATCTCGTGCTTTTTGTCATTTTGTAATTTAAGTTTCAGGTTCGCTTTTATTATTAAATGCACATTCATCTAACTTTTAAATAACGGTCGAGAAAGTTTGAATTAAATTTGTAACCAATTTAATGCAACGTTATTCTAAATTAACTTATAATGTAATATTAAGAATGAAAATTTTAAAAATTGCGTTTAAACTAAATTGCCTAAATTTTCACATTACTCCTACGTACATACATAAAAAATTTTTTTGGGATGTCGAAATATCAAGCAAACAAATTATTCTAATACTACAGAATTTTATCATCCTGTACACGATTCGTGTGTAGTGTACTTTATTATTGTACATAATTTTTGTGTTTGTATTTGTAACTAAGTTAAGAGATTCCTAAACGATATTTTACCTAGGACAGACTTAAAAAAATCTGTTGGCGTTGTTTATTACATGATTGATAACAAAAATGGTTGTGTCAGGAGAAATATTCATAATATATTATACAAAAATTGTTTTAAAAAATATATTTTATATTTATTAATTTGTGGTGCTCAATGTCACTATAAGTTAATCTTTCCTAGCAATAACTTTAAAACCTTTGATATAAATGTTATATAGATTTAAAAAAGCACGTTTGTATCCACTTGAATTTAACGATGCACTTCTAGGTTGACTGTTACTGTGATGTGTATAAACTAGATGTAAAAAAAACTACGCTACTGACATTAAAAAGTTGATTTCTTAAAGTCCAATTAACACTAACAATAAGTAAGTTAAATTGTAAGTTACTAACTAATTTAATCATTCTTAAGCTTGTCTTATCAGCTTATTGTTAAATTAAGTTGAACTTTAAACGAGTCAACATAGTAAGATGTATTAATTAAAACTACTGCATTTCGACAGTATGAAGTCACCTGGTACTGAAACGTAAACGTTAATGTATAATTTTACAAAGTTATTGTTAATTTTTGTCTTTATTAATAAATTATATAACCTACCAATAGTTTTTTTTTTCTACTAATCTTTTCTACAGCGTTAATAGATTTAATATACCTACTATAAGCAGTTGCCTCATAAAAATGTCGAAAAAGGTTTGAAATATTCTTTAAAAGAGGGAATACACTTAAATTACTATAAGTCAAAGAATGCATAGGTTATTACTTACAAAAGTAGGAAACCATCAAACATAGTGCTATGCTCTCCAGTGCCTTGTGCTATGGACTCGTAAGCAAAGAATAAATTTAGTAATTAAATGTTATAACCTCAGTTTCTACAGTGAAGTACCCCCCCCCCTTGCATTGGATTTTCCTGCAAATCAAGAAGTCCTGGACATTCTATGGTTATCAATTCTACGGAATGAAGGTAGGCTGTTAAGGTTTTAGATCTTCTATTATAGTTGTGATGTATGTACTGTGATGTTTTTCTTTTGACGTATTAGCAAATCAAAAGGATGAACAAGTTTGTAAATAAAAATTTGAATGAACGTTAAGTTATTAAAAAAATCATGGTAAGATGATAGAACGATTGACTCGTAAATGAAATTAAAATGTGTACTATATAAAAATAATTATTAGTTGTTAGTTAAAAATTTGTTAGTTAAAAGAATTGTTGTAAAAACTAGGTTAATTTGTGATTAGTTGTGTTATGCGCACTTAAAAAATGTTTCTCGATGACATTTTGTCACAAATTTGTGAAATAAACGAAATGGACGATTATTCGCTTCAAAATAAACATTCAAAGTGCATCATATACAAATTTTCGGTTCATTCCTAAAAAAACATTATTTGAATAAAAATCAAAAGTGTGGAAATATCGATTTTTTTACCTGCCAAAACTTTGCAACATTAAAAACTTAACAGGCGTTGAAAATTGCAACTAAAGTGGGATCCTTGGTAACGAGTTTGTTTACAAAAACAACAGAAAATCTAACAAAAATGTGTGCACGTGAATTTGGTTGTTCCAGAGATTTTGCAATAAAATGTGTTAAAAAATCCTAAATAGGGTTAAGTGAATGTTGATTACCCTAAAAAGAGGTTAAATTATATAATAATTGAAAAATTTTATAAGTGCACTCACTAATTAGTAAAATATGGTATTCACGACTGATGAGATAGTTGGACTTTGCGAAAATTAAACCATATGAACACACAACGGTAATTTGGAGAGAATTTGTGGGTGAACGACCGACAAGCCACGTAAAAGGAGGAAATGATGCAATCGAGAAGTGGGGTTAAAAATATTTAACTATACAGTGCGGGAATTTTGAACGTAATAAAGGTCAGAAATATTTTTTATTTATAAACATTTATTTGCATTAATCATTTTAATATTAAAAAATTTTGTTACATTTAATTTTAAGGCAAGTGCGTAAAACTTTAATTTGTTTCTATGACGACCATTTATGAAAATTTTATAAATTTCATTAAAAATCAAATTACCATAATAATTTTTATTTCAATTTAAATCAAATAAATAAATATTGTAAAATTATGAATCTTGTTCATTTTGAAGATGAGCAAATGCATTAAAGAAAATTTAATAACAATAAAAGAATTTTTCTATATATATATTGAGCTAGCCGATGTGACCTACAAAATTTCATCCACATAAGTTATCATTGTGGGATAAGCATCCAGGTAAGGGACAATTACATATATAATTAAGGTGAGGGGGAACATAGCAGTACGTTTGTTTATTTACATAGTCGTGACCCTACTGTTTGACGTGGACTCCAAACCAAGGAACGCATAGTACACTTGATATCGAGAAGAGTTCTCAAAGCCAATTACTTCGGTTGTTTGCCATGACAATTTCATAGTCCATTGGGTTAACAGTCCATTCTATTAACCCAATTTTGTAGTAAATTGTGGATTGTTTCTGGCTCTATTTCGCAAATAACTCGTCGGATGTTTTCTTTAAGTGCATCAATTGTTTGTGAATCGTTGGAGTAACAACGGTTTTTAGCATCTCCCGATACAAAAAGTTAGCCAATTAGCGTTTCCAAAACGGTTGACAACACTAATACCAAATTTAGTGCGAAAAAGATTTAATATTTGATAGCTGGTATGGAGCGTTGTCCCTTCCTGCTGGAAGCAAAGCCCGTTCAAGTCAAAATCGTTCAAATGAGGCCGCAAAAATCAGTTATCTTGTTTCTATAGCTCACACCGTTCACCGTAACGCTGTTGCTGGTTCATTTTCAAAGAATTAGGGACCAATGATACCACCACTCCAAAAACCCACACCAAACAGTTACCCTTTGAGGTTGCATTGACTTCTCAACCACTACGTGTAGATTTTCGGAACCCCAAATTGTACAGTTCTGCTTGTTGGCATAATCTCCGAAAATGAGCTTCGTCCAAACAGATGATTTTGCGACCAAAATCGACGTTATGTTCTAACTCATTTAAAGCCCACACAGATAAGCGATAAAGAAGTAGACCGTCATTTTAATTCAACACTTAAGTGAGGCCTATAAGTAGTAGGCCTATTCAGTTATTGAGCTCTGTGATGAGTTGAAGTTCTTGGGTTCACGCACACTTTGGGCAACTACAGCAATTACTTATTCGTCTGTGCGCATCAGGCGAGTACGTGGATAGCTTTTGTTATGCATTCTTTATGAATTTGCTTATAGCAACCGCGGAAAGGACTTTACTTCGACCAAAATTTTATTTCTAATATTACACAGTTTCTGCAACAGAAAACTCACGTTGTTCAAGCGCAGAATGATCCATTTCCTATAGCGCAGGTTTGGCACTACTCATCTATCAACAGTGCCAGTGTTGAAACTATCGACATAACACGCACTAAAAAAATAAACCAAGAGATAGCCCACCCATTATATATTGTTTACATTTCTAACTGGTCAATCCATATCAATTTCCTCGCTTACCTACAGGTACAAGTAAACACAGATGAGAAAATGCCAAACTTTCAGGACAATAAGTATAATACAATCAGTTCAAGTTCACGATTTAGGAATGCTACGTTTGTTCTTCATGAAGGTAAGTTCAAAGACAAAAATAGAGGATGCCGCTTTATGGCGTTGCAGCTCCCGATCCTAATTTTTGATTTTTACTACCGAAAGTGAAGAGGTGGAACGGAACTGCGTCACTTTCCATTCCACAATTTTTGACTTCATCAACAATATTAGAATTGCTGGCAAATCGCAAAAGCCCAACCGAAAAATGAATAAAATTTACATTGAATCCACTTAAGCAAGCCATTTCCTCGCTTTTTATTTCATTTGTAATAAGCGGTTGATGTATAAGTTCTGGTACCTCTGCATTAGTTCTGCAATGCAATATCCCACTTTCGACTCAAATACAGTACCTACAATCTTCTACAGCACTCTGACAGTTTCTTTTGGATTTAAGCAAAAGCTTAAACATTGAATAAAAAACAATTAACAAAATTTTAAATTTTGAGATTTACAATCTCAATATGGAGAATTTGGAAAGTTTGAAAGTACCTCGAGCTCAGTTAAAAGTGGTGAAGATTTAAAAAAATTCCTGTGTAGTTTCTCTTATCTTATCATCGGTGTATATAAGTCAATTGTCTCATTATATGTTATTATACTATTTTGTTTACTTTTATTACTATTTATTTTATTACTATTAATTATACACCAAAATATTTTGTAAACATCTTTTTAATTAAATCCTAATGCTGAACAGCCCCTAATGAGGTGCATAACATTGTGATGGGTTTGAAGTAAATGAAAGCGGCTGCTATATACGATCTTACTGAAAAAAATTATGAAAGAATTAGCTGGCCCACTTTTGTATTTTATGTTAAAGAAATGTTTAAATGAGGGTGTTTCTCCGAAAAAATTAAATTCTGGAAAAGTCACTCCCATTTATAAGAAGGGAAATTCAGAACTGTGAGAAAATTGAGACCCTTCTCAATCTTGCCTGCTATTTCGAAGGATTTTGAGGTCGCCGTAAGGAACAGCTTAACGAGTTTTTAAACGAAAAATATGTTCCTTGCTTAAAACGGTTACCGCGATGCTGGAAGTTCTGGATTTTGGTGGTCGAGTCCTTTGAAATGCGGGAGGATGTTGAATTGTCTTGTGCACATCTCAGCAAGGCTGAGATGTGCATGAGATCCGTAGCTCTAAAAATATTTGAATCATATGTGGCAGATAGCTTTCAAGTAATCCGATGGAAATCTGACACATCTTCTATGAAAGCATTGGAAGGGGGAGTGCCGGAACGATTTATATTGGGGCCGCTCTTCTTTATTGTTTACACAAACAACCTCTCCGTAAACGGTCCCTGAAGATTCTTATGTTTGCGGACGACACCACATTAATAAATGTGAATTTGGATCAAACAAACACTAATCACAGAATATATTTATTTTATTAAATTTATATTTTGTGATTAGTGTTTGTTTGATCAAAATTCACATTACCATATTCACAGTCGTATCTCTTTACAATACATTAATAAATGTGCATTCTAAGCAGGCTGATTCGAGGCTGAAGTCCGGAATCTCTCTTTGCTAAGCGGTACCGTGGTACAGGGGAAATGGATTGCGATTAAATGAGAAGAAAACACAACTGCTTCTTACCACGAAAACATAAGTAATGAAATGAAATTATTGGGTTTCCAACTTGACGTTTGCTTACATTAGGGAAGACGCATATATCAAGTCT
Organism: Podabrus alpinus; assembly: GCA_932274525.1. NCBI lineage: Eukaryota > Metazoa > Arthropoda > Insecta > Coleoptera > Cantharidae > Podabrus > Podabrus alpinus. Next base: position 11,334,728 of record OW026457.1, on the reverse strand, counting down.
GTAAAAAACTTTCTTCAGCTATACTTGCTCTAAGAAACATTCGTCAGATTATTGGTGTAGAGGCTTCGTTTATCACCTATTATAAGCACTTTCACTGTAACGCGTTGTTTCGTTCAGAGATTGTACATAATATATAATATAGCATAAATATAAATATGCAAGCCTGAATTAGTATCAAATGCCCCTCATGATATTTGACACTTAAGGAGTTTAAAAAACAAAGTTAACTTGTTAACAACGGTTGATGATAATTTCTCTCTAGATTTCAGTCCATCAAAAGCTTATACACATAAAGGTACAATAAAGTGTATTGTTATCTTAACCCGATCCGGCCAATGCATATTTATTGTTAATATGGCACTATTACTTGCCTCAATGCGTTTGCCATGATGCCAGGGTTACGAAGCTCAATAATTACTCTTTCCTATGTTATTCTTTCTCCAACCTTAATGTGGCGGACCTCTCTCTTATGGCTCTTGGAATGTTGGAGATCTACAGTTTTAACAATGACGCTGAACCACGAAAAGCTTTTTAAACATATTTGAAATTTTTTTCTGATATATATTTCACCTGGATGACTTGCCATTACATTCCGCAGGGAATCGTAATTGCTACATGAATTAATTACATAGATGCCGATAGACCAAAAGCGAGTGGATGTTTTATGATAAATTACTATTACAATTGCAAATTACACTGTTAATACCGATAATTCAACAAATCTTAAGCAGTTTATCATTAAACAAAATAAAACCTTGGCTCAAATATAACTAATTGTTAAGTAAGGATACGTGGATGAAGTCGTTAGACAAGATTAGCGAACGACTGGTGTAACCATTTACTGTATGTTTCCTTTCGGGAGAACTTTGTTTAGAATTTCAATAAAATTCCAATAAAAAATATTAAATATTTTCCGAAAAAAATTTAATATACTTTTTTACTATTTGCTGCCATAAACCCTAAATAAATTACTAGCAAATAATGTAAAATTTTAGTAAACGTTGTTTTATTATGTTTGTTGAGTTAACTAGGTATGAATTTTGTTTCCATTGAGAGTCTAACCGCAGTACACTTTTTGTCAAGTTACTTTGTATAATTAAAGTCTTATAATGTAAGCAAAAAATATGTTTACATCATTGTGTTGTCCGTTCTATCAAATAATCATCGATGTATGTATAGTTTTTTACCATTATGATCTTAGTATTTAAAGAGATTAGCAAGATAGCGTAGAAGCGGGAATGAGGTTAAGTATAGGGCACCTACAGTTTAACATCGGTTCCGAATTACATTTTTGAGAAAAGCTTCCGCATTTAAACCATCAGATATGGAAATTGTTTACTGTTGGTTACATCAACTTTCAATGATCGCTACATGGTTTCACAAAGGCGAAAGCATTGAATAATCGATCAGTTCATTTTCGTTTATTATTGTAACAGTCCTTCGAATTAATTTCATTGAAATTACCCGTCCTGAGTTAACCGGACCGCAGGAGTTGGGTCTGCCCTTACATGACGCGGCGGTCTAAGTCGAGTCTGCTGTGCGACGCCGACGGTGTGGTTACTAAATCTGCAAGAAATTTTGTTAGTGCTTATACACAACTTCTAGTTATTATAAAATTCTTGAAAGTTTGAAATTAAAAAAATTGATTAGGGTATTTCGACTTTGTAACAAAAATTACAAATAATATTGTATAGGTGTTATTATAATATTTTGGAAACTATGCTGTGACTAATATTGTAACTGTAATATCGCAACCAACTTTTGATATTCCCGCCTCCATTACTTAATTATCAGCATAGTCAAGAAAAGTAAAGAAATATCATAACACATTCGTCTTTAATGTTTTACCGCCTGATTTCCATACGCTGGGGGCTATAGAATATCTTCATTAGCAGTGGCGCTTCCTGATGTTTTCAATGGGAGGACACAAAAAATGGAAACGAAATATTAGTTTTGGGATAGCTCTGTTTACAGTTTTTGATGGGACGACGAACACGTGCCCTTATATCCTGTAGGGCAAGCCGACATTGTGTGATAGTGTTAGATTATAAGTGATTTTCAACATGAAACTGCAAGAACAGTGGAGTTCATAGCGAAAATGGCAGAATAAATTAATAAAAGTTAGAAGAAACTGAAAATGAAAATTGCGAAACATTGTTTAATGTTTTACCACCTTATCACCATATTAGTATACTGGGTGGTATTCTCTACCCCCAAGACCCCCAGGTTTCCGCAGCCGCCAATTTTTTAGAACTTAAATAAACTAATCCATCGTGAAATTGAACAAACACAAAGGTCAAAGTTAAATCCAAGATGAAAGGAATTAAATTAATTATTATAGTACACAAATAACACACAAAATAATTGTTGATTTTGTTGATATTTCGATTTCGAGTTCCTTAATTACATATATAGTTAATACCAGTTATAATTCTTTTTTTGTAATATAAAAAAAGATTTATAAGCAATTTCATAAAATGTAAATAATATAAATTTGTAATTATTCAAAATAATTATAATTTGACAAATAATAAATTTATTATTAGAATTTTTATTCTAGGTAACCAAGTTAATAAAAAATCTATCTTACATACAATAAATTGTTTAAATATAGGACACTACGACGTCGTTTCGCCCTCATTAAGGTTCGTCAGGTATATCATAATATTGACTAATGTCAATGTCACTTTCCCTATATTTTTATATTATTTATACATTTTATTATTTTGCTTCGGCGTTTTAAATATTATGGTTACCTGTGGAGTCATAATGAGGGCGAAACGACGTCGTAGTGTCCTATATTTAAACAATTTATTGCATGTAAGTTAGATTTAATTAACGTGGTTATTAAAATAGCTGTATTTTTTAGGTAAAAGCTGTAGATTCTCTGTGCTCGTCATATATTTTCAACACCCAACGAGCACAGACAGGGAAGTATTGGGAAAATGACGCAAGATGTTCAAAAACCGATTATATAATATATTGATATGGATTTCAAAGGGTTCAAGATTTTAACAAATTTTCAAAGTCGAAAAGTATTAAAATTCCACATCTAAAAATTGCGTTATATTTTGAATGCTCGTTGAATCAAGCAGTATTTTGATTTATCCAGATTTCTTGAAATCATAGAATATGTTTATTAGCCGACTATATGAAGGAGAAATTGTTCCTTTAATGGCGAAAATGTTGTAAAATAAGTTAAGATAGGTAATTAGCCTTAAAATATGTAAGCATCAAAATGTTTTATAAAAATAAGTGAAATTTAAATATTATTGGGCGAAATTTTATACTAGTTGGCATGGCCGGTATGAACCTTTGTTTAATTATGATCATGAAGAAAAATGAAGCAAAATGGATTCAGCGAATCGACCGCGATAGTGCTAGGGTCGCCTGGAAAAGCCGATCGATCAACCAAGAGGTTGGATCGAAAATTTGAGTTGTCAATAAATAATCGATATTAGTTTTGTCAATTACCTAACAAGGGTAATTTTGGTTTATTAAAATGAATTTATGCAAACGGGTAGTTCGACAAAAAGAGATAGTTTAAAATAGCATATTTTGGACATAGAAGAATCGTGAAAGATTTGGAGTTTCACTAAAATTTGTAAAATCAAAAATTAAGGAGGAATCAGAGAAGGAAGGTAATGCAATACAATTGAATAGTTTGGGAATTGGAAATACTGGAAAATTTAATGGATGATAGCAGGAACAGAAAAATTGGGTTTTCAAAATAAACGAGTACAGAAATTTACACAAATAAGGTAAATGAATTTGATAAAAATATTTATAAACTTTTTATGATCGGGACGAACAACAAATTTAATAAATAGTGCGCGATTACGTCTGAATTTAATAAACATGTAAGATAGGATGTAAATAATTTTGATACAAATTTTAGATTTAAAAGCCATTGTTGTAAACTACCATTTTGTTTTAGTATGAAATAAAAATGTTTAATTATCAATGTTTAATTTCAGAGATGGAATTTAGTTGAAAATTAAGAGCAACTTCATAATACAATGAAAACAATTAATTAATTTGGAGATATACAATTTGGGGATTGTTTAGAGAAACAACGTTCTAAATTCTGTAAAAAGATTTAGTTGTTGCATTTATTTTTGGAACACGATAAAATAATATATTAAAATAAGTAACTATAAAATTTAAATATTCTCAACAAGTTAAAACTTCACATTATAGATTTTTATTCTAGGCAACAAAGACTAAAATTGCTCTGAGCTTGCAAACAAGCTAAAATTTAGCAGACATATTCTGTACATATTTCTGTGTCCAAATAAATCTTTTAACATCCCCGCCCACTTCTTTTCTAATTGGAAATTTTATTTTACAAAACATTATGAAAATACATACAAAATAGAAGCCAAAATTTGGTTAGAGCTTTTAAAAAATTCCGGACAGACATGGGCATTTGAGTGTACTTATGGATCTCTCAAACTTTGCTTAAAATCCTATAGATTTCTTCACAAATTGTGGATTTTAACCCACTACCTGGTTTTTCGTTTATACCTCCCTTGATTTAATTTTTACGGAAAATTTTAATCAAATCAAAATTTGATATTTCAAAACTTTCCTACTTTACATATTCTCTTATTGGAATAAAACTTAATCCAAGAAAGGAGTAATGCATCTTATAGTAATAAAATTAAATAGCAACCAAGGTTTTGAATAATTCTTATTCAGAATAAAAAACACCTGAAGTGTTTTTATTCTTCTTCGCATTAAGGATTAGGCCTTTAGGCCTGTTCCGGCTTCTTATTGCCATCGCTTCCGAGGTCTTTCCTGGTCTCTCTTTCCTCTAGGACGATACTGATATGGAAGTTTTGGCCACCGCTGATCGTTCATGCTTTTTAAGTGGGCTCTCCAATTATTTCGATTGGTATCAATCGAATCGACAGCGGGTGTCACCTTTAAGCCGTACCTTATGTCTATATTTATCATTCTGTCCAATCTAGTGTAATCTGCCACCCCTCGAAAAAATTTCATTTCACTGGCTTGAATGTGTGAGCGATCTTTTTGCGTTAGAACCCAAGTCTCACTGCCATACAATAGAATTGGCATTGCTATAACCTTATAGAATTTGATTTGAGTCTCTTTTGTAGTTTTATTTCGGAATGTTCTTCTTATCGTACTTAGACTCGTTGAAATCAATCTGTGAGTTTTAATTTTTATGTCGTTATTATGCTCATAACTGACATCCCATCCTAATTAGTTGAAATTACTCACTTGTTCCAAGGGTTGGTCATTTATATAGTATATTATCTTGGTTCTGACTGCTTTCTTTCCTTGAAATGTCATAGTTTTTGTTTTGTGAAGTGAGATATTAAAGTCATATTCTTGTTCTATCCTGAAGAGTTGGTGGCATGCCCGTTGGAGGTCGTCTTCATTATCTTGTATAATTGCAAGATCGTCAGCATACAACAGACATTTAAGGAATTGGTCTTTACTAATTTGTATACCTTTCGGGCTAACGTTTTTCCATATTCGAAGGGCATCGTCAATGTAAATTTTAAAATGTGTAGGCGAGATGTTCCATAACTTCTTTCTGTTAATATTATCAAATACAGTTGTGAAATCGATGAATGCATTATGCGTTTCCAAGTTGGATTCTCTTCGTTTTTTCTATAATCTGCTGTATTCTAAACACGTCGTCAATGCACGAGCGGCCCTTTCGAAAACCATGCTGATCTTCTGATAACAATACATCACTTATTGTCCTGAGTCGAGTATTTATAATTTTACTCTATATCTTATATCCGGTGTTTAGGATGCTTATGCCTCTGCAGTTTTTTGTTAAGCTTCGATCTCCTCTTTTGTAAATCGATGACATTTTCGCTATGTTCCAACTTTCAGGAATAACTCTTTCTTTCCAGCATACATTCAAAAGATGCAAAAATTTCCTAGGTAACACTGAAATCCTGTGGATATTCAGTAAATATCCATTGGACATCCAGAGGTAGAGGTTAGAGGTTAGAGGCAGAGACTAGTTATTGCGTGTTACATGGGCTGTATTTGAGAAGTAATCCTTCATATTTTATGATCTCTGTGTGCACTCCTTCCACTCCTCCTTCAACTGTTATTATAGGTCACCAGTAGGGTGATTCAGATGATACAGCTTTTTCAGTTTATATAGTATTGTCAGTCCAGAGATACTTATATTCTAGTAAATAAAATACAATATAATAAAAAACTTACATCTGAATACAACGCTGCGCTTTGTTGTCAGATGTTGCGATCTGTATGTATCTGTATGTAGTATATAACTTAATATTGAGATGAGCAAGATCGCCATGAGATAATGGTATTTAAATTTAATGAAGGTTTTAAACTTATTTATTGATCATTTATTATTATTTTGTTACATTGCACTTATAATTAATTTTAGGTCAACGTCACTAGACATTACTCTACTCTACTCTTCTTAACTTAACTCTAACTTAACTATATCTATCTATCTTCTCGTATTAATTATGGCCCCTATTTATATAAAATCTGTAATATAAGCTTAATAATCAAATGGTTACATATTAACAAATAGTGGTCTACATACCAACTATGTTCTACTTGTGTATTAAGCATTATTAGCAATCTTATATTGTTCTAGTTACTAATTAATACATGTGCGGTACAATAATGCCGGTCACACACGACACCTAATAATTACCCAGCATCATCATACTACACCTGGCGCGAACTAATGAAAGTTCAAATTTCAATTTGATTATTACATAACATAATATTATTAAGCATAAGCATAATAGGTAAATCTTCTACTTCAGATAACTCGAATTTGACTAGTAGCACTACAATCGGTTGAATCAAATTCCTTTTATCAAAGTACCTACCCATCATGATATTACAATATACAAGATGATATTACATTTACAAAATTCCATGTTGTATTCTCTGCATGATAAAATTACAACTATACTTCAGAAGTGTAAATTTAAATGTATATAAAATATAAAATAGGTAACTACCCTGAGGTCAAGTGATCGTCAGAAAAAGAGTGAAATTTTATCCAGATTAAACGATGTTACACTAAACATAACTAAGCGTATGAAATTAACAAGGAAGTAAAACTAACTGTGATTTACTCCTATTATCCAACAGGTTAAGTGTCTAACATTTCATTTTTAATGTGCCAATCATTATTCTCGTAAGTACACCTACTTCGATTCTTTACGTAGTAAAATTTCAACGTGTAATAGCATGTAGCAGGTGAGACAGCAGAATCAAATGTAAAACACTCAATAAAACGTTTGGTATCAGCGGATTGTCAATACTGTTGAAATAAAAGTATATCGGTACTTATTTCAGTTAAAATGCTCATACTTAAACTACGAGAGATAAATTACAATAATTAAAATATACCACGGGTTACACAGGCGAGAATAACTTAACCATTGCTAGGCGATTATCGCCTTGAACGGTTTCTAACCCACCCCGTTCAAACCGTTCAACTTTTCCATGCACTGGAGAATACACTGTAAAATTCAAAAATTATTAAGTAAACATGTCTTAACCATATTATTGATTATAAATTTGTATAGCTAAACTGCATATTTATTCAATCTTGATATTCACACGTAAATTTAACGTTAAACTTACCTGACATAATTACGTTAATTTTGATGGTATATGTTTAATAAATGCGGATATCCGAAAGCACAACTGTTTACGTGTTATAGCGCCGGTAAATTTTAAATTAAATATCAAATTAGGATTAGACAAATAAAATAATAATTTGTCCACTATTATTCATAGATTAGATAATACGAATCCCGTGTCGGAGGTTTTTGCAGTTATGCAAAACATGTAACTTACATTCGGAATATGCAAAAGTTTACGATTACATGGTTTACTGAACAAACATAGAAAGTAACAGATTTTAACTAGATTATCCAATAAACTGACATCAGATTTTGTGAGTCTGTTTCGATATTTAATTTAATTTAAGCAGAGGGAGCCACCTCTAAAATTAAGGGTATTTTATTCGCACGTAGTATTCATAACTTTGTAACGGTAATTATATTCAAAGTGATAATGTCACTGTGTCTGCTTCAGAAACTTTAAATTCCGTACAAAGGTATATCATGTTATAGGGCATAGGCTTTCAAAGATAACTAGAAGGAATATCATGTGCGGTATCACTTATAACGAATAAGAGTTTTTATAATAGCGCACACCAATTTGTGTTCGTAAACGCTTTACTCATTAACTAAATAATAAACAAGGCTTTAACGTACATATTTGCGGTTTTCAATGTAATGGAACATTGTAATGCAATTTTCATGTACTAAGTACGTTTGCGTTACGTAAAATTAGTATAATAAAATTCTAATGAAGCGGGGTTCAATTACGTCACTTTAAAAACATCACATAAATGTCAAACCATAATTTTGACAGAAGCTACCATTGAAAAGGTGTTAACTATGATACTGTTTATGAGTTATTACAGGGAGTTATTACATTCTTTTGTAAATTCTTCAACAATTATGGTGATATTTATTATTCAGGTGCGGCCTATAGGGTGCCCATCTGTAGGCTTGAATCGGTACAATGCCATTATTTAACCAATTAAGATAAAGACCTTGAAGATATCTAAACAATCTTGTGCAATTTTGCAACCAAGTATTTGAATTTCCCACTACCATCTCCCTAAGCGCAAACCCAACTTCACGCCTAAGCGAGCGCACCTAACCTCAAACGCGATTTCGGGGGCCCCATCCATAAGCTCGTGATCTAGCTAAGACACCCATGTAACATGTAAGACATCCTACGTTGTGTAATTAACCTAAAACCCGCTTGATTACAAAAATTACCCCAAGTTTGCTGGAAGCTCCTCATGTAGGTAAACGAACACAAAGACAGACGATTGCATGAGTCAAAGGGAAGATAGAAAGTAAAATCCTTTACACAAAATAATACACACAGTCTGTTGTTAATTTGTTTTAATTCAATGTCTCGATTGTTTTTGTTTCTGTCTTGTCATTTATAAATGGTACATATAAAATTTTACCCCTTGGGCAATTTTCATACAATATAAATTTCATATTAATTATCAATCATAATCATAGTGCGTTAAGATTTCGTAACTTTGTTACTTAAAATTCATAAACATTTTGTTTTACATAATAATAATTATTCGTATAATAGGCTTGATTGTTCCGCTGTTTTCAGCTAAGATGCAATCACCATGTTTTTCAAAGAATTTAATACAAAGCAAAATATTTCCTTTGTTGACCGGTTACTACCTGGTTATACAAAAGTGAAAGTCGGTAATTCGACCCTTCCAACAATAAGCGTCACTAGCACTTATTTTACAAAATGCAACACCAAATTCAATCAGATTCCCATCACTAAGGGGATGAATGGATCAAGCTTTGTCATCAAATTTACGCTATACGCAACGAGATTAATTTAAATTAATGGCATCACTCGCGAAAACTGGACGCTTGGCAGGCCCTTTCCGGTAATCTGATTAACATTAAATACGTATCTTGATAATATGCAGTAAATTACATTACCGAATTTGGAAGTGACGAGTTTACCCACTTTGAAATAAAATATACAAATAATATTCACCTTATTGTAAATAGCTAACAAGTGTTTGCACATAAATGAAAATTGGTAACATTAAATTATTTCACTGACTCGAAACAACGCAACAACTACCCTCGCCGACCTACTCCAGCGTAGTAATCCCGCTTCTTCATAGCGTCACTTCCTCCCACCATAACTCGTCTTTCATTGGTCGTTCTTCGCTACGTTGTCAACTGTATTTTTCCGCAGTGTTGTCATGCTCATAATTCGTTGGCGCGATATTTAAAGTCGGTCTATATCATTACACTTGATGAATTTGGAATATTTTACAATCTTTATTAGTACCTGTACTAATTTATTCATTCCTTGTATATAAAATAAACGAACAAACTTTTAATGTTTTTGCACTATGTAATGTTTTTCCCTCTTCATTATTATCCATTTTGACTTTTTTTTTGCTTTTTCTGCTTTTTTTCTTGTTAACAGTTGGTAGAAAATTTTTGTGTTTTTGAATCTGTTATTTGTTTAGGTTTCTTCCGTGTTTTCCACAAACCATGCATTATTTTTTTGCTTGAACATCTTGTTTGCTTGTCTTGTGATTTCTTTGTAGTTGTTCAAGTTTTCCTGTCCTCCTGTTTTCAACCATCTTAGTCTTCTTACCACTTTTATTTTGTTACATTGTATATGTTACAGTTAAAACCCGAAATCAGTTAAAACCCGATCTAACTAGTAAATTCTAGTTTTAACTAACCGCTTTAGTTAATTCTAGTTTTAACTGAAATAATTTTAGTTAAAACTAGTTTTAACTGAGATGACTTTAGTTAAAACTAGAATTAACTGACCGCTGTTGGTAAAAACTAGATTTCAAGTAAAAGCAAACGTAAAATTGTTGTAAGAAGTTGATTCTGTGTTTATATTACGGAATTAAAAAGTGTTCATGGAAAACCACGCCATAGCCAGAGTCAGGGTCCGGTTGAAAGAGCTAATCAGCACATAGAAAAAATGTTGGCTTCATGGGTGAAGGACAACAATACCACTAATTGGTCAGACGATGTCCGTTTTGTACAATTTATAAAGAATAGAGCCCATCATTCAGGAATCAAACAATCTCCCTACAAGGCTATGTTTGGAATTGAATCAAGAGCAGGACTGACAACAACCGTATTGCCATCTGTATTACTTACAAATATCCATGAAGAAGACGATTTTCATGAAATTATTGAGCAAATGAATGCAGAACAGGGTGAAGGAGAAGCAGAGGAGGAAGAGAAGACGCCGGCGTCGCTAGCTGATACATCATCAAACATTTCTTCAGCTAGAAACGAAGCACAAAATAAAGTTTGAAAAAATAGGCGGAAAGAATGAAAAAGATTTCAGATACAACCCATCCTGCGGTTGACATCGGAGGTAATGATGTAACAATTCCAATTCCTGATGTCGACAGAGCTAAGGCAGAATTACGAAACATCATAGGAGTCATAATCGAAAGGAATGGAGATGGCCTGTATAGAATTCTTGTACAGTTCTTGCAAAAACATTGCGCTTTAAAGCGATGCCTATGGTTAAAATAGGGAATTCTTTGCAATTCCAAATATCATAACAGTATGTCATGTGGCAACAAGTAAATTGTAAATATGTAATAATAATGTAAACAGAATCAACTTAATAAAACAATAATTTTAATCTAATTACGTTTGCTTTTACTTGAAATCTAGTTTTAACTAAAGTTATTTCAGTTAATACTAGAATTAACTAACAGCAGTCAGTTAATTCTAGTTTTAACTAAAGTCATCTCAGTTAAAACTAGTTTTAACTAAAGGGGTTAGTTAAAACTAGAATTTACTAGTTAGATCGGGTTTTAACTGATTTCGGGTTTTAACTGTAACATATTGCTATGTACCCTCGGAGCTTTATTAGGGCTACACGTTTTATTGTAAATGTCTTGTACGAGTGTACGTAATTGTACCCCGTCAATAGAAATGTATATAAAATTTTTGATAAATACAAATAAATGAAATTATACCTCGGCTTGGCTATTGCGATGAGCACAGACCTACCTTCTCTTAAGTTGGGTTCTTTCCTTGACCAAATCGTAATGCTGAAATCAAATATCGTGGTCTTCGGAATGTGATTACAAAAATTATGCTCCGTTTTAAAATACAAATGGTAATTTATTATGATTTAGTTTTTAAGTGATTTAAATGCAATAAAATTCTTATACTAATTAACAAATTTCCTATTCTAATAAACTTTAAACGTATTAACGCACGCGTAATTGGATTGCAAAATTTTCACTAATTTTTATGTTCAATATAAAGTTTAATGGGACGTTACCTTAACAAAATCTGGGGTATTTCTCGTTACTCAGTTCATGTACCATGAAACTATTTATTTTTACTTGATGGATGACCTTCGATGCGTATAATTATTCGAGATGCAAATTTTCTTGTGTGTGCATTTACCTCGTGGTGTGACCAAATTTTTCCAAAAATAATCGTAATCCGTCGTTATCTTCTACCAATTTTACTTTTCAAATACGTAAGTACAGTGATTTTAACTATTAATACACTTTTCTATTGAATTTCTTTAAAATTTTCAATATTTTATATAATTTTAGCTGGACGTACCAAAATCACTATCATTAATAAAAATTAATCAACAACTTATCCTTTTCAATTGTTTTACCATCGCTACCGTTGTATTCTCAAGGCAAATGTGATTCTTCATTATTGGTCGAAATAAAATCAATACTATTGACGTTTCAATTTGCAGGTTCGGCTCAAGCCCAATGTGACTTTGTAAAATTTTAATAAAATTTTTATGTTTTAGATTGAATTAACTCTCACTATCACTGTGATTGTTTGATAAACTTTTTGAAGAAAATGTCCTTTCCATATGTAATACATTAGATTTGCGACGCACTACGATAGGTGTAAAGATTTTGCTTATTTTAAAATTTTACGTTTAACACATTTTTATAAACTAACATTGAACAATTATTTTGATGTTAAATTACATTTCTTATGATTAATTAATTTGATTTATAATATTAACAAACATTTTTATTAACGGAATTAAATCGTTGCATTTTGAATTTATTTTGTTACCTCGTTCCGTGACTCGTTTTTCACATAAAAGTATGACATTGAACTAAATTTTTGGTATCGGATGAAACTTTTACGTTCAAACAAATAAGTCATGTGCTCTCTTTATTAATAAACAAAATTCTGAATCGTGACGTTATCATTTCTATTGGCGTGGTCAATCTCGACACCGCAATATACACTCTTCATCAAACCACTCTTCTGTTACTGGTTTTTGTTTTGCTGCATTCTATCGATTTTTGTCTTATTATGGCCACCTCTAAATAATGATCGGAGTCTGCATTGGCTCCTCAGTATGTTCGTACATCTCTTACTGTATTTTCTTTCCTCTGTGAAATCAGTACATGGTCAATCTGGTTTCCATCTTCATTACCTCCACCAGGTCAAACCCATGTGTTTTATTGTATTGAAATAACTCCGATTTGTGAAATGAATTTCAGATGGTATTTTGTGATTAATACAGTAACCTTTTCGATATTGAGACAAGCCATTGGCATTCCATAGTGCTAACTTTTCAGTGAAGAACGTTATGGAATTTTGAACAGGAGTGTTATTAGAATAGTTAGCATTTGATCCATTCTATTCACAAGTGTTAATATTAATTTTTCATAGTATTTATATTGTGTTCTGTTTTCGAGTTGTTTGTGAGTTTGTTGTTATTGGTTGGATTGGGTTGACTTGGTTTCCTTACCATGCTAGTGTATGATGTTCTTGGGTAAAAAATTCTTGTTTGTTGTTGCGAAAGATGTGGCTTTGGGGCAAGGTGTGGTGGTGGCGATGATGGTAAGTATCGTTATTTTTGTCTCAAGGCAGTCAACTTCCCCTCGCGAATCTTTTTGTAAACCTTACACCCTTTATAGTTGACTGGGAGATCCTGTTTGCATTGAGTGCATTTAGCTTTTACATCTTGACCTATGTTTATATCTTCCAGCAATCCTTGGTTAAGTGATTCTACGCACACTTGACGCATTGAGGCCGACGGTTGCACTAGGTTTTGGTATGTCCATAACGCTGGCACCGTAGGCATTGAACTACCTGACTAAAAAAACTGCACTTAACATGCGGTTAATTTAAAAAGTGTTTTTGTTATGGTCATTACGTGCTAGTTCTATGAGATGCATAGATAGAGATATTTGCGTTGCTTTCTGTAGCATGTTGTCACCTTATTCCGCGCATCGGGCGCACCCTTAGATTTTGCGTTTATGATCTATTAAACTTATATTTTAAATTTCGAATCGATCCGTTGAAAATTACTCTTTGAGAAAACATTTTTAGGTCGGGTTGTAAAAATAAAAGATTGAAACATTCGCTCAACTAATAAATTTACGTTTTGCAAATGCACAATAATCTTAAGAATTGTATAGTTAGGAAAGTATCATCAAATATTTTAATACACGTACAATAAACCATACGGTAGATGAGGAAGTGTTAATAATGTTGACGTAGCATTAATCCATAATTCACCTCATCAACAATAAATTCTCTATTCATTAACGTTGCAAACTAAACGTCAACTCATACCTATACTTTACTATAATCTTTCAAACGACTGAGAGAAACTTTTATGCGATCCATAAATCCACGTCGGCCGTCGATACAAAAAACGGGCACGTGCGATGGTAAGACCATGGGAACGAATGCATTCGACATCGTTATCGTAAACAGGCATCGACTTGCAAACTCATGTGTTAATTTTTAACATGGAAAGCATAGCGATTTCGCAATTTTAAAACTTCGATAAAAACCAACAAAAAGTGCAAAAGTTAGACCCTTTTCGTCCGACCAGACGAGCAAAAAATTGTTTTGCTCGCACGTGTCCTGCAAAACTTCTCGATACACTTTGCATGGAGAAAGAAGAAAGTGTGCTCTCACACTCTAGGCATTGTCCAATTAAATCACGTCTCCCTTCTTTCTAAATTTATAGGACCCAATTACAAGGATCCAAATCAATCAGTAAGTGGGAAAAATCCTAAATCAGAGTAGGGAGAATGCATAAATTGAGCTACAAATTGCATATTCGAGGAGATTCACTTGGAATCTGATACTACCTTTTTCGTATCTTAGCGCTTCCAAAAGCGGAATTAACTATCGAGGTCTCACATTTATTAGAGGTCTTTAAATAAATACAAGTCATTTGTGCTAAAAATTAGTGTGTGTCAACTGCAGGTACTATCGAACAATTAATACCGTCAATTGTTGTTAAACAATTAATATACTATCGAGCCAGAATATCGTCAATTGTTGTTAAACAATTAATATTTTATCAAACCAGAATATCGTCAATTGTTATTAAACCTTCAATATTTTATCGAACCAGAATATCGTCAATTGTTGCTAAACCTTCAATATTTTATCGAACCAGAATATCGTCAATTGTTGCTAAACCTTCAATATTTTATCGAACATTAATATCGTCAATTGTTGCTAATATTTAATAAGTGATCGAACAATTAATATCGTCTATTGTTACTAAACATTGAATCAATTATCGGACTTTTTATACCATCTGTTTATCACGTTAATCACGTCGAGTTATTGCTTGCCGCTCATAAGGCAAGTACGTAGCATTGCTTTTATCGAATGGTACAAAACAGGTGTTGCACTTCCAACCCATGTGTGCATTCCAATCGTTTTTTTTATCGGACACCACATTAACATTTCTTACTTAGACAGTGCCGGCTTGAATTATTTGTCACTTCGCGAATAACTAACATAGTGAATTATTTCGTACGGAGACCCCTATTTTATCGTGAAATACAGTGCGTGAACCACCCTATCATTTCACCACCTTCCGATTTGAAGAGTTTTTGGGAAGCTGGTTATTACGCTGCCCTTCTGATATGGTTTGAGACATCACATTCAGCTTCATTCTACGTTCTGAAGACGAAATCTCACTCCTGAAGGACCCGTCATCGACTTTACCTAGAGGTCGAACATCAACCACCCAAATTAAGTAAGAAACCTTTTTATATTTTTAAGATTGTGATGTTAATTGGTCCTATTGACCATTAGTTGTGTTTATGAACGTTCAGTTCAACCCTGGAAGACGATATCGCAACCATTTTGTATACCTTTTATTTAACTTAATATTATTATCTATTATTAACGTAACTTTTACCACGCCATTCGAGCGTTCAGAACGTAACCAAACAATTTAACGTAACGTTTCAAGTTTAGTATTGTAGCTAAAGTTTGTTTGTCCCGTTGTTGGGAATTTTGATGATCAATTGCATTGATTAAGTTCCATGATCAATTTTAGGAATCATAGTTTTGAATATTATCAAGTTGCGCTTAAGTAACTATTTATTTTGGTGGAGTGCTGTATTCAATACGCCCCCCTTTCATGCAAATTAACCTTTTGTATTTTTGTAAGAGTAATTTTTTTACGAGTATTAGTTTCGCAACGGAAACCACACGGAAAGGTTCCGTCAACTGTACATATTTATTTTTATACAAGACATGTAAATTTGATAGTATCTTGTGTAAACTTTGTCAACTCCCCCCTGATATTATTTTAATTAATACATTTTTATTATTTCCCAACTTTGTGTGTTATTATTATTGTTGTGTTAATGTTTATTTAGCTATTTTCACCAACGGAAAGTTCGCCTCCTGTAAAGGTAAGGTCATTGAGCGAGGTTTTTCCGGAGTGAGAGTTCGCTGTAAGATCATCAAGTTGTCGCGTACCAGCTTGGAAGGTGTGATAACCAGTCCCCTTCAAAGAGATTCATTTCTTCGTATGCGTGGCGCCCATTTAAACTCCCGCGTGTATATTAACCCCACCGATTTTGACTTAACTCCCCCCCCGTGTAAATTATTCACACCGATTTTGACAATTTTTAGAATCGCGATCGAGGATTGCCCGGTCGTCGATAGGAAATACACGCTTTGCGACGTGCCGTCACACGACCCTTTCATTCCTTCCACCAACCCACCCCTTCGCGACTTTGAGCTAGCCAACCTTTTATTACCTGTTGGAAAGGTGTCGTGGATGCAGAACGTGGTGTAACAGGATAATAATTTGGCGCCCAACGTGGGGCTATCGAGAAACCCCCGGCTATCGATAAAGCCCTTTTGGCATGTTATGGTATCGAATTTTTTTTGTTTGTAAATCAAGTAAATTCCAAATTAATTTTTGTAGGTTAAAATATAACTTGGCACCCAACTTAGTAGCTATCGATAAAGCCCTTTTGGCACATTACGTCAAATTTTGTAAATCACGAAGTTTTGAATTAAGATTTCAATTTTAAAAGTAGTACCGACGCGCATGAATGGACTAACGAGATTCCATAACGCCCCCCTATTTAAATTTAAAAGTGAAAATTATCGCGATTTTAAGATCAAATATTGTATTTCCGTTTACCATTAGTTGTTCAGAGAACAAAGTAGAGTCGTGTTCCGCGAATCCTTTTTTGTATTTAATTAAATTTATTCATTTCGATTAATAATGGCATTCAGGATTGTACCGGACAAGTTGCGAAAGGACGAGGTCCAATACGAATTAAAGATTAGAGGTTTACCTTTTCACGGTTCATTAAGAGAATTACGCGATGAATTAGTATCAGCCCTTATGAAAGAGGAACAGGGTGAAAAATACATTTTATTATGGTATCCGTTTTCCTTTGCGGAAGATTTAGCAGCTTTAAAAGAAGGCGTGTTAATTATTAAAAAGTTACTTGGTCGCTTAGAAGTTTCGCGTGATCAGAAACCCAATCTAGAAATGAACATAGAGACGAAACTAACGCATTATTTTAATCGATTATTTAAATCAAAACCCGTATTAATAAAAGATAAAGACTCCAAACTTAGGATTTTAGATCAATTGGAGGAATTTAGGTCAACTTATGGCTTACTATTAGCAGACTCCCGGACGGAGAGAGATTTTAGGTCCAATACCGTGGAGGAAATTACAAAAGAACCCCCTGTTGATCGCGGTACCGTCGAAGCGGCGAATTCGAATAGAAATTTCGAAATATCAACCCCGATCGTGAAGTTTCACTTACGAATTTCAGGTCAGGTCGAAAACGTCTCTATACTGACAAAAGAAAATATGTCAGTAAGAGAAATTGAAAATTTATCCCGGGACGAGTCCGAAAATTTTAGCGGACCGCGTAATGACGAGCAAAGTAATGGTGAATTCGGGTGTAAGAGCCGTATTCATAATAAGACAAATAATAACACCCTTTTGTGTTGGAATTGTGGTGGCACAGGACATTTAGCGTTGCGTTGTACCGTTCCGCAGAAACGTATATATTGCTATCGTTGTGGGAGAAAAGATGAGACCACAAAAACTTGTCCCCATTGTAACCCCAGACAGAGTAGGACCAAGAAAAAAATCGTTGCAGGGCATAATGCTCCAATTAAGAGAAACTAAAGCCCCGATTTTAATATTAAGATTTTTGTGTGAATGTATGAATGAATTTTTTTAGTGCGTGTGTGTCGTTGCGAATGTATTTAGTCCTTAGTCATTATTGTTAAATTTTTTTTCTCGTTGTATTGTAAAATGTCATCATAACATTTTACCTTGCTTTTTGTACTTTTAAGGAAATGTCGCCATAACATTTCGCTTTGTTTTTATTGCGTGTTTGTTAGGTTGGATCGAGGAGGTCAGGTCTGGTGCGGACCACCGCTGACTGTAGACCGAAACAACCTACATTTTTTTATCGGTTCATAATGCCGTTTTGGCGTGTACAACCCTTTTTGTCCCGTGCATGACGTAAAACTGCGAACACCCTTACCGCCCTAACGTGGCGATGATATCGCAACCCTTAAATTTTGTTGAAAACTCTTACTTGTCACTCAACTTAGTTTAAAGTTTTTTTCGTTTCACCATTTTTTTTTTGTGTGAACCCTTACCGTCTATATCGGACGTTGAAAGTCTACCCTGTATTTCGCAACCCTTTCTGTAGAACGAAAACCACCCTAACGCACAATCCCTTAGCAATGCAACCCTCCCTCACATCGGAAATTTTAGTAACAAATTTTTATTAGCCTTCAGCAATTAACGATAAAAGATTTTGATCTGCGTCTTCTACGCACCTTTACGCATTATCACTGCATGCCGTTTATAGCGAACCTTGTTTTTTCCATCTTTAGCAAATAGCGATAGAAAGTTTTTTTGTTGTGCCTAGCACACATGTTCACATCTAGATCAAGTATATTTAAGTACGCATGTTATTTACGCACTCGGTTCCATACGTATTTTCTGCTAGTAACACCGTACACTTATTACGCATTTTTTTTTGTTTTCATTTGTCTCGAACAAGACACAAAGCGTTTCGTACGCATTCTTACGCTTGACTACGGGTCACGCACTTACGCATTTACGCACTTCATCAGGTTACGCATTTATTTTTTTTAAATATTTTGAATTTTGTATGGACATTTAACGTAAAGTTTTTCTAAAATTTTTTTTTGAATTTAGTTTCAAGGTTCAATCTTCGAAGTTAGTTTTGTGGGTGTAGTTTTGAGATTTTATGCACACATTTAGTGGAATAGTAAAAGTTTTTTTTTGAATTTCATTTGCAGACGTATTTCCGAATTTTGAGTTTGATCTAGAGCAGTTTGAGTTATTGTTAACTTCAAGTTTTTTTTAAGGTAAACATTTTTGAATTTCGTGTTGCCATATGAATTAAAGTTTTTTGAATTTAACGTCAAGTTTTTTTAATTAAAGTAGACATTTTAAATTTAATAGTGATACTTAAATTTTTTTTTAGTATAACGTCAAGTTTTTTCGTGAATTAAGATAAACATTTTGAATTTAATATCGGCCTTTGGAGCCAAGTTTTTTTTTCAGTTTAACGAAAAGTTTTTTCGAATTGAGGGGAATTTTTCCTTGAAATTAATGGAATGTTGTTTTGAATTTAATCAAAAGTTTTTCAAACTTGATTAATAGTTTTTCAAATTAGATTGAAAGTTTTCAAATTCAGTTGAAAGTTTTTTTTGAACTTAAGTTAAAGTTTTTTAAAGTTTTTTTTGAAGTTTGACGTCAGTTAAAGTTTATTTTTGAGTTTTTTTTGAATTTAAAGTTTAACGTAAAGTTTTCTTTGGTGAATCAAATCAATCAAAGAGTTTTGAATCCCAGTCCATTGAGACATTTTTCTTTAAGTTAGTGGTAGGGTAACATCTAGTTATCATTTCGGGTTGAGGTCAGTGCGTCACTGTCGCTTCATACACACTGACCATGTCTTTTTGTCAATCGCACGACGTTAACTTGCCCCCACCATCCCTCACCGTTCTTTCCTGGTATCGAGTACCGTTTAAAATAGATTTTTTTTAGCTTTTTCGTTTTCGTTTTTGAGATTAGAAATTAAGATCAGGGCTGAGAATGCAATTGCATTAGACATTGCCTCATGCCGTGTTGTATTGTTTGGACTTGTGTCCAATTTCGGACAAATCATTTGTCGCAACACACCCTTTAGGGGAAGTTTTTTGTAACATACCCTTTAGAAAATTTTACCGAATTTTATTTTTTGTAGTAAGGTTGTCATAGTTAATAGTTGTTTAGAGTGACCCACTTCTCATCGAGCTATCGAATTATCATGCTGGACATGGTTCCACTGCTAGATAAACATTTTTTTTGGACGTCGATCCACATATGGACGACGATCCAAACCCCAGGGTTATAAAGTAATTTCGTGGGCTTAGTCCATTCCCCGGTGAATTATCGTCCCATTTATTTTTTTTGGCGGATGAAAATCTGCCCCAAAGGAACCTTCTTAGTAAGGGAATTTCGTACAGAAGTAAGGGGTTATAACTCGAAGCAACACTCTGGGAAATTTACCTTTTGTTAGGGAATAATAGATTGACTACAACTATGCTACACGGTCATAACACCTGCCGGTCTAAGGAAGAACAAACCCATTAGGGGTGAACTTGTAAATTTGATCCGTTCATCCCAGAGGCATATATTTTGACGCCTCCCAACTTTTACCACGTTTTCGGGTCCAACCCAAGCTAGAGTTCAGCGTTTCTGTTTGTGATTGTGGGTCTCACGGCAAGCGAACGATCCCGTGACTTCGCGAACCGCCCTCTCTCGCAACGGTCACAACGGCTTAAGATTGTTTAAGACCTGGGACGTGGAGTTTTTTTTTTCTGTGTAACTTTTTTTTCTCTCGCGCTTTTAGTATGTAAGGATTAGTTTAGATTTCGGTTTAGGTAGTATTAAGTTCAGCCTAGGTTTCGGTTTAGTTAATTTTAGGTATCGGTTTAGTTAGCGTAAAGTTTGGGTATTTTTAAGCTAGTTTTAAGTCAGTAAGGTTAAGGGAGATATTTGTTATGTCCTTATCGTACGACATAAAACTACGTGCCCCCAAAGTATAAACGGGTCATTTTTCTTTTGCTTCATTGTTTATCTCGCGTGTCATTTTTGTAATCCCGAGTTTTTTTTTGTTTTGAATTTTTAGTCATGTCATTTTGTAATCTCGAATTTTTTTTGAATTTTCAGTCAACCATTTCAGAAATTATTGTTTATGGATTTAGAGGGTACGCTTAGCGAGCCATTGGCCTAATCACCCAATCAATCGCTCAGTTGAATCAAGTAGAGACTAGGATTACATTGAATTGATTACCCAATGTTATCATTAGTCATGCGTTAATTTCATAGTTACGTTTTGACCTTTTGGAGAAAAATTATTTCTCACATTCGTCAGTTTTATACAGTAGAGTCACTTCATATATTTTTGAGCAAACATGTAGGTGCAACCCGGACGGTTGTCACCATTTCGAATTTCAGTCAGTTTTCGTATATCTTTTTTTGTTGTTAAATTTTTTTTCGTGTATAACGATCACTTTAGTCCCGTTTAAATTAATCAACCCCCCCCGCCTACCGAATTAGATAGGACCGGCTTTGTAAATTTGATCCAGCCGTCGTTCAACTTCTAAACCCCCCCCCTTATGTTACGTGTTATGATCTTTTGTGGCCTTGTACCCTAGTGGATACGTTCCACTGGTACAACGTCCCCGTCTTGCACTAACACTACCTGTGTAAGACAACATTTAGAGTGAAGTTTTCTCCGGTGCCGATCACCGCAGGACTTCTCAATAAATGACGATGTTTTTTTTGCACATCAAAACTCACCACTAGCGTTGGTAGAGTCAACCTTAGTTGTGCTAGCTTCATTTTTTTGTGAGGCGATAGATTGTGTAGGTCCACGGTTAGGCCCCACGATTTTTTTTTGTATTCAATGAAAGCTCCCGTTTACGTCAGTGTGGTTCAAGGACGTTCCCTTCGACTACACTGATGGAAGCAAACCATCCCGACCCGTACCGTCAACTATGCCCCACGAATATTTTTTTATTCAGTGGAAACCCGATTCATGGCTAGGCCCCATGTTTCTTTTCTTTTTTTGTATACATCAATGTCCAACACGGACGGATCGAGGACAAGTTCCCTCGACTGCCCTTGTAGTTTATTACCCCATCCCGATCTGGATTGTCGATTATGCCCCACATTTTTTTTTTTCGTGTACATCCGTGATCAAGCCGGACGAATCGAGGATTTGTTCCCTCGACTGTCCCTCATAGGTTGTCACCCCATCTCAAATTTTTTTCTCGCCCCCCCATCATTACCTCTTCTCTCTCTTCCGATCATCTCGTCCGGATCGAAGTCATGAGGAAGGTTAGTGATCTCTCAAACGGCTTTGTAAATTTGATCAAGCTAAGCGCAAGTTTTTTTCTCTGTTTCACCAACGATAACTGATAAAACAGACAGTCCCCATCTACTGAAGTGCATCAAACGGCTTTTGTAAATATGATCCAGCCAAGCACACGTCTTTTTTTACTCTGCTTTTTCAACGTATTGAAAAAGGCAGACAGTCCCCATCGACTGAACCATTTTAGAGAAGGCTTTGTAAATATGAGTACGCCAAGGAAGTGTTACCTTAGCTCAGGTCTACCTTGATCTAGAGTCCGGTGTCTTCACAGACATTTGTGGGTCCCACGGCCAGCGAATGATCGCGTGATTTCGCGAACCGCCCTCTCATGTAGGAGTCACTACGACTCACGGGTTGATTAAGCCTAGGGTTAGGTGAACCTTCTCTCTCTTTCCCGGCATATACGTATAGTCTAGTCACTAGCTGAGTAGTTGTTTCAACACTACAAGTGTTGATGGTTTATCGCAGGACAGTTTGTGTTTCGGTTGAGGTTGCGCGCGTCCCAGTTGAAGAGTAGTTAGGGATAACAACTCTTGACGTAAGGGGAGTGTCACCTTATTCCGCGCATCGGGCGCACCCTTAGATTTTGCGTTTATGATCTATTAAACTTATATTTTAAATTTCGAATCGATCCGTTGAAAATTACTCTTTGAGAAAACATTTTTAGGTCGGGTTGTAAAAATAAAAGATTGAAACATTCGCTCAACTAATAAATTTACGTTTTGCAAATGCACAATAATCTTAAGAATTGTATAGTTAGGAAAGTATCATCAAATATTTTAATACACGTACAATAAACCATACGGTAGATGAGGAAGTGTTAATAATGTTGACGTAGCATTAATCCATAATTCACCTCATCAACAATAAATTCTCTATTCATTAACGTTGCAAACTAAACGTCAACTCATACCTATACTTTACTATAATCTTTCAAACGACTGAGAGAAACTTTTATGCGATCCATAAATCCACGTCGGCCGTCGATACAAAAAACGGGCACGTGCGATGGTAAGACCATGGGAACGAATGCATTCGACATCGTTATCGTAAACAGGCATCGACTTGCAAACTCATGTGTTAATTTTTAACATGGAAAGCATAGCGATTTCGCAATTTTAAAACTTCGATAAAAACCAACAAAAAGTGCAAAAGTTAGACCCTTTTCGTCCGACCAGACGAGCAAAAAATTGTTTTGCTCGCACGTGTCCTGCAAAACTTCTCGATACACTTTGCATGGAGAAAGAAGAAAGTGTGCTCTCACACTCTAGGCATTGTCCAATTAAATCACGTCTCCCTTCTTTCTAAATTTATAGGACCCAATTACAAGGATCCAAATCAATCAGTAAGTGGGAAAAATCCTAAATCAGAGTAGGGAGAATGCATAAATTGAGCTACAAATTGCATATTCGAGGAGATTCACTTGGAATCTGATACTACCTTTTTCGTATCTTAGCGCTTCCAAAAGCGGAATTAACTATCGAGGTCTCACATTTATTAGAGGTCTTTAAATAAATACAAGTCATTTGTGCTAAAAATTAGTGTGTGTCAACTGCAGGTACTATCGAACAATTAATACCGTCAATTGTTGTTAAACAATTAATATACTATCGAGCCAGAATATCGTCAATTGTTGTTAAACAATTAATATTTTATCAAACCAGAATATCGTCAATTGTTATTAAACCTTCAATATTTTATCGAACCAGAATATCGTCAATTGTTGCTAAACCTTCAATATTTTATCGAACCAGAATATCGTCAATTGTTGCTAAACCTTCAATATTTTATCGAACATTAATATCGTCAATTGTTGCTAATATTTAATAAGTGATCGAACAATTAATATCGTCTATTGTTACTAAACATTGAATCAATTATCGGACTTTTTATACCATCTGTTTATCACGTTAATCACGTCGAGTTATTGCTTGCCGCTCATAAGGCAAGTACGTAGCATTGCTTTTATCGAATGGTACAAAACAGGTGTTGCACTTCCAACCCATGTGTGCATTCCAATCGTTTTTTTTATCGGACACCACATTAACATTTCTTACTTAGACAGTGCCGGCTTGAATTATTTGTCACTTCGCGAATAACTAACATAGTGAATTATTTCGTACGGAGACCCCTATTTTATCGTGAAATACAGTGCGTGAACCACCCTATCATTTCACCACCTTCCGATTTGAAGAGTTTTTGGGAAGCTGGTTATTACGCTGCCCTTCTGATATGGTTTGAGACATCACATTCAGCTTCATTCTACGTTCTGAAGACGAAATCTCACTCCTGAAGGACCCGTCATCGACTTTACCTAGAGGTCGAACATCAACCACCCAAATTAAGTAAGAAACCTTTTTATATTTTTAAGATTGTGATGTTAATTGGTCCTATTGACCATTAGTTGTGTTTATGAACGTTCAGTTCAACCCTGGAAGACGATATCGCAACCATTTTGTATACCTTTTATTTAACTTAATATTATTATCTATTATTAACGTAACTTTTACCACGCCATTCGAGCGTTCAGAACGTAACCAAACAATTTAACGTAACGTTTCAAGTTTAGTATTGTAGCTAAAGTTTGTTTGTCCCGTTGTTGGGAATTTTGATGATCAATTGCATTGATTAAGTTCCATGATCAATTTTAGGAATCATAGTTTTGAATATTATCAAGTTGCGCTTAAGTAACTATTTATTTTGGTGGAGTGCTGTATTCAATACGCCCCCCTTTCATGCAAATTAACCTTTTGTATTTTTGTAAGAGTAATTTTTTTACGAGTATTAGTTTCGCAACGGAAACCACACGGAAAGGTTCCGTCAACTGTACATATTTATTTTTATACAAGACATGTAAATTTGATAGTATCTTGTGTAAACTTTGTCAACTCCCCCCTGATATTATTTTATTTAATACATTTTTATTATTTCCCAACTTTGTGTGTTATTATTATTGTTGTGTTAATGTTTATTTAGCTATTTTCACCAACGGAAAGTTCGCCTCCTGTAAAGGTAAGGTCATTGAGCGAGGTTTTTCCGGAGTGAGAGTTCGCTGTAAGATCATCAAGTTGTCGCGTACCAGCTTGGAAGGTGTGATAACCAGTCCCCTTCAAAGAGATTCATTTCTTCGTATGCGTGGCGCCCATTTAAACTCCCGCGTGTATATTAACCCCACCGATTTTGACTTAACTCCCCCCCCGTGTAAATTATTCACACCGATTTTGACAATTTTTAGAATCGCGATCGAGGATTGCCCGGTCGTCGATAGGAAATACACGCTTTGCGACGTGCCGTCACACGACCCTTTCATTCCTTCCACCAACCCACCCCTTCGCGACTTTGAGCTAGCCAACCTTTTATTACCTGTTGGAAAGGTGTCGTGGATGCAGAACGTGGTGTAACAATGTTTGTAATACGTGTAACTTTATGTCCTCGAGCCTCGAGTGTTTGGCTAATATTAGCTATTTCAGTCTAGATATTCTATTTTTCTATTTTCTTTTATCTGAAAAGTACGATTTTCACCTTTTTCTTTGTTTAAAGTGTTTAATATTGCTGTATAATTTTCTCCATTTACGAGCTGGATTTTGGTATTATCTTTCCCCATCATCTTTAACCTAAGCCCATCTTTAGCGACTTCGCAATCAACCATAAGTGGAATCTGAACAATTCTAAATTAATTGAAATATTTTGAAGTTATCTTATAAATTTAGATTAATAAACAAAATTTAATATCAATGTCCTTAGACAACGTTCTTCTAAATTTTTACAAGCCATAAATTCTGGCATAATCGTGTGTAGGCACCTTAACTAAAATTTTACCAAATATTATGAATTAATATTAATTTCATGAAAAGACTTAATTCCTTTGTTTCGATGTATGAATATAATATTCTGCATAATTTTAATATTTCTTATTCAAGTGTTAAAACATTCATAAGTATGTAATTCTGCCGCAAGCTAAATTTATTTACTTTTTAATCTTTACTCAAAAACTTTATAATACTCGAGATTTGTGTACCGTATTTCACGAGTTGTTGCACTACTAGAAACTTTTGTTTTTGGAGCTTTTCATCCTTGAACTTTATATATTTAATACTTTTATATTCAAAGATAAAAATATTTTTTGGCACCAAGTAAAAGGGTTAATATTTATAATGAAAAAACGAAACCTTTTTTTGCATCAAGTTTAAGCTTAATATTAAAAATGTGAAATCTTTCGTATCATTAGCCATAATTGCGTTGTTTGATTAAAAAATTGGCATCATAAATAATTCAAGTGTTAAAATTACTATGAAAACATAAAATAGAAACTGAATATTAACTCGTTCCTATCTTATACATATAACCATAAAATGTAAATTATGTTTTCCGCTACTTCTAATATGCAGAAAACAGAAATAGACTTGTCAAAAGTACAAAAAGTTTTTTCTTTATATTTTCACTATTATTTTCTAACTTTATATTGTGAAGACAAAAATAATATTTATAAAATGTTCCAACAGCTTACATTTGTTTGCATTCATCAATTCTTAGCTAAATTAAAAGTTGTAGTAGTAACTAAATTTTTTTAATTAAAAGTTACGAATCTCTTAATTGCTATTTTTGTTGAAACCAAATTTTACCGAAAAAAATTCTGAGTAAACATTGTTTTATTATTACGTTTAATTACTTTGCAAATTTTAGGAGGATAAAATTATAGTAATTGCAAATTATATAACAAAATGTTTGTGTTATAATATGTTGTTGAGCTTGTATTAAACAAAACATAACAAAGAAAACATAAATTACGTATAATGTGAACTCATACTAGTAGAAAATTAAATTTTGGAAACGCAAAAGCGTTTGAAATGCAACAGATAACAAACTGTAATATTAATTAAAGAACAATAAATCTATATTTTGGATTAACTTATTGCGAGTCTCCACATTTACTTTTATAGAGGGCTTTTCAATAGGGACTTTGTTTTTAAATTTGACTAAAACCCACATTTCGGATGAAAGTTCTGTATTTCATTATTGATTTAACTGTATAATGTAGAGAGTCTACAATTTTTGAATGCAAAATAATATCGGACAAAAATGTTCACCAAGACCACGTAGACAGACATAAATTGTAGTCCTTCTACTTTTACATACTAGGTCAGAAAACTCAATGACAAAACTGTCACTACATCCAAAATTGTCCCTATTAAAAAACAATGCCCCTGTTAAAAACCCTGTACTAATTAAATAAAATTGTATCAAAGATTTCACTGGAAAGAAAAATTTGCTTGGGTGCACGAATTTCTTGTTATCACATCTCATTAAAATTCGAAGGAAATCCTATTATATCTTCAAGAGAAAGTTAGCTAAAGTTTACCCTGTATATAATATGTACATATTATGCATCATTAATTTATTAACAGATAATTAAATTAGTTTCAATAATTATCACTAAATAAAAACTAAGAAATCGGATACTTGATATTGAAACCAAGCAAATTTTTACAAATTTAAACAAAGAACCAAAGTATAAAATACTGGAGCAATAAAAAATTAATAGCTTTTGATCTTGGGGTGATTCTATGCATAGCTGCTGTATTTCTTCATTGATTTAGAACTCTAAGATATTTCCGCACGTATTTTCCTTTTATATTATAGATTCCCTCACTTAATGCTACTATGAAAAGTTAATAAGCAACGAATAATAAATTTGAAACAAGGGTTAAGTTTACAGTCTTAACAAGAAATACAAGAAAAAATATAAGAAGTTCCTGCTGCAACTTTTTGAAAGAATTTATAGAATAAGTATTTTATGTGATATGAGAGCAAAACATACATAGTACCGTATTTTCACAATTTTACATGAGCGAAATGAAGAAACTGAATTTTGAAATAAATAGAATTTATTTTCACATGAAAAGAAAATTTATTTTTCTTTACTTTCAAATTCAAATGAACGGAATTAATATTTAAATATTTTTTCAGATCGGTTTTAATTTTTTTTTTGAACTTAATTATGTTTTGATGGAGAAAACATACTCGAAATTTAATTTATACCTTAAATTTTATATTTACAGTTTTGCAGGAACATTCATTCAATTAATTTTTTACCTTAAATGTAATCTTACTGCTTTTCTTTAAATAACCAAGTTTTCAATGAAATTTATAGGTCTAGTATTTTAATATTGATTTTCAGCTAAAACAACTAACTACTTGATGTTATAATTATTCTGCAATTCTTGGTATCAGTCTGTCGGTTCGAAGCCATTATTTACAATTTTAAATTTACTGTAAAATTTTAAAATCACGCAACTTGAATTGCTTGATTCTTTATATATTATTATGTGGTAGGTATTTTCAGATTGTACAAAGTGATATAATACATGAAAATAAAATTATAAAGTCAATTTTTATACAATTCCAGTAAAAACCATCATAATTTATATTACTAAGTGCTTCGATTGTACTAAAGTAGATTGGTTTTTTAAACAACATTTCGATGCTTTTCAATCGTTTGGTTGTCGAAGATTAACCGCTTACAATTACCGTTATCTGTCAGTCTTTGGAATTACCGATAAAAAAATTCATCCAATATATTCGTAGCCCACCTTATTAATATATTTAACAGTAAATTTACAGTTTCACTCTAAAGTCCGCTTTGCTATTTATTTTTTTCAGGGTGAATTATTAAATTTACTTGTTAAACTGCTGCCACCTTTTTCGACCATTCTATTTAGAACAATATCACAAGAATTGTTAATCTTGTGGATTATTAGTGAATTTGTGTTTTAGCAATACTGCAACCCACATCAACGAATTTTATTATTTGCTCTCGAAGGAAAGCTGTCAACGATATCTCTGAAGTTGACTTTCAGTTTGACCTGAACAGGAGGTCCGCAAACTTTTCAACGCAAGGCCCATATCAGAGCTTTTCCAATGATGATCAGACTGGATCGAATGATTTTTCAAAATTCTCATATATTGCGATGTCGAGTGTGTAATAGACTTTGTGTTCTAGATTATTTTTTATGAAAGAACGTCAATTCTACAGTAGTCGCGAATTGACCTGTGTTTGATTGAAAAGAAATAGTTTACAAAACTTTTGATATTCTAGTAGATAACGGATTTTCTTAAAGTTTTTGTGGGTAACCTACTTGTTAATAATTAATAGAATTCAATTATTTGAAAATCAAGTTGGATTCTTAAATGAAATGACTATTTTAGAAGGTACTATAATGGCTTAATGGGACTCCATAGCTTCAGATAGAATTGATCATCAATTACATCAATGTCTTTCGAATTTAAGATATCGGACCAGTTCGCTTTATTGTTAAGTAGTTTGAACCTTATAAGAACAATACACACAATATATGAAAATACCAAAGTTACGATTAAAGTTGGAAACCAACTTATGCAAAGCTTCCAAGTTACCAAGGGTCTTCAACAAGGATGGTGCATCTCATCGACATTATTGGAATACGCTTTAAAACTATGAAATAATCGTGGGAGAATGGGAGTACCTTTGGAAAACAGCATCTTGTATACATTATGCATTACTGTATACATTATATACATGACTCGTAAACTTATTGAACAGTACAGAAAGTGGGGCTAATATCAAGAAAACTGAGAGCATGTGCGCAGATGAACAACATCAAGACTCGGTTCTGGAAGATGGCCACAGGATTCAGCATTGTTTAGACTATGAATATTTGGGTATTAAGATTATACGGTATGGAAACATGAATGAGGCTATAATATAAAGGAATTCATTGGGAATGAGGTACAGCATATTATGGGATGAAAAGATTGCCAAGAAAAACAAGCGGCTAATATATGACACAATAGTGAAGAGCATAACTACATAGAATTGCAAAGTGTGGCCTTCAAAATACCGAAACCAAAAACCCTTAAATGCCTAGAAAAGAAAGAATTAAGGTAGTACTATCATTAAGCCGAAATTGTAAGATTTTCATGAAATTGAAATCACTTATTCTACAAGCTATTAAGAGCATATAGTTAAATTTTTACGACAATTGCCTTCTTGTAAGCTGAAATATTTGCTTCTAAAAATGCAAATATTTGCATTAGGCTTATGGAGTATGCAAATAAAAACTCAATTATTTCATTATAGTTTAGAAACTAAACGTACAATTTTAATAAAAAACTAATAGAAGTTAACTTGGACATAGACAAGTAATTCAGTGAAAAGTAAAAGACATTTCCCTTCTTAGTTTATTAATAATTAATAAATATAGTTCGAAATTTGCTGTCTGAAATAAAATTGAAGAGAGAACATAAATCGGACGTTGCAACATCGCACATTCGATATAGCGCGGCTAATTCAAAGTGTTAATGTATTGTCAGGTATAATCTTTTCAAACATTTTGAAATATTTTAAATAAATAAGTAGCCAGAAATAAAATCATTGATAAATATATACAGTAGATACTTTTATTGCTTTAGAATTTCGAAGGAACTCCATCACAGAATCTTACTTTTTGTTCTGAATAAAATAATAAAACAATATAAAAATTTATAAATGAATATAAAATAGTAATAAAATAAAAATTCAACAAATAAATAACCTAATTTATTAAAATATACGCAATTATTTTTATTGCTTAGAATTTCGAAGAAATTCAATTACAGCATTTATTATGTTTTTTGTCTTTGTTATTTTCTCCGAAAATAATTTGGTAATTCCACCTTCACCATCTTTTTGAAATGTATCTTGTAGTTTTCCCAAAGTTATTTCAACAGCTGCAATTTTTTTGATAATTCTGGGAGAAACTACGCCTTTTAAAATTTCTAGAGAGCTACTTATGAAAATTGATGCATAAGACTTGCAGTGTTGAAACAAATCTTTTTTAAATAAGTTTCCATTTATACCGCAAAGAACAATACAGTTTTTATCTTGTTTACCTTTAGATTGAAATTTCTAACCAATTTAATTTGACATTGAATTACACAGTTGCCAAGTTTCGTCGAAATTATAATGCTCGAGTTGATTGGTTGAACTAGTACACTCATGTTAGAAAATATACAGTTTTGAATGGAATAAATACATTTGTTAATTATAATAAATTAAAACATAAAAATGTTTAGAGGCGTTTCTGGTTGAATAGAAACAGCTTATTAGCTGAATACATAACCGTTGCAAAAACAAACGAAGTGTTTAGCGAGAGCACAGACGAGAATCCATCATTCAAGTCGTGAACGCAGGCAGTTCATCAAAAATGAATCACTCCACCTATCGTATGACTATAGTTTCGCTGTTACCCTGTATGGGATTCAGCTCATCAGATACGCACTGGTGGGAGCGATATCATTCTCGATTCACAACCTACTTGTGTGTTCGAGCTCTGTGAACACACAAGTAGGTTGTGAATCGAGAATGATATCGCTCCCACCAGTGCGTATCTGATGAGCTGAATCCCATACAGGGTAACAGCGAAACTATAGTCATACGATAGGTGGAGTGATTCATTTTTGATGAACTGCCTGCGTTCACGACTTGAATGATGGATTCTCGTCTGTGCTCTCGCTAAACACTTCGTTTGTTTTTGCAACGGTTATGTATTCAGCTAATAAGCTGTTTCTATTCAACCAGAAACGCCTCTAAAACATTTTTATGTTTTAATTTATTACAATATTTACTGGTTGTAAAATTTTCATTCTTTGTTGATATTTGTTTAACAAATTCAACTTAGATTTGATTATCACATTTGTTAATAGTTTTGTAAACAATTAGATAACGTTCGATTAATTATTTTATCTCAACATTATTAAATTACATATTCTAAAATTGATTTTATATAAAAATTATTCTGAAATTTAGAAAACAATCGAAAATAGTTATGTGAAATTTTGGACGTGACTGTCAACGCGAGTACTACCTTAAAAATAAAAGAATACGAGAAATAATGGGCCTACCCCATATAATTGTGGAGGACATATATAACAATAAAACATCTGCCATGGTTCGGTCATATGCAGGATAGAATACCTAAACAGATGATAAACTGAAGTTCAACAGGACGTAGAAGGAGAAGAAGAGCCAGAAACAATTGGAAAGAGGTTATAGATAGAGAGATGAGAGAAAAAAATCTGGAAGTTGGTATGTGGACGAACAGAGAAGAATGGGAATTGGGTATCGGAACATTAAGTATAACGTACAAAACCGATTAATGTTGATTTAGATTTATACTGGGAGTCTCCTTGATACGAAATTTTACTACCCTGTCTCTAATGGAAATACAAACCTGATCAAATCTCGCCCACGCAGAAAAATCAATTTCTACTTTTATTTGAATGAGCAAAGCCCTGATGGTCGTTTCAACCAGCTTCTTTATAGCGGCGAGCAAGAACCGCAGGTCCCTCGATAGAATGCTCAATCTGTAAAGGAAGGGGTACGTTCATTGATTAATAAAACACCAATTGTGATTTAAAATATAATTAAAACAATTATGTTTGGTATATAGGAAAAATCAAACGAAGCATCCATGGTGCTTCAACAATATTGCACTGTCTTAAATTAAAACAAGTGTTAGCGTCACAGATGTAGTCGTAGCTGATATATTTCCAAAGACAGCACCAGACCAGAAATGGTTGGCTAGTTAGCGTGTGAATGGGCAGCTGGAGGAGGTGACACAATGCTGCTCTGAAAATGTAGAGATAGTTTCAAAGCTCAGGAACCCTAAAAATCGACGCAGAAGGCTCAAATTCGTATAAGTATATGTATTTCGCCCTCTTAGCTCCTCCTCGCGCAGATAATGGTTCTTGAGCTTTGAAACTACCTCTATTCACGAACTGGAACACCGACACTATTTTACCGGAATGGGGAACATGCATGAATAAAAAAATTTAGTTAAAACAGTATTTTCCGATTAATCCTATATATTAAATATCAAATCAGCAAAAATAACTTCTATTTATTGTATTTTGTTATAAATAATCCATTTTAAAATTCAATGATAATTTAAAATAAATCATGTGACCTTAAACGCAACGCGTTTGCTTGCTTGCTTGCAATAACCTCACTTTCTTGTTTACTCTACTCGTGTAGAGTACTTTTTTAACTTTTTTGTTTTTAAGTGATTTAATTATGATAAATAACAGCTTTTAACACTAACAAACTTCAACTTTCAAAGCACAAAACCACAGAAAAATAATATAAATGAATGTAAAATTGAAACTTGTGACGTCACAAGTACATGGCAAATTGCGCGGTCGTTTCCTTCAATTCAAATTGACGGATTTTTAATTATTTTTTAAATTATTATCAAAACGAAAATAAATAAATTAAATAGCATTAATTAGTATATTTAGTTATTTTTGATCCAACTACGCTATAAAAAAAATTTATGCATCTTCCCTATTCTGATGTTACACTACACAGGAACGTCGAAACGGAAGCTGGAGAACCCGCTGACGGTTGTAAAATTCAATGATTGCAGCTAAATAATAAGCGAACAAAGTAGTTGTTTGATCAATGCCCGGCTAGCATACTTACTTCAGCTAACTTATTATTGGAGAGCGGAGTTCCTCCTTGGTAGACCTCTGCAGGGTGGTTCTTCTCGAAATTATTCGACAATTGAACGTAGATAAATAAAACAAGAAAATACCAAGGGGAATTAGTATATTTACACACTGTAGATAGGTACGACAAAGATACAATTTATTTTCAAATACCTGGTGAGGATATGCAACCCTCATAGATCGGGCGACGTCGTGTTAAATACTCCGTGTAGTGGCCCCTTTACATTTGAATGTACCATTTTTGCGTAATACGACACCAGAAATGTTTCGCAGATATTGGAGTTGATGTTCCTCCCAATTTCGCTTTTGTTTGGTTTGGATTAAAGCTTCGATGTATTTTAACGTTCTGCTATGATTCAAAATGCTTAATAAAGGCTCCCAAATTAAAAATGAATATTAGATTCATAAAAAGCATAAAATTCTAAGTCGGAAGACACTTTAAAAATTTGCATTACGAGAAATTTTTAATTTTCTCAAATTTCGATTTCTTGACTAAATTTGAATCTCTCAGGATAAATAAGATATGATAAAAATTGCTAAGCTTAATTATATTGATGATTGTCACATCAAAAATAAAACAAAAGATTTAATTAGCTGAAAATTGATTAAAAATCATTATTGTTTGTACATGTTCATAACCTATAAATATGTGAAATCTTGTAATCGAAATTATTTCTAAACTAGCATGTTATACGTAAATTTGTTCACATCGAAAATTATGTAGTGACTCCATTTATGTAAAGTGAGTGATCTTGAAGCATGAATCAACGAAGCTGTTAATAAGGGTCATATTTGTGAAAAATCAAAATTAGTATTAAATGGTGGATCCAAGTCAAAAGAGGTATCCGAAAAACAACATAAAAAGGCCATATACCAATGAAACTACATGGAAGACGCCTCAAGGAAAATCAATTTCAGTGTAGACCATGAATCTGCAACAAAAACAATTTATTAACAAAACCAAGAACCAAAAATGTTAAAATTTGACTCACCTTTACCAAACAGGCATACCAATTTCCATCAAATTTGGAACAGTTCAGTTAACATCGGAAATTACAACAGAGTGCACGTATTTTAGTGTTCTCCAGGAAAAATTATTTACAAATTTTTAGAGGTTAAGAATTTCCATCGATTTTGGAACAACTCAGTTCATTTCGATGATTGCAATCGATTTTGGATCAATTCAGTTCACTTCGATGATTGCAATAGTGCAGACGCATAGATTCGACTCCGAATGTTTACAATAATTCAAGAAAAGGTCACGTGACAACAATGGCTACCTACAAAATAAATCTGCAGTGTTGTGATCTCCGAATTTAACTCAACGTTTCACTGGAACCGGAAGATATTGCCAATAAGATGCAACTTACCTTGTTCAACTCGAAAATATCAACAAATTGGAAGTGCAACAGCCACAAATACGAGATTGATTTGTAAAACAACACCGAAACGAGGTTACGTGAAGTCAATCAAACAACTACTGTGAACTACTGACGCAAAACAACTCAGATGATGACTCATCAAAGTCGTACTTGTTAAAGCTGGGCATATACTATATCCTTTTTTATTTAAAATTCCTACTTGCCAAAATTGAAGGTACAGTGAAATTTTTTATTTTTATTACAAATTTAGCCATCAGCGTATAAAATACAGGATTTGAGGAAAAGACTTCTAAGGGAGTGTATTGTTCATTACCCTAATTGAAAGGTTATTTATTAAGATTTTATTATTTAGTTCGTCAAAGTTAAGGCTTTACAAAAAGCCAAAATATTATTTAAAAACATTTAAATCCGCTATTGTACAGCGAGAGACTTGGTTAGTTTATCACTAACTAAGCACGTCGAGATAAAAAGAGGAAGCCTTTTTGTCTTGAAAGTTTTCTGCATAAACTGTCTTTATTTGTAAAATTTATCTAATGGTAGATCTGAAATCTACAAATTTGTGTAAACATTTATTTGTGAAAATTTGCAATTACTTTATTTTGTTCAATATAAACATTTCTTCAAAAGCTACTAAAATCTTTTTATTTTTTCATTCAAAGAAAGCAATTAAATATCCAGAGAGAGCAAAATTTTACATACAACTCCAAAGAGCACCTTCAAGTTTTATCACTAGGGACCCACCCTTGTGCGTGTCATTACCGGAGCTTAGTAAGAAGGGGCAGTAGTGTTAAGCATCTCTCAACTAAAAATATTAATCCGAACCGTTTTACCTGAGCATTTTGGGCTAGCAAATTAAGGGCTGGCGCTACAAAATTAGTTGAGGAGGTGATAGCAGTTCGTAATTTTTATTAGGTAGCGAAGTACTTTGAGAAGATAATTGGTGATGAGGTAATTTAATCGGATACGATATTGTTTATTGATTTCAATGATTCACTTTGTTTATTTATAACTGTTTAAATTTGAGATTTTAATGGAATTTGTTTCACTTAAAGCACATGGTATGGCGTCCCCAGATTGCTTACAATGGGAATTTATTAACCAATTTAAGTTATTGTTCGAGAATGAGATAAATCACTTTACACTGAGATATTATGCACTAGTAGAAGATAAGATATTTTAAGATAATCGATCGATGTTGTAAAATAATCGATAAAAAAATTTAAAAAATAATTAAGGTAACAGACTTGAATGTGTTAGCTTTGATGGATGCAATCACACTGGCCTCGGCTTCTTTCCCTTCTTCTCTCGTCATTGTATGCGTTATTTTTAAATACACCAATGCCTTCTCGCATAAATTATGTGTTATGTACAGAGTGCTTCAATGCTAACTGTTTTATTTTATGTACATTTTTAAATTAATTTATGGAAATTTTATCAAATAAACGCTGGCCGTAACAACTCGCAGCTTGTTATCTTTGTTCTTGTTGTGGTTGCCAGTTCGAGACGCTTGATGACATTCAACAGAATCCAGAATTCAATTGGCAATACTTTTCTACCATCTAGCATAAGCAAAATGGCTTATCATGCATTGCCTCAAAAAAACACGCGACAATTAATTGAACTGGCTAAAATTGCTACCGTTACTATAAAGAATCCACAATGAGCGTAGGCATGAAAGACGTAAGAAAAAAATTAAAAATTCGTCACATCCTATCTCAGAATTTCATATCCGACGTTCCTGGTAAAAATTATATCACAGAGATATCGCAAGGAAAGTTGTTTTGACATGGGATATCATTTTGTAACAAATCATAAACCCTGTAACAAGGATATCACAACGATTTCACATGTTATAATCATGAATTCGATATCACCTTATGATGATATAATAATATCGCAATACTATTACAAGAGAAGTCAGGAACCTCATCGCAAGGATATCTCAAATAAATCATAAATGCTATATCGCATAAATATCAGCATTTAATGTGCATTTATTACCTGCGTTCCATAAGGTCTAAAAAACCTGTCCTATCGAGTATTGCCCTAAGGAAATACTCGACACTATAATTCCCGACAGTAGCTATAGGGCTCGATGTTGTCTCACTTATGTACAACCTCAAATAGAGCTCTCTCATTCGTTCAGAAGCCTATACAATGTCTTTTAGTTGAATAATAAGCGCAATGCAATTTAATGCAAAGAATGTCCAGTTCCATATTTTTCAGGTAGCATTGATTGAATCAGGTTTGACGTTAACATTACTATAAAACCCTTTCCCGTGAGGAAAAATATTTTTTCTTATTAAATTTTTTTTTATTAAATAAAGCCAATTTAAAAATTACGTACTACATTAAACTTCGTGTAATATTTGTTATATAAAAGATACGTAAACGGAGTTATAAAAGTAAATTCAACTTAAGTTTAAATGAGATGTGAGGATTTTAATTTGTATTTTGCATTTAAGTTATAAATTTATTGTTATTTGAAAAAGTTTGATAATACGAAAAGTTTGTATAACGTTCATATTCTTCTGTTACTAAAACGTGCAGAACAGGTAATTATTCATTTTTTGATTTCAGACGTCAACTGTTACACAATTCCTTCCAAGTTGACACGACGTGATTTAAACAATATTCATTATTGTATGTTTTGTTATCATAACATTTTCTTCAGCAATTCTATTACGAGTGACGCGCTAATTTATATATCTTTGTGACATTTTGTGCACAACATTTTTCTAGTTTTGTTGGAGACATTCCTAACGTAATTAATAGTTCATAAATCATCCCCTTTTATCAAGGAATTAAAATTGAAAGTGGCATCTTTTCGATTTAGCCTAAAAAATTTCCAGCGTTTTCAAGCTATACCTAACGATTTCAGCAATTATTAAACCATCAAATTTTTAAATTAGTTAGAAATGTTTTATAGGTTTCATAAGTGAAATGATGAAGAAACGACAAGGTTCAACTTGAATATTTCTGACGTCACAATCATATTGCATTGTTCAACCTGTTTACTTTTTATTTAGGCATCGGTTAGACCTATGTTTGCGTACTAAAATATTTCTCACTGGTTGCTATTATCCAATTAATGTGCTTTGCAGGCGCTTACTCTATTAATATTAATGCAGACTACGGTCATTTTGAAACGATTAATTGCGCTCAAATACAGTGATATTGAAATGGCTTCTATATTATAAACCATTCCGCAAATTGGTATATCAAAGCATTATATGAACACAATTTCTAGATTTCCGGTTTCAACTTTACTAAAATTGTCATCTCCGGATACTCCCTTCATAAATATTATGCTAGTAATTAGTTTTATTAATTCGGGACGGTTATCCGGTCAGGAGAGCCGAATTATAGAAAAACTTTCATCGTGCATACTACATGCGAGTAAATGAATATTAAAACCGTATAATTTTAATTTTTCCATTGAAACAATTTTTGCATTATATACATACGTATTCTTTTCACAAAAAATCCAATTACACTCATAAGTGAAACACAAGACGAGAAATTCTATAAACAATGACTTTGATTCTCATATCACAAAACGCACTACTTTTATAAAATGTTGTTTTCGTATAATAAAAACCTCACGAATCGTTTACTAAATTTTTTATAGCATAAAAATGTTTTTTTATTAAAATTTACACGTGATCTTTTTTACTATGGTTTTGTTATTTTTTAAAATTGCCTCGCGCTCTAATATAATATCGTATTGCATTATGAAAATTTAAATAAAAATAATTTAAGCGTTTTGCTTGCTTGGTTTAATGTGTTTGGTTTTGTGTATAATTTCAAAAATAAATTTTGGGTAGCTATAATCATCGCTTTAATCCAGAATAGTGAGTACGTATTACATTATTAACCGGTATTGTTCGTATGATTATGAATTGAAAAGATTTATGGATTTAATGTTTAGTAGTTGAATAGGCTTTGTACGTTGTGTAATTTGAAATTCGGTTCAACCTTATATCAATGAGTGGAATCTGCAATAATTTTAGTTAATACCTTCGCCAACGTTTTGACCTAAATTTCGTCGAGTAAAAGAGGAATAATACAGATCAAACATTGCAAACATGTGCAAGGTTCCGTTTTTTAGCTTAAATTAATAGTTTATACTATTTTAACATAAATTTCCGAAATTTGAGAGCACTTAACAATTCGTACCCGGTTGTAAGGCACTCATAATAATTCGGGCTACGAGTCAAATCAAGCTATGATGGACAGAGTCAACTGTCTAAAGCACTTTTAGGAGAAAGTTTGTATGTAGTGACAGTTTTGTCATTCCTTTACATTCCACTCGTTTGGTCTGGAATAGTGATTGAATCGTTCTTTTTTTAATGTGGCTAGAAACGCTGTTACTGTTAATGGAGTGCGTTATCAGAGCATGTTGACGAACTTATTTTGGCCTATTATTGATTATATGGATATGAGTGATATGTGGTTTTAACGAGACGGTGCCACATCCTACACACGGCCACTGAAATATTGAATTTATTGAGAACTAAATTCCCCGCACGAATAATTTCACGTAATTCTGTAGTCAATTGGCCGCATGGATGATGTGATTTAACGCTGGTAGACTATTTCTTGTCGAGATATGTGAAAGATCAAGTCTATGCAGATAATCTCCACTTCAAGGATCGACGTCTGTATACGTGGTTTTGGTGAACATTTTTGTCCGATATTATTTTGCATTCATAAATTGTAGACTTTCTACAATATGTTGGTAAATCAAAAAAGAAATACAGAACTTTTATCCAAAATGTGTGATTTATTTAAAATCAAAGTGTATGTTAAAAAGTTCTTTAGTGCCACTATTTAAGGAGAGTTACCGACCTACTCGTCCCGGTAAAGGGCGGTAGGCCACTGTCGTCACTTGTTGATGGTTATTTAATTATATCCATTTTTGTGAAGGGATCAATTAATAACATACACGTAACTTTTTCCACAAAAAAATTAAATGTATACAAAATAGCATTATAGATACGATGTCTACAGTAGAATTGTGGGTACCACCGATTTATCGAAAAGTTACAGTGAAATTATAAAGTAAACTAAGATAAATGAAACAGCAAACTAAGACAATAGCATTCGTTGCTCATATATGCATTACACAAATATACATAGTACATCAACGCTGGACAATCGCTTGCAGCCTTCGTATTTGATCATTGCAACAAATCAGACTACATGGTCATTTTTATAACATT
Source organism: Podabrus alpinus (assembly GCA_932274525.1). NCBI lineage: Eukaryota > Metazoa > Arthropoda > Insecta > Coleoptera > Cantharidae > Podabrus > Podabrus alpinus. Next base: position 11,294,277 of record OW026457.1, on the reverse strand, counting down.
TGCGCTCCTAAAATATGAACTTGCATACATAAAACGATTGCCAATTTAGTTGTAAGAATATCTTAGCCATTTTATTTTCGCACATTCTATACAGTAAATTATTTTAATAAAATGTCTAAATTTAGCATTAAAATCGGTTTAACATTCAGATAGATAACTGAATACATGCGAGCAGTAAAAGGTTTTAGCTGCAACCTGCAAGTCTTTTGGTAGCAAAATCTGGCTACTGTTATTGTTTATTTATTTAGAAATTTACAACCTTGTTCACGGGATGTATCAGAGCTGATTATACATTGATACTGTGTGAATTGATACTTCTAGGTCCATTAGCCTACTTTGCATGGCTTTTCCTACACCTTGTGTCTACGATCTTCTAGATCGACTAGATAGATTATAAAAATAACCGACAATAGAGTCGAATAGTTAGTTGCATTTTGAGCATTTGCTTATGCAGGCAGGTTTAAAATTTGTTTTTAGCATTGGATGATCGATGAAATAAGTATGTAGATGATAAAAATTTTGGGTTTAGAAAGTGATGGTGCATATTTTTGTAACCCGTACAAAAGAATAACAGATGGTTGCGATAAAACCATATCGATTGGACGCAACAACGTTTTTAAAACATTACAATTTATAATTGGAAATTTATAATAATTGATAAAAACACTTCAGAACTGGTATTTTCTATACTGATTTATACAATCAGTACAAATATCTGTCAGAACTTTTTTAACTTGACTTGACACGTTGCTTACAGCTTCGTCACTTTTTTCCACAGTGTTCTCATTCACTTCTTCTGATGAAGATAATAATCTTCCAATTTTTTCTTCACCTCTTGTTTATATGCATCTCTTTCTTCTAGCAGCAATTTCCGGAACCATTTTAAAACATCTCCGTATTTCTGTTTAGAAATTATTCACATTAACCTATGATAATCATATTATTCTATAATACAGCTAAAAGTGAAAAAGTTCAATTAAAAGTAAAATAATACAGTTAATAGTTTTAATTTGAAATTTAAAACGAATTTGAAGTTTAATAATCCGACAAGCGAGCACAGCGAAAACTTACAGAAAAAATCGTCCAAACAGAATTTGGCAAACAAATACCGGTCGGCACTTTTCGGTTGTAGAAGGAGGGCTGTTACCGCAGTAACAGTGCTATCGTCGCTTATGGACAATGCAAATGGGGCGTTCTTATTCGTTCTAACGGACGATCATGAGTTTCGATTGTTTTCCAGAGAGCTTCAGTGATAAGTTTAACACGAGTGATAAAAATTCGAATTTTTTCCCTTTCACAGTTATTTTTAATAACGATTTCAAGAGAACTTCATCCCGGAGGATTAATAACAAATGAGCAGCCATCAACATCGTAGTGCTACTCACCTAACTATAAATAATAGGTTCGAGTTACCATTTCATGCCAAGAACTCTGTCTGCGTGCTTTGTCGATTGCTGCCATTTAAAGGAAATCTACAAAAAAAACATTAATCCCACATTAATTATTAGGGTCAATCGCCTCATCTTCAGATATTTGCAAATAACCAGATGGTATTAATTAAAACTATTGAAATTCTTAGGTTTTCAATCAAAGAGGATGGAAAGTTGACTGGACTGAAGCGAGATGACAAATTCAAACTTAGAAACTGAGCGGATTAATTTTTAAGGATAACTGTGACCCAAAAGGGTGAGAAGTAAAATCCATTAAAAAATTTGTTCCGTCATAGAATTTTAATTAAAAAAATCACGCTTTATAAAAACACAAGCTGTTATTAATTTAAACTTCTGTTTGTGTAACAACTTTTTAATATAGGTATGTAAAGTTACAATATTCTATAATTTTATTTTTAAATAATAATTATTTACTCAACAACTTCTCTACTCAAAAATATTTAATGCGATCTGCATCGTCTTGCTATAGTTTAATTAAATCAATCAATCGTCAACATGAGGAGTTTTTGAGTTTTTATGCGTTGCGATGAATTTTTATGACCATGTGCTCCAGGAATAAATCGCGCAGTCCTTCCAAGCCTCCATTATAGTACTAGGAGATTATCATCCTAAATCACTACCATGGAACCATGTTGTAACTCACTCTTATCAGTTTATCATTTTAAGCATTGCTGCAGTTCAGCTATGAATTCCTTTTACCACCGATTCCAAAAATGCTGTTGCAACTGTTGTAGGAGTTCAAATCTTGTTAATCTTTCCATAGGACTTTCAGTATAATCAGACTTCGGCACTGTTATTAATTATCTTCCGATCAAAAAGTGAGCGGGAGCAAGCGGAACAAAATCATTTGTGTCGGATGACATGGGAGTAGGAGGACGGGAATTCAATAAGACTTCAATTTTCACAAGAACAGTATAAAATTCTTCGAAAGTTAATAGTTAGCTCCTGCTTCCCATAATTCCCAAAACTAAGGAGTTTCCCAAGCTGCTCAATCTCGAACAAAATTTGTGTAGACGACAAACTTACGAAGAGCATTTGACTGCTTTATCCCAAGATGAAGACTTCTTCTATAGAATTGTAACCGGGAATGAGACCTGAGTATACCATTGGAAGCCTCACACGAAACAAGAGTCCAGTAAGGGTTTCTTAATGGCTCTGCACCACCCAAAAGCACACAGACGCAATTTTCTGTTGCGATGGCCACAGTTTCTAGGAAGCGGAGGGGATTCTCGTAATTGAGTATATGCTAAAATGGACTAAAATAACGGGGAATGTCTACAAAGACCCAATTAAGAATTTGAAAGTGTCTATACACGAAAACAAACTCTCCTTCTGCTCAACAACTGAAAGGTGCAAAAAACAGCACTAATTGTACAGGAAAAGTTGTAATCAATGAATGCGGCTATTAGAAATTATAGCATCCACCTTACAGTCCCAACCTCGCCCACTGTGACTATTATTATCCCTTTCCAAAACTAAAAAACACTTGAGAGGGCGTCGCTTTTTATCGAACGACGACTTTAAAACGCTGTGGAATAGTATTTTGCAGAATTACCAAAAGAAATTTTTTTTAAAGCATAGCGTTACTAGAAAAACGTCGGCATAATGTGTTCTTACCTTGTAAAACGAAATTATGGCCTTATAGCGCGATCAACTGCTAAAATAGGGTTTCCCGGTGCAACTCCGGGTCTGAGCGTAAAAATTCTTGAACGTCTCCGTGCCTAGGAGAGCGCCTAAAGCCGTCGATCCTCCTGTGTTTATGATTTTCCTTCATAACAATAAAAACCGAGGTAACAGGAACATCGAGGAATATCTTAGCAATCTACCTAAGATGTAAAAACAAATTATGCTCACAGAACTAATTTGAAAAATTGATAAAACAGATCAACGAATCTCAAATAAGTTACAGAAGAAGAAGTTCTCTAAATCTTTGTTTTCATTGCTTGGTAGATAACCTAAAAAAATTCCCCCTATAAACACTCTTGTAGGGAATTCAGTTTTCTACAAAAAAATTAGTGATAGTATTATATAATAATTTATGTAAATATATAATATTTATTTATCTTTTATAATTAAGATGTGAAAGACATTCAAAGTCGCTGGTAAGAGTAGCTAAGTGTAAAGAGGCAAAACTACCTTTGAATGCTTCTCAATACTTCCGATTGTAAGTTCGTAGCATCCTTTTTTCCGGTTTAAATTTTTATTACATTAAATCTAAAAATCGACATCAAAATAAAAAAAAGCTTTAATAATTTTTCAATTGAGTAGCAAACCAATCGAGTTGCATAGCAATAGAATTGCTCCACAATTGAGTTGCACACCAATCGGTAGCTACGCTTTAGTTTAGGGTATGGGAGGGGGGGGGGGCCTTCCAAGTTTTACTTCAGATAACATCAAAACCCGTTGCCTACGTTACTTCACAACTTTTGTTTCTCTACCCAAAGATATTTTATGCGTTCAGCGCGGTCTTACAATCATTATCTTAATTAAAAATCACTGTCAACAACAAATATTAATGTTTAGTTTCCAACTACAATATGCACAATAAAATTATCGCACGATACAACACAAGGGCTGCTGTTGCGGTGATAATTCCGTGAAGAAACGCCACAACTTAAAAGCACAACATCACATACGAAAATCGACATTTCAAACGTCATTTTTAATGTCGAAAATTGTGAAACAAATTGACCATATCGCATCACAATCATTGCAAAAAAAAATCAAACAAAAAATTTCGTAAGTACCCAAAAAATGGAAGCATAATCGCACTAAATTTGTAATATAAAATTCGTTAGAAGTACATTGCTTTAAGTGAACTCGGGTGAGAACTAATGCGTTGAACCGGTTCCTACATCGCATCTGTTGAGTGCGTTAGTCATACACACTACATAAATTATAATATTCGAAGAGATTTTTTATTACGTATGAATTCTTTTACGCTCCACTACAAATATTCGATATTCTGGTAGGGTATTTGGAATATTTTTTATTTTCGGATATTATTCGACTGTGCATGCGTCGTACCCATTTAACTACAATGTAAAATAACGCACGCTGATTGGTCGAAACGACAAAATTTGACCCTAAATGAAATTATCAAGAGAATTATTACACCGCACCGCTTGAGTTTTATTGTGACTTAAATCAAATCTACGAGGGATTCCAGATTTTCTGAAGAAAGAAAATAGCTGGCCTAAAATCAAAGTGGCTCGCCTGCGACTGACTTGGTTAATCATCATGAAAAGTTCCAATAACCAGCTCGATTTTGTGTAATCTCACTATTGTCATGAATTTATTTTCATGAACATTGTTTATGTTCTAATCTCCCTTCCTGTCAAAATGTGACGAGCCGTCACTGGGTATTTCGGCGTACACCTTCAAAGTTCTCAATAATTTTCTAGTTAACATTATCCTATATTTATTATTTTATATCGACGCCCCTACATTTATTAATCAAATTTCATTATGACATTTTACAACCCATTTGTTATGATTCATATTGTCACATGAGTTTGATCGGTCGAAGTGTAATAAATTATGAATTTAAAATTATGGTTTTTTAAAAAATGAGATTTTTTTACAAGTGGATTGTGTTTAAAAAATAAGTTAATCACCCTAAGGTTATTTATTACACAAATGCAATGGACACGAATCTGCACTCGTGTGGACCATTAGTCCTCGTACTGATGACGACGAATGTGACACCAAGACCATTAAGTCCGTTATAAAACGCTAATGGAAGGATTCAGGAAGATGTGCTTCTGTCCGTAAAATAGTGTAAAAGTAATGCACTTTCCTAAATTACAACTACTTTATCAATCTTACTTTTTATAGAGAAATATTAAATACTTCAGGGGTTCGCATTGGAAGAAGGAAAATTTATGGGTGGCCATTTCCGGGTTTTCTGCGAAAATGCTACCTGTTAATTTTTAAAATGACAAATTAGTCACGATATTGACGATAACCAAAAACGATTTCAATTTACTGCGATGTCGAAGCAAATCACATTCCATCTGCCATAATTTAATAACTTCATCTGATTTGATAACATTCGAAATACTTCAGTGACTGGCTTACCTTATAAAAACAAACATTATCCTTTAGATGTTCTACAAAATCGAAAGTAATTTTGAAAATTTAAGTGGTCATAAATAGCAGTCAAGATTTTGGTTTCACGAATCATTTACGCGCAAATTGAATTGTGTTTGTTTAGCAAAATAAAATTTTATATTAAAAATTCGTTCTGTTAAATTATTAATAAAAACGCGACGTTTTCTGAATAATGAAAATGTGTCAAAGAAGTAATTGAAAATGTTTTAGTTGCAGCAAGTGTTTTAAATAATTGTAACAATATGGAAAGCAGGAATACAAAAAAAAACAATTTTGTTGTGCACGTAAGCTTTGACATATTTTACTTTGTTTAATGTAACGTAAATAAAGATAACAGTACCCTTTTTCAGAAAAGCTTAAAGTAGACAAAAATAAAATTTGCACAAATAAAAAACTGTACAAAAAAAATCTGAAACTGACTGTTAATTAAGTTCACAAATTTGTATTAGTTTTTGAAATTACCAGCACATAAAAGTTTTGGAATATCAAAATTGCTCGAATACCGTTTTTCAATTCTTTATTTTAGTTAGCTCTCATGCATATGGATTTTAACTAAAAAAAACTACACTATTTGTTCAACATTATAGGGATATAAAGTAGCAGCTAAACTCAAGTTAGCGAAGAGTGAGTTAGGACAAATTCGAAACAGCAAAATAAGCACTGCAACATACAACTCTTGGAAGAAAACTTCTTAGTGGAAGTGATTCAAAGATCCCAAATAATCTGAAGGAAGTTTTGATATCGATTTCACGGCTTAGGTGCCATTCAGAGCTGCATGGCTTAGCGTAAAGATTGACATGTTTCGTGACTAACGTACATTGCAATTACATTCTTTTTATGTGGAAACCTAAAATCTATACAGAAATTGCAAATTTTTAAGAGGAAATTACTGCATAGTCGGAAAATTGAGTTTAGTTGAGTTCATTGAAAGCAAGATCGGCACGATATTGTATGGTATGAAGCGGTATAGGTACACTACAAAGTTATCAAGTTATTAAAACAATGGTTAAGTTCCACTTTACACATTATGCTACAGCGGAAATTATATTTCGTGTAAAGTAATGGAAATGTAAAACTTGTAATTGTTCAGCGCAACACTTCACAAGAAAGAAATTAAGTTTTCAGATTAACGAAAATTTCTAGTTCATCACAAATTTGTTGCTTTAATTTACTCCGTTAAGAAAGCTTATTTGTTTTAAATATTCGAACTTTGTCTTGATTTTCTGTCCGGGCTTAAGCGGCTAAAATAATTAACTCAAAAACTTCAAATTCATTTGATGCATCTCTAAGGAAAATTGTGATGCCTCCCCTCCATAGGCAACACCATCGTAAAATTCGCAGCACTTAGAAGTAGTATTTAATTATTTTTTTAATACGATGTGGTTCTTCAAAACAAATCATTTGTATCTTGTATCTATATATAGGGGACTTAGGCGAAGTAATAAAATCTAAGGTGATTTTAAAAAATTTATATATGGCTAAAAAATCTGTAACCTTCGTTGTATTTACTAGGTTTATTTTCGTATTTATATTCTTATTTTAAGAATATAAGAAGAGACCTTAAACAGGCATTCGATCGTGTGAGACTGAAGGACGTCCAAAAGATCTTAAGACAGCACAAAATTCACCCAAAATACACAAAGCTGGTAAAACAACTCAACACCAACTATACCACCAGGGTAAAGGCAGGTAACACACTGACCGAGGAGGTACCTGTATCAGTAGGAATAAGACAGGGTGATAGTCTCAGCCCGATCCTGTTCAACATGGTTATGGATGAGATAGTGCGACGGGTCAAGCAAGTCGACGCAGGGTACAGTATGAACCAGAAAACTGGTAAAAGTCTGTGTTATGCTGATGATGCGGTTTTGATGGCGGAGAATGAAGACCAACTACAGAGACTGCTCTTCGAATTTACCAGAGCAGCTAAAGAACTAAATATGGAAATCTCAGGAGAGAAAACTAAAGCCATGGTTATAGCTAAGGAACCGATCAGATGCAAGCTGGTGGTGTATGAAAAAATTGTAGAACAAGTTATGAGCTTTAATTACCTAGGTGTGGAAATTTCAAGTAGTAGACACATCCTAAACGAGGTACGACTTCAGGTCAGCAAGGCAGCACAAATATCTGGCTGTCTGAGAGACACTATTTGGAAGAACAACTTCATGTCCATCACCAGCAAAACCAGGATTTACAAAACCTGTGCGAGACCAATTCTTACTTACGCTGCTGAAACTAGAGCTGAGACAGCAGCTACCAAGAGGCTTACCCGCACTACGGAGATGAAGACACTCAGGTCAATCAGAGGAGTGACCCTTTGGGACAGGATAAGGAACGAGGACACACGGGCGGTGTGTGATGTACAGGATGTAGTTAGATTTGCAAGGGCAAGGAGACGACAATGGAGAGCCCATGTTGAGCGGATGACCCATAATCGGATGGCAAAATGGGCGAAGACAGCATTGCCAAGTGCGAAAAGACAACCAGGTAGACCACCCAAACGCTGGCGAGAGTGCTGGACCTCAATCTCACAAGAAGGTCAATCATAGCAGTTTAAACAGGGCACAGCCCTTTTAGAAGTAGAAGAAGAAGAAGAAGATATTCTTATTTCCTCTTATATTTGGTTTTGGTACGTTTATGTTACATGATTAACCGTTTGCGCCGCCTATGGACGTTCACAGCCTTAATTTCAGTCAGTTCATTTTGGACTTGGAAGAGCTCAGCACGTGAAAAAGAACTGCTCGTCCAATGTATCCTGACAGAGTCAATCGCGATGATGTACCTAGGACGAAACAAGAAGCCACTTCCCATGTTAATGGTAATCCTAAAGAACATCGAGAGCAGCCCAGTGATTTTCAAACCCAAAAACGCCTCATAAACGATGTTCAGAAATTTTGGCCACACACAAAGCGGCTGCAGATCGGCCCAAGATGTGTTAAATGTACCTACTGGAACGCATTTAACGCCGATCTGCAGTACCAAAGGATACGCTGGAAACTTGCGCGATTTTCTAAACCAAAACCACGAGGAAATTATAACCGCCAACAGACCAATCAGAGCCCTTTCCAAAAGAGACGAAACGATTTACGAGATGAACCCGCCGCAATTACAATAGAAGTCACCGTCAGCAGGGCAATTGCTACTACTTTTAGCTCAATCGAACAGCATTGACCTAATAAAACATACGAGTTCCGTAAATAATTTACTTCCAATTTTCGCTGGATAAATTTATTGTGCCAAAAACTACTAGCTATTATAATAATCTTTTACTATTTTAATAAACAAATGAAACTCATGTGTCAAACTGGAAGAAAGTGCACACAAATCATAAAATCTGAAAATCTTTTAAACTAAAATACTTTGAAAACGACACCAGCCATTCAAATTCATATCACCGTGATTATGGAATCTAATCTATTCATGACATTACTGCAGGCCCCAAAATAACGGTTTAAATCTAAACGCAAGTTGATCGTTGAGTATAATCTCATCTCCCTCATTCTTGCGCAATTTTTCAATTTCACAGACCCTCAGCAAGGTCAGTTTTATTCCTTTCTTCTCTCTAAGCAGCATTTTAGTCTTGGTGCAGTCCGCTTCATGACCCTTTCCTATAAGATGCATCCCAAATTTGGATTTAGAGTTCCATCATAATAATAAGTGCTCATTCTCTCTTTTTTCTATTGTTCTACCAGCCTCAACAATGCAAGCGCCGTATTTTTCAATTGTTTCCTTTTATGATGTGGCACTTGTTGTCCTTGAGGAAATTCTTTTGTCATTCTTTCCATTATGTTTTTATTGGTTGTCAATTTCTCCTGATTTTTCGCCGTTATCATTTTACCTTTGTGACTGTTTCCTTCATTTTCTATTAGTCTTTTCTCATTTGCTATTAATCTAATCGCCTTGTATCTTAGTTTGGTTTCCCACAAGTTCCATCTAATAGCCGCATCCAGGTTAAAATTGATGTTTTTCGACAAGATCGATATTCTTTTGTTGTGGAGCATATTTATGTCCCTTCCTTAAGATGTTTTCTTCTGCTTATGTTAGTGTTAGCCTGTTCAAATTTGTATATCTATCGTAGAAAGGGTGTTTTGCGTCTAGGGGTTCTTCCCATTTCCGTTGCTCGTGCATTAGTACCTTGCTTCACAATGTAAAAAGTTTGTAGCAATAAATGAAAATTAACAAAAATTGTTTCTTTATTTTTATAAATAATTGAGCCGTTTGCAAGTTTCGCCACTGGTATTAAATTTATGTCGCCTCATACGAAAACGCGCCACTATTGTTTGATTACGGATTTTCAACAATTTCCTTGTAGTTAAATGACATTTCCATACAACCTCCGTTAATACTCAGGTATGACCATCACTAAGCATTACTTCTTCTTTTTCTTCTTCTTATTTGTAGGTCTACGACCTGTTTTTAACTAATTCATGGAATGAATTCTTTGAGCAGTGGTTTTTATATCTTGGGTACCTTGCTAGGCTTGCCTCCGATGTGCCTGCACCCTGTTTTTATTCTTATGATGGGGCAAATCATTAACACAGAGAGGCCGGCCACTTTATGTTCCTTTAGAAGTACGGAAGACGGTCAAGATTTAGATTGTACCCGGAGTCGAACCGGAGCGCCTTCCATTAAAAATTTATCTCGCTAATATTCAGGCCACGACCGTTTTTAATGCATAATAAATTTCTTAATTTGGAAATTGTTTCACAGATCGAAAACAGCCTCCACAAGTAGCTCGAGAATCCAAATTTAATTTCTTTGTCGTCCTACGCGTGGGTTTTCCATTATGGCGGCGAAATCCGGGATGCAAAATTAATGTCTTTTCAGATGACCAAATATAGAGAATAAAATTTATTACAGCTTGTGCAAATTTATTTACGCAGGAGCCCTTTTAGAATGGATTATGGGGTAACCTATTAATTGGCTAGTTAATTTTTAAAGTTTAATGTAATATTTACATATTATCATATTCAACTAATCTTTAATTAAATACTCACTTAAAATTAATTTCGCCGTTCACAACCATAAATATAATTTAAATTTTTCATTACGTAAATTATTTATAACATCTTTTAATATTTACAAATTACGTAATATTTTTCACGATTTTAAGATCCCATTAACCATCTTTTTAACAATTTACACATAAACTTTATTTTGAACCTTTCCTAAATTTTCATTTAAATTTAATTAAATCACATCTAATCATTGTTAACTTTATAAATTCCATGAATTCAAACCGTATCCATCACACATATTATACTAATTTTAAATTACACCCACCTTATTTTAATTAATTACAAACCAGAAATCAATAATTATCTAATCAAATTATTTACAAATTAATCCGACTGTAAGCAGCTTAAAATTTATTAAATATTCCAATCATTAAATTAACAACGTAACAAATATACTTTTTAAATTCAAGTTGGTAATTGATGAGAATATCCATGGTTCATTTTTAGCCTAGGTACTCCATTTTAAGTGTTTCCATTACTTTTTTATGACATAGGAATTGACTGAATCGCCTCCAAACTCTCACCATCCTCTTTTTTTTGATGAGAAGAATTTTTCTGTTCTGCAGAAAATAAATTTTCTTTAACCTTTGATGGAACGAATTTACTTTTAATTGGCTTGAATGTCACAGCCAGCTTGTAATTCGACCAGAGGACTGTTGCTTGATGGCTGATCTAAGAGTTATGTGATTTTTAGGGGTGGGGATGATCTTATTACTCTGTTTGACAAATCATATCGAACAGTAATATTGGTATTGCTTTCGCATTTAAATAAATTACAATTTAATCTTAATATAAACGTAACATGTCAAGCTTATCAATATTGTTAACTAGCGAGATTGTCGTTAATAGCGCTGAGGTGATCCTGTGTAATCTGGTTGCCACTTTACATCAAGGCGCTATACACGCACTAAGTAAACTAAAATCTGTCACAATGTTTTATTCGTTTCCTTTTCTTAAGTACCCATTCTTCTTCTTCTGAAAGTTCAAGTAGTTTTTACAAATAACATAGCAATGGAGATAAATTGTTAGACTTATATTTAAAATTAACTTTAAGAAGCCACGAGATTTTATTTGGGATGTTATAAGCTTTAAATTTTATTGAAGAAGTTTTAGTGTAAATTAGCTTCATAAAGAAAATGAATTAAGAAAGAGAAAATTTCCAGTGGATGTAAGCAACCGCAACAAGAAAGTCAATAACGTATTATTCTGCGTTATCTGAAATATAAGGAATCTTTGTTTAGGGAAAGCGGACTTATTTGTTTATTGTATTCATCTTTCAAACGCAGTACAACATAAAGGTGTGTGAGCAATTTAGAGAGAATTGTAAATTTATAACTGTGGTCCAGGATCGCAATCAACTTCTCCTTTTACTAGAATTTCTCCTCTTTATCTTGACGAGAAAACCAGCTTTGGGTCCATCTTTTGGGTGGTCTTCCGATAATTTTTGGTAGTCTTCTCCTTTCGGTTTACTTCATTCCATTTCACCGCGACTGGTATTCCAAAGTCTTCTCTAATTAATCTTAATAATTCAGTATCAACTGTTCGTTTCCGCTTTCGTCTCTATTGCATACGGATGTCAGAATTGGTAGGATCATTGTCTTATATATCTTTACTTTCCCCTCTGCGCGCATAAATTTATTTCGCTTACAGTGAATCTTGCGGCTTTCAGTGAATGATGTTGTACTTCTTCTATAAAACTTATGTCACTTATGATTTCCATTCTTAGATACGAGTTGAATGTCATACCTTGTTAAGTTATAGCATCGTCTACCTCAAACATACATATAGTATATAGGTATATGCAATAAAATTATGCAAAGCACTAACTGCACTTCTTTTTATGATATGACGGTTCTGGAAAAAGAATAGGGTAATATGTAACATTTTGATATATTTGTTATCATATTATTAACTTGTTAAACGATAAAGGATACACTGCTGAATCTGAGGACTTGAAAACTTTAAAAAGTTTTGTCGTCGGTCCTTCTATTGATAGCATTCGACAATTGAATGTGTCGTTTATCAAATTCAGTCAGCTGTAAATGTGACGATTTAGAGATATTTGTCGATAACGTTTCAAACTTAAAAACTGTTAAAAATAGAACATCTTGGAACATGAGGAACAATTTATTATTTAATTATAAAAAAATTGATATTTTTTATAATAGGGAGGGCACGTGGCCCTACGACCTGAAAACAAACCGCCGCTGGAACTGCCTTTGCTGATAAAACTACTAAAATTTAAATTTTTTAATTAAAACAAATTACACGTACATAGCAGGAAAAATTAAAATTGAATTACATAATCGCAATTTATACTTGAGGTTCCCCAACATAACATTTCTACCCTGTATAGAATTGTAATTTACGACCGAGACAACAAAAACCGTCGGTGTTGCTGTGGTAGTTGCGGTAATGTTTACTGTACTACGTTGGGTAATCCCCGAGTTGGGTGGAAACTACATAATTAATAAAAATTAACCCTCGTGAGTAATAAAAACAAAGTTTATCTGGACGGTTTTTTAAAAATCTTATTTTATTGGTAGGCAGTGCGTAGTGGTTCAACGTGACTTGCGAAATTACAAAGTCAAAATTTTAGTGAATAGATAAATAAAAATAATGTCTTGTGCTATATGTACATAATACCTGTATAACATATAGTATATTAACATTAGGTATGTATAATACATCTAAAAGTTTGCGTTTCTTATTTCCTTTACACTGTTTGTTCTCTTTTATTTCATTCCTTTTTAAATTGAATTTTATTATAATGCATACGTGAGAAAAATAATAACAAGTAAATTGAATAACCTGATGCTTCCGAAAGCCCATTAGTGTTTACAACTCTAATAAATAAACAAGGCAAATATAGAATAAGCGGTTTATTTACTGCAATCCAATTTTCCAATATTGTAATTTCAAACACAATTTTTATACAACAAATGTTCCTTTTTGTGACTTGAGGAAGTAAAAAGTTTTAGTGTTCATCAACCTTTTTTGTATATCTGCCATTGTTTGCTGAAGGTAGACTCCAGAACTTGGACATCAATTTAAAACGAATTAGACATGAGATTTATGTTGCGTAAAATACAAAGTATTCCTTTTAGAGAAGTAAACAAAAAATTTAGCATTTAGGTGCTTTTTGGGAATTTACATAAAAAATTGACAAAGTAAACGCAAATCATCGGTCAAATTGATTTGATTCCGATTTTAATTAAAAGAAATGGCCAGAGATTTTTTTAGCACGTCTTCACTTAAAAATTTAATTACTCTCGAAGCCACTTAAGAATCTTTAGGAGAGTATCAAACTTTTCTATTAATAAATGCAATATACTCGAAAAACTTTTCATTAGTGGTCAGTTTAAGAGTAATTTACAGTTATTGGCCACTTGAATTACGTCAGTTGTACAATTGGGGAGGAACAGTTTAGAAGATACTGAAATCGTGCTTGGAAGTCGATATCTTATCTGAGCCACTGCACTGAAAGAAAACGTCGGAAACAGGAAATGAAACCGCCTAGATAAATTAGCAAGGGTCACAAAAGAAGAATTAACGAAAGATTTCAAAGGAAGTTTTTTAAGTGAAATTATACCCTTTTCTCAGTTAACTTCGACGTGCATTTTAAGAATTCTTTGTTTAAGTGAGCTCTTTCTATAAATTATTAACACCTAAATTATTTAATATTTTATTAATATTAAAGTTTAAAATTCTAGTACTCTAAAGGATATTAATATTTAAGTTTACGTTGCAATTATTAAAGAGTAAGAATTTATAATGTTTCTTATCTACTTTCCACCAAATTCCGGTTTACAGTCGATAATCAAATTTTATACCGAACCTATCGGATAATATTTTATAAAATTTAGTAAAGCTGGCATTAATCCAGGTTTGATATTCATTCGTTCGAAAGTTGAACAACTTTTTATCTGATCTCAAATATTACTTCCAATATTATTTAGTTAGCGTGTAATCTTTAGCTTACCGCTACAAACAGGGCTTCACATTCGACCATCCTGACTGCATGCCTGTCTCGACTCACAATATTGCATAGGTGAATTCAAACTAAATTTCGAGATAAACGGTAATATTCTTGACACAAATACATATTTGACTCAATTAGACTTAGCAAACAGTAGATGCATTCGTGAAAACTAAGTTTAGTGCAAATAAACAGTCAGTGCTTGAACGGCAAAACAAGCATACCAATTCATGGGAATCTCCGGAATCTCTAAAAGACACGATTTTAGAATTCTTTTTGTCGTGGCGTTAACATATCAGTAAATGCTAAATCTGCTATGCAAGGATCTATATTATTAACTTGAATCATATCGCACAACACACAATTCTATAACAGTTTACCGAGTATAAAATATTGTCATTCGCAGTTGGAACATGAAAGTCGTGAATTAAATTCAAATTCAATTCAAATTCAAAAGACTCTATTTAGTTAATATATACATAGTTTTACATCTTTTGTGTTTCGTTGTCAATTTAAAAAGAATTTTCGTGATAGGGAGGGGGGCTACGACCAATAAAAATAGTTCCTCGTAGCAAATACGTTTAAAACATGTAGAAATGTCGCTAGAGTCAACCGATAAAATAGTAACTTTGCTTAAGAAAATTTTAGTAATAATTGTTATAACGTATCGTTATTTCGTGCATGCAAAGTCTCATAAGGTTTAGAGATTCCACGTCGAGTTAAATATTGGTACTCACACCTGTTCAAAACCTGTACCGATTCATTCAACTAGTCTTCATGTTTATAGATTAAAATTAATCTATCGGAATAACTTCGATATATTGCAAATGAACAATATTTGCCTAGACGTCATATTGAGCTTGATTAAAAGTCTGCGACAAAGTTTATTGGAAAATGTCAGATGGAGATGACTGCATTATAGCTTAGTATAGCATATTATAGCGATTAAGGTATTGACGATTCTCTCGCTTATTTGAATTCCTTCTACTTCACTTCACTTTACCACAATTGAAAAACTCGGTTGGTCTAAGCTTAAAATTTCTGTATTCTATATACACATCAGATACACATCCAATCCGTGTTACCTTCATAATGACGAGGTCTGTTGAATTTTGTTTATAAATTGTGGCTATCCAAATTTTTGTTCTGCTTATATCAAAGCTTCTTCTATTACATAGCAGTTTAAAACAACAATATGGTACTTTTGACGTTATTATGTTTTCGACAGGAATTTTCATGGTGGAATTGTTGATGACAGGCAAGCTTGTAAAGTGCTTTGTATTTCCACAAGCTACGAATAAAAGATTTTTTTAATTTGTAGATGGGCATTGTGATATATTAGTCAATGAAGTTTAGCTACTAGTGTTAACCTTGCCGTTGGAATCTTCTACACATTTGTTATTCAAACGTCGCCAAGTTTGTTTACCCTAACGATTTTTTACCTGTGTTACGTAATTCATTGTAGTTATTCAAAACTATTGGGAGTCACAGGTGATTGACCTTAGCTAATCTTGTTTTGGCCGATTTTGGCCGAAACTTCCTTTGGTATGTAGGTATAAATCAAACCTGGTTTTTGAGGTGAGTTAAGTGAAATTGAAATGAACTATAAATAATTTTGAAATGTTATTTTTGCAGTTGTGATTTGCAGATTGTTGAGACACTTAGAGGCGTGACACGCTCCTAGTTTGCTGGATTTGTTCCTTCAGGTAAATCCAATTGATTATATTTACTTGTAGATCTGCACTTTCGGAGAAGTCTCAACTTTTTCATATTAAATTGTGTCAATTTTACATTTTGCATGTTTTATATTTGTATTTGTTCCAGATAGGCCAGTCATATTAGACCAATATTAGACTAATTCAGGGATTGAACTTCCAATTAGTCTTCCTAAGTTGCAAAGGTTGAAGTTCCTATAAGTGGAATTTATTTGTTCCGAAAAATTGCCGCAGATTAAAATTACACGACGATGTTTGGTTTTTCTTAAATGTCTCGAAAACTAAGTTATTATTATTATTATTAATCGGCTTTACATTCTGGTCAGAATATTACCATCTCTAGCTGAGATTTACAAATCCCTTGTTGGGGTGGATTGGTCCCCTTTATTACAATTTACTGTATACTGTACACTGGTTCCTCACTTTCATCCCCTTATAGTCTTGCATGGCTTCTTGCTTCTTCCACAATGTTTCTCCATCTCGTTCTGTCGTTGACTTTTTTCATCCATCCAGTTACTTTCATTGTCATCAGATCTTCCCACCACCACCACTTGGTCCCACCACCTTATTCTCGGTTTGCCCCTTGGACGGCTCTCGCCTGGTTTCCACATTGTGATTCCCTTTATCGCTGTTGTGTCGCTGGATATCATCACGTGTCCCAGCCATCTGATTCTCAGGGACTTCACATACTTGACTATGTCTTCCCCTTTTGTAGCCTCTAGTATTTCGTGGTTCATGAGCCTTCTCTGTTCTTCGTTTTTCCCCTTCCAGGGACCTAAAATCGTTCTCAGCACCTTACGTTCGAACACCCTCAGTCGTTCCTCTTCCTCTGTCGACATGCACAGTGTTTCGGCATCATATTTATGTCACTATCGTTCTGATCAGCGTCTTGTAGATTTTCATCATTGTGCCTCTCGTCAGTTGTTTGTTCATTATTAGATGCTTGCTCGCATAGAATGCTCTGTTTCCTGCCTTGATTCTTCTTTCCATCTCCTCTCTTCTCCTTCCCATTCTATCTATTACCACTCCCAAGTAGCTGAAGGTTTCCACCTCCTCTATCTCGTAACTGTCCACTTTTAGTTTATGTCTCAGATGTGTTTCGTTTCTATCGCATTTCATATACTTGAAACGCAATTCCTTCTCCCCGTTCCTAATGAGGGAACGGCCCAGAAAAGAAAACGTGCCACGCAGAAAGCAAAACCTTCTACTTTTATTGCGTGGGACCCTGATGGACGGTTTAAACTAACTCGCTGTAGCGGTAAGCGAGGATCGTGAATTCCACTCCGTGCAATGCTGAAAATAATATGAGGTTACGCTATCGTCGAAATAAAACAAGATTTAAATTGACAATATTTAATTATATCAACTCGACAAAGCAAACGTGGCTGCGACGTGCTTAAAATACAGTGCACGTTAATGAATTTGACAACCGCCACGTCAAAGATGTACACAAACTGGGACACCAGAAGGGCAACCCCGCCAAGACAAATGTTGGCTTCAATGAATAAAAAATATACCACCATAAACAAACAAGAATTTAAATAATACTTTACCTTGAGCTCAGGAAAGTGTACAAACTTAATTGTGACACAACGGCTCCTTGAATGAATAGGTGGCGGGAAATATTGACACAATTGGCTTCCCTCCAAGAATCCTCGGACGTATAACACCGACGTGATGACGCGATCAGCAGGTTTCGGCAGGATGTACGATGCTGGATCGGCGCCCCTCAGTAGAATGTGTTGGAGTGGTACACTTATGCAATCCAAATATATGACAAGATGATTGTCCAAAAAGTATACAATCATCCAAATGACAACAACTTGGTGAATGTCAAAAATAAATTCCAGTCGGCCCGCACCAAATAACAGCTGGTAATACTGCGTGTTAATCGCACAAAATACAAAATGTGGTCGACGATATAAAAAAATTATTATATCCAAAATGGAGAATTGGCTGACGAAAATATCGCTACGCTTTATTTTCTCTAAATCCGTAGTCACGGTGAAAATACTAACACGTACGAATTAAAATAAACTGAAAATCGAATACAAATTATCGATTTATAAACTCGATCACAAGAATGTCGACTCCCAGTTACTCGTCAAAACCAAGACTGATCATTCTCGCATGCGCGTCTCATACTTCTCGTCATATCACGTTCGTTGTACAGGGCTTAGGGAAAGTGGCACTTGATGTATGAATTTGAATTTAAATAAATTCAAATTTGTTGCGAAATTGAAAAAATTTTGTAACATACTTCGTCTTGTGACCATTCACTATCAGTCCTGCCCCTTCTGCTACTGTTGCCACCTTTCTGAATATTTCTAGCAACTTCCCTAACGATATTGATATTATCACCACATCATCAGCATATGCTATTATTTCAATTACCTTGTTGGTGATAATTCCTTCGCATTTGATGTCTCTTATTATTTTCTTTATTATCAGGTTGAACAGAGTTGCCGACAATGCGTCCCCCTGTCTCACTCCCCCAATTATCTCAAACGCTGTTGTTCTTCCGGACGGTGTTCTTACGCATACCTTAGCATTCTCCATTGTCATTCTTATCAATCTCTGCAACTTTCCTGGGATCGTTTCTTCCAGAATCTCAAATAGCTTTTTTCTTTTCACCCTATCGAAGGCCTGCTGGAAATCCACAACCAGCAGGCGTAGGTCTACGTCGTGTTCGTGGCATTTCTCTAATGTTTGTTTATCACGTGGATCGCATCAACCGTGGATCGTCCTCTGATGAACCCTTACTGACATTCGCTCATTTTCTCTTTTGTGTGTTCGATTAGTCTATCGTGTAAAAGGGTCGTCAGCACCTTGTACGTTGATTCAAGTAGTGTGATACCTCTATAATTCGAGCATTCTTTGGTCTTACCTTTCTTTTTTAATGTTACTATTTCTCCTTCGCTCCAATCTTCGGGCATTCTTTCTTCTTCCCATACTCGTCTTATAATTTCACATATTCTTTCCTTTATTGCTCTTCCTCCATACTTTATAAGCTACACGTTGATGCCATCTATTCCCGGCGCCTTTCCATTCTTAATTTTATCCATTGTTTTCATTATCTCTGTGTTGGATGGGCTATCGGTTTCGATTTCTACTCTGTCTGGTGTTATTTCGTCTGCGTTGATCACATCTTCATTATCTTCTCTGTTTAATAGCCTTTGGAAGTGTTTTGTCCATATCTGTACGATCTTCTTTTTGTCATACTCGATATCTCCCTCTTCGTTTCTCATTCATCGCGCTTTAATGTTACTCTTATACTTTTGGTTTCTAATCATTTGGTAGAAGGTTCTTGAACTTTTTTTTGTTATTATTCGCTTCTATTTCTTCCGTTAGTCTTTCAATCTAGCTGTTCTTTTCTCCTCTGTAAAGTTTATTTGTTTCCTTTACCAATTTCCTACATTCATCTTTATATTCCTGTCCTCCAGTTCTCAACCATTGTTCTCTTTTTCTTGTCTTAGCCATATTGAATGCTGCACATTCGTCATCGAACCACTCTTTCCCTTTTCTGTACCCCAGCTCTTCTTCCGTACATAGCTTTATTAGTGCTGATATATTTCTCCATTCTTGGTTTAGGTCGTTAAATTGTTTTTTTCGCAGTTTCTCTGTTTATTCTTTCTTCGTATTGTTTTCTCAATTTGGTTTTACTTAACTCTTCTGTTGCAATTCTTCTCGACTTCTTGTTATTCACCTTGAAGTTCGGTACGTTGTGCTTTAGTTTTACGATCACCAGGTAGTGGTCCGTGTCCGCGTTCGCCCCTCTGTATGTTCTCACATTTCTCACCACGTCTTTCTTCCTTTTAGTAATGAGTACGTGGTCTATCTGGTTTCCAACATTGTCACTTCCTCCTGGCCACACTTATGTTATTTTGTGCTGTTTCTTATGTCTAAATGTAATACTGCTTATAACCATTTCTGTTGCCTCTGCCAAGTCACACAGTCTGTTTCCATTATCATTTGTGACTTCGTGTATCGTATGTATCCCCCCCACTGGTTCAACATAACTCTCCCTTCCAATTTGTGCATTGAAGTCGCCCACAACGATCATTATGTCCTGCTTGGGTACCCAGTCGCATACCGCCTCCAGTTCTTCATAGAATTTATCTTTTTCAGCCTTCTCACTTTCCTCGGTTAATAATATGGTTTTTTATAGAGCGTATAATTATCTACAATAATAATTTGAATAATAATTATTGTCAAATCAGTTGTTGACCTACCATGTACCGTCAAACTCCAAAACTCCAGTCGAAAGAACGGAATTAAAAATCAAAATAATTCGTACATTATCTGAGAACTTCAAAAAATACTGTAATAAATGGTGCAATGGATTTTTAAGTTCGTAATTTAATTTCCGGTATGCATGTTTTAAATCCAGTGCAGGTGTTTGCATTTGCAAGATTTATACCTTCGATTTTCTCGGTTTAAAGATTGCGTCAGGCGCTACGTTGCAGTTTGGTTGACCGTGATTATGCTGACCTCGAAATCCATTTCTATCCTATAGAGGTCCCGAGTATTTCTCTCTTTCCTATCTCAAACTACGATTACACTAAGTCAGTTATGCTTGGTCAAGATAAGTTGCGCTCCGCGTGGATGTCATTTTCGGTACCTCGCGTAAAAATGTAAAGACAACCCAATTAGTGACCCACTAGATTCCGATTCCGACAGTCAAGTTAAGCTTTGGTTATTATCGAATTAGTAACGACGGTTACATTTGATAAATATTAGCATTAAAATAAACTAATGGGTCTTTATTTCGTTGATAAATTAATGTATTTACGTATCCTACATTAAAACCCAATTGTGGGGATATCGATTAATAAAGAAAGCCCATTAAAGTTAACGTGTATATTTACCTGGAGTAGTATCTCAAAAATCTTCCAGCGGAAGGAATTTACGACAACACCAACAGATAACCGATTTACAGCATCAAATTTTCAAGTTTTCAACCGATTCGACTGAAGGACACACAGCTTGACTAGGAAATTCCATCGACTTTTGTAAGTGAACAATAAATTGTTTATTTGCTTTGCAGTGCATCTAGATTACAGTAATTTTGAACCAATTACTTTGCTTTGAAGTCATCTTGCGACTTTACATTTTCAAGCTAATTGTTACATCTAAGTAATTATGAATAAATGTTCAAATATCGGTTTTGTTTGTAGTCAGTATTTATTTTATGTTTTTAAGTTAGCTATTTAATTTTAGTAAGAGAAAATTCAAAATTTGCAGTTTGCTTTTAATTCGGATGCATCAAAACTTTTAAGAAGTATTTTAATTCATATAAATAAGATAAACATTTCTATTGATTTTACTTATTATATTAAATTTATTAGCTTTATTTGTGGTTTTATTGATGTGTATGTTTTTCTTTGTGTTTCAGTTACGAAGCCAAGTTGTTCGCTCCTCTCAGTCCGCATCAAGCTAATTAATTTACTATCAAGGTAGGCTGGTCGTCTGTTATCTTCCGACCCATTTTTACCATATAGACTAATACTTATTACTTATTCCCGAATTATAGAAGCGACGCGCACATTAAATTTTAAATTTAAACCACCCCTCCCGCTGCAGCGAGGCCGGCACGTTGTTTGTACGGGGGTGCGCGTGTTCGCGGCGAGTTAGCCCGTAACAACTATGCTATGAACAAGGAGAAACGACTAAGATATACCGACATCGATACTGTGAGCATATGGACAAGATGGGCAACTGTAAAACTGATAATGGGATACCATCCTAAAAGAAAAAGAGAAGTTGGGCGACCGAGGAAATGATGGACACTGGAACAGGTTTTAGCCTAATCCAGGACGTTTAATGATGATGATGATATTCCACTAGCGCAGGTTTTCTCTTAAAGGTGAAAGTAATAGCTCACTGTTGTTTACCTTAATGCGTCTTAGTTTAATCCGTACTTCGATTTTATTTACATGTTTTATTTATAAGTGGCTATTTCAATATTGTTGGTTATTCGCAGGTCGTTTGTAAACAACAGGTACCAACTTTGGGCCAAGAATATTTCTCTGTAGGACGCCAACCTGGGGTTGATCGTGAGCAGTCTGAGCCGCTCCATATTAGATAAAAAAAGTGTCAATCCGTCAAGTATGATCTCAGGATTCTGCAATATGAGTGTGGAAAACTTAGCTTAATCTTGCAGATTAGGCTCTGGTATCAGGGTCCGTCAAAAGCCTGTGATAGATATGTTGAGGAACGCTACTGTGCAATATCACTTACGCACTAAGTCGATCTTGATTTTTTGCAATTCGATGAACCTGTTATATTGCCGAAACTCAAATTGATGGCACGGGAAAAGTTGTCTTTGTTTGTTTGTTGTTTAGTTTTAGAAAAGAAGTTTATCAAAAACTTTAAAGGATGAATAAGTGACTGATCGAATGATGAGATGTAACTTCTGATGGACCTTTTTCAATTTTTTTGCATATTATTTAAATAAAGCATGGGATTGAATATCAACGTAATCATCCTGATACCCATTTCAGGTAAGTTATTTAGCATTTCTCTGGTAATCAGGTCGTACATTGAAGTCTTTTTTGGCTTTAAATTAGTAGTTATAACTAATTTAACTTCCGTGGTTTTCAAACGTTTTATTGGAAGATCCGTCTGGTACAGAGCTGTAAGTAGTTGGAAGATGCGATGCTCTTCAGCAGAGGGAACCTCCGACGGAAAGAGTTTGAAGATGCTGCTAAGATGTCGTGCAAATGCATCGGTCTTCTCATGTTCGCTCCGGATCATATCTTCAACTCTTGCATTAATGGTTGGAGGGGTCGGTTATTGTGAATGCTCAATTTTTCCTAACTTACCACAAGGATAGTTCATTGATTTTGTTGCTTATAGATTTTTATGTTCATTTAGCATTTCTTTCAGTTTTTAAATTGGTCTATTCAGATTGGTTGGGTCATTTGGAGATAGTTGGGTTTAGTTGGTTTGTTAGAATGGTCATAAATACGTTTTAATTGGTATTTTTGTTTATGCATGATTGGTCCTTACTTAGCTGGCGCTTAGCAACATAAATACTTATCTTGTTTAGCTACAAAATTAAAATAAAAACTCAGAAACTAGCAAACAATTCAAAACCAACTCTTTAATAAGTGATAATATCGTAAGTCCCCTCGTTGAAACGGCCACATCCAAGAGTCTTGCTGCGATATTTAAACCAAGTTGATCCCACAATTTATTAATCAAGTGATCAAGTAAGTGTTGTGTCTAATGGAATGGTGAATAATGCAAAATCGAGAATCATATAATACTACTATAAACTGCAGAAAGTTGTTAATTACACAGGAAGTTAATTAAATATTAATAATTAATTGTAAATTTACTAGAAGAAGTAATCAGGGTTCATACTTCTTTTGTACTTTTATAAGAAAATTGCACAACTTTTAAGTCTTCTTTTTCATTTTATGCTTATAAAGCTATGACTTGTGTTTTAATAATTTATTACAACAGTTCTGTGAGCAAAGCTTTCACATTTGGGATACTATGCTATGTTAATATTCTATGTGTCTGCGACCCTGTTTTTTATTGTAATGATAGCTATTATTAACACAAAGGGACCGGCCCCTTTAAGTGCCCTCGGAAGTACGGAGACGGTTAAGAAATTTTAAACTCGATAACTTATGTAAATAGTTACTTCTGTTACTTGGTATGAGGTACTTGAATATATCAATTTTCCTCAATATGAACGGAAGTTTGATGACCAACTGCCAAACAACTTCGCATGGAGCATATTTAGGACTTCGTGTCACTCGTAGCTGCCGAGGTTAGTCAAGAGAGGTTTAGCAGAAGCCAACTTATTCAAATTTGCTTGTAGTCAAGCGAGATACTTCTTCATCAAGGGAATCTATGTTCAAAGTACTTCGGAAATTTGCAGTAATTTTATAATTCAGCATATCGATGGTGAAGAATGGCAACCTTCTATATCAGGATTATCAGAAATTCAGCAAACTTCGATGTCAAAATTGACAATGTTGAATTTTAAAAATCAATTTCAACAAAGGAAATTTACTGTGGGTGTGTTTAAAGAATATTTTGGGTGGTGGAAAAGAGGTTCACCATCGGCGCTTGGTTTATGATCAACTGCCTCGAGAACTGGCATCTTAGTCCTAAATTGTCGGATAGATTTTGGAAAAAGATAGCAATTGCATATTGGACCTGGCTATCACTGCGTCGAAGTATGAAGATAATAGGGGTGATAAGAGTGGTAACAAGATTTTCCAGAAGAAGAACAAGAAGGTAACAATATTATGTTTTCTTTCAGGTTATAAACTTAGGAGAAATCCCACAAAATTAAATACATTGAAGTCGAAAGTGATATACAGTCCTCCTTACTAGAAAACTAATTTAAGTCTCAAATAGACTAACAATAATAATATAAAACACTCTCAGAAGAGAACCTAAATTAAATACAATTATAATTAATCTTTACTAGGGGTTATCGAACACCAATATACTATAGTAGAGGTTTCGAAGGTACAATTTTTGTTTCGTAATCGCAATTTAGAATGTAGAATATTATTCTCTGATAGAATCCAATATATTTTACAATTAATTTAAATTGTTACTAGAATTACTATCATACATTATGAATGAATTACCATAATAAATGTGAACACATAATTAACTCAATAATCAGTTGTGTTCACTTGGTTTAATATCAATAGGAGGCGGCAATTATTATTATTTTGGCTGTTGTTCCATTCATATTGTAATATTGCGTTTCAATTTTTTTTTATATTAGCGCGGTTTCTAAAAATTCAAATAAAGTACAAACAGGAAGCGGAGAGAAAGTTGAGCAGATTAAAGGGTGCGAGAGAAGGGATGAGGTAGAAGGACGCAACGACCATCTTAGAATCGGTCAGAGAAAGGTAAGTTTTTGATAGACCCGTGCTTAGTGCCAAAAGAAATTTTATTTTTTATTTTAATCAAGCTAAGATTATTATCAAACGAGATGATTGAATAATAGCTACAAATTAAGTGCGTAACATGTAAGGTAAAAATTTATGATATTTTTATATTTTTGTGAAACAAATTTACACACGAGGGACGCTCACTGAAATTGTCAATGGTTTTGCTCAAATGATATAAATATTGCTTTCTTCAATACGATCTTTAAAATATCATCAAGTTAGATCTATAAATAATCGATCAATAATTATAATTCTAGATTATCGTGATTTTATGCGATTTATGATAATTCCAGGGGGTGATTTCACACAATAAATTTAGTTAAGGTAAAATGCCTTGATTTATACACAGTATTTCAAAGAATTCGGTTTGTTTATTATATTAATAATTTAATAGTCATATATCTTGCATATTACATAAATATCGTCAATAATAATGCAATCATAATATTCAATTATCATATACAGGGGGATTCCGATATTATTGGTATCATATACAGGGTGGTTCAAAAGAGGGTGGTTTATGTATTTAGTGGTGGTTAAAAAATAATTAAATCATAATGATTACATAATATACAGGGTGTTTCCGAAAGGTTTGGCATTGCTTCAGATAATAACGTAGTCGTAAGTTGTTCTATTTATTGATGACTAGTTCTAAATTGATGATGATGAGGGACTGTGGTTATATAATATGGTTATGATTTAACAAGGTAAATATCGAGGTGGTCAGTATTTGGTTTCATGTGTTCTACATATATTTTATTATTGGTATGTTTTGTGTCTATATTAAAGATTTGGTAATTTATATGAGAACGAATATCGTGTCAGCTAGGTAAACAAGGTGTTGAAAATATGTCAGTATAACGGGGTCCTTTATTCTTTGAGGTATGGTAATATTTACAAGCTCATGGTATGAGTGTAAATTTAGTTAGTTCATGTTAGCAAGTCACAGCCGCGAAAAATTCCTCGATAAGCCAGGGGCAGGAATGTGGCTTGTGTAAATTCCTGTAACCTATCACGGGAGCATGAAAGTAGGAATAGAAATGGTACGTTTGTTATAAAGTGGTCATATTTCACCCCCCCCCCCCTGAACTTTGTGTGGAGCTTTGATGTGTTGCTTTATTTGACACGGGAGAGCTTTGTTATACTATGGCGTAATTTTCCAGGTATTATGAATAAATATTATGGTTTCTTTCAGGTTATAAATTAGATTAGTCGTAATTAGACTAATACTAATATATAAGTCGTAGGCGTAAATTAGTCCGACTTACAGGTATAAAAGTTGCAGGCGTAATTAGTCCAACTTACATGCATCGAAGTTGAAGGGGTAAATTAGCCCGACTTACGATTCAGCTAAATCCAGTCGTAATTAGACTGCTGACAATAACAAACATTCTCAAAAGGGAATCTAAATTCAAAATGATTATAATTAATATTTACTAGTATTTGCTGATCACTAATGTGGATCGAAGGTATGATTTTTAGTTCGCAGTCACAATTTAGGCTGTAGAATATTCTCTAAGAGAAGTTTATGTGTTTTATTATTAATATGAATTACCACTGACCTTATTATCATAAATGATGAATAAATTACCAATAAATATGAACAAATTATTACAAATATCAAAATCCACTCAATAATGAGTTGTGTTCACTTGGTTTAATATCAATAAGAGACAACTTTCATTGCTATCTTGGCTTGTCGATCCTTCCCGTGTTTTTCTTCTTTTTTTTAAATATTATAATAAATAAAAATCTAAGTACAAAATTTGGTGTTTTAATGTTTTATTTAGCCAATTGGGTTTGAGAATGTGAACTTCGTCCACATTCTGCTTCGAACAACAGGGTATCTTTCTTTGAATCACTGTGTATGATGTAGGTAAGCTAATTATGTTTTAGAGGTAATGCAATCTTCACGAACCGGGCTTTCCCGTTCAAAGAAAGAACTGAGGTGTACTGCGGTAGGGTATTTACAACGTGTGGGTTGCTAGACATATCACAGGCTTAGAACGATGGTATTAAGGTGCTCGTATGCAACAAATATTTATTAAATAAAATGGTCAAGACCCAAGTAGTAGGAAACTTTCTCTAATTAATTTTTTATTGTTTAACCATTTTCAATTCTCTAAAAATGTTCGCGAAGAACTTATTTTTCCGTCATTGACTAATATGGCAATGAAATTATTAAAAAAACTATGCAGCAAAGTAAATATTCAAAAATAACGGTTCAAAATACTACATTTCAGAAGCATCACTAGACTTTCGTAGCAACCCTGCTTTTCGGTACTTAATGACTGAACTAAAACCTAAGAGAATCAATCATTAATAAAGTCATTATCGCAAATCGCAATTCAGTTATCAACAAACAAAAGTTATCGTGATTATCGTTATATAAGTTGGAACAAAGAAATACATAAATAATTCTCTTACAATTGTACCAAAGATACTAAAATGTGAAATTTAAATAAGTGAAATGTGAGTATAGCTCTAAGAACTCAATTTTGGAGAGTTATACACCTTTATATTCCTTTATCAGAAAACACGAAAATTTCGCTACGAATGGCGACTTTATGATTGAAATCATCTTCTTGAAATTTAAATAACTTAAGATGTATGAAAAAGAAATGACTGCATAGTATATAATACAATTTCCAGTGTCTAGGAAAATTTTTGACATGTAAAATAAAATAAAAGAAAATTTTACGTATTGTAACAAAATCAAATACTTGAGAGGTCAATAAAACCATCCAGCTTAAAAACGTATTACAACAACTCCATACTACTTGTTTATTTCCCATAAAAATAAACTTAAAAAATAGACTAAGCTAGTTTTCAGGATCAGATGATCTGCTGAAAATTTCAGCACGAAAAAATTTCGTTGCTTTATTTTATTTTACTGTAACTTTAATTTAATTATTAAGAATCGGCTGAGGAAAAAAATATGATGTCAAAGCGTTGACCTACTTGGAGATTTTTTTAGCTTCATAGATAGAAAAATATTTCATAAATAACTTTTATTAGAAACATTCTTTTCTAAAATCAATTATACTGTCGACAAAAACCGTTTCCCTACTTTTTAATATTCTGATACGACAGTAAAATTTTAACATTTGTATTGGAAATAATTTAATTTGAGTTATTGTTGAATGGAAATTCGGAAACTCATTAAAATCAATTAAACTTGAAATAAGCGTTCCATTGACGTCGAAAATAACATTTACAAGACATTTCACAAGTTATTGCTGATATGCTAAATGCAAATGCAATTGCACCAAAATTGATATTTCGAAATCCTTCGATTTTATGCTCTATAATAATAGAGTTCTTATTGAAATTGTATTTATTTTACCGCGCTACAGAAATGTAATTGTGTTCGACAATATCGACTTTTCTCTTATGCACCAAATTTTCTGCCAGTTTCCGTATGTTTTATATTATGAAACATAGAATTTACAAATTGAAGAAAAACGAGCATATTTGAATTGCCCTATTTTTATTATTTATATGTCTGTGCTACATCAAATATATCAGGTTTTATATAAATATATAAGGTGGTTTCCAGAAATGTTGAATTAACTAAAACTGACAACTAATGGAAGTTTCTAACGCCGGCTCTAAACAGAACTATTTAAAAATATAGTTAATAGCAAAAACTTCGGTAATAAACTTGAATGAATATGAAAAGTTTTAGATATGGTAAAAAATTTCTATACAAAAAAATTGAGAAATGAAGTAGAAATGAATGCGAACGAAACCGTCTTAGTTAAACTATAGTTTACATAGTTATATAGTTAAAATCTTAAAATAGCAAAATAAAATCTGAATTAATAAGGTATTAAACATTGAACTAGAATTACATCACAGATCGTAAATTATAAATACCGAAGAAATCTTCCAAGTATTTATCGAAGAACAGAGTCCAGTCCGATGAACAGGTAGCCGAATTGACTGTCTTCTACCAGGTGTTAATTGATTAATTTGGAAAC
Source organism: Podabrus alpinus (assembly GCA_932274525.1). Classification (NCBI taxonomy): domain Eukaryota; kingdom Metazoa; phylum Arthropoda; class Insecta; order Coleoptera; family Cantharidae; genus Podabrus; species Podabrus alpinus. Next base: position 11,265,088 of record OW026457.1, on the reverse strand, counting down.
CTGAATCGTACGACCTTAATTTACGAAGCATTAGAACGAATTTATAAGCAGCCAAATCCTCCGTTGGAAGATTTCATGCAATATCAAGCGATACTAAGGTTGGTTCGATTTATGCCAGACTTCTTATAAAATCCTCGACTATGAAGTTAAAAAGAAGAAACTTAATTCGAAATCTCCCACAACGAAACTTCACTCAATTCAAAATAACTTAAAAAATTCTGCAGTTTTCTGGTGTAATCGATAAGTGAAACTCAGCACTAAGCGGAGGAACTTGTCGAACTCGGAAAATAATTAAGAAGGGATACAGATGGAATTTATCAACTACCTAAGAAATGAAGAACACGCCAATTTATAAACTTTGATTTCAGACGTTGTAATTGCAATTAATGTAATGCTTATTTTTTCTAAAGTGGTTCGCCAGGAATGGCTTTCCACTGTGTCAAGTACTCATCATTCATATTTAAGCATTATTGCTTATCGTCCATCGGACGAATTGTAATTATCATAGAGTCAATGAAAACAAAAAGATACATAATCGCCAAGTATTCTTTCGCATGTAGATAAATAAAACTTCAACTTAAAGGTGATTATTTTAAATCTTGAACAATTCTTGAAAATAAAACTTATAGGTAGATAACTTTGTATATAATAATTCAAATAAACTCTTAGCGAAACTTCTTTGATATAGTGATAGTTTAACTTATGGAGAGATGACTCCAATATCATAACTTCGACAAATAAACACATTAATATACAGAAGACAAAACGTTTACACGTTATATCAAAAGTGAACGAAAATACGATACAATAAACGATCTTTCAAAGACACGTGTCACTTATTTCCAGAACATCCTCCCACGTGTACACCAGGAAAATATTTCGGTAACCCCTAATCAGGAAGTGTAAGAATTAACAAATAAGGAAATTTATATTAAATTAGTCAAACGTAAATTTGAAATACCCGGTCGCAGAGTCGACCAATTAATTTAACAAAAAAAAACTATAAAATGCAAGATCTAATTAAGAGTGCGTTAATATTTTAAAAATAATGGGAAAGTATCAATCAAGTCTTAAACTTAATTGAATGATTTCTCTAGCCAAAATTACTCTGTAAACAAGCTAGTTCACTTTAAATTAATTTACGAAACAAACTCAAATATCCTCTAAAAGATTAATGTTCTGCTCGTTCGGCGTAGTCTTTCCACTTCGATTAATATTATAATATTCTCTAATTGAACTAAATTAAAGCAAAACATACTTGTTTTTTATGCAAACTTTGTGGTATCTTTAATTAAAATTATAAACAAAAATTTTCCGGCTTCAGTCTTGCAACAAATCGATTCGAGAATATGTGGGAACACAAACCGTTTGAGTAAATATACTCGACTACATTAATAGGGTGCTGCGTAAGCTGGTATAAATGCAGAGCGGAAAGGCCCGGAGGTTTATAGTTCTCTGAGAGATAGAAGCGCAATAGTCTGCTATCTGTGAAAAATGTCAAAAAATATAAAATTAAAATATTCGTTCCTTCGTTGCAACGAGTTCAAGTTTCTCTGAACAGAATTTTCTCTATAAACCAGTATAATATTTTAAGTTAACTACATAACTTTTATTATAAAACCTATGAGGACATTGCATTTAAAATTATCATTAAAAAGTTTCATTCTTCTGCAACACGGATAACTTTACAATTATTTCTCTTTATGCGATGTGATAGACAAAACTTTTATTTTATCAATAAAGTCTCCCGCGTAGTTTCATATGTCAACGTGTGCCATCCACATGAACGATTCTCAAGTTATTCAACTGAAGAACAAAAATTAAATGTGAGCGAGGAACGCGTATAGCACATTTCATTGGAAATTCTGGTTTGAATGAAATACATCAGCAGAATAAGTGTGAAGCCGCAGGTTTATACATTTTAAAAATAGAAACAGAATATTTTTACGAATGGCAGTTATACGATATTAAATCAACTTTTACTAGCTCAACTTACTCGATTATTCCATTAAACTATGTCTTGTTCTTTGCTTGTAGTGTAGGTACATGCGAAGTGCTATGCTGCACATAGGGGACCCTTAGTGTAACGTGAGCTCTGAATCTCGGAAAGTGAAATACACTTCATTATGGGAAGGTTTTCTTGGCAGATTTCACTCGGATGTATTGCCATTGTTTTTGCGGGGTGATTGCAATAATAAAGTTTTTACTGCCCACGGGATCGAACCAGGTTCTTCTGCCTGAAAGAACTATAATCGAAGTTGTAACTGTGTATCAAATTTTTGTATTTATATGTGTAAATTTCAGAAAATATTAAAACATTTGCACATGAATACAAAACAAAAATTCATAACCAGAAATTTATGCATCGTCGTCATTGCTTTATATGTGCCAAACTCTTTAAACTTCATGGATTGTGTAACCTTCGTTGTAGTTGCTAAATTTATTCCTTATTCTTATATTCATATTTTGGTATTTTATATTCTTATGTTCCTTTTTGTATTTGGTTTTGGTACGTTTATGGTACCTTGTCTTTGAACGAATACCACGCTTGCAGCGCTAATTTTGTTAGGGGGCTGACGTACATTTCGTACGACAGCTCAGTGTTTTCTTGGAGTTGGAAGTGCTCACCTTGCTAATTAGTTGGGTTTGAAGAGGTATTATTACCTGTTCACTGACAGACCGACTTATCTACGAACCACAGCGACAAATGATCGACGATGATCTTGGAAGCCATCGTTACATCGGTTATCGAGGAATACAAGTTGTCATTTATGACAACCTCAAATGTCGATGTGCTTCCGACATTGCTTATATTAAGTTCATGGGAATATGCAAAGTTTTTTTCCCAGTGCAGGTGGGGGACCTTCATAGGTACCACCCCAATCTGGGAAGGTAGTGTGAGATTCTTACTCACTAAAACCCCCTGTCCCCGGTGAGAAGATTCACCCCTCGATATTTCTTCAGTTGTCAACCTGCGATGTTGTTGTGTCATATCCTTATTATCCGCTTTGTCGTCAATAAGGAAATTTCTTAGTCTTCATGACCTGAACCCAGAGCTGCATCGATGAGCTTCTCACCGTCCAGCTTGGTACGGATGATCTCAGTTAAGGCATCGGCAACTCTGTCCCTATCATCCTTTGATGATAGCATTTCTGTTACTAGGGTGTTGGGGCTCAGGTCTTCGATGCTGTATTTATTTCTTACTTCAGACCAGTTCGAGCAGTCGAAGATTGTATGGAATGCGTCGTCTTCCTCCTCGTCGCAGTAAAAGCACTCTGGCGATTATCGTCGTTTGAATCGGTGGAAATAGGAGTTAAAGCACCCGTGTCCCGTCAGGGCTTGGGTGATTTCGTAGTTCACTTCACCGTGGCAATGCTTAGAACATCGCCGCCTCGTTCGTCACTCCTGATCGAGCCACATGCAGGGTTCGAACCGTTAACGTCCCCGCTCACAATAATGTGCAATCATTTGATGGAGGTCAGGAAGTCGTTCAGGTTCACTAGAGTCCCGTTTCCGTCTTGGTCTGGCTCGATGTACACACTTTCAACATATAAAAACCGCTGCCGGAAGTTGACGCCGATCACGCACAGATTGGTGTCATAGTACTGCCCTCAAACTCTGCTTGACCAGGATACAACTTTTGACCCGAATTCTTCCGACTCGAAGAATACTTGAAAATATTTCTTAAAATCCGCTATTTTTGAAAAATATCTTTTAATGTGTACAGTGTGACATTTATGTATTGATACAAATGATTTTGGCTATATTTTCAAGAGTTTTGAACTAATTTAACTTTTTTTTTGATGATACATTGGAATTATAAGTAGGATTAAGTATAACAAAAAATTATTCAATTACTTCGCCTTTTACCTTCACAACTAATCAGAGTCTCTCTTCAAAGCTATTACAAGCTGCACGCTACATATCAAGTGGTATTAATGCTCATATTTTGATATAACTTGCTTAAATTCTTCCAGATTTCGATATTTGTTATGCTTAAGTTGTTGTAGCATATATCCCCAAATGGAAAAATCCAGAGGATTTAAGTCTGGTAAGCTTGGTGGCCATTCATTCTTAGCTATAAAATTAGTCAAATTATCTTGACACCAAGCTTACACTATACCAGCGGTATGCAACGGGGCTCCGTCTTGCTGGAAGTAATAATATTCATCACCATACATTTTTTGAACTGCTGGTAACATATGCTTTTGTAAAACGTCTTCTAAATAATACTTTGTATTCACTTTAACCCTTTTTTTCTATAAGTACCAGCGGCAGAGTATTCTTTTGCATATAGCACCCCAAACCATATCCAATGATGCATTTTGAAAACGTGAAACATATTTTTTTGTTTTTAGGAACATATTTAAGCGAAACAATGCAGATCCTATCGTTCTGAGAATTGTAGGTCGCTTGTAAAATAAATAATTTCTCATCTGAGAATATTATTTCGTCACCACCGTGCCAGTATAGCAACATCTTACTTCTTTCGAACCTTTTCACTGCAGTAGCATCTGTAAGCCCATGAACTTTTTTTTTCTTGTAAGGCTTTAGTGTAAGGTCTCCACGAAGTATTTTTCAAAGACATTCGCGGTTTATTTGAAGATTTTGAGCCATTTTCCTTGCCGCGCGGTCACAATTCCGTCTGATACGTTCACGTACAATCTTAATTGCTTATGGTGTCCTGACTGATTTTTTCCTCCGGTTTTTTTCGGTTTTCATTAGGGCTTGTGTCCATAAGTCTTTTTGTAGTACGATAAACATAAATTCGAGTCACTTTTAAATGCATTACTTACCGAAAAATATCACCTCTGTAGTTACACCTGATTTAAATTTATTAACAATAATGTCGCGTAGACTTGTCATGTTTGATTGAAGCAACTATAACAAACTATAAGAGAATATTTTGTTTTATATAATGTCAAAACATCCTAACGGGCTACTGCGATTAAAATAATTTTTCATTTTTGTTCTGCAAAATAAAGTTTTAACAGTTGCAAAAGTTGTATCAATACATACGGGTCACAGAGTAGATGGTGGTGTACTACAGTTAGGTTTTGATTTATATCCAAATTGAATGTTATCAAAATATTTTTCTACAAATCGAAATTTTCAAAGTAGGTCCCCAAAGTATAATTAAATTATTTTCGACTCTTGATTGGTAGTTCGATACGAATTTTTCTTTATTTCATCAGATGACTTGACGTCGGTTAATGATTGAAGAATTTTTGTTACGTTGCAAAATTTCATAAGTCCATTGAAACAAAAAGTACTTCATTTACTTACTCAAATTAATTAACCAATTGAATTAATTTGTTAATTTCGTAATTAATTGCAAATTACGAAAAACTTACATGTCAAAAAGATAAAGAATACTCATTCAAATCAGTCACAATTAACAAAAGGCTTCACAAACAGTTGGACAACAATCCAAGAGAGTCTCAACCAAACTCTTTGCTAGTAAGGTTAAATGGAAGAGCTAACAGTTGTAACGGTTTGAAATTTGCCGCCGAATTCTTTGGGTTTTTGGAACCAGTCCGTTGGAACGAGCGAGAAATGCGCAATAGTAGGTACGCAGAGGACTTGACTTGATACGTTTGGTCGAGAAAGACGTGGTTTGGTGTGTGTTGTGCGAAAATTTTGTTGAAGCCGGATTTTTGGAGAAGAATTGGTTAGTTGTTACCATCCAGTGGCGAGCTGGGATCATCTTCTCGAATCCGTATGTTGGGAAGCTCATTTTGTTTGCGATTATTTTACCGGGAGCTCTCATCAGCCTTTATGGGATTATAAGCTAAACAAATTTTGCATATGCCGCTAATCAACGAAATTCAGGTATCGTATCATTTTTGGTTAGTTATTTATTATAATAATTATTAATTATTTAGTGGATTTAATTATCATAACTTGTACATTTTGTGTAAATATTCCTTTGATTTCGGTTGATAATCAAAATTCATAATTGATAATCATAATTGAAAAATAATCAAACATATGGTTTGATAACATTTTGTAGTACGCCATTATTTTTGCTCAGTTTGTGGAACTGCGCGTAAGATATCTGCGCTTTCTGTGCGCGTACAATTATTATTTTGAGTTTATAAAATTTCTGCGTTGTTCAAAATTTTCCGTATGCCCTGAACTCATTGCTGGATTTTGTTTAATTAATTATCTTTCCAAGCTAGCCGGCAAGATTTACAACGATAGCTCGTGTTTTCTCGATTTTCCTTGGATCGAGCTATCTAATCTTTCATAACGACGTCTGGTACTTTTGAACGAAATCGAGTGGCGCCATCTCCATCTTTTTTTCTACGTCGCTTTAATTAACACCATTGGATAGAAATTAATTCAATATCAAGTACTAAATGACGCTAAAGTTCGTGAGGAATTTTAAGCGTCACACAGTGTAACCATTATATTGCTTCACCTTATATATTTACCTTGCGAAGTGCGCAAACGCGAATTTTAAGACAAAATGGGGGAGAGAGTTTTTTATTTTAATTTTTATAATAAGTTTAATTTTGGGATTTTGTGAATTCTCACCGGAATAATTTTTGAGTTGTAAAAAAATTACACAGTGCTTCTCCAGAAGTTGGTTGAAGAAGGAGGTTCAAGTGTAATATTAATTATGCGGATTTGAATTGTGAAGATTAGAGCCTTGGGCACATTTGTGATAACGGTCCACCATATTTTGTTTGCACGTGCAAATAAATTTGATGGTAACAAATTATTATTGCGAATCTTGATAATATTGAATTATCTCCATCCATTGGATTTAACTGTGCAAATAGAGAGGTCCGAGTCATTATAGCTGTTTGTTATTTGAACTGAAAGTCCTTCTTGTTATTTTGGTTATCTTCAGTGTTATGTTACAGTGTTTCCATTGTGTCAATCATCTAAATATTGGGATTAATCTGTGTTATTCACATTAATCTCTGTGTAAGGTTTTGGTTGTAATACTTCGTTGGAACAAGCTTGAAATACGAGGTAAGTTGTTTTAATTTGTTTACACATCTTTTTTCCGTTTGTTTTAATTATATAGAGAGGAGCATTTGTTTGAATTTCCGATATTTATACTGTTTTGGTGGTTATTGGATTTGAATGTGTAAACAGTTCATTTTCATCATTTACAATCTGTAATAGATTGTGTGTGATATCTAGCTTGCCTTGTTCTATCTGTGCTTTTACTGTATTAAAAATTTGTTTTCGAGGACTGTGTTTTGTAAATTTTATTTGAAAGTAAAACAATGACATACCTTTCTGCGAGTGGATTCACCTCTAACTCGCTGCACCAAAGAGCTAGCAGTCCATTTAGGGTTCATGCTTTTAGACGATTAAAATTTTAAACAAATCTTAGTGGAAATTGGTTGACTTTTCTTCTATCTTGACTGAGTTATCAGGGTAGAGGTGGAAGAAAACGCTATAACAGTTATGAAGTGAAGATTATAAAATTAAAATTTTTTAAGACATTAAAATACAAATTCAACAGAAAATATGATACCAAACCAATTATAGTTACCAATCAGCAGTGGCGTATCAGTTGTATTAAACGATTCCACTTGTTCGTTTAATAAAATATAATATTGTCGGGACATTTCAAAAGTTTTTCAATCATTGGATCATTGTATCATCAAATCATCGGATTGTCGGATCATAGAATTAAGGAATCATCGGATCAACGTATCATCGGATCAACGTATCAACGGATCAACGTATCATCGGATCAACGTATCATCGGATCAACGTATCAACGTTTCAACGGATCAACGTATCAACGTATCAACGTATCAACGTATCAACGTATCAACGTATCAACGTATCAACGTATCAACGTATCAACGTATCAACGTATCAACGTATCAACGTATCAACGTATCAACGTATCAACGTATCAACGTATCAACGTATCAACGTATCAACGTATCAACGTATCATCGTATCAACGTATCATCGGATCAACGTATCATCAGATCGTAAGTCTATATAGGTGAAAATATTACCATTTTTTAATTATAGATCAACTGTTGATATTAGCACACACAAACATCATTATTTTTTATTATTACAAGAATTATTGAGAATGGACGGTATAATTGCTAATTTTGATGACATCACGTTCGACATCGAATTATTGATAGATAATCAAATTGGCACATTGGATTTACCATTTGCCAATATGGATAAAGGAAATGCACCAGTGTGCAAATTTTTTTTATCGCCTTCTGGCTGCGAAAGAAAAGAGTTTTGTCCCTATAGGCACCTACGCAATGATCAGACTATAGTATGCAAGCATTGGATTAATAAGTTGTGCAAGAAAGGAGAAGCCTGCGAATATTTACATAGATTCGATCTAGATAAAATGCCTGAGTGTTTCTTTTACTCCAAGTATAAGGTATGTCATAATAAAGAGTGCATATTTAAGCATAAAGAGTCAAATAATGAAAAATCTAAGAAATGCGCATGGTATGATAGAGGTTCCTCGAAACAGAAAAATAAATCTAGTGTGCCTGTGCTGACATGTACCTTTTGTGGTAAACATGGACATAATGCTTCTCATTGTTTTAAAATGAGAAGCGCCAATACTTTAGATCCATTGCCACAAACTATGATTTCTAATACAACCAAACCTAAAAATCTTGCTGAAGTGAGTTGCTTCAAATGTGGTCAGAAAGGGCATTACGCCAACAAATGCACCAATAGACGCTCTACAACTTTAGGATGACCAAATAAAAAATAAATATCTGTTATTAAAGTTATATTTTAATTTTTTATTGTATAAAACTCTAAATGTAAAAAACCGCTGTAATACTTGGTAACTTTTTTTATTTCAGATTTTCCTTGCTAAGTGGGTTAATTTTTAATTAATTAATTAATTACCGATTAATTGTTACTATGTTTGAAGGTTATGGTTCCTCTCACTGCAGTCGTATTTTGTATATATTCTTTTTGAATTCTTCCTGATAACCGTTTGTGAATGACTTTAAACCCATGAACGGAATGGATCAACGAATCATTGAATACCAAATTAATGTTGTATTGATATACTTGGTAACTCCAAGTTATAAAAATGTTGACCAGGTCTAGTTATAAAATTACTATTAACTACCATTATCTTTATCTATACACCCAATGGCTTAAGAAAATTGGAATCAGATTTTTTGTCAAAACTTAGTCAAAATACGGTAAATACATTTAGAAGAGTAGATCAAACTACTCTTAGTACAGTGTACGTAGTACAGTGCTACCAAAACAGCAAAGATAACAAGCAATGAACAGATTAACCCTGTTCTTATTACAAAGTTTAAACGACGTGGACTGAAAACCCGTAGCAATTTTTGTGATATTAATTTGGTCATGCAACTTTCATAGCATGTCCTGCATTTTGCAATTTGTTCAAAAACCTGGAGAAATTTTTACCAACCCACCTATATCTACAAAGCAACAGATCAATGGATCAACGAATCAACGTATCAACGTATCAACGTATCAACGTATCAACGTATCAACGTATCAACGTATCAACGTATCAACGTATCAACGTATCAACGTATCAACGTATCAACGTATCAACGTATCAACGTACCAACGTACCAACGTACCAACGTATCAACGTATCAACGTATCAACGTATCAACGTATCAACGTATCAACGTATCAACGTATCAACGTATCAACGTATCAACGTATCAACGTATCAATGTATCAACGTATCAACGGATCATTGTATACCAAATAGTATATAGGTTTGTAACAACTGTAAGTTATTAAATTGTTGACCAGGCCTGTTTAGTGGAATTTTTATTTACTATCATTATCTCTATAAAATATACTTACAGCGGCTAAGAACATTAGAAACAATCGTTTTCCAAACCATCGTCAAAATAGGATACGCCCTTTTAAAAGAGTAAATAAAACTACCAACAATATGAAATCATACAATGCTACCAAAGCAGCCGGAAAGATAAGGAGTGAACAGATAAACCCTGTTTCGATTGCAAGGTTTAACCAACGCGGACTGAAAAACCGGAGTAATTTTTGCTATATCAATTCGGTCATGCAAGCTCTGGTAGCATGCCCTGCATTTTTCAAATTATTCGAGAGCCTGGAGACCACCTTACCAACAGACATAGCTATGCAAAGTTGGTGTCCGACTACATTCCGGGTTAAACAATTCATTTCTCAGTATAGAGACATCAACACGCCATTAGATTTATGCCAATTGAGTAACATTTTAAGTGGCGGAAATGTTTATGCCCAACCCGTTAGTTCAGAGCAACAAGACCCTCAAGAGTTTCTAAATTGCCTCTTGAACAAATTAGACGAAGAAGTTATAACAACTGGCGTTTTAGAACCCAATGGACAACAAAGCAAACAATCGCCAGTTGCAAAAATATTTGGTGGCGTTCTGCGGTCAACTGTGCACAGGGTTGGTGATGAAACGACGCACTCAACAGAACAATTTTTCTCTTTACCCATTAATAGACGAGAGTGTAACAGTTTGGGTGATTCACTCAAGTTATTAACATCAAAAAATACGGTGGAAGGAGTAAAATCCAATAAAACAAACAAAAGTGTGGAAGGCTGGCTACAAACAAAAATTGAAAAGTTGCCCGAGGTAATCGTTTTCCATGTAAATTGTGTAGTTTATGGAAACAATGGTTTAAAAAAAATTTGTAAGCCGTTACAATTCCCAAAATATATCAAAATTAAATCCGAGCAAATGGCTTCGGACTGCAGTAGAAGCGATCGTAGCTATAAATTAGTGGCGGCGGTATATCACGAAGGGTTTCAAGCGACGCGCGGTCATTACGTAGCCAGTGTTTATAACGAAGTGGATAACAACTGGCTGCATTGCGATGATTCACGAATTACAAGGATTTCTGAAAAGAATGTACTCAAGCCGCCTAAAAAGGGAATGGTTCCTTATTTGCTTTTTTACACACGCCGCTAAAAAGCGTTAATTTGGAAAAAGTAATAAAATACGTTTTTTGCAATTAACTTTTCCTTTTTTATGATTTTAATTTTTTCACAGATTTAGAAAAACGGTTACTCCATAAGGTAAGCTTTTTAAACTTTATCCGTTTGTTCTGTAAAGAAGAATGATTTCAAAACTTTTAATTTTAACTCTCGTTTTGAAGCATCATTAAACTGTGGTTGTCCCTAACCGGAGAGAATGTGGACAGGAAGAGGTTATACCTTCAAGAGTTGAGAATATTATAAGTGCTCGAAAGAAGAAGATTTGCAAACGAAGTGTATTCACGTTGTTTTGAGTACGCTATAAAGTTTAGGTCCCCTATGTACATGGAAACAAGTTGGAACTTGCTTTAGCAGCGGTTCCTAGGCTTCTATACAGCTACCTTTCTGGTGTGAAAAGATGTAGTTGCTAGTTATTTTTGGTCGACATAATACTTATAATGTAACATCAGATAATTCGATAATCTGCACCAATTATGAGAACAATCAAGGAGACCTCGTTGAAAATATCTTTAACGTAGTAAATTTCTTTCGAACATTTGCGTATTTATAAATTGTACTAGATGATACCCCGTCCGAGGCCGGGCAGCTAGAAGGACGGGCAGGCAGCCAAGGTCATATGGCTTTTGGATTGCACTGAGAGCTTTCCTTAATCTTCATTCAACTTAAGTTACCTTGGGTAGCTGCCCGTCCTTCTAGCTGCCCGTCCTCGGACGGGGTATCATCTAGTTTTGAATATGATCGGATAGACCTTGATACAATTCAGTACGCAATTTACTTTGTTGATATCGTATGTAGTTCAAATTATTGGTTTCCACTTGCAAATATGAGTCGACAATCCACTGTTGCGTAAGTTTTCCCGCACTCATGATCGGATTGAAATCGTTTCTAATTGCTGTTTGCGCAACTTTAAATTGTAACATGCTGATTTTATTACGGGATTGCCGATATCCTTCGCAACTCCAATTGGGTTGCCACCCCGGTTCGCCAAACGGATAAAGAATGCCATAAGTCATAGGGTCAAGATTTGGACTGAGAATATTGATACGAATGAATTGTTGTGCATTGCCGACGGGATTTCGAGGATAGATACGGATATCACGTTCAAATGGAGGTTCGCCGTCATCATTTACGAACACCATTGCAATTTCATTGGACGTTGGAGCATTGTAACGTCTTTGATCAGACTGCCGATCGCGCCGCATCACCATATTGACGACCGGAACTGGTTGTCCTTCTTCTTCGGCTCGTACACGCTCTTGTTGCTCAATTTCTTTCATCAGGCAATATGAAGCTGCGATACGATTGTTGACGCGGAAGAAACGATCGATTTTCTCAATCACTTCAGGTAGACAACCTCTATTCTCAGGCAGATTTACTCGTTCATTGACCGCTTCTGTCGTGTCCATTACATACAGTTGTGCAAACTTTCTTGTTTGTCCTTCAGGTGGATACAGGTTTGTGGTTCTGTGGTACGTCTGTCCATGAATTTTGAAAACGTATGGTCCATTACCCGGCATTGAAACAATCTCTGCTCCCATTGAAGCGAAAGAAACCGAGGAATTGTAAGAGCAGATGTGCTGACGAAAGTTCTTGTAGTAAGGATTATCTGAATCTGAAAGCATAGAGCGAAGAAATTCGGGATATAACAATAGATTCCCATGTTGATCGAGCGGTTGCGGAATCTTCACTTTTTCTTTATGACAGCAGTTGTTAAATTGTTTATCAACTGGACGCTCCTTGGCGAAATTCTTGGAGCCGCAGAACTGACAGATGGAATTCATTTCTCCACAATCGTGTCGAGTAACGTGAGATTCATCAAATCTCAATGCTCTTATTTGGAGTTGAATTGCTTGACTTTGGTATCGATTTTCTTTCTGTCGATGTATCGCATGGGACCGAGCGTCAGCAGCTTGCCGCGCTTGAGTTTCTTCTAAAGTTTCACGTTGTTGACGTATCGCATGGGACCGAGCGTCAGCAGCTCGCCGCGCTTGAGTTTCTTCTAAAGTTTCACGTTGTTGACGTATCGCATGGGACCGAGCGTCAGCAGCTTGCCGCGCCTGAGTTTGTTCCAAAGTTTCACGTTGTCGACGTATCGCATGAGACCGAGCGTCAGCTTGTCGCTGTGATCGAAGCTGTTCTTCTGTGTTATTAGCTCTTGTACGTGCTTTTTTCTCACGATTCAATCGCCGTCGCTTTGCAGCAGGATTTTCAAAATTTTCATTATCCATTATGGAAGTTCACATAATGCTTTTTTGGAAATAGCTGACGTTGTGCGTTCGGCTCTGTATGATTTTGAATTATGCGGACGGACAGACGGACAAACAGACAGACACGGAGCCAGATCATAAGGCTTCTTGCTATACTTTGTATAGAAGCCTAAAAGGACTGTTACAAAACTGGAAGAAATTACATCTAAGTAGGAACGATGAAATAATTAGAGTTACTTCCAAGACTTCCGGTTTAGAAAACCGAAGATATTTATCCAGGGATCCAATGACTTCAACTGTGCCTTTTATTTTAAAGGGTGATTAATAATTGTTTGTCGCTATTGATTCTCCCTGTAGCGGTTAAATCCAGGATCATTAGAGTGTGTAAAATGAGTATGCCGTTTTAGATGTTCTAATAAAGCTAATAAAATGTAGTCCACCTTGCCCATTTTTTTTTACAGAATGGCAACTCCTTACAAGCAAGGTGCAGTAAAATAATTGCTAAATATGCTTTGACTTAGGATGACATTTTATGAAACTACTCAATTACTCTCTCAAATATTAATAAAAAAAGGTCCCACAATATAAGTCCACATTGAAAAGTAAGGGTTGATTCGCACCACTTTCGAAAATATACTACCAACAATAAGCAGGCCCGTTGTGTGTGGCTGTGGGATGCTGCTCGTCCCTCCATGTCACACTCTCTATCTTATTTTCGTAATCACTCGCTACGTATACTTTGCAGGTACAATCAGTGATGATCAAGTTTGCCATATAAATATAAATCGGTTAAAATGTCTTCAAGATATTGATTGTACATAGTTTAGAACCTGCGGAATATTAATTAATGGCATTATTAAATAAAGAATTTAAATACATACCGCGCGCTTTGATGGGCGTAGCTCCGTAACCATTGTGACCATTTTGTTAACCATTGGGTGTGTGGAATTTATATTTTGTAGCGTGAAGACCCAGCAAACTTCTGCCCTAGCCAGAAATTTGCCTCAACTCCTACCTCCGCGCCGTATACGCGGAGGAATTCCATGGAAGCGCTTCAAAAGATAACCTGGTGTAGCGATTGCTACAAGGCAGAGCTCACAAAATAAGGTAAGCGAACAGAGTACAGGTTTTGCATTCTTTTGGTTGCATTATGCAACCAAAATGATGTTGGACTTTTTTCTGAGTCATGATGACAAATTGGCAAGCAGAACTTTTGTAGTTAGGTTACGTATGTTTCGGCCGTTGCCGATGATTTATTTAATAATTCGATTTTATTTATAATTTACAATTTTTACAATATTTACACTTAGTTCTTGAATTTTGGCACACACTTCCTTGTTTCTTCTTCGATAATGTAGCACGCAGGCTTTCTTGTTCTTCTTCACATCTCTTTACACACATCTTTTATTTCATGAGGGTATAGGGGTATTGATTTATTTTTTATGTTGCATGTTTGCACCATAAATTGTTAGCAACTTAATTGTTAGATCAATCATAAAGGCGCGTTAACATACCCGTGAAACATTGTTTCGCAATTGTTATTTGTTACGGTTTTTTTTTAATTACCCATAGGCAGTACGCATATCCTAGCTACGCTTCTTTTAATTATTCCACTTGAAGTTTTCAACGCCACTACCCTGACATGTCCATCCTCTCCGGGGTATGTATTAATAATCCTGCCAAGGTTCCATTATCAGAATATACTGTTTTTGGCTTACCACTTCTTGACACAAACCGTCGAAACATTGAAATGAACAACTCTGAACTTAATTGGGTAACAAGTTCTAAATGTATTGCTTTGGTTACGTAACACACAAATACACATACGTAGGCTTTAATATTCTTCGCTCCTCGTCCTCTTTTTTCTTTCATAAGGATTGGACCTGCGTAATCTACTCCAGTACTCGTGAAAGGTGCCGTTGGTTTTAGACGTTTGGGATGCATATCGCTCATGTATGGATAGTTGCCTTTAGGTTTTACTCTAAAATATCTGATAAGACAAAAATCTCTTCCAACTGATTTAACCAAAGAAAAGGATATCGGGCTATTGGAGTAAATAAAACACTTAATGCTATTCTAAGTCGACGTTTCGGCTACTTTATGTCGCCATTTTCAAGACTAAAATAGAGAGAACAATGTATTAATCCCAAAAGGGCAAAAACAACTCAACACCATTCACTCACCATGAAAAGCAGGATGGTAAAAGGTCTATCTACAATAATAATGTGACGCAACATGGAAAGGTCAAAATCACCAATTTGATCACACTCAACAAAGTCAACAAACTTTAAAAAATTTGGAAATCATAAAAATATTTCACGTTAAAAATTCTCATAAAAATATAACAATAAATATTCAAAATTTGTGTAAAACAACCAATTGTAAATAGTAAATCTCTACACTACTACACATACTTTTATGTTATCAGAGGATTGATAGATTAAGAGGTTTGACCCTGTAGTTCAACAAATTACCAAATTACCGCCGTTGCGCCACCAACCAATAGATGAAAAACATTTATTTAAAAAGAGTAGAGTCCTCTAATATTAGAAAATTGACCTAAACACACCCTAACCACACACAAATGTTTACATGATGAGTATCGTTAATAAGAAATTCAAACTACTTGATGGAATATGTAGGAAAACTTGCCAAGACGTGATATTGACACAGAAACTATTTGATTTTCGTTTTTTCTACGTATTTTCTGAGGACGCCCAGGTAACCACTGTTAATAAAACCGAAATCCGTCTGCTTGTTGATGTTGTTCGTAGAAACAGAGATGTGAGCTGCCTCCAGGAAAAATCGCTGCTGGAAGTTACTGTTAGATTCTAGAATCTTAGTATTGTTGGTTATGAACCTATGGTTAGTTTCCAACAAGTGTTCCGCTAGTCCGGTTTTGGTAGAACCAACCCGTATGTCACCTTGATGTTGTTTGATTCTAGATTCAAGGCGCTGTTTTGTCTGGCCTATGTAATATTTGCCACATTCACACTCGATCTGGTATACCACATTCGCGTTTTCCAGAATGGGGGTTTTATCTTTGGTTCTCGAGAAAACAGTTTTATGTAGTGTCTAAAATATCTTATGCAATTGTGTACTATTTTTCAAGCTCGATTTCGTCCCGATATTGGCCAGTAGGTTTCTCGGACCGTTGCGAGCAAACCATTGGGTCCCACATGCATATTTCGTTCGTGTTCGTTCTTCATTATTAGTTTCGTTATATGGTGATTACCGAGTAACAATATAGGATACTTCTTGTCAAAAGGGAATTCGGATCGCGATAATCTTCCCCCTACTCTGAGGATTTCATCATCGTCCAGAAACGGCGCCAGATTCATTATTTTGCTATCCTTCTTCACCACACCTTTTCGTTTTATATGGATTATATCACTTTCGAATACTATTTCCTGAACCAGTTTTATAATTCGAACCATTGACGATTTCAGCTCCTTCGTTGTTAAATGTTCATGAAATTTTGTTTGTTTTTTTCTACAATTCGTTATAAATCTTAAACAATAAGCAATTATTCGATTTAATTGAACTATGTTGGAATAATTTTCAAATTCGAAAGGTATTGTTTCATTTACCAGAAGAGTTACATAATGTTTGCGAAATTCTGGTAACTCGACTTCATCGTGTTTTGAATCTGGCCATTGAGAAACTGGCTGACTTAACCAATCGGGACCTTGCCACCACAATTTCGATTCGATTAACATACTTGCGGGAACTCCTCTACTTATTAAGTCAGCTGGATTACATTTTGTACGTACATGCTTCCACAAATCATTTTCCGTGTTTCTTTGAATCTCCGCTACGCGGTTTCCAACAAAAATTTTTAACTTATGGGGTTCAGTTTTTAGCCATCCTAATACAACGGTCGAATCGCTCCACATCGTGTATGACTGAATTTCCATATCAAGTTCCTTTCTTATTTTTGCAATTAGTCGAGCGAGTAGTAATGACGCACATAATTCTAATCTTGGAATTGTAATTGTTTTTAAAGGCGCAACTTTACTTTTTGCACAAAGAAGCCGAACCGTTATTCTTCCCTCTCTGCTGACAGATCTTATATATACGCACGCTCCGTACGCTTCTTGCGACGCATCTGCAAATCCATGAACTTCAATATATTTGCATTCCCTAGCTACAATTTTTCTTGGTATTTTTAGATTCCGTAATATGGATAACTCTTCGAATTGTTTTTTACATTGAATTTTTATTGTATTTGGGATATTTTGATCCCAATCAAGCTTTTCAAGCCACAATTTTTGCATGTTTATTTTTAATTTTATAACGGAAGGACTTAATAGTCCTAAAGGATCAAATACTTGTAAAATTAACGACAGTGTTTCTCGCTTGGTGTTGATCTTTAATTCCTTGTCTAACCGAATTTTGAATGAAAATGAGTCATCTTTCGTTGACCAGTGTGACATCCGTTTGAATTTGCCTATTTTTGCAGTTCTAAAATAATATTTTGGTAAAAACTTATTTACAAATCATTTAATTTTTCTTCTTTGCAATACAATGATACAATTTCCTGTATCTAAAATATTAAAAATACACCAAAAACACTTAATACTTAAAAATAATAGACCTATAAAATTTTAATGTATTCTAAAACCATAAAAAAAATAGCTACATTGTACCGAAACTAGATTTAAGTTAATTCATAGGGAGCGGCTCTACCAATCCTTGATGGTTACTTAAGTCTCACTGTGGAGTTTCTCAGCATGCTTCGTTTACATTTATTTTCTTACTTAGTAACAATTTTTGATACTATTCAGTAACACCATTCAATTTGATATTTTTATGATTTTGTTTTTCTCGAAACTTCCTTCCTCATACGACCTACACATAATACGTTTCACGTGTCCCCATATGGGATAAAAACCGCGAATCCCGCGGGAGGAGGTCAGTCAGTGTCAGCCAGTTGTTGGTCGGTGGTAGTCAGTTGTTGTTAGTTAATTGTTGACTTCAGTTGTTCAAAGGAGCAACAAGACAAATCCGTTTATGTAGTGAAAAGTTTGGGTGTTTAACCTCCTTTATCGCTTATGCGGATCATAAAGGAATCGGTTTAAGTTCGATATTCCCGTGGTTAAATTAGTAAATTTCGTTTATTGATATCAATAATAAATTGATAAATAATAGTGACGGTTTTAAACATTTAAAAACACAACTTTTGAGTAAACGTGATACGCAATTTAAATACAGTTTAGCACTTTCATACAGTGGCAGTTTTGTTTAATTTCGCTAAAGATTGACATATTATGCAATTACACCAACTTAATTATATGGAACCAATCTTATCGATTTACCGGATTTTTGCCAAATAATCAAAAATCAATATTATCTTGTGGAAGAGGATTTAACGTTTTGGAACCATACAAAAATTAAGGGGTACTCGACACTTGGGAATGTTCCTTTGAGTGTCAATTCGTTCGAGGAACGGTTTACGTATTGCCTGTCGTTCAGAAGCTGCTACTGGGAAGACACCGGTCATTTCTACTACAAACCCTGGTTACATCACTCCGTGAGGTCATCAGCGGATTATTTGGGTGGAAACGCCGTAAGTGTTTTATATTTTTATCGTTTTTGTTCAACACCATTTTGACGGTCAAAAACAATTATTGTGTTTAAACCGAAGAGTTGTTTCACGTTTCCTTTTTTTTTACTTTACTTATCATCAATTCACAACCATTTTATTATTAGGCCAACTCCCAGTGGACGCAGAGTTATCACTGTGATATCACTGTGACATGGATTTGTGACGCAGTGATATCACCCTAGCATCACCAGTATGGATTAATGTCAGCCTCACCGATATCACAGTGATATCACAGTGTAGTATCACAGTGATTTCACTGTTATATCACTGTTAAATCACAGTGATATCCTTGCGACACATATTTGTGATGTCACCGTAGCATCACCAGTATGCATCAATGTCCGCCTTAGCGATATCACTGTGACACGCATTCACACGCCTCAGTGATATTGAGATGCTTTAGTGACGCTATTGTGATACGTATGTGAGACTCGGGTGATATTCGGGCGACTTTTTGTGACGGTCATGTGATAGCAATACAACGCTTTTGTGATTGTTCATGTGATACGCATGTGACTCTCTGGTGATATTTGGGCGACTTTTTGTGACGGTCGTGTGATAGCAATTCAACGTGTTTGTGATACTGTTGCGACTTTTTTAATCATAACAAAAAGTGGCAGAAGTATCGCAAACACGTTGTATTGCTATCACACGACCGACATATTATTTCAAGGATTACACTGATTTTGGGCAATAATTAGGAGAAAGGTTAAATTTATGACAAGTATGTTATGATTAATCTAATAAATCTTTATTAACTGCAAAAATTTATAAATGTTGCACATTTTGTACTTCATCGGTATTTTTATTTTTGACACTTCGAGATTCAGCTCTGATTCCTTTGAAGCGCGTACCGAAACCATTTAGCTGTTTCTTTTTCCAACTCATCGTCAGTAATTGGAAATCTGCTTTTCACCGAATCTGTAATAAAATAAAATTTTAATTATTCCACTTGTTGCCTCACTAGTCACTAATAATCATAGTTTATAAATATTACTCACCAAAAATAGTTTGTTGATGTGCTTTCTCCGTGGCTTGGTATCGTTCTAAACGTGCAGTTGCTCTTGCACTGACGTTACTTGTAATTTAATGTCCGCAAGCGCTTTATAAATTAATTTTAAATGTTCTAAAATATTAAGAGGTTAAAAATGTCTAATTTCTTTTAATTCACAAATATAATATTACCTTCCATAGATATTCCCTGCACCGGGGATGTGATTTGGCCTTCGGTTTGTTCTACCACGATGGCAAGATTTCTGCAGGTTTCTGCAAAAAATAATGTTGAATATTATCAATGTAAAACTTTTTAAAACACTTTATATTTACCATTGATGCAACTATTTTCATCATTACTGCATTCAGCATTCTTGCTATTGTGACTCACACTCGGCAGAGTACTATAAATGACTGCACTGTACAAAATAACGTATTTAGTTATATTTTGTAACTAAACACGTGTTTAGTTATATTTTGTAACTAAACACGTGTTTAGTTATATTTTGTAACTAAACATGTGTTTAGTTATATTTTGTAACTAAACACGTTATTTTAGTTACACAATATTACTAATTTTGAAATAATTAAATAATGCGTAAAAGTTTTGCTTTTGTTGAAACCAATATTCAATGTAAAATGTAATAATAAATTTTAATTTAAGTATTCATAATTATTTTATTTATGTAAGATTCCTCAAAAATTGCTTTACTACAACACGGTTTTGCTATAGTAAATATAAATTTTTAAACAACAAAACACGTGTTTGCAGGGTCGGGCCGGCCCGTTTTTATTTAAAAACGAAAGCTTATGGCCTCTACAAGAAAATTTTGACGTTTGATTTTATAATTGCACTCGTGTTTATGAAACCTATTTTATTTAAAATAAAAGTATACGCTAGTTGCGTATCTCCCAAAAGCGTACGAAGCGCCGTCTCGTGGATAAATTTTGCCTAAACTGGGATGCCCAAATGTTCATGTTTATATGGTAATATTAGCAAAAATATTAATAATTTTTGTTAATTTAAAATATTTTATTATTTATTTTATTATATTCGAACCTAGGACCTACAGGTATTGAGTGTAACGCTGTAAGGGGACGTCCATAAATCACGTGAGGTAAAATGGGGGAGGTGGGGTCCGGAAAAATCTCACCAAATCTCACCAAGGGGGAGGGGCTGGGCTTAAAGAAAATCTCACGTCAACTTTTTAATTCAGCGAGTATATTAGTAGCCTCATTTTTCTCCGCTTATTTTACAGAAAAAATGTAGTACATAGAAGATATCAGTATTAACGCTTAGGTAGTTATTAGTGGTATAATAAAGCAAAATACAATAACATATTATCAAGTAAATTTAATTATTGAAAAATTATAAGGAAAATCTCACGTGAGATTTAAATAGGGGGGGGGGAGTCCTACGACATCTCACCAAATCTCACCAAGGGGGAGGGGGGTCAAAATTAAAAAAAAACACCTCACGTGATTTATAGACATCCCCTAACATCTGTGCTATCTAGGGCTATTGACTACTGTCATTTTAAATAGTCATAAAAATCCTATTTTACAATCCGAATTTTAAATTATAAAACATAATACAGGGCATCCTACGACGACCCCTAATTAATGTAAGATTAAGAGAGAGTGCACATAAAAAATAAACAAATGTAAAGAGAAAGTTTCTTGTAGGGCAAGAATTTTATTTTCAAAATTTATTTAATGCGCCCCTCCTGTTAAAATATCACGAGCCGCTACTGCATAAAGTAAACAACATGTGTGTTCTAAAAGCACATGTTTGTTCCAATATTGGATTATTAAATCTTTCCAAGAACGGTAACGCTTATTGCACAAAAGTGTATCTTATTATTGTTTCTTATTATTTCTTTTCAAATAACTTCTTTATTTCAAAAGTAAGGTTATGCAGGTTACAAAAACACGTGCATTTTGTGGATTAGGGGAATAATAACATGATCTGAACTTTCAAATTCATTATTAGCCGACATCGACACAGGGAATTTAATACATTTACAGATAATCTGTAATGCGGGAATGATTTCAATATCGGACAAATTTGAGTCATTAACTAGCGATACACTAAATATTTGAGAATCACAAGGTTCCTTAAAATAGGACTCTTTTTTTAATGTACCGTCGTGCTTTGAAATATAATATTTTTTCTTCATAAAATATATCATTTATGATAATTACGTTGTTGCCTTTAATAGCGCAGCAATTATTGGTTTTTTTCTTAGATATGCAAAAACCATTGTATTCTACAGTTTTAACAAATCTTGTAGAAGTCTCAGATAATGATGATGATCGATCAAAATTAATTATCGGGTATTTTACTCTTTCAAATTTTATATTATTAGCCCGTGCTTCCATTATACGATTATATACTTGTTCAAAGGATCTTTGCTTTAACTGTTTTTTAATTTTTTGCATGTAGTTTTCATATTTAAAACCACTAAAATGGTATCACGTGGATATTACAGTGTGATATCACACCTCTGACACAACTGAGGTATCACAGCGATATCACTTAGGTGATAGATCAGCAACAATCACAAATAAGTCACAAAATATCACATGGGTATCTCGCGGATATCATATTGTGATATCACACCTCTGACACAAATAAGATATCACAACGATATCACTTAGGCGATAAATCAGCAACAATCACAAATAAGTCACAAAATATCACATGGATATCACGTGGGTATCACGTGGATATCACAGTGTGATATCACATCTCTGACACAAATCAGATATCACAGCGATATCACTTTGGTGATAAATCAACAAGAATCACAAGTAAGTCACAAAATATCACATGTGTATCACATGGGTATCACGTGGATATCACTTTGTGATATCACACCTGTGACATAAATGAGGTATCACAGCGATATAACTGTGATACCTGCGTCTACTGGGCTTGGGCCACATTTAGTTTGTTAATTTAAATTTTAACGTAGTTTTAATATTTTATTTTAATTCAGAGTTTAAATTGTCTCAAATCACTGACGTCAGAATTCACCTTCAGTGATAATAAAAGGCCATATTTTTCTTTCTAATATAAGTTTAATCTTTGTAATTTTAGGTTTTAATCTGTTCTATTTTTTTTAATAATATATGCTTATTTGTATTAATTGTCTTATTACTGTGTTTTTGCTGAATTATTATTTAGGTTTAAAACCGCTGTTCTGTGAGGCCTTAGTGGAGTCCGGTGTAACCAGATTTCATTTGGTTGTAGTAAGTTTTCCCAATTTTTGGCACTTTTACACAGGCAGTGCGTAATTCAAAAACTGTGTGGCGCCTATTTCATTTATCTATGGTTTCAAGTAGGATTGACTCCGTCCCCTGAAGTTAAGTTCCGCGACAACCTTAAAATTCAGTTTTTAACCCACCCCACAACGTTCGCATTTTTTACGCATACCATTATTTTTTTCTAGCTTACGTTCAAGAGCACGAAATCGATGTATTGCCATTTCTTTTGAGTGTCCTAATTGTTTAACCATATCATTCAACGGGATACTTACTATATAACGGCCATCCCTTTGTTGTACTGTGTTTTTCTTAAATTGAGCTTCAAATTCAGCTTCCTCTAGTGATGAGCCCGTTTTACCATCTAACTCTGATTTTCCAAAATTTAGTTAGTTGCTGTTGTAAGTCGTAATTAGTAACTAAACCACAATATGTCGAAGCATTTTTGATATTTGCAAGCGTTCCTGATACTTCCCAGCCAAAGATTGTCTCTTGTAACGTGGGCTTTCCTTTTCCCAATTTCAATCGTCCATGTAGCAATACATCGTAGAAATACTCAGTTCCAATCAGAATGTCTATCTTTCCAGGTACGTTAAATTCAGGGTCAGCGAGTTTTAAGTGTTCGGGAATTTTCAAATCTTGGCAATTAATGAGCGTATTCGGTAAATTTCCTCCTATGTTTTTTACCACTAACATTTTCAAGTTGATCCATTTTGTCAAATCACTTGAGTGAATTCTTGCCTTACAAGCATTTTGTATATTGGTTGAGTGTGAACCTACTCCTATTAACGATATTTCACATTTTTGCATAATTAGACCCATTTTTTCATACAGTTCATTTGATATAAGGTTACTTTGTGATCCTGAATCTAGCAGCGCCCTTGCTTTGTGAGACCTACCATATTTGTCATCGATCATTACTTGTACTGTCGAAAGTAGTACTTGAGTACTTGTAGCTGCATGCCCATTAAAATATTCTTCATTTATGTCTTGAAATTTCTCTGTTTCTGTGGTTTCTTCGGCTCTATTATTTTCAGGTTCTTGTGTATTGTTTCCTCGTTCCACAAAATCAAACCTTGTTATACCATGTAGAATAGTATTGTGTTTCTTGAAGCATTTTTGACATCCTTTAGAACGACATTGTACAGCATAATGATTTTCTTTTAAGCAGTTTAAACATAAGTTGAGATTTCTTATAACCTTTAATCGTTGGTGAATAGGCAAATCGATCAGTTTCTTGCAGTAGTAAATCTGATGGTTCATTTCATTACAATATAAGCATTTTAGTTGATTTGATAGCATAACATTAGTATATTGCTTCCTTGTTTGAAGATTTCCACGCGAATTATCATATGAGTGATTTGATTCATAAATGGTTTCCATTTTCTTACATTTTGACTTGAGAAATGTCATAAGTTCTGAAAATAAATTCTTTCCTTCAGTTTTCTGCGCTAGTAACTCCCAGCTTTCCTTGGGTGCAAAGTCTAGTTTTGAAGTGATTATGTTTTCCAATAAAGTCGACCACTGATCAACTGGTTCTCCTAACCCTTTCAACGATCTAACGCGCATTTGTACATCAGATATTAACTGTCTTAACGAATCCATAGAATTCTTGACCATACTGGGTTGTTGTAATATTGCAGTCATGTGCTTCTTTATGATTAGGCGTTTATTGTCATATCGCTCCTTTAACTGTTCTATTGCTATTTCATAGTTATCTTCTGAAAGTTTGATTGATTGTATTTCTTTCAGTGCGTCGCCTTTCAATGATTCTCGTAGATATTGAAACTTCTGAATATTTCCAATTTGATTGTTTTCGTGAATAAGGGTTCGAAATGACTCGTAATAATCCATCCATTGATCGAATTCGCCATCGAAAGTTTGCAGTCTAATTTGTGGCAACTTAATGGTCATATTATTGCTGCTGTTTGATTCATCTTCTTTCTTAATTGTTTGACATTCTTCACTTTTTTCAACCGAATTTTCAAAACTTCGACTTTCGCTCTAATTTCCGATGCTTTGTCTTCAAATTCTCCTAACTCGTTTATAACCTTTTCAATTTCATCCTCCGTACTTGCATGTACCACTAATTGTATTTGTATATTTTTGAAATCTTTTATTATTTCATCGAGTGCATTAATCTTTTGTTTTAATTGGCTTAACGCAACTGGATCGACCTCTTCCTTGACTTTTTCATAAAATGTTACGATTCTTGTAAGCGATCCTTTCACTATCGCGCGTTTCTTGACTAATGACGCTGTTTCCATTTCCATACTTGATCTAATTTTTATCGCAACTTTTCTTCGAAGGACCAGCACGTCTTTTTAAAATAAAACGTACAAAAATGTTTATGCTTACCAGTTTCTTCGATAGCCACTGGTTCAAATTTGGCTCGATGGACCAATGTTTCGGCCGTTGCCGATGATTTATTTAATAATTCGATTTTATTTATAATTTACAATTTTTACAATATTTACACTTAGTTCTTGAATTTTGGCACACACTTCCTTGTTTTCTTCGATTGTATAGCACGCAGGCTTTCTTGTTTCTTCTTCGATAATATAGCACGCAGGCTTTCTTGTTTCTTCTTCGATAATGTAGCACGCAGGCTTTCTTGTTTCTTCTTCGATAATGTAGCACGCAGGCTTTCTTGTTCTTCTTCGATAATGTAGCACGCAGGCTTTCTTGTTCTTCTTCACATCTCTTTACACACATCATTTATTTCATGAGGGTATAGGGGTATTGATTCATTTTTTATTTTTTTATGTTGCATGTTTGCACCATAAATTGTTACCAACTTAATTGTTAGATCAATCATAAAGGCGCGTTAACAACGTACATTAAGTCTTTCTACTCGTATCATCGATACCGTTAAGCAGTAAATTAATTTGCGTATTCTTGCTTAGTTTTTTTTATTGTTTTAATTACCTGCCTTTTTGCTACGGGGTATCTGGCTCCCTTGGTAGCTAGAGACAAGATAAATTACCACCCCCAACCCCGCCTCCGAACTGAAGCAGTTAGCCGCCACTTGCACAGGTGGCTTTCAGGGCACTAGTGGCTGCACCTGTACAACCTTTTACGATGCGCGCTACAGTGTGAGAATCAATCTGTTTTCATTTGCTCGTATAGGGGGAGGATGGTTTGAAAATGGTTGATTAACAGGTTACTCATCCCAAGTAACATTTTTTGCTGGCTATTACCTGTAAAATCTATATTTTGCTGAGAGATAGCTGGCAGGCGGCGTTTTCAGTTTATTTGGCTATTATTGCTGTCAGTTTATTATTAACAGGTACCTGGTAGGTGCTCATTTAAAGCTTGATATTACAGGCGCCTAGCAGGTACTCATTTACAGATTGCTATAAGCTTGGTACTCGTATCACAGTAAAGCTTGGTATTACAGTAACCCGGCAAGTGGTCATTTACAAGTTGGTGTAAGTTTCCTGTGATAGTAACTTGCCAGGGACTCTTTTACAAGTTACTGCGCTATTGCTATAAAGTTTGTTCAGACTGATAACCCACCAAGTTCTCAATTAGAACTTTCTTGGGCTGTATTGCTATAAGTTGTCTTGTATAGCAAGTTATAGGTTTTCATTTTTTCGATAACTACATTTTATTTCAACTATTTTTATTTAAATTAATTAATTAAATTAATTTTAATTTTGAAATACGTCATGACGTCACTATCCCAACAAACATTTTAGATGTAAATTAGCTGTAAAATGGCTATTTAACAGCAAAAGCGTACTATTAGCTTGTTAATAGCTTATTTACAGCTAAATTGTTTGATGGGTATATTATATATTATGAGGTAGGTATTGTGTTAATTCCGATCAAATAAATTCCGCAGTAGCTACTAGCTTTAATGAAGCATCGTACTGATGATGACTCTTTATAATAAAATACCTAACATTGCATCATACTCGTATTGTGATAATCTAATAAATATTAAAGAATTACACCTCTAGGAGTGACAAGTTTTTGAGTGAAAATATTTTGGGCTGTTTGCTAACTTCTTCCTTCTGTGTCAATTTGTAAAGTAACCCTGTATGGTGTAACGGCAAAGCATGTTATCATGTTTAACTAAACCCACGACATTAATAATCGTTAATTAAGGGTTCTCCTGTAACAAAAACAAATTTCAACCTCTGAGTGTACTTTCCAAAATTATCGAAATTAATTTTTGCGTTATAAAATGCTAGTTTTCATTATAGTTTATCTAAGGTTCTAAGTGCCTAAGTTGCAAATTCAGCTAATGAAATTGAATTAAGTAAGTTACTTCACATGTTTAGATAATTAATTTAATTATTACAAGTAATTTTCTAAAATTCTAATCGAGGAAGTGGAAAAGATAATTAAAATAATGGATAGAGTATTCATGTGGTTTTATACCTAGAAGAGGATATGCATGCGACGCGCTATAACACTTACTGTGCTTAATATTAAGCTTTTCCGTTCGATTTAACATTTTACATATCATAAAAGTTAGGTTAGAAATTAAAAATATTTGCTGCTTAATGTAATCCTACTAGATTCCTAGATTAGCACAATTAATTCGAAGGTAAAGCAGCAAAACAGAATAAAAACAGTTTAAGCAGCGCCGAATTACGTAATAACGTAATGTATTCTGCAACAATCTGATAATCGTTAATATACAAATATGCAAAATATTTTTGATATATTATAGCGTAGAGGGATATTAATAAAAGCATTCTTTAACATTTTATTATAGAAGTTTGAGACATTGTCGGGAACTTCAACGACAACCTTATCACTTGGGTATACTTGTTAGAAATGCGAAAAGAGAAACTTATGAAGTCGAGCCATCTTGGTGTGTTTAGTATCAAGAGATCTCGTTACTTCACCTGAGAGATTCGACTTCGTTCAATATTGCTTTACTTGTTTTCTACAAAATAAAATAACACTCCTGTCTTATTTACTATATCTACGAACAGACACGCAAAAAGGTTTTGGAAAAAGATGATAATCTCGTGACTGGAGTAATTAATTTGAGACAATTAAAAATTTTTATGTTAAGATGAATTTCTAAGAGTTATGTTCTTGGAAGTTTATTTTTTTGTTCTAAAAAAATATTCATTTTGTAATGCAAGCATTATTACAATATCTACAATGAGTATGGTGCATCGTCAACTTTGAGTGCGGTCCTACGCTTTGTAAATTACCCTGGGGAACTAAATTCATATTTTATTCAAGAAGTGATGCTTCCATCCTTACATGTAGTCAAAAATGGAATTTATTTTACTGCCAAGTGCATTGTTTTTTTATTCATGTACTTGAAGTACCTTTTACCTTCTTCACTCTAAAGTCGTACAATAGTGAAGTCATGCAAGTGATGCAGTACTTGCCGTTAGAAATTAATATTTCAACATCTCAAGAATTTTTTTAATAATGCTCGTTCGTTTAGAATATCTCCCTTTTTTTAAAACGCAGAAAAATCTCAATGTTTGTCGTAGCGTTTGGTTGTGCAACTAACACCAATCAGAAAGAAAGTTTCTGTTTGCCAGATCTCTACGTTTCGTAATCCACAGGCTAAGCTTTAAAATTTCTTTGCTTTTCGAAGGCTTACTAATGTCGACTACTTTAGTACAAAAGGAGGGTAAGTTTGAAGGAAATCGTCCGAATATACTGGGATTTAAAGGAAATTTTTACTTTAGTAATTTGTAAGTATAAAAAATATTCAACATGAGTTGACATAAATTTAAAATACGTTTTCGACATTTTTTTTGCTTCATTATTTTATATGATGTCGTTATGACTTGAAGCTTAAAATATAACGCCGATGGTGTTTCCGGCTATTACTTCAAGAAAGAAAGTGACAATTTTATATACCATCCAATCTATAAGGTGATTCATTCATCGTTTTCACCCTCAGTAAATGGCTGTATCAAGGGGTGACAGATACATGTTCAGGTTTCGCTTGCTTTGAGACTACCACCGCACCATCAATACTAACCCCTATTCCAATCACCTTCTATCGGGGCGTATGATGTAAAATACTATTTGTGAATTACTCGTCGCTCTGACCTGTAAAATTACCAATAATAATTTTTCGTTTATTGAGCACACTTCAAATTGATATATAATTTTTTAAATTGCAGCATGTAGTGTTGATTTTATGGAACGGTCGGTTGATAGATATTTTTAATGCCTTCATTATGCTGATTTAGGTGCTTTCCAATCATTCGCTAAAAATACTTTTTCTTATAGTAAGTAAATTTGAAATGTAAAACCTGTTGAATACCAATAAAACTACTCGTTTATTTGATTTTCCTTGTTTTTTTTTAGATTTTAGAGGGTTTAGTATGATTGTAGGGGCATTTAGACTTTCTATCGCCTTTTGATTAACCAAGAATCTCATTTTGAAAAAATAAAGCCCTCACTTGGAAAGCCGCAATTTACTTCGCTCTTTGAAAGTAACCCATAGATGAAGGTCGAGAATGAAAGAAAATCAAAGTACATAAATGAACGGTGTGGATATTTTGTGTATTAGGTATGCAGAAAAACGAAATACATGTGGAGCGAATTCAAGATTACAATGACAATAACTACTGAGGACATAAAATATTCAATAGTCGAAATAGAAATTTACGAGCAAATTTTATAACTATAAATTTATTTTTAATTTTCATTTTATATCGGAGCGCTTTCGCTCGGAACTGAAGTTTTTTAATTTTCACCAGAACAGGGCACTTAATATGCCGAATCACAAAATTTGTTAATTGCCTAAGTTTAATAAAGGTACACGGTATCCAGTTATTTGGGCGTTTGCAGTATGAGTACAATGAATAATTTAAATTCTGAATATTTTACAGTGTGATTGCAAAAATTTTAGGTTGTGATTGTGCATTTAAATGGCTTTCGTTTAAATAGCAGCACAATGCTGACCTCCATCAAGTAGCCCCCTTCAATTGAAATTTTAACTTTTTTATGCCAAACATTTGGTAATCGTTAGGTAAGATTTGAAAGCCAAATTAAAAGTTTTCGTAGTTCATTGTTTAGTAGTAATTAACCAATCATACTTTAATGTCAAGTTAGCCCCTTTTAAAATCGATTTTTCAACTTTGTTTTAGCTCATTTGATAGATGATTATGATGTGTGGAGGTTTGGTAGTTCTATAAAATAGTTTGGTAGTTCATTGTTTAGTAGTGATTAATTAATGACGTTGTAACTTGCATCAACATTTCAAGTTTATGCTATAATAATTTTGTTGCTTTTTAATCTTTGTGTAGCTCATAATATGTTCCGTTATCATGTGTAGAGGTTTGGTAGTCCAATCAAAAGTTTTGGTAGTCGATTGTTTAATTGGTGCCAACACGCATGTGCAAACTAATTCCTATTCAGAAATTTGTACATTTAAATAGCCATTAATAATGTTAAATAAATAAGTAGGTACTAAGATCGTTAAATGTTATATTATAAACATCATCAAATATTTATAGTAGCAATTGTATCAATAACGACTTTTTATGTAAATAGCAGGGTGTGTTATTCGATTAAATGGAGGCTAACTTGATGTAGGTACAATGCTGGTGTTTGGTGTGACGGGAAAGATAAAAAAATGTATGCTAAGAAGTTGTTCTTGAAATTTTATTCATTAAATTATTTTTTTATTTTATTATTTTTTATTTGAAGGTTATTTGAAGGTGACAAGTTGTTAAGTGTCTTAGGTTTGTATAGGTATATAACTACACTTCTTCTACAGCAATATTTCATATTACAACAGCTAGCTGAAATATTTACAAAGCAAAGAAGTCTCCTGTGCATTGTAACAGTAAATTGAAGCTGTTTATTTAAAATCTGAAAGTTCTTGCACTAACAATAAATTTTGACTTGTATGTAAATGATTCGATATGGTTTTGGATATTGTAACTGTAAAAAAATAAACACTTTAATGAAAGGATTAACAAATAATTGCTGAACAAAATTGCTAATAACTTTCCAAAAGGGGCGATTTAAAAAAATGTTTATATGGACTTTTTCACTTGCCCGAGATTGTAGTATGGTACCTCAAAATTTGACCACTGCAAGCTCTGGAGGGCAAGAGACAAAATAACTGTGCCACCACTTCAGGCTAAATGTTATCGGAGTAATACAGGGGACGCTAATGAGATGTTCTAAAGAGCAAAGCCGAATAGGTAGAAAAGTGTGCGCCATAAATTAAAATTTACCACCCTGCTTACCATAAAACTAAAAACCACTGATGAAACTACGAAACTGTGGTTTTCAATTGCGGTAACCAAACGCAATGGGAAACATAAATATAATTAAATAATTACTTAAAGGGTAGTCAAACCCGGCCCTGTAATCTCAAGCGAATAATTCATAACGTTGATAATGAAGTAAATAACCATCAACATAAAAATCGAACCTGCACAATTAAACAAATAAATTTTCTTCTATAAACAAAATAATACTTAAGAAGAAACGTAAACTAATTCAATTTCGCTAATTCAAATTAAATCTTAAATCAATTCTTTGCAAATAAAATTTACGTCGTTCTTATGGTACAAAAATTAAAAATGTGAAAGAAAATGACAGAAACAAGATAGACGAACGAAATCTAATTGTACAAAGCAAAATATATCAAACCAAACAAAACTTCTAAATAAATTAATGTAATATTAACAACACTTAAACGAGACGAAATACCTTGATTAAAATAATAGTAAGGTTCCAGCGAACTCTCGTAGGCATCTGTGAACAAGAAAAATGTGGAATTTATGTATCCCTTTTCCCTAAAATGAAGAATCCGCGACCTCTCACAAAATTGTTGCCACATGATCAACCGGAAAATTGCGAAAACAGGAAAAGAAACAGCAAAACTATTATATTATGTCTATTATCCCACATCTGTGGATGGTGAATTAAAACCAAATAATTTCGTTTACTGTCGTACACTAAAATTTCTGGAACAACACAGTTCGAAGCTCTCGTCTTCACGAGATAGGAACGATAAAAGCTAAAGTAACCTATCATTTTTTTATCAATACCTTGAATATCTTGCAGACTTTTGTAACACCTGCTTTAACAAAAACGAAATGAATGTGGTAGTCTTGTATGAGACTAGTAAATTCCACTCAATAAAATTACTGAACATGTGATAACCATAGTAAAAAAACATATTTTGTAATTTCCTGTCATCGAGTCGCATTACAACCGTGAGAATTCCACTAGAAGATACAATCAAGGAATGGCTGTACGCAGAAATTTTTAATACAGAATTTAATTACTCTTTCATATCACCTGA
Source organism: Podabrus alpinus (assembly GCA_932274525.1). Classification (NCBI taxonomy): domain Eukaryota; kingdom Metazoa; phylum Arthropoda; class Insecta; order Coleoptera; family Cantharidae; genus Podabrus; species Podabrus alpinus. Next base: position 11,232,774 of record OW026457.1, on the reverse strand, counting down.
TGACCCATATGACGAATACGATAATTTCTTGATTGATCTGGGAAATTCTTCTAACCTATAAATGAAAGTTTGCTGGTACTAACTAATTATGACAAAAACTCTTGTCAACATTAATGTTGACAAATGCCCAAAGTTTTTATTCCTTAAAACTATGAACTTTCAACTATACTATTAAGGACCGAAGATCTAAAATGGCAACCATTGTATGTGGGATGAATGTAAGTTAGCAATCCTGCCTACTAAACTGGGTTTTATTCTCAAATCATGCTCTTGATTATGTAGAAGAACTTACGATATAGGAAGATAGCTTACTTTTATATTATAAATTCAATTCCTGGTTTTAAAATAATTAATCATAAGTTTTTACTTAGGGGTCATACTCATTTAGAAATCGATAGCGATGATTCATTAGTTGATAGAGATAGGAAAAAAATTGCCACAGTTTCAACTGATGACGCCATGAGATTGGCAATAAATGGTACGAGTTGTTAATAGTTAAGCAAACTTTGTTTTCGGTTCTAAGTATGGAAACACCGAATTTTAAAACATTTAGGTCCCTTTTGAAAATGGAAGAACAACATCCACTCTCTTCAAATCCGCTCAAAACAGCCTGGAAGGTTCTTCCAAAAAGTAAATTTCGATGTTGACTTCGAAGAGATAGATTTAAATAGTTAAATTCGGCACTTTCGGATACTTTTTCAGAAGAGGTACCGAAGCCAACATAGACAGAGAAGTTCGAGTACCTTCAAAAGTTACTAATTTGGGTTCCTAAAATATTTCATCCTTTTTATAAATAGGCTCCATATGAATAAGCTGAAAGTTAACAAAAGTTAGCTGAAAGTTTGGCAACCGCAGTTGAGAAAAAAATGGACGACTTATGATAAAATTTAAGTGTGTTGGAATCAATCTGACTATAATATTATATTACGTACCAAAAATTTGATAAAAGAACAGTAAAATTTTATAAATTCATGAATTATTATGCAAAACTAATATTCATAATGCTGCATTCCATCAAATGTACGACAGCCTGTAACATCTTAATCTCAGTAGATGCGGCGGTTACCAGTCAACTTTTTCACTGGCACTCGGTTTGATACATTACGGAAACGTAAAATGATGTAGTTACTAATGAATCTTGAAATAATACAGTTAAGCTCGTGCGACACGACGTTGAGATGGCGAGAGTTGGGAATTAGAGAGAAAATGTAACTGTAGCAGTTAAAAAATTTAATTTTTGTACAAAAAAACAAATTAAAACATGGAATATAAATTCACCATTAAAGCAACCAAATAAATTATTTAATTTCCACCTCTTATTAATTCATCACAACATTTAAATTAATTCAGTATTTGCAAATTTATATTTAGGCATAAAATTACTTTTCCACATTTCCTTTAATTAAAATAAAAAACCGTAATCCACAAAGTGGCTCTCGGTGGCGCTTTTATTTGTTATTTTAAGAATTTTTTTATACCGAAACTTTCTTTTATGAGTTATAATAAAACAGTAAAGATTTAAATAACCCAATTTAAGTTAAATGTGAAAAAGCAAACTTATGTTGAAGCAGTTTTTGGATAAACATAATTCCTTGGGGGTACTCAACGGCAACAATAAAGAAACAAGAAGAGTGAAAATTTAAGTGCTCACCAAAGTGTCAAAGTAAATAGCTTGATGTACATAGAATATCATTTTATGATAGACGAAAACGATTTCCTTAATGCAAACATATTTTTAGTCCAAGTATAGAAGCAAAAGACTAACACAATGAAGAATAAATGTAAAATAAGAGACTTTAGGAAATATTAGCAGCATAAGAAAATTTAAAAGCTTAGGTCCACCGCATGTTTAGCATAGACAAAAAGTGGAACTCGCAGATGTGGAACTACAGGATGATTGCTACTTCTTTATGTTAATATCCGGCCAGAAAATAAACAACAAAGAGACTTGTAAATTAATTAATTACTAACTGTGAATACCAAAAGCTTTGACTAAGAAACTTTGATTTTTAACTTCGTGCAGTATCATTAGTACGAATATCAAAGCGATCATTATTAGAGTTTCGAAAGGCGTCTTCGACTTTCGTAATAATGTAATTCGTACAAGATGTTTTACCTTATTTACCAGCAATGGGACGATTTTGTGTTTTGTTGCCGGCCTCCGTATTCGAAAACATCTCAAGTAATAACGACGTACCTTAATGTACCTGTTCCGGACTACGATCTAAAATGCACACTAATTTTACTCACTAGAAAACCAAACCTGAGGCAACGGAAAATTGAGGTTGACAATATTTTTTTAATAAAGGTCGCCTACTGAAACTTACTCGTATCCCACGAAAACAGCATCATTTATTATGCATTATGTAATTTGTAATAAATTTTGTGAAAATTCTATGAACGAAATTCTTCAGTTTCAAAATAAAGACATTGAGACTCCCGAATAAGCAACAAAAATAAATTTAAAAACAGAAATTTACCAGATATTCAAATTATTTCATATGAATATTATGAATAAAAAGGTCAATAAATGAAATTTAACACCGATCCGAAAATTGTAAAAGGCTTTTCAACGCGGACTTATTTTTAAATTTTAAATCAAACATACATTTTGGATGAAAGTATTGTATTTTTTATTTACATTTATAATGTAGGAAGTCTACAATTTATGAATAAAAAGTAATATCGGAAAAATATCCATCAAGACCACTAATAGGTACAGGTGTCGATCCTTTTGTCAAAATTTTTGATTACAGTTTTGCAAAATTATTGCACTTTATCACCAATTACGCGTCGCATGCTGGTTTTCAAGACTTTAATAATCTATAAGTAATCTGCATAGACTTGATCTTTCACATACTCACAAGAAATAGCCTAACGGTGTTAAATCACCCCATTTAGGTGCAGTGGCGGCTCGTGAGTTGTTCCGATGAGAGGGCACGAAATTTAAATAAAAAATCTTCGTTGTTTTGAAAATAATAATGCTCTTCGTTATCAAATGAAATATTAAAAAGTTGAAATAGAAACCAGCGGTGGGGGGTAAATCTCGCAACCATAAATTTTTTTCTATACGCTTCTAAGATATCCTCACACGAGGCATATACAATCATTCTCCGGTAGGGTTTACCTGAGGCGCAGTATACCAAAAAATCTTATAGGTTTCTTTGAAAAATCGACCGATGAGATGTACAGCGTGGAAACCGCAGATAACAGCATGGACACCACAGCAAACCAACGTGATTTCGTCATTCCCCCTTTCGAAGAGAGCACGGGAACAAAGAGGAAATATTCCGAAAGCACACCTCCAAGTAACTTCGTAAGCAAGAAGAATACGCTACACAGAAGCTGAACTACGTACCAATTCAAAATAGATTCAGCGCACTCCTACGCGACCCAAACACTAGTGACCACATCAGAATTAGTACCCAAACCATGAGGGCTACCCGACAGCATGTGGTAAATGCTGCCGCTCAGAACTCCTCTGCACCTCGAGCAACGAAATTTATAAAACTCACTCTCATCGTAATCAAATAAGGCATAAGCACAGGAATAACCAACAATCACTTACAGATGCACGAAACACCAACAACAAACGACCCTCGGAGGTAAGCCCAGAAGGTGTCAAAATCATTAAACAATCAAGACTAGGGGACTGGCTAAGCCTACCGATTAGCACTAGTAATCGTTTTGAAGTCCTATCAAACATCATCGAAGATGAGGACACAATAAACAAAGCACAGTCCAAAGGAAACCTGGTACCTGAAATAAAAGTAAGTGGAGTACAAAATGTAATACCATTAATCCAACTATTGAAAGATACAGCAGGCGATAAATTTCTCATTAAATCTACCACCAATGACAATGTTACTATCAAGGTTACCGAACCCAAACATTACAGTAAAGTAGTCACAGAACTACACAATAAAGGCACTCAATTTAACACATTTCAAAGTAAAGAAAACAAACCCTTCAGAGTCGTCTTAAAACATTTACACCAAACAACTAATAAGGAAGACATAAAAAATGAACTTAAAAAGGCAGGGCACGAAGTAATACACTTGAGCAATATTGTGCATACAAAAACAAAACAACCACTTCCTATGTTCCACATTGCCTTAAAAGCTGCCCCAAACAATAAAGAAATATATGAGATTAAGGGTTTGCTCAATTCAATCATAAAATTTGAACCCCCATACCCAACACGCGAGATTACTCAGTGCTCGAATTGCCAACGCATGAATCACACTAAAAACTATTGTCATTACAATCCTCGTTGCGTTAAATGTTCTGGGGATCATCATACTCGAGATTGCTACGATAAGGGAAGATTAGGCGAAAACGTCAAGTGTGTTAACTGCGGGGAGAGACACCCTGCAAATTACAGGGGCTGCATATACATTAAGCAACTCCAAAAACAAAAATACCCTCCACTTAGAGCAAAACAACTTACAACAATTCAACAAAAAACTAACCCCAATACGGCAAACATCAATTCCGGCGCATCATATGCACAAAAGGCAAGACAAAATATCCAACTTGAACAAAATTCAATTTATATCCAAGATCAAAACATAAATGCCTCAGAGCACCAGTCAAACAGATTAGAAATTATTATGACCAAATTGATGGAGAGAATGGATACAATTCTGAATCTCCTTACCACACTGATCTCTAAAATTAAATAATGAATCGTTCATTACATATAGCTGTCTGGAACTCTAATGGTTTGTTACAACACGGTCTTGAAGTTAAAAAATTCCTAACAAATGAAAACATCGATATACTACTGGTTTCAGAATCCCATTTCACCGATCGAAGCTACTTCAAAATACCAAAATACAGCGTATATCATACTAACCACCCAGGTGAAAGAGCAAGAGGAGGCACCGCGATAATCATAAAAAATTCCATTAAACATCACGAACTCGAAGCTTACTCACAAAGACATTTGCAGGCAACTAGCTTAGAAGTAGAAGACTGGAATGGTAAGATCACAATTACAGCAATATACTGTCCTCCAAATCTAACCATACATAAAGAAGACTTCGAGGAGTTTTTCAACACTCTGGGCCATAGATTTATTGTAGGTGGGGATTTTAACGCAAAACATCTCCACTGGGGATCGAGACTAATAACCCCTAGGGGCAGACAGCTATACCATACAATAATGACTAATAACCTCCAACAGTTATCAACAGGACAGCCTACATACTGGCCAGCGGACCAAAATAAGATCCCAGATGTACTTGACTTCTGTATAACGAAAGGTATCGCAACAAAGTATCTCTCTATAAGATCTTCATTAGACCTTTCATCAGATCATACACCTATTCTAGTAACCCTTTCAACTCAAGTCAAGCAAAAAAATAAACCCGCAATACTACATAATAAAAACACCAACTGGAATTGCTACAGAAACACAATTGAGCATTCATTAAACCAACAAGTCCCAATCAAAAATGAAGAAGATCTCGATCGAGCAGTCGAACACTTTACAAGAGTTATTCAAGAAGCTGCTTGGAATTCAACACCTACAACAAGAGAAGGTTTTAAAGGAAAGGCATGTCCAATGTTTATACTTGAATTAATCGCCAACAAAAGAAGATTGAGAAAAAAATGGCAAATAACTCTACACCCCGCGGACAAAACTCGATTTAATAGAGCAGCTAGAGAATTAAAGCAAGCTCTTAAAGACCTTAAACATCAAGAGGTACAACATCATCTACAAGATCTGACAGCCACAAAAACTACGGAATATTCGCTCTGGAAAGTCACACAGAATATCACAAGACCACAAGCACATATACCGCCCATCAAGACAAACTACGGTCATTGGGCCAGAAGTAGTGAAGAAAAGGCTAACACCTTCGCTGAACATCTTAGAAATGTGTTCCTGCCCTTACCCAGAAAATGCAACCCAAAACAAGAGGATCATATCCATCAACTCCTGAATGCACCCTACCAAATGGCCTTACCAATTGAAAAAATTAAGTTAAAAGAAGTACGCCGAGTTATCTATCACGAAATTTCCCCCAAAAAAGCACCTGGTTTTGATCTCATCACAGGCAAAATACTGCAAGAACTGCCCGACCCCGGTCTAAGAATGGTAACCATATTGTGCAACGCTGTGCTGAGGCTGGGTTATTTTCCTCTACAATGGAAGATTTCACAAATTATTATGGTTCAGAAACCTGGCAAAGATGGAAATAATGTGTCATCATACAGACCCATTAGCCTACTCCCACTACTCTCTAAGGTGTTTGAAAAAATTTTACTGAAGAAACTTCAACCCATATTTGCTGAAAGAGAAATCTTCCCGAATCACCAGTTTGGTTTTCGACGGGGACATTCAACCATAGAACAGGTCCACAGAATTGCGACCAAAATAAGATCTGATCTGGAATCAAAAAGATATTGCTCTTCAGTATTCTTAGACGTATCACAAGCCTTCGATAGAGTCTGGCATGATGGGCTCCTGTATAAAATCAAAAAACATTTACCGTACACATACTTTCTGGTTCTCGAATCATATCTAAAGGACCGATATTTTATTGTTAAACAGCTGGAGTCTACATCGGAATTGCTCCCCATTAAGTCCGGTGTGCCCCAGGGAAGCGTCTTGGGACCAATCCTGTACCTCATATATACAGCAGATATGCCGACAGATATAAATACTACCCTCGCGACATTTGCTGACGATACGGCCATAATGGCATCCAATACACAGATTGAGGTGGCTTCGAAAATATTACAAAACCACTTAAACAAAATCTGTAACTGGTTTGAACTATGGAGAATTGGGGTAAACGAGGGTAAGTCGGTCCACATTACCTTCTCTTTGAGAAGAGGAACTTGTCCAATAGTCACATTTAATAATCAGCCAATCCCTCAGTCCGAAGTAGTAAAATATCTGGGAATACACCTCGATCGTAGACTAACATGGGCGCATCACATAAAAACTAAACAAAACCAACTTAAGCTGAAACTATCTAAAATGTATTGGCAGATGGGTAGACACTCGGTACTTTCATTGGACAACAAGCTCTTGATATACAAGATCGTCCTTAAGCCTGTGTGGACTTACGGGTTGCAGCTGTGGGGGGCTGCGAGCGCCACAAATATTAAGAAAATACAAACCTACCAAAACAGAGTGCTGAAAATAATTGCTAATGTCCCCATATACTACCCTAACAAAGTAATTCATGAACAATTGAATATCCCAACAATCCAAGAGGAGATAAGAAGGCTCAGTGAATGGTACTTACACCGATTACAAGACCACCTCAACCCATACGCAGAAGTACTACTAATCCCACAACAAGTAAGAAGATTGAAACGACGTGACCCGCTGGACCTAAAGAATAACATGGAATAACGCACTACTACAATGCAAGTCCTAATCTACTGTTAATTTCGCAATAGAGATGTCAATCGTATAAGAGAGAGCCACTGGGCGAACTCTTGAAAATCATTTTTTATTATATATCAAGTCATATTGAGTTACTTATTGTTATTTATAACAGATTGTAATATTTAAGGGATTCAATAAAAAAAAAAAAAAAAAAAGATACAAGGAATTTGTGGAACTCGTCAAAAAGACTGGGAGAAATACAGCCCACTTCGATCCATAATACAATGCGGGAACTGCCAGGAACTTGGACACGGAAGCAGGCACTGTTACGCCAGATCAGTCTGTGCCCACTGCGCAAGCGTTGATAATACGTGGCAATGTACCGAAACTGAAGAACCCCTCATCCGTCTAAATTGCAAACAAAAACACAGAGGCACCTCAAAAGAGTGTCCTAACTACAAAAAGGCTGAAGCCATCAAGATCAATAACGCCGCCAAAAACGAACGGCAAGGCAACAAAACAATAATAGTAGGCATCAAGCAGCAGACAGATACGCATCCGAAAAATATCCCAACTTACCTTCCTGCAGAAGACCACGACCAGCACCGCTGATGGATAAAATCATTACACCACCGTTAAATTTCAGCTCCCACCCTCCACAGCTGAACCGTCACCTTTGGTCGTCAGCAGAGGCGACATCCGTCTGAACGACCACCACCGAGGGAAAAACATATGCCCAACAATCCTATGGCGAACGATTTCGCGTCTTTCATGCGCCAAATGCATGAACTGCAAAAAATGTTCGACTTCAAGTAGCTCATGGAAGTCATGAGAAGTTTGATGGATAGGCTGAACCAGAAAGACGACCCTATTGAAGCAATGAGCGTTTTCGTTGAAGCAAGCTCGGCATTTGTTGCCACAAAAAATCGTAACAATCGTATATGGGTAAGGCACCCCTTATGAAATTATACATAGCAAACTGGAATGCCACCGGTGTTGTCCGGAAGGAAGTAGAAGTCCTCAAACCAGAAGTAATATTTAAGTTGAAAAAATATCATATCTACAGAAATAACAGTAACACACAGAGGAGGGGTTGCCATTTTCATAATAAAGGGTATCCCTCAGGAACCCACTAAACCCGAAATCACTGAAAACCTCGAGATCATCGTCTATAAGATCAAGACAAATCCACCACTCCACATCGGCGCAACCTACAACCCCTCGGACCGACATGAACACTTCGAAGAAAATCTGAACGTGTTCGTAGACCAGTATACTTAGTACATCGTCATTGGAGGAGACTTCAAGGCGAAACACTCGTTTTGGAACTGCAGCAGCAACAACGCCAGAGCGAAGAAATTTTGACTCGTTTAAGTAAGATATAAGTTTCGTCATTCAACTCCTGTATCCATTCATAGGACCTGTATCTCAAATATCAAAGGAAGAGAAAGTTACACTTTACAAAACTTGTGCTCGATCGATACTGACTTACAATGCACCCATCTGGGCCATCGCTAACGAAACCCATATGAAGTCCATCCAAATCATGCAGAACAAATTCCTAAGAATTATTGGTAAATATCCCCGATTCACCAAAATTGATTTCATGCACACGGATTTTGAAATCGAACCCGTCACCAACGTCATCAAAGACAAGACAAGGAAGACAATTGCAAAATATGTCAAATCACACAAATCCACTCATCGCGGAAACTGTTGACTACAACATCGATGCCATATTTCTTTACTTTCTATACTACCTGAACCTTATACGATTTTAGACCCAAGTAATTATGCAAAATTCGACGTGTGGTGCTTGTGGATAGGCCCAATTGCTGAGAACGCCGTAAAATTGATAAATTTGGATCTTCCTCAACACTTTCGTTTACAGCGCCAATATTTTCAGCTGAACGACCTAGACGAACACGTGTTGTTCTTGGTATATTTTATATACCGAACCAGTAGATCCAAATTTAACCACCAAATTTTTAATGGCAGTTTCAGAACGACGATTATAACTACCGAAAATATACTAAATTTTGTGATATGTAGTTTTCACAGATTCACCGATTTCCTAGTGGATTTTAATTATTACCATACGATTTTCGATTGAAATCCAAGACATTATAATAAATTGTAGTCTTTCTACTTGCGATATGTCGAAAAACAGAATGACAAAACTGCCACCACATCAAAAATTGCCCCTAGTAAAAAAAAGTCCCTGTTGGAAAAGCCTTTAGTTCATAATTCATGCTTAATAATCATAAAATTTAAATGTTTACTTTCCGTTATTAATAATGATTTTCAATAGAAGTTACAATTTAACTGAGCGTTTCGAGGATTTTGTAGCTTCGAGCACATAGTTATTTATCTTTAATAATTATTAATTACATCGTCGAAATAGCAAAGTAAAACTAAATTGATAAATTAGTTTCTTCGCTTTTTCTTGATTACCTTAATTTTGCTAATAGATAAATAAAAAACTAAGATGATTATGGATTTTCTTTGTATCATTATTTTCATGAAGTAAAATTTAATGTAACTAACAACAGATGCTAAATTTTCCGTGCTGGCGTGTTTGTTTTTACTAAATAAAATAACAAAATTTTTATTGTGTCAAATTTACGTATAATTAATTAACAGATTCTAATTTAAGGAAAACGTTTACATTTATTTATCTTTTCACGAAAAACTTACATGTAAACTAATTGACAGCAAGCAAAATTCAAGTCACTCGTAACTCGGTTTCAATAAACCTGTCAAAATTCAGCGAGTATCAGTTTTCTAGCAGAACCGCAGATTTTCCAACCGTATCCCATCTACAATCCGCAAACGTTGTGAAAATGATTTGGGATCAAAACCAATTTGAAAGATTTATGTTGATCTACTATTTTCACATAAAACAAGATTTGAACATTTTTTTTGCATAATTTTCCGTGATCCTTCCAATAATTGCAATAAATTTTTCTGCGACCTAAAAAATCTACATCTTCGGTAAATATATTTTCAGCTAATTTTAGTTAACAGATTGGTTAAGCTAATAAATTTTATTATCAATCAACTTGTAACAAGTTGTGTTTTCTTTAATCATCCTAAAACAACATACGTAGGTATATATAATAAATATTACATCAACTTTGCTTATAAGCAACAAATTCCATATAAAAGATAAATATTTTCTTTTAACTGACCCTTCAATGCAAACACATTAACTTTCTGCAAAAAATTCGCACACTTTCCGCCAGAACAAACCATTAAACGTAAAAATTCATAATTTTATTTACATTTTTATGTTAAGTTAATTATTTGTGAATTACATGTTGAGCTGTAAAATTTAACAAATCTTTTGTTGTTTTTTTGTTTTCATGCAAATTAAAAGATTATTTTCACGAAATGTTACAGAGAAGTATCGCACATCAGAAATATGATGGAGTCTCTTTTAGCTTCGTAAATTATTTAAACCTCCTGAAAAACGCCGAAAATATTTCATGATAAGAGGAAGGAAAGAAAAACGTTAACTTTTAATTACCCAAATGGCATTGTCTTCAGAAATATAACGCATTTCAGCATTGGGAAGCTTAACTTCAATTATTTACACAGGCAGTATTTAGTAATTATAAATATAGTTAATACAGTGTTAACTAGACCTGAAAATTAACAACCCCTAAAACTTAGACAACGTAAATATTATTTACCCAAATTAACTTACTTTTTAATTGGAGTACCTTAATTGAGGTATTCCGGCATTCAAACTAGTAATGTTTAGAGAAAATGCCAGAAGTTATAGATGTCAAGTTAAAGGGGTTCCAATTAGTCGGAGCGTGGTGGAGACTTCTCTTGTACGAGTTGTCCCATGGTTGACCATTCCGCACTCTTGGTGTACAAATTTTTCTTCAGTATTCAACACACGAATTTAACATATTTTTTTCTATGTGTCGAATATATTTTTCAAATAATCTTTATGTAACCTAGTCTAAACATTCTGTCGAACCACGAAATGTAGGGCATAAATGGCATGAAAGGAACGCTTTGAACATAAATAATGTTTCTTAAATCATATTAATATATTTTAATAGCAGTACCCATAGCAATGTCAATAATACGACAATTAAGAAGAACTTTTGTATGAAACAAATTACAGAAACATGAAACAATATATTTGTCCCCTATGTGGTGGGTTGAAAGGGACGCATATAACGGCATTCAGAGTAGACGTGACAAATGGCAACAAGGATGCTGAAAATTTCGTGGATTCTTCATTATTTAGAAGTGAACATAATGTGAGTACTACGATATTTACATTATTCTTTTAATATTTAATATTTTTATTTAGAATTTGGTGTCCATATTGAACAATAACATAAATTTTGTTTAGAGGAAATAACAATTGTTATGTAATAAAAGATGGAAGACAACATGTCCTTTTCAACATTTTACAATGTGTCCCTTTGTGGAGAATGATAAAATGTAAAATTTACTAAAATGTCAGTAAATAAATAAACTAGTCTAACTTAAGGTACTTTTACTAACTTGAATATTTAACCAACACTAAATACGTCTGTAAAACTTATGTCAGGTTTATATAATTTACCACTCAAAACTATATAACTTTTGAACAAAAGCACCTGAACATATTTGGTTTCGTGCCAGAATTAGTTTCCCTAAGGGGACATTTATCGGTCACTAATAGAAGTTTATAATATTAGTAGATTTCCTGCTTGAGCAACTGTCCCTTTCAATACTTATCCCTTTCATTTCACCTCTCATTTACTGGTTTGTTAATTGGTTATAATCGATCAATTACTTTGAAAACAATATTAAATTTAAATAAGCTTAAGAGGTTTTTCAAGAAGTATCGCATATGGAGATCGCATTTCTTAATTTAAAATATGAATTATTTACATCTTTTTTACATTTTAAATTAACTAATTCAAATAATTTAGATAATAATTCGTTATGTACAAGAATAGTTTGAATCATAACCAAAGCGACTTGGCCCATTATAATAGATCTGCATGCGTAGGTCCGCAGGTGTTTGGGCAGGTATCCATCCAATCGATCTGGAACTGTTGCGACTACTGTCATGGCGTAAAGTTCACCTTTTTGGGCGAGGAAATAATCCCCCTGAACTTTAAGTACAGGATGGATATTAAAAGAAGAATGAACGGGTTCATACTCTCCGAATGGCAACGAAGGTGAGACAAAGGCGAGGTGGGTAGCATTACCCACCAATTTATTCCCCACTAGTAAAACAAGATGGAACGGGGTAACTCCATCCAGCTTGCCCAACTCATCACCGGGCATCGCGTGTTTAGCCGACACGACACCTCAAGCGATTGGGGAAGTCGGAAGACGGACTATCTCTGAAATGTGGAGTGCTCGATGAGCATATACATAGGATACAGGAGTGCGAATTATACAGGGAAGAACTTCATTTTTACATGGCATTCACCTCCATGCACGTCTTGACCTTAAGAACACGGTTTAACACGGTTGGGTTAAAAGCCTGTGAAACATCAAGGACACCTGGCAAACAGGGAATCCACCACGACAATAAAAGACGACAATTAAAAAGGAAACAAGTAAAACCTACCCGCATTCCAAGGGAGGAAACTAAGGACAAAAAGAAGAAAAAATATAAACTAACCCTGATAAGATGGGTAAAATAACAACACGATACCCGGGTAAGAATATGTTCTTAAATCCATACAAAAAAATTATTAATATATTTTAGACATATTTAGACAGAGATAATCAAAAAATGGATTATCCACCGATTTGCGGATTAAATTGATAAATGTTTTGAAATCCAATAATGCGCGTCGTTACCAGTCAGATAACGAACGAAATCCTTATTAGATCAGATGTTTTTTTAATTTAAAAAAATATTAACCTTTTGTACCTAGTTAATCAAATAAAAAATTCTTGGATATCTTAAAAACAAATTCTAGAATTTAAATAACTTTTCATGGCACATTTTGAATTATATCAATTTTGCTATCTCTGAATTTAATAAATGAATAAAAATTATCTTTAGTACATAGGTACTGATCGTACTTTTCTTAATTATTCGGAACAGCGACGAGGCGGTGAGTTCATATTTTATGTTAGGTATTACAAACTGGAATGTTAACTTGGAAAAGATTCACTAATTGAAGTTAAAATATGGTGTAATTTCAGACGGTGCTATGGTTTGAAAATGTGAAGCTGTTTAGGAACGATAATTTTACCACTGTAGAAGAAATTCAAGTATATTGGACTTGGCCACTTTAGTCAGTGCAAGTCTGACTCGACCGGCTTCGATTAAGCCGGGGTCTCGCACGAGATTTCCTCACCCCAGCGCAAAGCTAAAACAAAAAAAAAGTTCCAATGTGGTTTGCCTAAACTTCCAAAGTCCTTCGACTTAACAGTTAACAAAGATTTCAGTTAACATGTGGTTAGCTGAAACCTTCACTAGATGGGAGGATCGGGATAGAAGAGTGCTTTGTCTAAAGTTTGCCATAGTGTTTAGGAGAAGACGATATTGGCTTGTCGAAACTTCATTTCGGTGGGATGGATCTATTCCTAAAAAAATCTTTAAAAATTTGTATACACACACTCAGAATTCCAATGATATCTAACAAATTCCAATGATTTTTTAAAATTTACACAAAAACTTCAACGATCCTAAGGAATTCCCAGCGATTTTCATGAAAATGAAGTAAATAAATAAATATCCAGAACTCGGAATTTTACAGGAATTTCAACGATTGCCTTCCACAATGAGTAATCATCAGCTTCCATGATTTAATAGACTGCTAAAGTATTTCTTTTGCCATATTCACCATTATTTTTCAATTGAATTTCCTTCTGATCAGGTGTAGTTTTCAATGCTGTTTTTGACAAATTAGTTTTAGTTTTATTAAATTTGTCTATTGCACCTTCTATTTTATAGGTATTGCGATGTTCTTTGCTCTGCTGAATTAAAGTTACCGGCCAATGAAAACTTGCTGCATCAAAAACAGGCATGCGTTGAAATATCAACGAAAATTTATATCCTTGGCGACGAATTTGTTTACCTTAACAACGAAGAACAACGATAAAATAACCCAAAGTGAATGGACGCAAATTTTGCGCTGCTCCAGATAATTTGTGAAAAATGTATTTTTAAAACCCAAGTAGGGTAAAGTAAAGTTGATTTCTTCTGGAAAAGGTTAAATTATATTGAAAATGTTAAAAAAATTTTAATACACTCACCAAAAACTCAAAATTTGGTATTGATGGCCGAGGAAATATTTGGATGATTGATGAAAATTAACTGGATGATCACAGAAAAGTAAACTGGAGCGAATTCTAGGTGTAAACAACCGGTACACCCACGCTTAGGAACGAACTATGATGCAATTCGGAAGTGGGGTAAGATTTATTTAAATATCCAAGTGCGGGAAATTTAAAACATTAAAAATCAGAAAATCTTTTTTATTTACAAACATTTATTTAGATTTATCAGTTAGAATTAAGAATTTGTTACATTTAGTTTTAAAGCACATGGTTAAAATTTTCTTTCGTCTCCATGACGACAATTTGTGCAAATTTATTAATTTCATTAAAAAATCAAACAGCCATGATTCTATTTTATTTGAATTTAAATCAAAGTTATAAACAGTGTGAAAATATGAATCTGGTTCATTCTGAAGATGAGCGAATGCAGTAAGGTAAATTTTACAAACAATCAAAGAATTTCTTTCACTTTTGAGCTAGCCGAGGTAAATACAAACTTTCTCCACACGTAAGTTATCATTGTGGGATAAGCATTCCAGGTAAGGGTCTCATTCTTATCATAAGCTTTATTTATATCATTAAGGAGAGGGGTCACTGCAGTATGTTCAAATCCACCAATTCGTCTAAGTTTTATGTGAACTATTATATGAATCCATCTATTTAGTAAATACCGTAAGCTATTTTCGCTTGTTCGAAATAATTTAGAATATAATCGTGGTCACTATATTATGGGTGAACGATCTGACTCAGATAAATCTAAGTATTATTCAGCTTTATGTTGTTTTACAATGTTCCCTTTCATGATATAGAAATCTAATATGAAGGTTGATAGATGCTCTGAAATTGAAGTTATAAGTTTCTATCGAGGACAATCGTCTTATATTCGCTCATATTGTAATTTATTATAATCGCCTCATGCTAAGAATAAGAAGTTGTTTTCAATTTAATCGAATCTCTGTTTATTGTATTAAAAGTAAGGCTTGCCAGCTCAGGGAACGCCAAAAATGAACAGGAAAGTGAAAGATGAATATATTGTAATATAATAGTACTAAGTACTAAGTAATATAATAGTACTCTAAATTACAAAAACCGTAGACGCAACTGGTGGTTGTTATTCTTTTGATTTCGAATTTCAGGATAGGTATTAAAAAAAAACTTCTTCGTAGAGAATAATAATTGCAACTGGTCAAAGTAGTTTTATTATGCCACATGCTGGTGGGTGGTAACCTGATTTCATTCTTGTTTATAGACAGTGGTATTGTGTTAATAATACTGATATTAAAAATAAATTAACAGTTCTCCCTTTTCCAGAATATAGAAGAATATCCATTACCTATAGGAAGTCCTGCTGATATTTTTTATCAATTTCATAAAATTTAATATTGTTCCTGGTTAATATTTCAGTCCCACCGTACGCTATTCTATTTTGTAATAAAAATAACAAAAAATAAATGTACTGAAAGCACCCTTTCAATAATTTAATTAATTTTCATCCAGAAATAAAAGATAATTAAAATTCGTCAAAGGTAAAGCAACAAAGATTATTTAGTTCTACATTAGAAAAGTTCATTTTCTTATTGTTATTGTTATCCTAGTTAATAGGTAATAAGAACATGATTCACAACTTTTGATAACATTGAATTATCTGTTTATTTCAAAAGTTAATAAAACTGTAACTTAAGCATTTGAGAGCATAGCAAACTTAAACAAGGCACACTGAAGTGATAAGTGCTTTTCAGCGTCTCTAATAATATTACGCTCTCTATAAGGCTATAAGGAAACACCAGACTGCCTTTTTATTTACACCCTTCAAAATATCAAAATCATCGATTATCTTTAGTTAATTTATTATAATATAATTTTGAAAGTTACGAACACTTTTTGTAACAAAGGTTGGGTCATTCAAGACTTCGACAAAGGAAGATAAATTTGTACTACCCTGCATTAAAGAAAGAAAAGTCAAAGTATTACTTATACTTATATAAAATTTTAGTTAGTATACACTTACTAACTTCGTATCAAACAAAGTTGACTAACTTAGCGATATAATAAATCTGTCTCTTTACATAAATATGCATACTTTCAGTTTTCTTATTTTAATACAATAAAGCAACTTCCATTACAACAAAATAGAACTTGATATAAAGTTATAATGAAGTTTCAGTCTTACATCGGTAGTTTTATATCTTTTGAAAGTCACTTATTTCCCATTATTATTTAAAGTAGATAATATTATTTCTATTTTTAATGCAACTTATTTATTTTTTGTTGCGAATTAATTGGTAAAATGCGAATGATAAATTATTTGCCTTTGCTATCACAAGTATCTACTTGCAAGAATTTTAATGATGGTTTTAGCATTTTTCAAATATTGTAAACCAATAATGAAACTATTTAACGCGATTCGGAGTTTTCTCGTTTTGTATTTTATTCGCGTAAGTCAATTGATATTCCGAATTTTACTGACCGTTCATTAAGTTTGCCTCATTCCATTCCATTTAATTCTTATTGCGTTTTGCTTTTATTACATTTTTTCCGTTCCAATTTCTTTTTGGTTTTTACTAATATTTATTTTGCCGTTATCTGTGCATTTTGATCAGTAAAATTTAAAAACATGAGAGAAAAAAGAATATGGTATTAGCTAATCCACTAATTAAACGTAGTACGTTTAGAATTTGCTATTTTACTTCTTTCCTTCGCCTTCATCAAAAACTAATTGATCAGTTAAATGCTGGGTTAAATTTATCTAAAGTTTAATTTGACACTAATCTAATCTAACTAATAACTGAAACTATTTTAAATTTAGATCTTTAAATTAATACCTACCGACAAGATAACTTTATAACAAAATGCAACGTTTTCTCAAAATTTGTTATCTTTAATTAACTTTTTGTTTATATAATTGATTCAAGTATGGTTTAGAACTTTAACGGAATTATTAAAATCAAAGAATATTTTATACTTACCTACATAAAAACCTTACATAACGAAACGACTGACGCTGTGGAAGCCGACTGAGGGAAGATCTAAAAAAAGACCCAAGCTGCAATGGTGGGATAGTGTGATGGACGATTTAGAAAAAATGGGTATAAGATAATGGAGACAAATTGTCGATGACCGCAAAATATGGAGTAATATAATAAACCAGACAAAAAACACAAAGTAAAAAGTATTTAGCGTGTTAGAGGACTAATCCCTCTCTAGAAAAGGATTTTGTAAGTCTTGAAAGTCGCAGTTAATGTCCTTTTTCAGAGATGCCTGGATATGAACCAAGACGTATATATGCGTGCTTTATTGACTTCCACAAGGCATTTGATACAGTTAAGCACAATAAACTACAACAACTACTCCTTAGAAAGAATATAGATCGAAAAGATGCGAGACTAATCACAAGCTTGTATTGGGGACAAAGTGCAACCGTAAAGGTCGAAAACGAGATGACCGATGAAGTGGAAATACGCCGTGGTGTCAGACAAGGGTGTATTATGTCTCCGCTGCTGTTTAATATATACAGTGAAGCTATCTTTGAGGCGGCTTTATCGAAGGAATCAACAGGTATACTTATAAATGGTGAGAATATCTATAACATCAGATACGCCGATGATACAGTACTGCTGGCGAGAACCGAAGAAGAACTGCAATACATGCTTGAAAGAGTCAACCAGCAATGCAAGGAATATGGGCTTCAGATGAATGTGAAGAAGACTAAATGCATGGTGATCACTAAGTCGCATAATCAACAACTGCAACTTTATGTGAACAACATTGCAATTGAAAGAGTTGACTACTATAGATATCTAGGAACCAGACTAGATCAGACGGGGGACCAGGCATCTGAGATAAGGACCAGGATAGAGATTGCAAGATCAGCGTTCGTAAAAATGAAAGTGTTTCTCTGCAACAAGGATATCGGTATAGAATTGCGAACTAGAATACTTCGTTGTTACGTGTTCTCCACTCTGCTATATGGAGTTGAAGCATGGACGCTGAAAAGACTACAAATGAAAAAGTTAGAAGCATTTGAGATGTGGTGCTATCGCAGAATGTGGCGCATACCCTGGACAGAGAGAGTCACCAATGTGGAGGTGTTGAAAAGGATGAAAAAGGAATGTGAGGTTATAACATCTATCAAAAAAAGAAAACTGGAATACCTTGGACATGTTATGCGAGGTCCAAAATATGCCCTCCTGCGAATCATTATGCAGGAAAAGATAAAGGGAAAGAGAAGCGTCGGAAGGCGTCGGGTGTCATGGCTGAAGAACCTGCGTGAGTGGTTCGGCTGCAGCAGCACAGAACTGTTCAGGGCAGGCGTGCTACGAGGTCCACGGTCAGAGTCATGTACCCTGAGAAGTCTATCACTGGATTGTCTGCTCTCTGCAGAAGACAGCATCCAGGTAAGAGCTCGTTTACGAATAATGGCGGTGCCACCATTAATATCCTGCACCCTTACAAATGGGCTATTTTCTGCTATATTTATATTATTGAAAACAGCGAGACCGATTTTACCGCTGAACACTGACCTGTCTTCTTGTATGTCTTCTAAAGCATCCAGATCCTCCAGATCACTGTAAGTTTCCTCAGGGTCACTATCGCAATTAGTATTATTAATCAATTCGTTTGTTATCGGAATACTTCTAAAGGGGTCCGGTAGAGAGATATTCATCCCCAAGTCAGCAGCTATTTTATTTGCTTTCTGTTAGGCCTCTTGAACTGCTGTCAGTATTTCTTCGTCAGTAGGTAAATCATTTATTTGTGATAATATATTCGCATCCCTATGGCGGCCCGTCCTTCTTTGCTTAGGAAAACTGAATTTACTCGAGGAATTAGACAATTCCTCACTAACTTCTCCCATAAAATCAATTCTTTTAACTCGATGAATAAAATCTAAAACCGTGAAATTTACAACGGTAGAACAAGTTGTAGTCATAGATCTAGCCCTACGAAAAAATTCCTCACAGCGCTGGCTGGACCATCTTGTGGTTGCGAACCATCTTCACCTTCATGCTTATGGAATTTCTTAAAATGTCGATAATAATTAAATGTACTCCATGAGCGCTTATCGGTTCTACTAAGCGTTACAGAACATTTCTTCTGCTTGCATGTTCCAATAAGACAGAAGAGTTTAGCAGTAGTAGAAGATTCCACAATTATAGAAATAGGGTTGTTTTTATCGGTTGAGTTATCGGTGTAACTGAAGTCCGCCTTGAACTCGGTCGTGAGGCCATCAATAATTAGACTTTGAAGTTTTTTAGCTTCTTTTTCTTTATCATATTCGTTTTCGCATTTAGTGGTTTTAGAATTACGTGGAGGAGTGGAATTGATGTTTGCAATCGCAATGGCCTTCCTAGATACATTTGGAATATTCTTAATAGCTTTCCCCAATTCTATTCAAAAGAACCTTGTTTCCTGGTGCCATTCGATATTTTGTAGGATCCGAGGCGAATATTCCGAACATTTCTTTATTGTCTTGGCAACCAGGTGGGTAAGCACTAGCTAACGCAGTACGAGCATATTCTTCAACTTCAATAATCGCTTCAGGAGTAAGCGTTTGAAGGGAAACTAAGTTGTCATATCCCTGAGCTGTTAACATATTTTTTAAATGAAGCGGTATTTCTGTTCCTATTATTTTTTCTACATCAGACCAGAAGGGGGGTCGTCGTTTTTATCACAGTTAGGCACGAGGTTAGGAATAACCGAGGGAATAACCTGAAATTAATTTTGATAGAAAAAGAACGAAGAACGAACAAAAAAAAATATGTAAAAAAACAACATTATACTACATACGACTCGACTACATACCTGTTCTTCAACTCGGTTTTCAGTTTCAATGCTATTGGGATGGACCATGATTAATTACAAACTGAACTATTAAATTAAACTTTATAATAGATTAATAGATAGACTGAGACTATAAACTTTTATTTTATAAGCTTTATAAGTTTGTTATTCATTTGTTGGTTGGTATTGGAAAAATTCAAAATGTTAACGCAATCAAAAAAAACACAGGGTCCGTTTTAGGATGCCGTAGTATATTATAGGTAATATTGTAAGAAAAATTAAAACGTTTATTTAATTGTCAAGGGCTATATATTTACAGATAAAAGTTAAAACAATAGAAAATGATTACACTAAAATTATTATTTATATCGAAATCATTATATTTATGTCCACCCTGTAAATTTATTTATAACATTATTTAGCAGTAGCAATATAATGCAGTAGCGCCATCAGTTG
Organism: Podabrus alpinus; assembly: GCA_932274525.1. Classification (NCBI taxonomy): domain Eukaryota; kingdom Metazoa; phylum Arthropoda; class Insecta; order Coleoptera; family Cantharidae; genus Podabrus; species Podabrus alpinus. The sequence continues at coordinate 11,211,929 of OW026457.1, read as the reverse complement.
TTAAATTTTTTTACTCTTAAAATGATTATATAATCATAAATAATACCAAGTAATCAATAATAAAGTATAATCATGAATATAATCATGAATAATCACCGATAATCTCAGGTAATCCTAGATAATCACAAATAATCTTAATAATCTTAAGTAATCACGATAATTTATTAATAATATTAATAATTGATTACATAATTATAATCTGTGTACAAAAATAATCTAAGTGAACAACCCCTCGGTTTTTTCCACGCCAAACGTCTGTCCAGATGCATACCGAGGTAATTGGTATTCTCAGTCTGTGGTAATTGGTAGTTGTTGAGCTTCACAGGCGGACATGTATCTCTCTTCATAGTGAAGGTCACATGCATAGACTTGGTGTTGTTTGCTTTTATTCGCCACTTTTTCAGCCAATTCTGTATGCTATTAAAACAACTTTGCAGATGCCTAGATGCCAAAGTTGCATCTGTACGTGAGGCAAGTATCGCTGTATCGTCAGCAAAAGTGGCAACTGTAACAGATCTTGTTGATGGTAGATCGTTTGTATATATGAGATACAGCAGAGGACCGAGAACACTTCCTTGAGGAACTCCGGAATTGGTTGGGTGAAGGTCAGTATAATGGTTTTGTTCTTTGATCAGGAAATATCTATCACTAAGATAGGACTTAAGGATCTGGTAATAGTGATAAGGAAGTTTATTTTGTATAATAATCCTTCATGCCAGACCTTATCGAATGCTTGACTTAATATGTCTAGGAACGCGGCCGAGCAGTAACGTTAGCTGTTTAGGTCTCTGTTTATTATTTTTACTATGCGATGGACTTGTTCAATGGTACCGTGTTTGTGGCGGAAACCAAATTGGTGATTAGGTATAATGCCTCGATCCTCCACTATTGGTTTCAGCTTGGCTATAAGCACCTTCTCAAACACCTTGGACAATAAAGGAAGCAGGCTGATAGGTCTATATGATTTGACATCATTTATGTTTTTTCCAGGCTTCGGGATCATTACTCTCTGTGCAACTTTCTAACTTGGGAAATGGTTAGTACTAATAACTGCATTAAATATTGGGTTTATTGCTTTAAACCCCTTTTCGGATAATTCTTGTAGGATTCTCCCGGTGATAAGATCGAAACCGGGTGCTTTTTTTTGGGTTGATCTCGTTTTTGGTAGTTTTTTTGATATCTTTAATTTTAAATTTTGAGATTGGTAGGTCTATTTGGAAGGGAGCTTTCAGATATTCGTAAACTTGATCATCTTCCTCTACGGTATTCGAAGATGGATTAGGCTTGAAAGTGTTTGACAAGTATTCTGCGAAGACCTCAGCTTTCTGTTTGTTGTTTCTAGTCCACTTGTTATTGTGGTCCTTAATTGGAGGATTTATATCTATTGGCTTCTTTAACTTTCTTGTGGCTTTCCATAGAGAATAGTCCGTAGCATCCGTTGTGCTCAAATTTCCGAGGTAATCTTGAAATCCTTTGTTTCGAATATCGGCTAACATTTGTTTTAACTCTTTAGAGGCTTTATTAAGATTAGTTTTAGCTACTGGAGATCTTGTTTGTTGCCATCTTTTTCGTAATTGGCGCTTTTCTGATATTTTCTGTTGTATTATGAGTGGTGTTATTTCTTTGATTTCTTTATCATTGATGTCGGGGGTAGCTTTCCATGCAGCTTGCTGAATGTTGGTTGTCAGTTCGTAAACAGCGTTTTCCAGGTTCTGTTCTGACTTCAAGGGAATTTCCAGATTTATGAGTTGATCCAGTTCTTCTCTGAAGGCATTCCAGTCAGTTCTCATTAAAGCAGTTAAGATAAAAATGCTGTGTTCCTCTAAAATCTCTCTATAGGAATTCTTCAAAATAAAAACGCTTTTCAATGCATCTCCTCAGAACATCGTCCGAAATTGATGGGCAGAACGTAGTTTTGCATAATAACTAAAAGGTTCTAGCCGCATAATAATACTGACTTGAACTGTTCTTCATCTTTTCACTTCAGGTAACTTTCAATGCGCAATTACAAAAATTTAATAATGTCCGTCGAATTGCTTTTTGAGTCAGAATAATGGGTTGAAAAAATGCAGATCAAGTAGATTTCTCTCTAATTAACTAATCGGTCTTCAGAACTTACGAGATAAGGTGTAATCGGAAAAATAATCGAAGGAAAGAAATCCACGGAGAAGATTCAAGTAAGGTAATCCACGAAAAACATCTAAACATAAACTAATTTTTAGTACTTTGGAAAACCAAATTTTAATATTTTATAATTTTTTCTTTGCAATATTTAACCTGAGGATATCTTATTTGAATTATTTAGTGATCCTGGTGGATTCCTCAATAAAACTCGAAGTAAAACCACGTGGATTTCGCATTTAAAATAAAACATAATATCAGAAAAACAGTAATTTATTCATATGTGTAGTACAAAGTATAGTATGTTAAATTACAAAAGACTGAAGCTAGCCATTTAATCTCACGTTCGGAGGTGATTCACATGATGGGATTCCTTGTCACGGGAATCCCCTTCAAACACGAGATTACGTGGTGCTTGTTTTATACAATCCTAATAATAGCCGAAAAGGAAAATTAGAATAAACAGGTACTATATTTAAGAGTTTATAAATTGAAGGGGTAATTTAAAAACGCATTGCAAAAGATAACAGTGTGTGTAATAATACTTTTGTAATTATGTAATTTATAAAATTGTCTATAAATGTATCCCATTACAAATGATATCAGTAGTTGTATGATTAAAAGAAAGAGCGACTGAAGAAGGTCATTACAAAATGCAAAAGTAGTCATAAATGTTAATTACCGCGCTAGGATTGTATAAAATCATGTTATAAAACCTTATACTTATACACGAGGTACGTTTTTAACAAAATGTACGAGTTTTTCTAGGTGGAATAATATAATATAAACAAGAGCTCTGATAAAACCTATCAATATTTAAATCATATAAATCTAGCTACATAGCAATGCTTACCCATACCTGATTACCCATACCTTATTTGTTTTTTAATCCCGACGCCATTACAATAATTACCTAACCTAACAAAATTTGAAAAAGCTACAGTTTGATCCCAATTTTTAAAAAACAATAAACAAAAATATCAAAACTGGTCCAAAAAATAATAGTACCAGATTATTTTTATTTCTTTGGGTATGGAATTGGAATGTATATTTCAACATAAAAATTGATTACCGCCATTTCCTTATTTAAATACAGAAATGTTACTTCAATTTGATATCTGCCAGTAGGTACAAGTGGAGGAAAACGAGTTGCATCGAGAACAAAGTTGCAGGTGTGATAAGTAACATTCTGAAATCAAACAACGTTAAAAACTTTTTCGTAGCAATGCATCGTTCACAATACCTTATAGAAGTAAAAATTTGTAAGGTTTCCACATTTTTTCACGCTAGCCAATCCTACTATATTTGCTTCAAAACATTTTTTTAAGTTGGCTTCAAAACGCAACGGAAAATGTCGATATTCGTTACTCAAAAATTTTTTCGCTTGTACAATAATCTAAAAATGTACAAAAATATATATGTAATTTTTAAAGTAACTCCTAAATTATGGTAGAAGAACTACTAATTCGACCAGTAATATATTATTAAACAGTGTCTGCACTGCATCGTGCAGAAATTTCAAAGTATGTGTTGATCGAATTACACATCAAGAGGCATGTCGGTCAGTGAATTGACTCTATTCAGTGAATTGATGACCAGCCATGCACATTTAATATGGCGCAATGAGAACGAAGCTTTAGTAAATTTGGTGTTGTATGAAAGAAAAATATTTGAAATGACAAAAAAGTTAGTTTGAACCTAAATCCAATCTTACCTCGATTTTATCTCGTGTATCAATTTTTAAGTTAAAAGTAACGTTTACGGCTGGGGTAGTACGATTGTACTTAAATGTTTTTACTTCACAAAAATTGTAAACTTCTTCATTACAACTCCCTAATTCTGCTCGAAAATCTCGAATTTTGTAAGTATTTTGGTGAAACTAAAATTAATTTATTAGAATAATATCTCACCTTGGGAAATGTTAACGAAAGTTGTGCAGCCATATAAAATGGCTTAACATAAAATGTCGCTGGCGTAAATTTAACAGCGTAAAACCTAACATTTCTCATGTAAATGTTTAAGAAATGTTAATTTCGTTTCAATAATTACCACCAAGACCTAAGAATTTTGTTCAAAGGTGAGTCTTTACGTCCTAAGTCCAACTGATGAAATTATTACACTGCTAACTTCACTATGACTAATTGTAAAAAATTGAGACCTACCTTACTCAAAAGATCATCACTGCAGAATAAATCGCAAATAATTAATGCAGATAGTAGCAACCAAGCTATAATATTCATTATGACCTTGTGAATTTCAAACAATTTTAAACTGCTGGTCCACGTCTACTGATGAAAATTTTCATGGAACTAAACTTTTATATCATGCAATATGATAAAATGATTATATGAATGATAGGAATATAATCTTTTCAATCTGGATTTTATTTATATAACAAAATAAAACCCAACAACAACATTAGGCTGATTTATCAGGTATTGCTATTTTAATGCTAATTATGAAACTGTCCTTGCCAAATTTCATTCTGCTATGTAATGTTTATTATGTGGGGCATATAAATAAAATATTCTATCTTCTATTATATAAAAATCAAAGTTGGTTTATTCGCTCAAAAATCATTGATCGATTTATTTATTTATTACCAACCAAAATTGTATTCATTAAAAATAATAGTTCATCATCATTTTCGTCAAGGATTAGGCCGTTAACCTGTTCAGGCCCATCATTTCCTCGGTCGTCCCACATCTCTGCGTCCTTGAGGTATTAGGTATTTATACCTGGTTGGCTCTTCTAACATAGTATAAATAAACCGAAATGACTTTTTACTAATTCTTTGCGTTCATATGGACGTAGGGGTTTTTCCCCTATGTAACTTTATGTCATATTTTCTTTCTAAGGTCATTTTTGAAAATTTTTCTTATCATTTCTTTAAAAATTCATTCTTTTTTGATTTTCTTGGGCAGAGGTCGCATGGACCTCTGCAAAATCGCATCGATAGAACTATCTTTTTTTAAATCGACGACGTGTGGCAACCTGTTGATTATTGCGTCCAAATAACTTCTATTTATTTCATCATTACTTTTGTTTACTTTTAAGTTTTAGTCTCTCTGAACCTTATCCCGCACCCCTATATATTTTTATTTAAATTCATGTTAAGGCTCCAACGCCACTTTTGTGTAGTCAATCGCTTTTTAAAATACTCATAGTCAGTTAATATGAGCAGAAATATGTTTTATTATTTATATTCTGTAGAGGAAAGGACCAAAATCGATCTTCCATTTGGATTTTTCCCTATTATCTTTTTTATTATTTGTGCATGTGTGTTTTCCAAAATTACTTCTCTTGTATCTTGTTCTGCAATATAATTGTCATATTTTCAAAATAATATTGTCTTCTTCTTAAAGTACCGTATCCGCTCAGCGAACGTTGGTTATTAACTTGACCGAAGTCAAGATGACTTAACTAGGGAAAGAAATTTAATGGGGTGGTTTCCCGTTGCCTTCCCCATAGCCCACAGATTAATATTGGGCTTGAAGATCACAGCAGTATATCCGGCGCGACTAGGTATAGAACCACGGTTTCCCGCTCGCTAGTCTGCCGGTGTAAGCTTAACGCCACACTGCTGGTGTGTAAAACTATTGTATTTTCTTTTAAACTGCAATACAATGTTATCATAAAACATAACATTTAATCAGAGGAAAACATAATTGCGGTAAAGAGAAGAGTAGTTGTCGTATGCCGAAAACTCATCAACAGTGGTTTTGCTAATTGAAAATTGAACGCTGGAGTCACAATTCTTGTTTGCAGTTCATTAAACGAGGGAAAACGTGGAAGGTCTTTGCATTCTAAAACATAGTCCACACCGGGGGATCTGTGGGGCATGGAACACCTAAGTATTAATTTTCAGAAGCATTCTAGATTTACCGTATTCTTCGTTGATTCTGTTGTGATTTTGTCGATTACCTGCAATTGAGAGGCATAGGTTATAAATTTTTATTTTATAATTTTTGTATTGAAAATTACTCCTTCCTAAATACAATATTTATCCGCTAGCAATCCGAAACATTTGACATAATATCATATAATTAATCTAAGTTTTCGATTATCCGAGGTCCTTTTTCGCTATAATTGTTCGGATAGTCGGGGTTCTACAGCATTTATACATATTTACATTGAACGAAGTTGCCACCGTAGTGGCATCCAGCCAAATTTCGGTATAGGGCTCCAAGGTAACAACACATTTTACAGCACCGTTAAAAACCAAGAGAAGCGATCTTCCATTTCACCTTTGAAACAATCGGCGGGAAGGCATTTCCCGAATCTAATCATCAATGCATACCCAAAGATTAGGCATATAGATCGATGTGGAAAGAGAGGACCATAGTTCCTAAATATAAAGGTGTGATTCCTTTATTTTATTGTTTTATTAATTTATTTATTATTCTCATTCGTAAACAAATATCATCACATTAAACTGGGAATTGAGGTCCCTCACTAGAGTTTTCATTACCTCATAATTTTTGTTGTATCCTAATCAAAAACTTATTAACATCTTGGCATCATATTTGGTGTTTCATTTGCGAAAAACATTGTCTTCGGTACCTCAACTTGCCTGCGATTCATCCTCCGCAATAAATCAGGAGCTAGGCCATAAAAAATAAAATCTAGGGGGTTGAAGAAAAAAATTTCTAAACGACGAGTGAAATAAAAATAAAAGCTAAAGATTATTAATTTAAAAAAATTTGATAATGCATTTGAAACAAAGACAAAAACTAGAAATCGAAGGTTGGAGTATGGATAATAGAGTGGAAGCGTGTCCGATGGAAGCATACTAAAAACAAAAGAGGGATTAAAAGAGGATAAATGTATAAACCAGCTATACGAAAGGCGACAGATTTGCGATGGATTGTGCATAAATTTGGGAAGAGTTCTCTTTATTTTAATTTTATTATTTTTAATTCACAAAGGTGAAAAACCATATTTAATTTAATATTGAAAAAATTATTTTTGTAAATAAATCCACAACAGCTATACTGTATCAATTAGTTCTATTATATGATGATGATTTAGTTTATAATTATTATTAAAAATGTAAATTTGATAAAAAGTTCAAAAATTCACAAAATTCGCATCGGCGAAAAACATTAAAAATTTGAAATTCTTAATAGTAGATTTCTCATCTACTTTTAAAATCTAAGGGGGTTGTTGATGCGCAAGAATGCGGCAGAATTCACAAGAACGATTTTTGAACGGGACTCGCCCCTGGGCGAGTGAACGAGATAGACGTGAGTGGAGTCGTACTTAAAAAAATGGTTTTTGATATTTGATTTTTGATGAAAATAAAATGTAATTGAATGAATGGGTAAAATTGTGTTTGATTTTAAATAACCAAAGTGATGGAGCATTAAATTGATGGAAACTAATAAATGGATAATTTATTAAAACAAATGGCAGCAGGAAATTAATTTGGAAATTGAAAATTAAGCCGAGTAACACAGCAACTTTTAAATAGCCTGGTCATCCATATAAATAAAACACCACAATAATATAATAGTAAAACACATCAATAACAATATGCACACTAAGAGATGCTACTAGGCTGCAGTTTTGGATATATGAAGATACACTTACAACAATGGTATTCTCACTTCAAAGCAAAACAGTGTAGAGGATTGTGAGCATGAGCATAATATATAAATTAATCCTTCAAAGATTTCAAAATAAAACGCTAATGATGATTGCAGATGCCTCTTTGTGGTACAAAAAGTCATGTAACATTAATACAAATTTCCACCATTCTAGAGGAAATCCAATAGTATTATACCTAATATCACGATAGACTGGAAGTGTACCCCAGCAAACTACCCAAACAACTAGCAGATAACACCGTAGAACAAAGGCGACTTAAGCGTTTCAAAGTAGCACACTTCCATATTTACTAGATTTGTTTAATGTGCAGTATAAAATCTGAAGTATTCATTCATAAAAACCAACATTGGTTACAAGAGGATTATCATCGGATAACTACCTCTCTACATGTTATACAAAAAGTAATAACATACTACATCATGTTTTCTACAAATAATTTTAATAGGGTTAATTAAAGAAGTTAGAGTTTCGAAAATGTATAAAAAATTTTAACTGTAACAAATTTAATTCTACTTGACTAGTCTTGCACCCTTAATGAAATTTTAGGATAATAACCTGTGTCGGAATGGTAAGCTAAAAAACTATAAAAACGCGAAGGCAATAAAACAAGACATTTATACTGAGCATAAAACTAAAACGTTTGCTTACTCAAAAACATTTATAAAAAAATTTATAAACACGTTAAAATGCGTGGCACGCATAAAATGTCATTTTTCGCGTTATTTATTATTAAGGTACTATAGTAATATCGAACCACACAAAAGAAAAAAGTAATGTCGAACATCGTCGTTGCTTCTGGCGGAAGGAAAACTGTAAGATTTCAGACTTTCCGATCTCGATATCCTTTGGTGCTATCGACCACATTCACACACCCTTACGTGTTTATAGAGTGATTTATATCATCGAATGTTTTTAAATTGACTTAATTTTTACGCCGCAGAAAATAATGAAGAAAAACTTGTTTAATTGTTTTCTAATTTTCCCTCTCGAGAGCTTATAGCGTGTTCTACGAAAAAAAGTTGAGATAAAGTGGAAATGGTATTTAGTTTGATATTATTTTCAATTTTTTAATGTGTGCTCGAGGGCAAAAAGTATTGTAATAAAAACTGTAGAACTATAACAGGAAAACTTGGCAGTTTCTGTAATTTGATTTTAGAAGAAGCCGTCGAGCGAAAATTGTGGGATATTTCATTATCGATCGCTAGGCTGGCATTGGCGGAAAGAAGATAAGAAGCATTTTAAGCCCGTGATTGTGGTATATAAATGTAAAGAGACGGGTTTAGTGCTAAAGTAATGGCTTATAGAAAGCAGTTTTAAAAGAAGCATTTATTGCTAACGCTATTTAGATAAAAATGTAAGTAGACGTCTACGAGTATTACACTTCCTAATAAATATATCTACGTAACAGTTGAACTTAACTAAAAATTGTAGTTTCAGTAAAGCACCTCACCTAAACTGAAATTTGTTTTTGGGTTTTCATTTCAGTTGATTTATGTGGTAGACTTTATTTTCTACTTTCTCATTTCTCCTTAGGTCCAGTTGCTCATTTAAAGAGAGCTACCTTAAAAGAAATAAAAAAGATTCTAATAAATAACCCCGACCAGACTACAGTTGGCGCAATTCGAATAGACTAGCCCCTAAAGAACCATTTTCAAAAAAGCAATCAATTGTTAACTTTCAGTGGATCGAGTTCCTAAAATTTATTAATTTTTTATCTTCCTCTTAAACTTTTTTAAAATCGATAAATATTCTGCAATTTTTTCAATATTAAACAACCAAATAAAATCGTAGCATTTCAATAACAGGAAAAAAACAGCAAAAGGTTAAAAATAAAACAGTCTTAACGATATGGCAAGCAAAAAGACAAACTTAGGACTTTTATACAAAAAAACAGTACAAACTCTATTCTAAAAAGAGCCTTTTGCAACATAAAGCACAATTTAACTTATAAAATATTAAAGCATAAGATATCAAAGGAGATATGCTATTTCAACATTAAGGGATGTACTATTTGGAGATACATTTAATAGTCTCGCTAGGCGAATTAAACGTAGGCAATAAAAGCAATCACTGGGATGTCGCAGGGTGCGCGAAAATTACGGAAATCAACATATTTCAGCGTAATCCCATTATAACAATAAAACCGAACTCTATTTTTTTAGAAAGTCTCCGACCTAAACACAAAACCTACTACGCAACACGCAATACGTATTTATGATCCTGCGCGAAAGACGTAAACTAGTATAAGAGCACAATTCATGGTTGCTCTGCGCATGCCACTGCGCAATTAATATTTGGAACAAACTATACTTTCGTTCTTAATTTTAAGGTTATGAATGCAACTTTAAACTTGCTTTATGCGCATGTCGGAACTATCGCTTCGTGTTGGGCCAATCAGAATCATGGAAAATTACGTTACATCAGTATTGGCGCCGTTTATAAATGTACTTAACATTTAAACCAATACCAACCTTTTAAATTTAAAATTTTAAATAATTTATTGCACAGTACGGCTTGCTTTACATATTTAGTTGCATGTAATAATTTAAATATGCGCGCTTCACGAACTGCAAAGCCAACATGAAAAATTAATTACTAAATAACAAACTTAATGATAGTGACATGTAAACTTCCTAATCGCAATAAATAGACAGTACCAGATTGCACTAAATTATTTATAACATGTAAATGCCACGTCGTTTACGGTCGGGAAGACTTCCGGAGCGGTCAACTTAGTTTCCAAACTCGTATATAAGATTATAGTTTAAATTTCTCATGATTAATGAGCCTAACAAGCTCATCTGCTTTACTCATCGTAATTATGATAATTTAAATATAATAATGGTCTAAGTCTATCTATCTATCCGTAATGAACTTACGATTAGTAAATTTTTCTGAAAACCCTGAAAAGAAAAATGGTGGTCGATTATTATGTTGTGAAATAGAATATAATGTAGGAGACACATTTTAAAGTTACTAAAAAAATTATTTAAAAATTTAGGTCAATTTGTAGCACAATATATCCGATTGATTAATGTTCTTTAAACTTGAAAGGCAATAAGACTATGGATTATAAGTTTCCTCTTGACTAAGGCCTATTATGTGATCAAAAGATTAAAAAGGATTAGAGGATAAACTAATAACACCTATTTCAACAATTTTAATAATTCAACTATATGTAGTTACTTTAATTTAAACTACTCACAAAAATTCTGTTCTAAAAATTGAGCTCATTTAAAGTCAAAGTTACCCAAGAATTGTTATTTTAATAATAATATTATTAAAATGTATATAAATACCAATTTATTAACTTTAACTAACGGTTATTAAAGTCAAACTACTGCTTTGTATTATTTACAATTACGGTCAAACTATTTAATAAAACAGTAGTTAAATTAACACAGCAATGGCTTGGTTAATCGCTGGTTGAGTTACGGTGCCAAAAGTTTAGGTTAGAATTACGGACTTTAAGAAATTTCTTATCACGAGCGTCAAGTGAACATTAAACGCTCTGTGGATGAGTTGAGTTGTAAAGGAGAAAGGTAAAATAAAGAAGCCTAGGGCCTGCATTAAATTAAATTATCTCAAAATAATTTTGACGTTTGTAATTTTAATTTCCTTCCACATTTGCCTATATATAAGTCGTTCTTTTAGAGATGGCGAAGCACCATAATTCATTACATAATATCTTTACATTCTTTAGAATTCAGCAGTCTTCTCGGGACTTTCAAAATTTAATTCTGGAGGGGGATTAGAGTCCTCTAACACCCATAAATATTTTTTAAGTTCTTTGGATTTTAGAAATCATGATGTGTTTTAATCGTAACACATTATTATTATTGTTATTATTGTTAACGGGTTGTGGTTCTGACCCCCACTGCACTGAAGCTTAAGCCTATTGTGCCCCACGTTCCAAGTTTTTACTCCATCAACCGCGTTTCCTCAACAAAGTCGAGTATGCAGTTGAAGGGTGCTTGTGCAATCTCCTCAGTTTCCGGGTATGGAAAACCAAGGTGACGTAGCCTGCTCCCAGCCAAGGCCGGGCATTTGCATAGGATATGGTGGGGTGTTTCGTCCTCTTCACCACACATCCTACAAATGGGATTTTCAACCAGCCCCATGATGTTGAGGTGTCTGTTAAGGCAGCAGTGTCCAGTAAATAGTCCTACTATCCTTCTCAGTTGTTTCCTACTCAGCTTGAGTATTTCTTTCCTTCTGGGCTCACTCAACGGGCCCCTTATGAACATCCGCGATTGCCTCAGTCCAGGGACTCCCCTCCAGTGAGCAAGGTGTTGTTCTTTTAGTTTTTCCCTGATGCCTTTCTTTGCGGTCATATGAGATCCCGCAGGAAGGCTCAGGGCCTATTAGGTGTTTATTTGCAGCCTCTCTCGCAAGTGAGTCTGCTTCCTCGTTACCCTTGATGCCTTGGTGTCCCGGCACCCACATCAGCGCAAGTCTGTTGAGGTTAGCCAGTCTTACCAGTGCATCCGCGCATTGTTTAACTACCTTGGAGTGTGATTCAACTCCTTCCAAGGCCCTTAGTGCTGCCTGGCTGTCAGTCATGATGCAGATGTTCCTATTTTCATAGTTTCTCCACATCATTTCTTCTGCACAGACCATTATTGCTATTATTTCTGCCTGGAATACAGTGGCGTGGGATCCCAGATTTATGCTAAGGGCTTCACCTGGTCTTCTGCCGCGCACTCCTGCTCCAGTACTTATCTCTGTTTTAGATCCATCTGTGTACCAGATGGTGTCATATCGTTGACTCAGCCCCTGTGAGTTTCCTGCCTCTTCTCTGTCAGGTATAATAATCCTGAAAGGTTTTTGGAAGTCCCTCACGGTGCTAGTTCTATCCGATATCATGCTAAGCATGCTGTTACTCTTAATTGAGTTCAGGATCATGGTATGTGATCCACTACTTGGATTCACATTCCCATGGCCATTGATTTCCATTCTATAAGCTGCTAGTAGAGCCTCAGTCTCCACAACTATGTGCAGAGGCCGTAGTCCCAGAAGAGCCTCCATAGACGCGGTTGGCGTAGATGTCATTGCCCCCGTGATGCCTAGGCACGCAAGTCTTTGTAGCTTGTTAAGCCTATTTATACTGCTCATAAATATTTTTTAAGTTCTTTGGATTTTAGAAATCATGATGTGTTTTAATCGTAACACATACGAGTACAACCTTGCACAGTTGATTATTTGAATTGGCTGAATTAAAATAAATGTTATTTTTGTTTCCAAATGTTTGATTTGTTTATGAGTTTGATCCCCCGCCCCGTAAGTCTCCTATATTAGATTGTAAACTTTTCTACTCCTGTAAATTCTGAAGACTAATGAGATCAACAGAATTACAGGGTATCAAAGAAACATCTGCCAACTAACTATAATTGACAGTAAAATTTGCTGTTGACAGATACCCTGATGGTCGTATAAACCAGCTCGTATTTAGCGGAAGCAAGGGTTGTGGATCGTACTTCAAAATGATGTCGATCAAAATAAATGACACAAAAAATAGTGATAAACAAAATATAATCGTTGAAATATCTGTACAATATCTGTGGTAGTAATTCACAACAACAATTCATATACAATCAGCAAGCTGACAACGTAATAATAAAAAATAAATGGTGTTGTTAAAATGTACAGATTCAAATTTAAAATCATGCAAATTGCACTCACCCAAAAGTACTTTTGTGGTCTGAAATAAAAATACAAAATACTCGCTCTCGACAATAAGCGGACTTCCAATTTGAATGCTGTAGCACCAGAACGATGAGTTGAATACGTCTTCTATCGGCTCCACTGATAACATGAAGGTCGTTGAACTCGACAGCTCGGGAACACCAGAATGAATTGGTTAACGGAGAACCCCAAATATTGAATATAATTCTTGAAATCGTTACTTTGTAGTGTGTAATAATAATCAACAAAACTCCAAAAATTACTAGTTGACATCAGCAATAATTAATACGTCAATCGTTAAATCGAAAATTTGACCTTGTCATTAACGATTTAAAACAGCCCTGGCGTAAATGTGTTTTAACAAACACATGTGATCTAAAAATTAAGGAACCAAAGCACCTAAGGAAGTATTATCAACAAGTTACTCACGAAAATTGATGTCTATAATAATCCGCAATCGCGTAGAACAACCATCTACTTGTCTAGATGTGTAGATCAATTAATTAGTCGTCTAATTAACAAAAATAGTCGGAGCAAAACTCGACTACGTCTGACTTGATAAAAGACAAAGAATCAAGATGGTCGCCTCACCGAGCGAACTCGGAAATCGAACGAAAATCGGTCGATTTCAAAAATCTTATATACAAGGTGTTGCCAAAGTTATAGTAACGGATGTAAAAATTCGTTACAAGATATGAGTGGTACCCACGCATTTAAGGAGATCTGCCGCCAGGAGTGAGAAGGACATTAATATTTTTGCGGCTAAATACGTTCCTCTTGGATCCAGCTTCCGTAGCTACCCGTAGTAGCACTCAAGCGATCTCAAGATTTAATTGAGGCAATTTGGGTTGTTACAACTGCATCGCTCATTATGATGTAAATTTTATCTTCTCCTTTTCTTCTAGTTTGTATTCCAGCTCTGTGTTTCTCATTTCTATTCTCTACACTTCTTCTCTCATTTCTTTTGAGTTTTGTTCATTCTCGCTCCTCATCGCTTGTATTTCGTTGTCAATCCCCTCTGCTCCAATTTTAAACTCTGTTGTATGTTTCTATTAGTCTCCCATTTCATAATTAATTTTTTGGACGCTTGATCTAATTTCAGTCATAAAACTGGTGATCATGTTTATTACACGAGCCAATTTTTCTTCCATCTTTCCTCAAAATAAAACTCTTTACATTCGATACCTATCCTAGTAGTAATCTTAAGAGTTTTTTGATTCTTCTGAAGATTTCGTAATTGGCCACTCTGTTTTTACTCTCATCCGTTGATTCTTCGTCACTACTTTCTGTAATATTATTTACATCCTTTTGTCCTATTTTCACACTCATATCAGGTTCGATGTATGCACTAAAATTGTTTTTGCGCTAGAGTATGTTGCTGTTAATGTAGTTTCTCTCAGCCCAGCCCAGCCAATCTTGTAATAGGCTTGTCGCCAGAATAATTCAATGATGTAAGTGATTTCGCACCAGTGGCCTAGACTTTTATTATAACTTCCACTTTTCCATTTGTGCACTCACATACTAACTTTTCTTTTCCCACTGTTCGTCAGCTCGACCCCTCGAAACTGACAATCCTTTGATATACTATGATATACTTTGATCTCCACTGACACTTTGTTTGTTTATATTTACCGTATGTTTAATTCTGCAGTACTTTAAGTTTGTATTTTTCAGTGTTAATTCATCCCTTATGTTTTCATGCTGATTATTCCTAATCACTTCTGGTGCCCATTAAAACCTTCTTGATCTCTGCGTCACTGATTGTCTCCTCCATCACTTCTAATCTAAGTTTACTATGGATCTCAATATTTAGTCTATTTGGGTTGCTATTCAACGGAACTGTCAAATGCGAATCTGATAACTATTATCTGATTAATCTTCTTCTTCTTCTGTAAGCTGTTTATTTTATGTATATTTTTATCTTGCGCTACTTTAATCGAGTTTAGTCCTGCTGCTCTCTTCTCGTAGTTTCTCTACCGATCTTCTGTCTTCCAGTGCGCGCAATTTAAATATTTTTGTGCTCCAATGATCTTGAGCTCTTGCTATCTGAACCGTCCAACTCCACTGCAATGAAGCTACTCTACGAATCACCTCCTGCATCTTCGTTTTTTTTTTCTTATCCAGAAAAACCTCTTCATATCGTTTACTGTAATTCGAAATATTTTTCTCTCTACGGCTCTCTGACTTACTCTTAGTTTATTTAGTACGGAGTCTGTGAAAACCCAAGTCTCGACTACGTAAGTTGTACTGGTAGTATACACTCATCATAAAATTCGGCCTTTAGTTTTAGAGATTTATCCACGTTAGGCCCAGTTTTTCAATCTCGGGTTATCTTTAATCAAAGGGTTATTTCCATGGAAATAATATTGTTCCAAGAATGTGATCCATGGTACTAACCATCTATAAGGCCACTCAGTTCAACTATGTTATGGTCGAAGATGACCCATCTCATTAATAACAATCTCCCAACTAGCCCACCATAACTCATAGGCAATTTAAATTAAAAATTGATCAAATACCAATAGTGAGATGTCGATTAAATAGACAAAGGCTACAAATATTACATCAGGATTCTAGCATCATTATAAGGAGGATCATCGTATCCGCAAATTCGTGGATTTACAAATCTTCGACTACATATAATGGGCAAGTTGGAAATCGTTGATATACCACTGTATATCAACGGTTCTCAATCTTTTCAGTTTGAGAAACTACCTACAGTATATCAAAACAAAATAGCATGAAAACATATTGCTTATGGTTTGGAAATATTTATCAATTTTTAACCAATACATAATTACAAGGTATAGGTAATAAAAATTACATAGTCTAGACAAGGAACACATTTAGCTTCCAAAAAATTCTCTCAATCGATTTCTCCGCCAATTTTAGATTTTCGTTCCTCCAACGTGGTTTATTGTGTATAACTTGCTCAATTTTATTTTTTATTTTTGTGTATAGTATAGCTAAATTGGCTAAATAAACGTCTATTTATATAATTTCATTTTAGGAAAAATTATTTATTATTAGGTCAAAATTGAAGAGCACAAAATTATCCACAAAACAAATTTTTCACAATTCACTTCAGATGATGAACGCGACATAAGAAAATTTTATACAAAATAATAATTATTCAAAAACTTTCTAAAAGTATTTCGCCTTCTGGCACCGATTTTTATTTCGGGAATAGTATGACATAGGCAAATATTGCGAAACTCTATTTTGTAGAGAATTTTATTCTCTTCTATTTTGATTCGATGAGAATTTTTCGTAAAACTGAAATTAAGCGAGTTCGTGGTGAAAATCCAAGTTAACAGGGCGAAAATCCCCAATTTGGGAAAGCGAGAGGGAATTTTAAAAATTAATTTGGAGGGTTCGTTGGGATACTGAAATCTACATGTTTACTAAATTTCAGGTTATCTGGAGTTTAACTACAGTAATAAAAGTTAAATGAAAATTGACAGTCAGTGAGTAGTTTAACGGTTTAACTCAACTACGACGGTCATGGCCTGAATTTTAGCGAGATCAACTGCTAATGCAAAGTTCAACTCCGGGTATAGTCTAAAATTTCTTGGCCGCCTTCTGTGCTTCGGAGGGCACGTAAAGCAGTCCTTCTGTGTTAATAATTTGCCATCATTATAATAAAAAACAGGGTGCAGGCATATCGAAAGGCAAGCCTAGCAAGCTGCCTTGAGATGTAAAAATCCAAGAATCCTGACAGAACTAATTTCAAAAATTAGTAAAAAAACAGTTCCTGGGCCTAAGAGGAAGAAGAAGAAGAGCAGTTTAACGAAGATATAATTTTAGTTCGTATTTGATTTAATAAAATATCAGTTTTACAGTTTAGATACAACCTATTATTTTGAATGTTAGATAATATTATAAATTGTCTGGAAGCTTGAACCATTTACGATGGCTATTTTAAATTAGGTTTACCCACTGTTATTCTATAACTCACCTTGCTAGCTATTAGCGTGAGTTATAATATATAGAGATGAGATTTTTAGTTTTTTACCTTTTTCTTATTTACGCTGCTATTTACATTTTATTAGAACTAAAATTTGTTTAATGGAAAAATACGTCATCTGAGCCCCATTTGTTTTTACCTTTTTTACCTTTTTTTAAACAATTTGCTAAAACGTACCTATTTTTAAATTTTAAAACCTATTTTAGAATTTTTGCAATCCTTTACAGATTTTTAGCTTTGAGAACGCTTTTATCTAAAAATAATTTTTTGAAACCAAAAACCATAATATACATAATATCTTTACCGGAAGTTCTACGGCGACAGTCTCCTTATGTCGCGATATGAAGGTGAATTTAACATCTTTGCAGTTTTTGCTTTTGCATTTATGCAGGATTTGCAGTCTGCAAGAGTCTCTTGGTACTAAGTAGATAATAAAATTCTGGTAATTTTTTTTGATAAAATATTATTTCAGCTATTCTTTGGCCCCTTGGAATCAAATACGAAAAAGTAAAAATTTTGTACTCAGATGCAGCAGCCTATATGCTGAAATGTGCAACAGCTTTAAGGGTATTTTATCCGAACTTAATTCATTTCACGTGTTTGGCGCATGCTCTTCATCGTGTATGTGAATTTATTCGTGGTGAATATGAAGTTGTGGATGATTTAATTGCAAATGTTAAAAAAGTGTATCTAAAAGCACCTAATAGAATCGAAAGATACAAAGAAGTGCTGCCAAATATTCCACTACCCCCAGAGCCAATTGTAACACGTTGGTGCACATGGTTAAGTGCAGCAATTTTTTACTGTGACAATTTTGATGGCATTAAGACGGTAATTGTAGAAATATATTAAATTTCAGTATTTATTCAGATATTTTTGTTAAGGTTATTATGGAATTGGATAACGAATCGGCCAAATCAATCATAAAAGCAAAAGAATGCTTTAAAAATCCTACTTTACAATCTGACTTGACTTATATTAAAATTAATTTTAAAAACATTATTGATGTAATAAAAAAATTGGAAACCGTGGGATTGCCACTAACAACATCGTTTAATGAATTTTTAAAATTGAAAAATGAATTAACACTGTGCAATGGTACAATTGGAAAGAAAGTGGTAGAAAAATTAAATAAAGTATTAGATCGCAATCCGGGTTATAAACCTATTAACAATTTGTTTGATATTTTTACCGGCAACGGTAAAGATGCAATGTTACCAAATATTTCTACTGCTGAAGCAGTCTTGTATAAATATATACCTCTAACATCTTGCGATGTAGAGAGGTCATTTTCAGTATATAAAAACATTGTAACTGAGAAAAGACAAAACCTTAGTACTGAAAATATTGAAAAAATGTTAGTTAGTTACTGTTACTTTAATATTTTAAGTCAAGATAATATATAAGGCCATTAAAATTTTGTTACCTAATTGGTGCTTTTTTTACCTAAAACTGCTAAATACTAACCTAAAATAGCTTTTATTAGTACCTTTTTAGTTACCTTTTTTTGAATTTATTCTACCTAAAAATCTCATCTCTAATAATATAGTAACCCACTCGTTGCTACTGAAAGCGTAAATAAATCGCAATGTCATTTTAATTAACGTCGTTGCTTTTGATGTTATTGGAAACATCTAAATTATTATTCTACATGATTTATTAAAAGATGTTGGATTCAGTTTTGAACAGCACTTCTATTGACTGCATTATAATATGTTAACTCAATTAACATCTTAATACTGTAAATACTGTAAATAACTATTATTGTGTTAGGTTTTGACACATTTAAGTTTTGTACTGAAGCTAACGGATTCCTATTTTAGATTAATTCGCTCTTGATCTCTAAGCAAAGCAATATGTTGGTTTAAGTTGATTTGTGCGAATAAATTGAGTTGAAATATAAAAAATAAGTAGAATTAAACATAAACATGTAAATATAGAAAAAGAGGGATAATCACACTATTAAGTATCAAGGGGAGGAAAATAGCAGTAATTATGTTTAAAATTAAATAATATGTTTAATAATTTTAACAGGACAGCAATATATTGGTTTTAAGATTCAGAGCATAATATTTATATAGGATCATGTTTGTATAATTTATTTTGCATTCTTTAGTATTTTGACCATTGTAATATCTACATTAACCCTAGTGTCAATAACCAGAATTGTCCACGTCATTCTATGACCGGGGTACCCGGGTACCCAAGCAGATAAAATCCGTTATTTGTACTTTTTCGCCTGTACTTTTTGTTAGCTTGTACTATTATATTATTTGAATGGACACGTCGTACGATTATGGTATTCCCCGAGGTTATTTAAAACCGATGAGTTAACGTTAGGTATAAAGTTACGACTTTACCCCTGGCTAATCATTTGTTGTTGTGGAATTTGACATTAGTGGGTACTCTGAAAAAAAATAAAAAATATATTCTCGAGGAAATGAAAGCCAATAAAAGTCGACAAGAGTATTCTACTTTATTTGGGTTTCATGATCGAGTAACTATATGTTCTTATGTCCCAAAAAAAAATAAAGCAGTACTACTCTTATCAACAATGCACGCAGACAAGACGGTTTCTGAAGATGTCAAAAGAAAACCAGAAATAGTACAATATTATAATAAAACTAAATCTGGTGTTGATACAATGGATCAAATGCTGGGGAGATACACAACACAAAGACAAACGAAACGATGGCCACTAGCATTTTTTTATAATATTCTAGATATCGCAGCTCTTGCATCATACATTATATATTTTGAAAATAACAAAATGATAAAAAAAAAACTAATCAACGAAGAGTATTTTTGCGACAGCTAGGTGAAGAGTTATGTTTACCAAACATTGAACATCGGTCCATAAATAATCAAGTGACAAGACATTTTGCTACACGGAATGCAATAGAGAGCGTTATGGGACAACCTATTGCAAATCCATCTAAAGATGCTTCTAAACCTTCGACATCTCGACAAGCTCGTGATTCAACTGGAAGAAAAATAGTTCTAGGATCTTGTCATATTTGTTATAAATCGGAATTTAGAAAACGAAGAAAGACTCGAAAATTATGTGCAGAATGTAATCTACCTGTTTGTGATGAGCATGCTAAGACAATTGCCAAATGTTTTGAATGTTAAGCTAAATTATGATTAATAAATAATTATTTTTAAGCTATACATCTTCTATTTATTCGTAAGATAATTACTATCAAATTAATTACTAATTTCAGCATTATACAATTTATTACTGTAGTACTAAATAACACTCGCAATGTGTGGGTACCCGGGTACCGCGGTTATTGAACAAGCGCATAGTCAGCTTTGACTTCAATTTTAAAATAGTAAATATTACTAAAATTAATTTAAAGAAGCATTAACATACTTAAAAAACGTTGTAGAGCGAAGATCTCGGCGGAAAAACAATTTGAAAAAATAGAAAATTTTTTTTTTAGGTTTCTAACCTCAGAAGGGTACCCGGGTACCCGGTTATTGACACTAGGGTTAAAACTGCTAAGAAATCATAGTTTCCATTGTGATCTCGTCCACATTTATAATTACCATTCAAACGCCTTTCAGTACGTTTTATCCATGCATTTGATAGTTTTTTTATGGGCTGCTCGTTGTATTCATCTCACTTTTTAAGGTTGTCTAATTCACTCATACTCTTCTTTCGGAAGCAGTCTACGTTGTGCACATCAGACAATGCAAGTTTGTTTAAATGGATCCACAGTGTAAAGACTCCTTAGTGGATGCTTTGCCCATCGTAGTCTAAGTTTGTTTTTCATTGCTGTTAGTTCGTCTAACTAATTTAAATTTTAATATAAAAAAGTTTAACTTAAAATTAACTTCAATGTTTAATTTTCAATGTTTAAGCTCGCATTTACAATAATTAAAAGTAAGTTGTATCTGCAGCTTAGCTTTTTTGAAAAGTATGTTTCTCCAACTTAGCTAACCTAACTCTTGTAGAGCGGTATTTGCATTCTCATCTTTGGGTTTCTGCATATAATGAACATGAACACTCAGATAATGAAATTTGTTCCAGGTTTTATTAAACATTTCACGATCGTAACTTGATAAGCACATATTAGTAATAGTTGTATGTATACCAAGAGTTTCATTACTTATTCAAATAACTTCA
Source organism: Podabrus alpinus (assembly GCA_932274525.1). Classification (NCBI taxonomy): domain Eukaryota; kingdom Metazoa; phylum Arthropoda; class Insecta; order Coleoptera; family Cantharidae; genus Podabrus; species Podabrus alpinus. Next base: position 11,190,414 of record OW026457.1, on the reverse strand, counting down.
AAACTACAAACTTGACATTATTAAATTAATAAAATCTGTTTAAGTTGTTGGTTTGGAATACAAATAGATTACATATCTTATAAGTATGTAAATTAAACTGAAAATTGGTTGGTTACTCCTGAAGTGTAATAAAAACGTTTGATTAAATTTTGGTAACATAAAATAATTTAATCTACCGCACAATACGATAAAACGTAATCGGAAATTTAAATTATTTGCTGAATAAACCTACACCATTTTACAATAAGATACAAACTTTTATTGTAAGGCATTCATGTATATGACAGACATGGACTTGAGTGTGAAAACGTGAAAGCAATACGCATAGGGTAAGACTATAAAACTTTTTACGTTTTACCGTTGAATTACGTTCGAAAAATTTAAGTTTAAAAGAAGATTTAAACTGCTTCTATCCGAGATCTACTGAAATAACTTTTATTTATGTTAAACTCACAGGATGTTCACAATTTAATGCTCATTTTTAAATTTGCAGGGTTTAAATTTTACAAAGAAAGCCACCGTTTTCGATTTTAGTTACTGTAATGGCGCATAGGGGCGCAAGGTAAGTCCTCGGCGTGCCCCCTGGAAACTTCACTGCTGCTCATGAAACGGGTGTAGGCCAGCTCGGCAAATGGTCAGATATTTAATCCGGGTCCAAATTTTCTACATGGAAATACATAGACCAACTCGGCAAAGTAATAAATTTTGGCTTGGCCAGAACTGTGAGCATCAAAAAACCTACCCTCCGATGCTCCGCATCTCCGGGCGGTTTTTCGTGCTCCGAGCCGCTACGCGGCGGGCGCTAAACATACGAGAGGTGCGACAGATCAAGGAAACCGGGATAAATGCAACCGGGATGTGAGAGACCCTCGAAATAGCATTATTCAGCGCGTTTGCCGAGCTGACCCAAAATTAAAACGGCCTCTGGTTTTCATTTGCCCAGTTGACCGGTAGGATTAACCTATCCCTTGTACCTTCTGCCGAGTTGACCTACTCCGCATGAAACCGTAGCGAAGGCTAACGGACCTCTGTGAAAAATTATGATGAACAGGTATGACGGCGAAAATAGATAATATCTTCATGATGAACTGCGTGGATGAATCGTAGAAGAGCATACCTAAGCTCAGCTGGCCCCGTCTATCAGAACGTAGTTAAGGGTCCCGGCCGAGGGTAACAGGTGAAATGAAGCTCGTCGAAAACGGAAGAAGGACCTATTCTCAACGTCCGAAACTATGCAAAATTGCTCTTCAGGTAGCGTCTGAACCGTATCGCTCGACTACCAACAGCGTCTGTACCCATAATGGGCGGCTGAAATTTATACTCGCCAATACGCTCGACAAGCGAAGTGTTTTAATGTCAAACCATTATAGCAATGAATTCAATCTCTGAAAATGAAATATCCGTGGTGGGTAGAGCTACAAGTCCAGAATCCCATAGTGTAATGTCAGTCTGCCTGATGGATTCTGAGGTAGGCAATAAATTGAGGAACGCAAAAGAAAGAAAATATCGAAGTCATTGAAAGTTAACGATTGCCACATATAAATTCAAACAATGAAATGAGAAGCTCGACTGAGTGAGCTGGAAAGAATAAACTGCGACGTGATTAGTCTAGCAGAAGTACGAAGAAGGCCTACAGCTAAGGATCTGGAAATATTCTATATTATCGTAAAGGAAATGAAGACAATAGCGAAGGCGGAATGGGCTGTTTTATTAACCAACGCATAGCATCAAAATAAATAATATATTGATAATAATATATTGGGTAATATTGGGCCAGCTAAGAGAAGTGTTATTTTTATTAATTGAGTAAATTTTAATTTTGATTATTTTAAACACGCCTCGCGTTGTAGCCAAATGATAGTGATTTTATTTATGTTCTATACATTTTAATTAAAATTTCCAATGTTTCCAAAACGTACTGCTTCAAATTGATATCGCTCTTATAACCATATTATCTGCTGTACTTTCGTACGTAACACAAATGTTCTTCATCACCTTTCAAATACAAAATTTTTAATTTCTTTCTCAATTAAATACTTCTTAAAATATTAAACCTTCATTTTTGCACACTTTTCACAAATTTTCAAACATGTAATGCTTAAAACAAATCAAAAAAATAATTGCTTTACAAAATTTTGCATTCATTCCTCATACAATGAAGGTTCAAAAGCAACTGTGCCACAAATTTTTAGCGTGCTTGCCCCGTTCAGGGTCATCCACAAACTTTTTTATAACAAATTTTTTCTCCAGAAAAGGCCAACAAAATACTTTTTACAATTTGGTTCTAATACTTACGCATCTTTTACCGTGAAAACATAGTGCCAATCTGCAATAATCTGTCCATAGCAAAACGGGATCATTTCTAAACAGATATTTAAGTGTAGTCCTAGGGGTAGAAGAAACGTGGGACGCCCCATAAATAGCTAGAGCAATTAAGAGTGACGTAATGGAGGTGGATCAATCATCTTCTTTCACTTTTATTTACAACTTAACTTCACCAATCACATCAAGTGGTTAAAATAAAGATTGAAGCATTACCAACTTAATTATAGAAAATAAATTGGAGCGTTCTGATTGGCTTTCAATTATGCGAACGGATGTACAGACAGACGGACGAAGAGATGGACGTGCAGGAAACAAATAGTACTGTGCGGTACAGTCTACAGGAGTGAGACCGACAGCCGAACGACTATCGCGCTCAAATACTAGAAGGTCAAGGCAGCCGTTAGGCTCTCTAATGTAAATGAAGCAATGATACGCTAAGCAAATGCAATTAGTTGACAGTAACCTTAAAAAATAGCAGAGTGTGATAAGTGAGTTCCTGTTGTAAAAGTCTCCGTATATAATTATATAAAAATATAAAAATATTTTCTATAATATTTGGGCCACTCACCTTATTAATTTCTTATTATTGATACCTTTAACGAACGAAAATCATAACAAACCCCCACTTTATGATCAAGCCATTTCACACATTTCACAGATTTTTCTACATATCGTTAGATTCAGGCCAAAATTTTTCTCAGTTAATTAGAAAATATTACTGGGAAATTTAAAAGTCAATTAAAATATCACAGTGCTTTAATAAAATTTTATTGACTCAATTCGTTAAAATCAGATTGTAATTTATTGTTTATGCAAAATTGCAATTAAACGTTAATCCCCGTAATGTCCATCACAGTGGACGATATATTTTAGCCAATCCATCTGCAGTCATTATCACATTATCTCCAATACATGCATTCAATTCCAGTTTAAAGTCGCCATGTGGCATCAAAGGAGGAAACTTACTTTCTTCTGGAGCCAGATTATAAGCGTGATAGGTTATACCCTGAAATTAATTAGTTTAAAATAAAAAATTTATCGATATTGATATTACTAATTGGTTACCTTTTTAAAAGCACATGTAGTAGAAAAATTTCCTGTAGTTGTTAGTTTGATCATACCTATCATATTTCTGTTGAGAGCCTCGAAATAATACACTTGGCAACGTATAGGAAATCGCCGATATTTAAAAATTTATAAGTTTGGACAATAATCTACAATAAAACACATATTTTATAATAACCATAGTTTAAAATAAAAAAGGACCATTTAGTTTTGAAAAAAAATTTATTAATTAACTTAAATCTATATTATAAAATAATAAGGAATTTTAGAAAGAGCGTCACAAAAACGTGCGGTGACGTGTTAGTTTCGGACCGATTTTTACTCGCGACATCTTAAAATGCCGAATTCAATGGTACCGAGGTGGTGTGGTGGCGTAAAAAAATTGCAGGCTAGTGCAGGAGCGCAAAAGCGGTCGTTATACGCCGAAATTCCTAGAAAAAAATCACAGAAGGAAAATCAAAGAAGAAAGAAATTTCGAGTACGCGGTGGTAATCGACGCCGGAAAGTCCGAAATTGTGCAAAGTTTGATTGGAGTCTCTTTAAAATGAAAGATTCCTCTGCGTTGAGGCCTCATAAATGAGGGACTTTTAACGATCAAATTGTTGTGAAAATGCTTCTGGAAGGAAACCGCAAGTGGCATTTTAGCTGCCGACATCTTAGAATGTCGGTTTCGACGAATTCTGTCCGTTGACGGCGAAATATTTGAGATGGTGGTTCGGGGGCGACGGAAAAAGAGCAAAACTCTTCTCTGAGTGGAATCGCGGAACGCGCCCGAACCGTCCGACGGATTTCGATTGGACCGGCGCCGATCGACGGTAAAAGGTCCAAACTTGCATTTAGGTATGGTGCAAAATTCTTGAAATACCGTGGGGCGCCGTACCGACTTCCCAAAAACAAAGAATTTTAAAATTGCGCTTTTTTCCTGAAAATTTGGCTCAAACGAGCAGCAATCTTTCGAAACTTGGAAATTTTAGCATTGCAATACGCGAGGCATCGAATTTTAAGAATTAATTCATAAGGCAACGATTTAATTGGTTCAATATTTGACGTGGTAAAAGGGCGAAATGTTTTCTGCAATTTTGAAAATAAAAATTGTTTTACCTTTAATACGTCGCGGCGTCGAGGATACAAATATAAATCGAAAATGTCGAATGAAATTTTCTCGAAAAAAATGTGCTTTGCTACGAAAATACACATTTTCGCATATTTTAAATTTTGCCCGAAATCGCCTCCGATTTTAATTTTAAATTTTGACGACACTAATTTGCAAATGCAGCCGTTATTTGTCGTTTTTCGTCAACCGTCGCGTCGTCAGGTGCTAAATTAAAGACCGTTAAAAACCGTATCCGAAGTTCCGATTGGTTTTTCTAAATTATCCCTCGTTTCCTCGTGAGAGCTCCATTTAATTGAAAATTGTGGAAAAACTTTGGACGTCTATAGCGCTCTTATTTACCGGCCGATCTTTAATTTTTAAATTGCAACGGAAACGTATCGCGACATTCTATAATAGTTCGTCCACAACATTCCTTCGAATTTTCAACATCGAAGGCGTAAAACTGAATTTAAATTTCAATGTTACAAATTTTTCGAAAAAAAATTACACTCCGATAATTATAAAATTATAATATTAACGCCGGAAATGGATGCGCAAACGGTTTTCGGTAATTATAACACAATAAACTTCTTCTTCGGTTGTCCAAGAAATTGGCAAAATAGTAAATAACCTTTTGGAAAAGTGCAAAAGATTTTAATTTTTGGCGAGAAAAAAGGTTCGCGCTTGCAAGAAAATTTAAAATGTCGAATGTGCAATTATAAATAATAAATAAATAGTAAATATATAAATAAAAATTTTTGTCAAAAGTATCCAAATTGTATTGAGAGCAATTTATAACCAGTTTTGTTAAATTTAAATTCTTCTGAACTAAAATAAGTTAATTTATTAAATACCCACTTTAGAAAGTAAATCCGGAGTAGATTTGGCATTAATGCTCGACGATTTAACAACACTGAGAAACAACCACGTTTTCATGATTTCCATCACCAGCATTTTAAAAAAGGTACTGACGAGGACGTGGGTAATCAGCAGAATATATAAGCTGATTATTCCAGATTCGGTGCAGATAAGAAAATCTATTTTTGGTCAAAATGTATTTTTACCTAATATCATTTTAATGATTTAAAGAATATTATATAATTTATTATTACGGAAGTTCTGTCGTCGCTACAGTCATGCCGAAGACGTATTTTGTTGGCTTATGATAAAATAAGTTAAATATTACATTTATGGGAAAAACCCTGATAGACTGTAAAATAAATGTCATATTGATGGGTTTGTTATCAGCTGATTGAATATCAATCTGCACATAAGGCGTTCAAAGAATACAAATTTTCTTTCTCCAAGAAGCTGATCAGTTTCTTCCATCTTTCATTTCTAATGCCAAGGCCATAGTTCCCGATTTTATTCTCTTTGCTTTCTTGTTTGAAAGCTTTGACTCATGGATGAACTCCGATGTTTGCATTGAAGTCTTCGATCACCACATTCCATGTCGCTGGATTTTCTTCTATTGCTTGTGATATTTCGTCATGGAATACATCTACTTCGTTATTTTCGAGTGTCGTTCTATGTGCATATACTAGCTGTATGATTTTCAAATTGTAGATTTTGTTTATTGATAGGATTATGTTGTTTGTATCCTATGGAGAACTAAATTTTTGACAAAATGACGTATCTATCTCAATTTCGACAAAGCATCTATGCAATGCTAAAGACGATATTGCAATGATACCCGAAAACTGCGTATAATTTAATGAAATTTCTAATAAAATAAATATCACAGCAAGAACAATGTTAAAAATGGGTTGTGAGAACAAGATAAAAGTGCATCGCATCCATAGAAAAGTCCAGAAAGATTAAAAAAGAAAATTATGTATGAATAGCGGGAGAAAGGTTGTTTTTAGAAGAGACATTTGGGTATCCAAAAACATAATAACACATTCTTGGAAGATAATGAGGGGAAGACAAAAATAAATGGGCTCCCGAAAAAAAAGTATATTGATAATAAATTATCAATAAACATCGAGTTAAAGCTCGGTAAGTTCTGCAGTGATTGAACTGGTATATAAAGGCAAAATTTGGAATTAATAAAATATCTGGAATAATTATGGAATGATGTCTGGACAAATTTGGAAGCAGGATACCAGATTCGTGAACGAATGTTATGCTGCAAGATGAAGAGAGGCACGAAAGAATAAGGAATTGAACGACCGAGCAAAAAGTTAGTAAAAGAATTTGTGTAAACCTAATATTTTGAATTTGATAATGTGCTATTAGTTAAATATTGTTTGTTGAGATTTATCTGTTGAAAGAATGATATGCTTGTAAAATTTTGTTACATTAATAATAGAACATTTCAATGAATGATTGAGGATTAATAAAATCAATTATACGCAAAGTAAATCAGAGAAGGAGAATAGCAATAAAGAACTCTAATCTTCTACGAGCAATAATTATTACCCAAAGAAAAATTGTAATTTCAAAAAAAACAAAAAGTAATTTTTTCTATTAACGGCCTAATAAGAATAAAGATGCTGTGGTTGAGACATAGAGAACAGGAACGAAAGAAAGAGAAAGGTAAGGGAGAGCATATAAATTTGGCTTCCAGTCGTGGGGCAACTCACAAAAGGGGATTTACTATACCTATAAATAGGTATAGTATATTTATACAACACATATAGTCCGGGAGCCAGCGACCGTTTAGAGTTGGTCATTTCAGAAAGGCTGAAAATTTTTCCTAAGCTTTATTTGGTATCACTGGTAAGTGAATGGACCTCCAGCTGGCACACCTCCGGGGGGTGTAGCTGCGGCAGTCTCCCACACACGTAAAATAATAATACAAAAAAACTAATACCACAAAAGCTGAAACTTTGTTCACATGTTGATCGTGCTATAAATAAAAGAAAAAACGTATCCAGCCGAATTTAGAGTGGGGGATTATGCCCCAGCTTTTCACGTAAAGAAGTGAAAATATGCGCTGGGTAAACTGATACCACAAAAGCTGAAATTTGGTAAACTAATAGTTAAATTAATAACTTAAACGAAAAAAACATCCAGCTGTACATTTGGTGGGGGAAAAGTGTCCAGCTGATGCAATGAAGAGCGCTGGGCATGGGTATGCGCTCGGCCGCGTCGTACCTTTGACTGCATCAGCTGGACACTTTCCCCTCAAGAAACATAAAGCTGGATATTTTTTTCGTTTAACTTATTCAGTTAACTATTGTATTACCAAATTTCAGCTCTTGCGGTATCAGATATCTATACTTTTCTCATTAAACACAGCGTGCCGTCCATACAGTTATTGGATGATAGATACGTATAACTTTTCTGCTATAAAGGAAGATAATAAAAAATAGGTTTACTATTAATTATTGAAAATGTTTTTTAGTATTTATTTACAAAAAACATACTAAAATTAAATATAAACATACATAGGGAACTAATACGTGCAATAAAATAATGTATTAGAAAATTTTTTAGTTTTCGCCTTCTTCGGATTCATCGCCATCATCGTCCTCATTATCGCTTTCATTATCGCTTAACAGAGTTTCTAGATAAATGAAATTGAATGTTTAATATTTTGTGAAATATCAGCTTTTGAAGTTTTAATTTTTGTTTTAGGAAAATCAAACTTTAACAATACTTCTTATTAGGGCGTTTGCTAATTTTTAAATTTTTTTAAATTTTTTAGAATACTGAGAGAACAGAAATAATTTTTTATCTAATAATAGAATGCTTATGTTGCACTGATAACAGAGACGAGAATATCGGTTACAGGTAAAATTGACCAAGTACATATAGTCATGTTTTCCTGTACAAAATAATGAGCTAATGACTTGGTTATACTATTATCATCATATATTTTAATATATTATTATTATATATTTTTACAGATCACGACGATCTTTCACTGGTCGGCATCACTTGCAGCGATAATGAAAGCGATAATGAAAGCGATAATGAGGACGATGATGGCGATGAATCCGAAGAAGGCGAAAACTAAAAAATTTTCTAATACATTATTTTATTGCACGTATTAGTTCCCTATGTATGTTTATATTTAATTTTAGTATGTTTTTTGTAAATAAATACTAAAAAACATTTTCAATAATTAATAGTAAACCTATTTTTTATTATCTTCCTTTATAGCAGAAAAGTTATACGTATCTATCATCCAATAACTGTATGGACGGCACGCTGTGTTTAATGAGAAAAGTATAGATATCTGATACCGCAAGAGCTGAAATTTGGTAATACAATAGTTAACTGAATAAGTTAAACGAAAAAAATATCCAGCTTTATGTTTCTTGAGGGGAAAGTGTCCAGCTGATGCAGTCAAAGGTACGACGCGGCCGAGCGCATACCCATGCCCAGCGCTCTTCATTGCATCAGCTGGACACTTTTCCCCCACCAAATGTACAGCTGGATGTTTTTTTCGTTTAAGTTATTAATTTAACTATTAGTTTACCAAATTTCAGCTTTTGTGGTATCAGTTTACCCAGCGCATATTTTCACTTCTTTACGTGAAAAGCTGGGGCATAATCCCCCACTCTAAATTCGGCTGGATACGTTTTTTCTTTTATTTATAGCACGATCAACATGTGAACAAAGTTTCAGCTTTTGTGGTATTAGTTTTTTTGTATTATTATTTTACGTGTGTGGGAGACTGCCGCAGCTACACCCCCCGGAGGTGTGCCAGCTGGAGGTCCATTCACTTACCAGTGATACCAAATAAAGCTTAGGAAAAATTTTCAGCCTTTCTGAAATGACCAACTCTAAACGGTCGCTGGCTCCCGGACTAATAACTAACGAACGCAGTGTTGCCACGATTGTTTGAGCAGTTATGAATACAATATTTTTGATATAGTATCATAGAGAATAAATTTTGTTACCAAACCTACAGAATGATGTGCAATCAACTACAGCAAGTACCTTAAAATGACCTTTATTGTACAGTCTATACTAAAAGATTTTTCCCCACAAATGTACATTTCAACATAATATTCTATTATAAGTCATTAAAATACTTTTTCGCCATGACTGTAGCGACGGGACAACCTCCGTTATAATAAATTATATAACAATTTTGAAATCATTAAAATGACATTAGGTGAAAATATATTTCGAATAAAAATTAATTTTCCTTATCTGCAGTATATCTGGAATAGCCGACCTAGATTTGATGTCATGTTCCGTATGTAAGAGATAGGGGTATGAAGTAATTGGATAGATTTATTAAAACACTCATAATTTTAATTAATTTAATAAGACCATAATAGGTAATCAATAGATTGTATCTGAATTTTCTTTGTTTGAAGATTGTTGACTGCTTTTGCCTCACACATCCGGAAGATGCAAACGCTGTTAAAATCTGAAAAACATGAAATTTGTAAAAGGACAAAGTATTGGTAGTTATTTAATTCAATGGAAATAAGAGGAAACAAATTAAATTAATTTGCTTTATTTGTTAAAGTGGGATTTTTGTAAATAAAAGAAGTGACGATTTCGAAATTTGCGAGTGCGCGAGTGAAGATTTTGGTGGGGTTTTGAAAATGATAAGGGAGCGAAGAGGATTCTCAGGTCAGCCGTCGGAGTATTAAGAAGTGCTGTTTGTATTATAATTTTGAATTAGTTTTTGGATTGAGATTCCCAAGCCAGCGGTCGAAGAGCTAAGACGCGCTGATCGTATTAATTATTGGAAACAAGTTTCTGGATATAATTTTTTGGAAATAAGTTTTTGGAAATAAATTATTGGAAATAAATTTTTGGAAATAATTTTGATGGTTATATTTTATCGTTATGTGAATGGAATTTATTGGAGAAAATCATTCGAATTACTTACCTGTTATTGATTGTACGATTCGGAAGAGGATAATTATTCACTGGTCGTTCCTACCTGCTTTTGTTTGGTCCAAGATCAGAAGCTGTTTTTCAACTATAATATTCACGCTTCGACGCTTCACATCATACCGGCCGCATCGGAGAACTCCGGAAGAACGGTACAATTCGGTAAGAGTTTTTTAGTGACGCACATACTATTTGATAAATAGACAAATCGTTTTTAAAATTCGGGCGCGCATAAACTTTGGGGAATTTTATTATGAATGTTTCACTTTGTAAAATTTAATTTGTTTAGCTATAAGAAACTAATATTTTGTTTTGAATTTTTATTGTGTTGAATAAATTCCATTATTTTCGTTTTGATAACGTTTGCGTTTAATTTCATTCAATAGCAGTATAGTAGATCGAAGAAGAAACAGATACAATTTTCCATTTATTTGAGTCGTCTTTATAAGAAAGATCACTGATTAAGGTGATATATAAGAGTGTTTTGATTGATCTAGATGAACCCAGGTTTCGACCCAAATTATCGAGTCTGTCATGCATAGCTGGTGGGAGCATTAGTGAATTAAGTGCCATTACATTCCCCGCTATATAAGTAAAAATTTTAATCTGAACAGTAGCGAAACATGGCAATATATTATGCTGATCATCAACATCCTGGACAGTACTTTTGGTAATATGTTGAGAATGAAAATCATAAAAATATTGTTTTTTTTTAATTTAAGTTTATATAGGTGCATCAACTGTTAGGTTATTAGCACATGTGTATGTACATTATATAATTACAATTTATTTATAAAGCCTATTTCGTGAATGAATTGAATTGAATTGTTTGATTTATATTATGTTTTTCCGGATTGAGCGCTTCTTCCATATGTTGTTTCATTCCAGATCTAGTTCTCTCGGCTGCATATATTATAGGACATTCAATTAGTATATGTTCGACAGTTAATACTTGGTCGCATGTTATGCAATGTGGAGGTGGTTCCCTATCAAGTATGAATGCATGTGTTTCCGCTGTATGACCTAGTCTCAATCTGGTCAACATTGTGTCAGTTGATCTGTTGTATTGATTAATGTGTTGCCAGTGTTTGATGGATTTTTTGGTTTTTTTTAATTTTTAATTTGAGGTAGACCATTGTTCTTGCCATTCCTTATAGATGGTTTTTTTAATTATAGTTACAACGTCTGAATGAAGCATCTTCTCTATTTTTTGCGTCAGGATTACTTATTGCTAGTTTTGCCAATCTATCTACTTCTTCGTTTTTTGGTATTCCCATATGAGAGGGTACCCACAGGAAAGACACCTCCCTATGTGTTCTGTTTAATTGCTGATATATGTACCTTATTTTGTTAACAGTGGGATTCATGGAGTTTGTCTTGCTGAGCAAATGTAGTGAATTTAATGAGCCAGTAATAACCAAAAGCGGTTTCTTAAGATTGTCTTGGGATACGTTATGTTTTAAGGCTTGGTAGATGGCTGTGATCTCTGCTGTACATATAGAGGTTCAGTTGGGTAGGGTTTATATCATCTTGTCGAAAGGCGCAGCCTACCAATTCTTCCTGCTTCGAGGCATCTGTGTAAATTTTTTTATGGTTTTTATGCTTTTCTAAAATTGCATTGAATTCGGATCGATAGATGTGTTGATTTGTATTTTGTTTGTTATGCTTTACCAACTCCAAATTTATAGGTATTTGGGATAGTAACCATGGTTCCAATTTGGTTTTTTTATATGTTATAAGTTTTGGTAATTCATAGTTTATATTCTGGAAAGTGTTTTGGAGTCTTAAATGAAATGGTTTTCGGCGATAAAGAAACACATGGGTAAAATTTCTTTGATGTTTAGTATAATATAAAGAACTTAAGTCAAAAAACCCAAGTTTACAGTAGAAGCAAATGAAGTTGTTTTTACCGTTTAAAAAGATAAATTTCGATCAAAGTTTGTAATATTTTCTCTCACACTCTTATTTTTGTGATTAATCACAAAGCGGTCTCTTTTAAATGGTAAAAACAGCTTAATTTGCTTCTACTGTAAACTTGTGTTTTTTGACTTAAGTTCTTTATACTGAACATCAAAGATTTAGTTAAAACGCGGCTTTGTTATCGAGAGATAACTATGTAGGTAACTAGTCCTCTTATGCAATTAATACCGAAACTTCAAATATAACCCAAACCGCCAAATGGCTCCACGATGATGCATGTAGAAGGTTTTTAAGCGTCTTATTATAATAAGCGATTATACATTATATAAATATATGATTTTGAACTATTCAGAATTAATAATAAATTAAACTTTAAAAATAAAATAGATATTTAAACATGAAAATATTTTTTATCTTAAAACGAGCTTTGAGCAGTGTAAACAGAAACATCTGATTATAGTAGGTCATGATAGTTTTTCTATGTAGGTATGTATTGTCGTGTTCCGTGGATGAGAGATAAGGGTCTGGTGTAAATGGGTCAATTCTGATAAAATGCTCATGACGAAACATTCAATTTAAAGACCATTATGAAAATAAAAACTTGCACCTGCATCTTCGGAATACTCCAGAATGAACTGCTTGCTTCATTTGACCTATAAAAATAACAGACGTAATTTTTGTACACGCAAGTATTTTGAAATTGTGTTAAAGGCAAAGGAGGATGTAATTGTTTTAATTGGAGAAGTTTGAGATTAAATTAAAATTAAGATTTTATTTGTAAAGGTGTAGACATTTAATTTAAATATTTGTGATTTTGGGAAAATGAATGCGCGGACAGATAGACGAAATTTGGGGGGGGAGAAGTGAAAAGAATGGAAGAGAAAGCTCGTTCCGTCCACGAAAGAGGGACGACGGATTTTAGAGAGCTCGCTTCGTCGATGAAAGCGGGAGGACGTAATTTTGAAGTCAGGTTCCGTCCATAAATGGTGAGAAGTTAAATAATTATGGTTCGATGAATTATCTGGGAATAAATAAGAAGATTTGTAATTTTGGATAATATTGGAAAAATTTGGTGGCCGCTGCATATTGATATGGTTGATAGTGTTGTTATGGTCATGTTATTGATTGGAAATTATTGGAATTAATTTTGTGAACTTATTACCTGAACATTCATTCTAATGGTAGCAGAACCTCAAGTGGTCATTGATTTTGTTGGGAGTTTTCATGTAATTGGAATTGGACCAGACTACAAGGCAGCTTCTCTGGGTTCTCCACTACGTTCTTCGCATCAAACGTGCACGAGTGAACATTTCGGTAAGCAATTGCATCGCGTAACAGTTTATTTCGCGCGTGTTCTTTTTTTTTTAATTTTGGGGATTGATAAAACTTTTATTCTTAATTGATAATTTGTAAATTTTGATTTAATCTTGATGATTGAAGGTCCATCCTTTGTTTTTTTTTATAAATGTGTCTATTAATAAATTGCATTACTTATTGTACAATTATTACGTTTGATTTGATTAATTAAGAGCAGTGAGTAGAAGAAAAAATAGGTGCAAGAAATAGTAAGTTGTTGTTCGGTATTTCTTCAAAGTTGATAAGTTAAGATAATTTTAATGAGCATTCGACAGATTTCTAGACCCACCTTTGACCCTGAAAAGAGTTCTCAACAGCTGGCCGGCGCATTAAAAAGTGTCATGAACAGTAGCACATGGCAGTATGTAGTATATCTATTTATAAATTACAAAAACCGATTCCTCGACTAGTATAATTTTTACAATACTATCTTTTTCCGTCAACTACAGTGGCTCACAAAATTATAATATCGTACACTACTGCGGTCCGATGAACATCATTTACCAGTACTGTGGTTAAATTTTTATGTTGAGCGCCCAACTGATGAAAAATTCACAAGCTGTTGCCGCATAGGAAAAATCAAGCTTCCAAAACCTTTAGGCGAAATTCATAATTGGCCAATATGGGTCGTAAAGAGACCAAAACTAGTATTGATTGAAAGAAAATTAAATCCTTAATTAATTTAACCAAGGATAATCTTTATGCACTATTAAAATTTAGCTACATACACGCTTATCCCACCTTGCCATACTGCAAAAAATACAATTTCTTATATTTCGATTATTCAAGTTTATACATGAAAAAAAAAATAAAAATGTGAACATTATTTCTTGAACCACAATATATCGAAAAAAAAACAATTCGCCAGATTTACGGTGGTATAGAGATAATAACAAACAGATACGCATTTTTTTAATTTTGTATTACGATATGTTCATCAATCAAATATATAACAAGTGCTTTCCTTTATATGAACTGAAAGTGAAAATATTTAAATATTATTCGAGAAACCCTTTTAGGCGATTTATATCTTTTCGTGAGAACTACAAAAATTATCACCTAATTACTTTTTGAAATCCTAAATTTTTTTAAATGATTATTAAAAACATAGATTTTGGTCAGATTATTACCTCCACTTTTCATTATAATTATAATTATGCATTATAATTTTAATATTTCGTGTGATATTTTAAAGGTATTTAATAAAAAAATAATATGTTTTTATAAAGTAGATAACAAGTCGGCTGGGTTGGTGGGTCTGAACCTTCCTGCATGATCCGACAAGGAATGGCATAAAAAACAGTTTTTATCAAGTTTAGCTCGCCTTATCTGCGATCCGACAACGCTCTACACGGTCCGATCTCGTCAAATTCCAACGCGGTCGGATGGCTACATCGGTGACTACATATCCTATAAGGAAATGTTGCAAAATTTGTAGGACGACAAGCCTCCACACGGTCCAACTTGAGACCCGACCGGCGAAATTGGATTTTAGTACCAACCAGATTGGATCGTGTGTAGACCCTATTACCAAACATACCGAATAAAAAAAATTTAAGTTGGCTAACTTGATGTAGGTGTCAAACGATCTAAAATTGACTAGGAGAAAAATCTATAGTAAAGCATCGAAGTACGAACAATTACTTAACAAAATCCGCCGAAAAATCGCAGAAGACCGAGTTTGGATTTTTTTTATCAAAATGTGCCCAATTTTCTTATACTAATAGTACTTCTACACCTATTTAAGTAACCCACACGGCGTTGCCATGATTGTTTGAGCTGTCACAATTGTAATATTTTTAATATATCATAGAGAATAAATTTTGGTACCATATCTGCAGAAAAATGTGCAATCAGCTACAAAACAAGTACATTAATATGACCTTTATTGTACAGTCTATACTAAAAGGTCTTTTCCGATAAATGTACTATTGAACATATTTTATAATAAGTCAATACTTTTTAGCCATGACTGTTTCGACGGGACAACTTCCGCAATAATAAATTATGCAATAATTTTTAAATCATTAAAATAACATTACGTGAAAATATATTTATACCATATCCGGAATAGTCGCCCTATATATAGTGCTGATCATCGACGTCCTCGACAGTACTTTTGGTAATAATATGCTGATAATGGAAATCATAAAAACATTGTTGTTTATCAGTGTTTTAAAAATTGCTATTATTAACGCCAAAACAGTGCCGGATTTACTTTCCAAAGTGGGTTTTCAATTGTTTAACTTATCTAGCCCAGAAGATAATTTTAATTTAACGCGCCAGGCTATAAATTGTCTTTATAAAACAATTTTGATACTTGTGACGTAATATTTTATTTATATAGCTAATAACTTTTTTTTTAGTTTAATCAAAATGATTTCAAAATTAAGTTTGAAAGATTTGATGTACAATATTATAACAAGGAAGTAATAGATAATGCCAAAATGGTAACCTTTAAATATAATCGTACTGCGGCAGTCTTTAATTTCACAATTGTAACAAAAATAGATTTCGATAAAACTGCTAAGTTGACCGTAAGTTTGTTTATTTATTTATTTATTTATTTAACATTTATTAACGGACAAAGCCTTTTTACAACAAATTATGCACAACAAATTGGGTCAGGAGATGACCCTACAAATTATAAACACCAGTCCCAGTGATATCCAAATCATTGAGAATTATCTTAAATTTGGCCAACGGTTGGCTGAGAAAATTCACCACATCGTTCTCGTTTAAGCAATTGGCAAATCTTGACATCCTGGTCACTGGGCTGAATATGCCATAGTTGGTGGAATGATGCTCGACTTCGAACATCCTCTTCGATCTTGTTGATTTTATTGGTTTTCTAAATTGAAATTTTTCTTTCAAAAACTTACAGTTAATTTTGCCACTGAACAAGCCATGCATGAAGCATAGGTCAGCAACAAATCTTCTGTCTGCCAGTGATTTTGTTCTACAAAAATCCAGGCAATCATTGTCGGAAAAGTCCAATACAGAAAGTCCTCGTTTAAAGTGCAAGTATTTAAAAAATTTATGTTGAACCCTCTCAAGTTGGTTTACCTGAACCTGATAGTGAGGAGTCCAAACGCAGGACGCATACTCAAGCTGCGATCGAACAAGAGCGTAATATAAAAGTTTTACTGTGTATGCAGAGAAGTGCACAGATTGACGCCGAATAAACCCGAGTGTTCGAAAGGCCTTCCCACATATATTCAGAATATGATTTTTAAATAGAAGTCCCTTATCAAAACGTACACCAAGATCATCAACTTCGGTGACGCGTTTCAATTCCTTATCATTTAAACTATATCTGAAGGAGGGACCGTTACTTTTGGCAAATGACATAACCGAGCATTTATCGAAGTTCAGTTCTAACTTATTTATTATACACCAGTTACTTAAATTATTAAGATCCTGCTGTAGTTTTAAGCAATCATTTAAAGAGCTAATTGCTCTGAAAACTTTTAGATCATCCGCAAGTAACAAATACGAGGAATTAGATAAGCACTCCCCAATATCGTTGATGAACAACGAGAATAAAATAGGACCGCAATGAGATCCTTGTGGGACACCAGATGATACTCTAATATCCGCAGATAAAAAGTTATCGATCCTAACTCTTTGGGTTCTCCCAATTAAATAGTTACTAAACCATTGCAAAACAGAAGAGCTGAAACCTAGAGAGGCCATTTTTCCCAGAAGAGCTGCATGCGAAACACGATCAAATGCTTTTGAAAAGTCGGTATAAACGGTGTCCACCTGTTTATGCTCTTCAAATGTGCCAAGAGTAAAGGAAACAAATGATAGTAAATTTGTTGACGTAGAGCGTCCTGGAAAGAAACCATGTTGCTGCTCAACAATATGATCTTTACATGCGAGGCTCAATTGATCAGAGACCCACTTATCCAACATTTTGGATAAAATTCAAAATAAAACGACCCTGCTTTATTTTGAACTACTATGAGAACCACACTTATTACTATCAACTTTGAAGGAATTAATTATTTTAAAAATATGTATTTTATTGTAGATTATTGTCCAAATTTATAAATTTTTAAGTAATGAATATCGGCGATTTCCTATACGTTACCAAGTGTACTATTGCGAAGCTCTTAACAGAAATATGGTGGGTATGATTAAACTAACAACTACAGGAAATTTTACTACTACATGTGATTTTAAAAAGGTAACCAATAAGTTATAAATATTTGAAAAATTTATTATTTTATAAATTCATTTCAGGGTGTGACTTATCACGCTTACAATTTGGCTCCCGAAGAAAGTAAGTTTCCTCCTTTGATACCAAATGGAGACTTTAAAATGGAATTTAATTTGTGTACTGAAAATAATCTGATACTAATAACTGCATCTGGTTTGGGAAAAGTATACCGTCCACTGTGATCGAAATTATGGGGATAGGCATTTAATTTCAGACAATTTTACATAAAAGATAAATTATGATTTGATTATAACTAATAGAGTCAATAAAATTGTCCCATAATACTAAATGCGTAAGCGCCATTACTGATTTTATTGGTTTTCCCAAAAACTTTTTTCCAACACATTTTATCGAGCGTAGCTAGCCGCCAATCGAAAAAGACCATATTTTTACAACAAATAGGATAGTTTTTGTCATCCCCATAGTAAATTAGATCGATAAATTAATTAAATTCGATTTGTACATGAAAAGTGTTGCTTAATAATTGTCGTACGTTTAAAATTTTAGTACGTCTGTCACTCTCTAAATACATGTCAAGCGTGTAGTTAAACGAGAGAGACGGAAAACAAAGTATGATTTTTAAATTTGATAACAATAATAAATTAATTTGACGACGTGTCAGGAGCTGTCAAAACTTTCATATTATATGCATTTTTTTCATGCAAAAATTGAAAAATCCCAAATTTTAAGAATCCTTGCTACCGCCGAGGGGTACCGTCGGTCGAGTTGAAGTTTTGCGAGTGCGCACGTACCCGGGTCGAACCCCCACGTCCCCCATTAAACTCTAGCCGAGCAAATGAAAATTTGTGAAAATCTTTCCAATATTAGCTATAACATTATTTAATAAAACGCGTCGTTTACGACCGTCCATCTCGAAGGTTGCTAAACGATTTCTTTGTATTGTAATTTACAAAACAAATGCACAACTACTGCTTGCAATTTTATTATTAATTACTTACAATAAAACTATCATGCCTGCACGTGTTCATCAAGTGGTGGGGACTACTCGCCAGAAAAATAGATCTACTAAGCAACTAAAGTAATATCCTAAATCCTAAATCAATGTCCTAAATTGTACCATTTACACACGGTTTAGTTACTAAATACTTCGCTACTGGACTAAAATACTAGCCGTGTCTGAAGCAGCCTTCAATGTGTTTGAAAAAGTGCGGTTATTTTATGACACTTGGCGGCCGTGTCGGAGATGCTCTCCGCCGTGGCGCGTACACAAAACATGTTGGACGTGCCGGTTAGGTACTAAAAGATTCGTCCAAGTTTTACGCGTGTAACCGTACCCCATTTGCACGGAAAAAGTTTACCCGTAACTTTGCAGTTGTAAATTCTAGGTGAAAAATGTAACGCGACTAGTATAACGGATTTTGGACTTTACATCCGTTATGATCAACCTGGTACAATAATTTGTTGGTCACTGCCATCTACATCAAATTTATTGAGCACTTCGAGATTTTGTTATCTGTTTTCCGGAACGCAAATCGACCTGCGCGCTGCAGGGGACTTGGGGGGGGGGGGGAAATGGCGGACGAGAAGGTCACGTCTTTTGTGCTGTGAAGTGATTTTCGGGGTTGGTTTTCGATTTTGCGGGGTATGGTTACGTTTGTGGGAATTGCAGTCCGACAATCCGGATATTATATGGAATATGTTGTTTTTCCATCCCAGTAGGGCATTTGATTCGCGATTGGAGGATTGTGGTTTTTTTTGGCCGTGCCATGTGTCCTTGTCCGACCACCCTGGCCCATAATGTCTGGGAAGGATTTTTATCCGGTAGCATCGGTGAGTAGCACGATTTATTTGCTATTACTTCACAGTACCTGTCGATCGATTGGCCAATATTTTAACAACAGAAGCTCGATGGCGTATTTTTTCCCTTGGCCTTTTTAATGTGTTTTATTTTTTTATTTATGTGTAACATTCTGGTTTTTCTGTTCGTCGTTCATTTTTTATTAAAGAATGTTATACGACGAGTTTATGATTGCGGTGCATTTTAGTATACCTGTATCGTAGTGATTGGAGTATCTAATCTCTTTTACGTTCGCTAAACGTGGAAATGAATTTAAGTTTGAATATTGATTTTTGGTATAATTATTTATTTAATTAATAATTATTTGATTTAAAATTGTTTTATAATGTGTACTTCGACTGGGTTTTATTTCCACGTAATTACATCGAGCGACGTTAGTATAATGCATCGGCGATCGGAGTCCAGGATGATCGTGCTAAGTTCAAGCCTCGACTTGAAATTTTATGTTCGACGTTTTTTTTGTTTAATTTTTGGTTTAATAATATTTTTATAAAGGCTGCGATGTGCGACCTACATATATACAGGGTGCGGCATTGCACCGGGGTTCGCTGCCGCTTGGTTTTGTCGCCGGAAGCTCGATGTGGTTACCATTATGGGATTGTTATATGACCATTCGAGTGTTCCGTCGATTGTTTGTGTGGGTGGTGATTCTGGGTGTCAATGTGGTCGCTACCGTGTCGTTCTGGTCGGCTCCTGTAGTGGGCTACTGTTGTTACGTTCCACTGGCGCAATACTAACACCATAAACATCGACTTTATCATAGAGCCTTTAAGCAATGACCATCATATTGTTTATTTTTCTGTTTATTTTTATTTTATTGTTAAGTTTATTTTGTGTGTGTTTGCAAAGCTGCTTCCTTGAGTTCTCCGAGGCGTTTTTAAACGACCCATGGCCCTCGCATACCGACGTTTCCATCAAAGAGCTAGTTGACCTAACACCAGGGCTCCACGCATTTAAAAGTAGATGGTTCTTACCTTCTGCGTGGACGTAATCTGTTTCAAGCTATCCTCTCATTAGGGATAGTGAGGAAAGATTTACGGTTCACTGGCGCCCAACGTGGGGGCTACTGTATTGCCTCTGTTTTGCTTCTGTTTCACTGATTTTCTTCAGTATTGGACAGATGATGTTGCTCTACCATCTGTATTTTGGTGAATGCTCGGAGACAATTTCAGGGACAGCTTTTGCATTGTTTGATTGACTTTTTTGTTTGTTTGTCAATTTTGTTTTTTTGTGTTTTGGTTTTCCACAAGTTATTAAGGGGTGAAATCCTTTTAGCTTGCCGTGGATCTACAATACCAAACGGGGGGTTGGTTGGAGTAATTGTTTGTACACTAATTGGTTTAACAACACCTTAAATCATTACAATACCAAACGGGGGGTTGGTTGGAGTATTTGTTTGTTCACTTAATGGTTTAACTACACCTTAAATCATACATTACATAAGGGTGGAGGCTGGGTAATGTTTGTCACTGTGGGTTCGATTACCACCTAGAACTCAGCATGGTCCATTAACATCTACGATCATGATTTTTTCGTTTTGTTTTATTTTATTTATTTCATGTTTTATGTAACATAACTAGACATCACACCATCTAGATGCTAGTTATACCATCTCATCTGAGGATGATCTCTTGTTTTTATTATGGCAGTGTTTTTGTTGGTTTTTTTTAAACCAAGTTTTTATTTTTTTATTTTCCGGTCTGTATGTCAGGGACGAAGATTGCCCTGCATCAGAACCCTTGAGGAGTCTGGGGGGGAGCGTGCGCGTTCCTTCGTCTCAATAGGAGGGGTCCTATGTGGTCCCTTCTCATTTACTCACAGTGCAAGTGCTGTGAGCCTTGCTGTGCAGTCTTTTCCCTTGTGAGTGGGGGGGTCCTATGTGAGCCCTTCTGGTGTTGACAGTCAAGTGGTGTAAGTTTGACCCTTGCTGTTCAGCTTTTGGTTGAGTTGGTACGGGTCCGATGCGAGTCGTACACTCATTTACTCACTCTTTCCCTGGTTGGTCGTTTATAGCGAGTTCGCTTGACCTTAGCTCACGCTTTATGCGGATAAAAGGTGACGTGTCGTTGCTCTGGAGCTAATTCTTATCATTTTTTTCTTTGTGGAATATTTTTTTATTCCGTTGTCCCTGCCATGATGAGATCAGAGATCACCTACTACCACCACAGATATTATTATTACTCTGAGATATGCACTCAGCAGGCGCGGTTTGCGCTCACGGAAACACTTGAAATCGGTTGATTTTTTTTTGAGCAATAGGCGATTTTTTCTTTGAGCCTTTAGCCCTATCTATACCGGCAAAGACGTTTAGGGGGGGGGTGTATAACGGATTTTGGACTTTACATCCGTTATGATCAACCTGGTACAATAATTTGTTGGTCACTGCCATCTACATCAAATTTATTGAACACTTCGAGATTTTGTTATCTGTTTTCCGGAACGCAAATCGACCTGCGCGCTGCAGGGGACTTGGGGGGGAAATGGCGGACGAGAAGGTCACGTCTTTTGTGCTGTGAAGTGATTTTCAGGGTTGGTTTTCGATTTTGCGGGGTATGGTTACGTTTGTGGGAATTGCAGTCCGACAATCCGGATATTATATGGAATATGTTGTTTTTCCATCCCAGTAGGGGATTTGATTCGCGATTGGAGGATTGTGGTTTTTTTTGGCCGTGCCATGTGTCCTTGTCCGACCACCCTGGCCCATAATGTCTGTGAAGGATTTTTATCCGGTAGCATCGGTGAGTAGCACGATTTATTTGCTATTACTTCACAGTACCTGTCGATCGATTGGCCAATATTTTAACAACAGAAGCTCGATGGCGTATTTTTTCCCTTGGCCTTTTTAATGTGTTTTATTTTTTTATTTATGTGTAACATTCTGGTTTTTCTGTTCGTCGTTCATTTTTTATTAAAGAATGTTATACGAGTTTATGATTGCGGTGCATTTTAGTGTACCTGTATCGTAGTGATTGGAGTATCTAATCTCTTTTACGTTCGCTAAACGTGGAAATGAATTTAAGTTTGAATATTGATTTTTGGTATAATTATTTATTTAATTAATAATTATTTGATTTAAAATTGTTTTATAATGTGTACTTCGACTGGGTTTTATTTCCACGTAATTACATCGAGCGACGTTAGTATAATGCATCGGCGATCGGAGTCCAGGATGATCGTGCTAAGTTCAAGCCTCGACTTGAAATTTTATGTTCGACGTTTTTTTTGTTTAATTTTTGGTTTAATAATATTTTTATAAAGGCTGCGATGTGCGACCTACATATATACAGGGTGCGGCATTGCACCGGGGTTCGCTGCCGCTTGGTTTTGTCGCCGGAAGCTCGATGTGGTTACCATTATGGGATTGTTATATGACCATTCGAGTGTTCCGTCGATTGTTTGTGTGGGTGGTGATTCTGGGTGTCAATGTGGTCGCTACCGTGCCGTTCTGGTCGGCTCCTGTAGTGGGCTACTGTTGTTACGTTCCACTGGCGCAATACTAACACCATACACATCGACTTTATCATTGAGCCTTTAAGCAATGACCATCATATTGTTTATTTTTATGTTTATTTTTATTTTATTGTTAAGTTTATTTTGTGTGTGTTTGCAAAGCTGCTTCCTTGAGTTCTCCGAGGCGTTTTTACACGACCCATGGCCCTCGCATACCGACGTTTCCATCAAAGAGCTAGTTGACCTAACACCAGGGCTCCACGCATTTAAAAGTAGATGGTTCTTACCTTCTGCGTGGACGTAATCTGTTTCAATCTATCCTCTCATTAGGGATAGTGAGGAAAGATTTACGGTTCACTAGATGGTTGCGACGTGTCAAATTGAAAATTTTTTACAAATCACGACTTTTGGGCCCTTTTGAGGCGACCAATCGCTTCGCGAGCACCGGGTACATCTTTTTGACTAAGGTTTTCGCGTAGTCACATTACGAGGAATAAAAATTTTCCGACATTATCGCATCGGTGGAAATAAATTTTTAGGTTCGGTGGAGGCTTTTACATTTTCCAACCTCCAACATGCAAGGTTAGTTGTAAATTTCGGTGTAATCGTGAATTTTAATCTTCTCTTCGTTTTAGACACAAAATTTGTGATGGGAAATTTTAATTTATATCTGCCGAGAGCACTTTCATACCTAAAAATTTCGACCGCAGCGTCCAGCGATGCATTTATCGACTTGCCGGCATGGCTTTTATTGTAAATACCGAAACCAAACTAGGATCAAAACACACAATAGGTGTTGTTCTCGAGGACAAGTGCAAAAATTTTTGTAAAATATATAAAATAGTAGTCGACGATCTTCGATATCGAGGGGCCGTTCCCTAACCGATAACTTAATAGTGCTTAAATTTTATTTTAAGAGTCGACTATGAAAGGAGTTGGTTTTTCGAAAAATGTTATTGAACACTTTCCGTTTTATTTGGCGAACTTAAGCGGTGTTAAGTGGCAAATTGCAAAAATCCTCTCGGTATATTTCAAAAGTGCTTCCCGTCTACAGCACTCGAAGAAAGTAAAACTAAATGTTAAGCTGTCACCTGGCTCCTCCTTATTTTTGCTAAATTTTTTTTGTTAATAATTCTTAAAATTGCTCGCCAAATGAGAAATTAATCGATAAAAATTCGATTTTCGAAAAAAATAATTTCCATTTTGGTTTTGAAAAAAATTTCAAAATTTTGTTTTTCATTTTATAGCTTTGCGGTGCGAGATATGAAAAATAGTTATAGAGGTACAATTATTTCGCCCCGGGATCTACTTCCGATGCCGGTGAAAAATTAAAAATCCGTTGGTAAATAAGGACGCTACGGCCGTTTGAAACATTTTCAAAATTGCGACCTTAAAACCGTTGTGGCGCGACGACTATGAAAAAATTTTTAATTTTAAAAACGGTTACTGATGGCACTTTTTGATCGCGAATTTTTCGAAAAGTATACTTTTTTTCATGGGACGTCAATTAAGGTAGTAAATTGCAAAAACGAAAATTTTGAAAAACTTTGATTTGAAATCAAACCCATTTGCATACAAATATTGGCGCGCAATTTTAAGCGAAACGAGTTGGTTTTTCTAAAAAAAATTATTGAACACTTTCCGTTTTATTTGGCGAACTTAAGCGGTGTTAAGTGGCAAATTGCAAAAATCCTCACAGTATATTTCAAAAGTGCTTCCCGTGTACAGTACTCAAAGAAAGTAAAACTAAATGTTAATCTGTACAGTACTATAATATTATAACTAACGTTTTAATTCCCGCTCCTATTTCCTAATTAACTAAGCTAAATGTTGGTCTAAATAAAATATGTGGTAAATTCTGTATCGAGTACCTAATTATCGATAAAATGGCTTGATCATAATAAAGTGGGGTATTGTTCTGATTTTTGTTAAGGGTGAAAATAGTGAGAAATCAGTATAGAATGGTATAGAAATATTCCCGGAATAAAGTTTTGAAATGCTACCGAAGTGATCTTTAAATATTATTCCAGTCATATTCGTGCCAGAGTTTTAACTCTCTGTGGACTATCCCGAATTTATAAAAAATAAATTAATGATACCTAACGACAATGCATCAAGTCTATTATCATTTGATAATTCTTATGGGTCACATCTGTTTGATATCATATTTCTACAAATTTCAGATCTTTCCGTTACCCTCCCCCCTTTCACAGTTATATACCGTTTCAATGACATTCGCAAATATCAAATTTACAGTTAAAATTCGATAGTTTTAACATTTAGGTAAGTTTCCGTTACATTTTTTAACGAGATAGAGGTGAAACATTTAGAGAAGAAATATTATACAACAAGAAGTAAGATTATTTCATTAAGAAACATGAAAGAATTGTATTAAAGATGAGAACAAATATAACTTGAATGGTGCCGGAGGTCCTGGGAGTAGGAAAATAAACAGGAACAATAAAAGTAAAAATGGGTCACTGAAGAAATTAAAGAATGAGCAAAATTGGCAAATAATAACTGACAAAAATTCTACATGTAAAATGTAGAAAAGGAAGGAAAAAGTAGTTGGTAGTTAGAAAAGGAAGGAAGGCGTTTAATGTTGCACGACATAACGCCCTCGAAGAAAAATGTTTGATTATTAATAAGATATACCACAACAAACTCAGATTCGGCGTGCTGCCGACCCTATAATTAAGCATTTCCAACTACGTCACAGTGGGCGGGACAGTGACGCCATTCGAACAGCTGATTCTTGGCAACCATTCTCGACTAGTTCATTAGCGTGCTAATCAAGTTTGTGATAACTGTGTTTTAGCTGTTTTTATAATGGTAATGATAGTATTGTTGAAAACAAGGTTAATTTTAATTTTTGAAATGAAAATTGTGTTGTAAAAATGCTAACGTCAAAAGCCGCCAAGAATCAGCTGTTCGCCGCTGTCAAATATGGCTGTTCGTGACGTCACATGGAAATACCTAATTGCATTGAATAAATTTACTTGGTTTATTAATTTCTCTTTAAACCGTTTGTTTTTTTTATTTCCGATTTTAGTTTGTTGCAATGCCGCACAGCGTTGCCACGATTGTTTGAGCAGTCATGAATATAATATTTTTAATATACCTGTATTTGGGGTGGTGATATGAGTTATAACTAGCCGCATAAGGATTTAGATAACAATGGGTAACTTTTCTGAAATAGACATAATAGTGGAATCATCGCATCGTTGGAATTTGCATTTTCTTGGTTTAGTAGCGATATTTGTAAAGTCATTGCCACGAAAGTTGACGTCTTGTCATAAAAGCATAATCGTCTGAACTAAGCTAATACTCCCTATTCAAACGTGCAATATATTTTCGTGCTTTGTCATATCAATACAAAATGACTGGTAATGCTCATAAGCAATACGTCGTTGCTATATTCGGTCAATCTATGACGAGATGTCAACTTTCGTGGCAATGACTTTATGTTAGAGGTTTCAGTGTTTTTTAATCGAGTCATTGAATTCAAACGGTTCAGGTTTACCTTTTGGTATTATTTTTCTGTGATTATTAGGGTGGGCTTTGTTTCGGGAACTGTTGGGGGGGGGGGGAAACATAAATAATATTTATGTTTTGAAAATTCTGAACCAAGTGCCCACTGTTTTGGCATTAAAACAGGTTTGCGTATCAGTAGCTCAGAATATTCTGTAATCATTGTTTTGATAATTCGTGTTCGCATTGTGCACAATGGAATAGAATATTCCACTTCATGTATTCCTGCTCCTAATAAGCTGGTTGGTGATATTAAGAAATCGTTTAAATTGGGCTAAATTGATGGTAAACAATTATTGTGGCATCTATGCGGAGTATAGCGTATGCGTATAAGCGAAACGTCAACTTCATTAATTAACACGTTAAGTACGGTGAGACATCAACGTAGTGTCACACTCTTCATGGTCTGCGGGACGGCGTGACATGATGGTGTGCCACAGTATGTTGGTATATTTAAACGGCGTGTATATCCCAGGGTGTCATTTTTTTAAAACTAAATATATGGTAAACGCAACTGACCCTTCAGAGAACTAACTTATAATGCTGGTCCCAACTTTTTTGTTTAATTCGGTTTATATAAAGCATTGGATTGCAAATTTGTATATTTTGGAGTATACTACGTAAATGAACTCTCAAAGTAGATTTTATTATTATTCACTGCACAAATATATTAAAAAAACTGTTGATACAATTAAATACAATTAAAGAAATCATATTTACAGGTGTCAATATCAAGCAGTTACATGCAAGTTTGCATAATAATTATCATGCAATTATTATCTCCCCAGACGGCGAGACATCAATGTGGTGTCTCAAACAAAATACTAAGAAAAGACGATAAGAAATGAGATTTTCCGATAACTGCAAATACCAAACTGCATATAGGGTGAATAGCAGCTAAATTATATAAAAAAAAATTTTGGGCCCAGGGACCTAAAATTTACCTTCCCACACCCGTACTTAACGTGTTAATTACGACTAAACAATGGACCACCAAAACTTTTTATTGGACTTTATGCCTAACTATTACCAAACATATCGAATAAAAAATAATTTAAGTTGGCTAACTTGATGTAGGTGTCAAACGATCTAAAATTGACTAGGAGTAAAATCTACAGTAAAGCATCGAAGTACTAACAATTACTTAACAAAATCCGCCGAAAAATCGCAGAAGACCGAGTTTGGATTTTTTTGATCAAAATGTACCCAATTTTCTTATACCAATAGTACTTCCACACCTAAGTAACCCACACAGCGTTGCCACGATTGTTTGAGCTGTCACGATTGTAATATTTTTAATATATCATAGAGAATAAATTTTGGTACCATATCTGCAGAAAAATGTGCAATCAGCTACAAAACAAGTACATTAATATGACCTTTATTGTGCAGTCTATACCAGGGGTGGCCAAGCTCCTTGATAGTCGAGCCATTTTTTAAAATTTCAATTTTTCGCGAGCCGCGAAAAATTTGAAACACATACGGAACGATAATAATTTTTTTAAATATATTAGCACAAAAATGAAAAGGGAACTAGGGTACATTTATCGAGAGCCACAAATAATCCTTCAAAGAGCCGCATGTGGCTCGCGAGCCGCAGGTTGGCCACCCCTGGTCTATACTAAAAGATCTTTTCCCATAAATGCACTATTGAACATATTTTATAATAAGTCAATACTTTTTAGCCATGACTGTTTCGACGGGACAACTTCCGTAATAATAAATTATGCAATAATTTTTAAATCATTAAAATAACATTAGGTGAAAATATATTTATACCATTTCCGGAATAGTCGCCCTATATATAGTGCTGATCATCGACGTCCTCGACAGTACTTTTGGTAATAATATGCTGATAATGGAAATCATAAAAACGTTGTTGTTTATCAGTGTTATAAAAATTTCTATTATTAACGCCAAAACAGTGCCGGATTTACTTTCCAAAGTGGGTATTCAATAGTTTAAATTTTTTTTGCACAGAAGAATTTCAGTTTAACACAACTGACTATGTATTGCTCTTTTAAAACAATTTGGATAATTTTGACGTAATATTTTATTGATATTTAATAACTGCTTTTAGTTTCATCAAGATGATTACAAAAAAAGTTTGAAAGATTTGAATTGATAGATTATGACAAGGAAGTAGGCACAAGATTGTGCCAAAATTATTACCTTTAAATATAATCGAAGGGCTTAGTGTGAAACAATGACAAGCCACACATTAAAAAAAGATGGGTTTTGTTCATTTTTAAGGTCTACTATAGTATAACAAGCAACAGAAGAAATAGTTTAATAAAATTCTTACAGATGACACTGTAATATCAAAGTAAATTGCAAGAAAAAAAAAATCAAATGTTCATTTTATAGATTTTGCACAAACTTTAAATTGACATTGCCAACAATGTTCATTTGTGGCTTGTCATTGTTTCACACTAAGTCCTTCAATCGTATTGTGGCAGTCTTTAATATTATGACAGTGGTAACAAAAATTGACTTCGATAAAACTGATAAGTTTACAGTAAGTTTGTAAATTATTTAAGTAAAAGGCTCATTCCAAACAAAGCGGTCCTTTTTTATTTTTAATTATGAGAACCACACTTATTACTATCAACTTTGAAGGCAATTAATTATTTTAACAATATGTGCTTTATTGTAGATTATTGTCCAATTTTATAAATTTTTAAGTAACGAGTATCGGCGATTTCCTATACGTTACCAAGTGAATTATTGCGATGCTATGAACAGAAATATGGTAGGAATGATCCAACTAGCAACTTCAGGAAATTTTACTAGTAACTGCGCTTATAAAAAGGTAACCAATAAGTTATATAAAATTTGATAACGATAAATTAATTATTTTATAATGATTGATTTAAGGGTGTAATCTATCACGCTTATAATATGGTTCCCGACGAAAGTAAGTTTCCTCCTTTGATTCCAAATGGAGACTTTAAAATGGAATTTAATGCATGTGTTGAAGATAATGTGGTAATTACTGTCGCTGGATTGGCTAAAATACACCGTCCACTGTGATCGGAATTATGGGGATTGGCGTTTAATTGCAGACAATTTTACATAAACAATAAATTGTATTTCGATTTTAACTAATTGAGTCAATAAAATTTTATTAAAGCACTGTGATATTTCAATTATTACAGTAATACTGTAATATTAAGTATAACTAAGTTTTAAATTTTCCGCTCCTATTTCCTAATTAACTGAGCTATATTTTGGTCTGAATCTAATAATTTTTAATCTTCGTTAAAGGTGAGAATAGTAAGAAAATAATATGAGTAACGATAGGAGGAAAGGGAGTATAGGTGCTTTTAAGTACGATACGATTGAAAAGACATAGTGATTACAGGATAAACAAAAGAGATAGATTCAAAAACGGATACGAGTAGGGCTAAATAAATGCGTTGTTGAGTTGGAGGGTAAACATAATAAAATGGAAATTATTGGAAATAAAGCAAAACTAAGGGGAACAGATATATTTATAGATCATAATCTTTCTTTATGTACAACCCTTGAAATTCGAAAATCTCTTGTATTGCGTCTTTCTTTTTCTATTACTGGTAATGTTTCATTCTTTTTTTTAATCTCCATCACTACCATGTTTTGATCTGTATTTACACATTTGTACCTCTGTATGATCTAACACTACACACCTTGAAAGTTTTAAATTTTTCTAATAGTTTTATATGGTCAATCTGGCTACCTTAGCTTTTACTGGGCTTTATCTAGGCTCCTTTTTTCCATTATTTTGTGCAATTTTTATTTATTCTCTTGCAATTTTTGCGTTAAATTCGCAAAATTATAATTTCATCTTTCATTGGTATTCTTTCATAAATCGTCGCTCTCTTATCTTATAATTAATCTTTTTCTACTTCATCGACGTTTTCTGTAGGTGCAAATGCATTGATAATGGACATTTTATTTACTTTTCCATATTTAATTCTTACTATCTATGCCAGTCTTCCACCCAAATGTTTAAATCAAATTCCAGTGTATTTTCTTTCAGGTCCTTTTGTATTACAAACTCTACACCATTTCTTCCCCGTATTTCTTCTTCAGAATAAAGCAGCGTAAAGTCCCTCTTCTTTATTTATTTACTTGTTTTCTATCTTACCTATAGTCTCATCTTATTAATTTATCACTTCGTTCATTCTCGCAGGTGTTATGTTAAAGTAAAACCATGCATTAATATAATAATTAAAAATTTCAAATATGTTACGATAGCCTGACTCACATTCGATTCAGCAGTCTATCGCATTCCTTTTAAAGTTCAATAACTGTAAAATTAGTAATAAGCAATATTTTTATTATAAATAGTCACAATTGTAATTATAGATTATTATTATGCTGTATGTCTAAAATCGATGTCAGTCGTAATTTTCAATAAATTTATTTAAGTAATTTTGATTTTTTTTTAAATAATTTTGTTAAGTGAAATTAACTGGCGCAGTCGGTAGGATACTCAGAAGGGCTTTAGATCAAATTCTCTAAAATAACCCTTTTTGTGTTAACAATCAACTGAGAACCAACATTAAATTTTAAGTGATAAGAAGAAACAAATAAAAAGTGCAACAAGAAGAAACAAATAGAAGACAATCAATCAATCCAATAAGAGGGAAGAAGTTTCGAAAGATTTATAACCAAGGGATGAAGAAATTCACAACGTTCTTCATTTGCTTAGCGTAAGTTTTTGCTCATTATTATATTTCCTTTATTCCTTCCTGAATGTCAGAAGCAGAAATAACCGAATTATTCAATAATTTAACCCTATCATCGGAATCAATTTTACAAAGTATTCCAAATATTCTATCAAACGATCCCCCTAGTAATAATTACGAAATGGCACAACTAGATAGATTTAACTGCGAATTAGTACCAAAATATGATGGCAATCCAGCGACTTTATCGATATTTATTAATGCATGTGAACATTTATTGAGAAGATTTGGTACAACAAATTCAAATGATGTTGTCAACGGACAACTTATACAAGTTATACTGGGCAAATTCGAAGGACGAGCACTCACATTAATTGCTAGTCGAGAAAATTCAAATACCTGGGGTAACATAAAAAAATTATTATTACAACATTTTGGAGATCAACGCGACGAAAATTGTCTACTACGTGATCTGATGAGCCTCAAACCATACAAAAACGAATCCTCATATCAATTCGGAATGAGATGTCAGGATGTACGAAGCTTACTTTTAACCCATCTACAATTACATGAATCGGACCCAAACGTCAAGTTGGTAAAAACGAAAATTTACGATGATTTATCACTCCAAACATTCCTTCAGGGTTTGAACGGTCAAATTGGCCTAGTTGTAAGATTAAAACAGCCACCCAATCTAGAAGCGGCAATGGCGTACGTAACAGAAGAAGAAAATTTCATGTACGCCCAAAATAAAACAAACATCTTAAATTTCCAACGGCAATATCAACCGATAGAAAAGAAACAACCATTTCATCCAACTCCAATGCCGAGTGTCAACCCACCTATGTTAACCAATTTTGGGCAGCAGCCACTACAAACCCAAAATATACTTCGACCACCCGTATTCAAACAAGCTAGTACGACAAGGACACCAAATCCATTTGCCTCACAACCTCGAACTTTCGGAAGATTTTCAGGCCCACCAACGCAATCAAGAATGGTCCCACAGCAAACAAATAATTACAGTTACAAGAGAAACTATCAACAACCTAATTATAACGGACCACAATGGAACACATTTAAACCTCCACAACAACGCTACGAACCAGAACCAATGGACATTTCATCTGGGAATACCCGTCGGTCAGGAATACCACAACACCCAAAAGCACAAGAATTGCACTATCAAGATGTAGAACAAGGAGATTATGAAGATACACCCCCATATGAATTAGAAGAAAATTGTGATGACGTTTACGAAACAGAAGTTTATCCACCATCGGAAAATTTCGACGAACATGAAAATAGCCAAAAACTTTCACATAAACTCCTACAGTACGAACACGACGTAACAAATAATACAATCAACCTTAATATAACGACTCTTTCCAAATTGCCATATATTAAGATTCCAGAATTAAAATTAAAATTTTTAATAGATACCGGATCAACAAAATCTTTAATAAATCAAGAAATCGCATATAAATATTTTCCTAATCAAATTAAACACGAATCGTTCCAAATTCAGACAGCTCACCAAGTGAGTCAGCATGACGAAGTAGCATACATAAAATTACCCGATTCAATCGATTCTACCATTAAACACAAGTTCTACCTTTTTAATTTTAACAATAAATTCGAAGGTTTAATAGGTTTAGATTTATTAAACATTTTAGAAGCAAAAATTGATATCAAGAGACAGGTACTAAAAACGAAAAACAAAAGAATACCGATCTATTTCGGAGAAGACAAAGATGAAAATCGCCACCAAATGTATCAAGTTACCATAGAACCTCGAATGAAAAAAATAATACAAGTCCCGGTTAACCAAAACGACCAAGAAGGAGTAATCAGATACCAACAACTCACACGGGGAGTAGAAATACCAGAATGTTGGGTACGTTGTAGGAATAATAAGGCCCTTACAACAATAATCAATTCTAGCGAGGAACCGATTACAATCAAATTCGTCGCCCCCATAAGAGTGGAACGATTAGAGGAAAACATTTTAGTAAATAATATCGAACCCATGGAAGTAGACAGCATACCCGATTACGATAGGTTACTAAATAAAAACATCAATAAAATTAAGACAGACCATATGAATGAAGAGGAGAGAAAGTCGATTAGGAAACTGTGTCTCGAGTATAAGGACATATTCCACCATGAAGAGATACCCTTGAGCTTCACGAATCAAGTAAAACATGAAATCCATCTAAAAGACGAGATACCAATCTACACCAGAGCGTATCGACAACCACCGGCACAAACGGCGGAAATACATCGGCAAGTCGACGAAATGCTTCTACAAGATATCATCCAGGAATCAAACTCGCCCTGGAGTTCGCCGGTGCATTTAGTACAAAAGAAACCAGATGCAAATGGAAATAAGAAATGGCGTATGGTAATCGATTATAGGAAGCTGAACGAGAAAACAGTAGGAGACAAGTACCCACTACCTAATATCAGTAGTATATTAGATAAGTTGGGCCGATGCCAATATTTTACTACCCTTGATTTAGCATCTGGTTACCATCAAGTAGAAGTACATCCAAGAGATATTCAAAAAACTGCATTTAGCACGGAGAGAGGTCACTTTGAATTCAAACGAATGCCCTTCGGGCTGAAGACGGCTCCGGCCACCTTTCAACGTGTCATGGACAGTATTATGAGGGGCATCCAAAATGAGAAATGCTTAGTTTACTTAGATGACATCATCGTATTCTCCACATCGCTACAAGAACATCTGGAAAAGTTAAGAGCTGTGTTCGAACGACTAAGAAATTCTAACTTTAAGGTCCAACTAGAAAAATGCTCATTTCTGCAAAAGGAAGTTACATATTTAGGTCATGTGATTACACCAGACGGTGTAAAGCCCAACCCCGACAAGGTGAAAGCAGTCAAGAACTTCCCAATACCGAAAACTCAGAAGGAGATCAAAAGTTTCTTGGGACTGTTAGGATACTACCGAAAATTTATTAAGGACTTCGCCCAATTGACAAAACCCCTAACCAAATGTCTAAAAAAGGGAGCAAAAATCGAACATAATCAGGAATTTGTGACTTCATTCGAAAGCAGCAAATTAATCTTGATGAACGACCCAATATTGCAATACCCCGATTTTAGTAAGGAATTCATCCTAACCACAGATGCGAGTAACGTAGCCCTGGGTGCCGTTTTGTCACAAGGTCATGTAGGAAACGATCGACCTATAGCATATGCCTCACGAACATTGAGCGAAACGGAACAAAAATACTCAACAATTGAAAAGGAACTCTTGGCCATCGTTTGGGCAACCAAATACTTTCGACCATACCTTTATGGAAGAACCTTCACTATATACACAGATCACCGTCCTTTAATATGGTTATTCAATCTGAAGGAACCCAATTCCAAATTAATGAGATGGAAATTGAGATTAGAAGAATATGACTACAAGGTCAGCTACAAGAAAGGAAAGCATAACACTAACGCCGACGCTTTATCTCGAATACAAGTCAATAATATGGAAGGTAACGACGATGACGACCTCTCGATGGAAGTCAATCTAGATGAAGCTGAGAATGACCTTAGAATAATCGATTTGGATACAGAGAAAGAATGGGCAGGAGCACCCATGCCTACCATAAGCGAAATCAACAGGTTACTGAACGATCCAAATGAACCGGCAGCGAAAAGCCAAGATGATGGAACTATTCATTCCAACATAAATGACGAACCAGTAACAGCAATTCCTATCCTTAAAGAAGCTATAGATGACAAAAAACACCAATTCATAATTAAGACAATCCACCATGGAGAGTTGAAAGTACAAACAGAAAAACAGAATTCAAAGACCATAAAATACGTAACCATTCCATCCGGGAATAACGAAGAACAAATAATACAACTCTTAAGGGATCATACCCTAGGAAAGAATAATTATTTTCTGTGGTTCGACCAAGAAATCACATATAAACAATTCTGCGTAGTGTACACTAAATATTTTAGTAATAAAGGACCAAAACTGGTAAGATGCACAGAAAGATTAGAAGTCATCAAAGATAAATCTCAACAATTAGAAGTTATAACCTATCATCACGAAGGAAAAAATAACCATAGGGGCATTATAGAGACGACAAAAGCCATTAAAAGAAAATACTATTGGGAAAACCTACAGGATGACGTAGTAAAATTTATTAATTCTTGCGAAACATGTAAACGTACTGCTATGTCCTCCTGCCTATAAGTGCTGGGCACAGGAAGGTACACACATTACTGCCCCTTCTTACTAAACTCCCGGTAATGAGTCATTCAAGGTGTGGGTCCCTAGTGAATCAAGATTAGAGTCGATGTAAAAGATGTTAATTGGCTCTCTCGGGATGTTTAACTTTGCTTTCCTTTTTTGAATAAAAAAGAAATAAAAAACCTTCATCAACTCCCATACAAATTTTATTATAGTTTAAAAAGAAAAATTAATACAAATAATTGTTCGAAACAAAGAGGTTTCCTCTCTTCGTCCCAAGTTGCTTGATTTTTAAGCCAATCAAGACTTTCGCTTTACATTAGCGGGCTTAAATGTTTATAAATTTAAATTTGTTGCTTATTTTTAAAGCTTAAAATATTTTTGACGAAAATTATAAAACTTTTGATTATTTTTAACTTATCACTTAGGGTATCAAAGAATACACTCTGTTAGAAGTCTTTTCCCCAAATCCTATTATTAACACGCTGAAGGCAAAATTTTAACAAATTATAGAAATCATAAATTCACTGTACCTGGCTCCTGAATATATCGCAGTTTTTATTTGTTTAAAAAGGATATCATTTATTCGCTGTGTGCGCCCTGCTTTAATCTTTACTTGCAACGATTGAACTTCACTCCACCTGTCATGACTTTGTTGGATGTCATTTGAAACGGTACTTTACTTTGACTAGTGCTGAATTTTGTGCTCGTATTTGCATCCTTCCTATTGAAAATCTCCAAAAATATTGAGGTAAGTTGTTCCATTAATTTGCAATGATTTTCTTGTTATCCAGAAAATTTTTATATGAATAAATTTTTGTAAATTACAACATCTCCATTGCATTTGTTTATGTCCTTGACATCTATTTTTAGAATCGACGTTGAATAAACGAACTTTCTAACCTCTCCGAAGTCAAATGAATTTGATTAACCTCCAAATTCTGGTAAATAATATTTCTCGGAGAGCATCGAAAAATGCGTGCACACAGCGGAGTTACTAGAGGTGAACTGATTTTTGATCGAAAATCGATACAATTGGTATTCTTGTTTGAATTTTGTGAGTCAAATCCATGTATTTTCGAATTTATTTTACTCTAATAAATTATTTTTATTGTAGATTTTTCTTCTGTATCAACCTCGATTTCGTTTGGAACATCTTCCCGAGCAGTTTGATTGGTACATTCCATTTTTATCAATTTTATGGATTGTTGATTGATTCATTTTCGTCTTTCTTGGTTGTTTACAGGGGCGTTACACAAATATGACCCTTATTAACTAAATTGTTGATTTATCCGTTGAAAATATACACATTAAATGCATGAAACAATTACATAATTTTTGATATGCTTACATTTTTACAGAGAATGTTATTTGTAGAGTAAATTGGTTTACAAATTCTTAAATTTTTCTAGGTTATCATAATTAATACATTTTTACAAATTTTGAGCTAATTAAGTTTTTTGTTTCATTTCTGATGTGACAATCATCAGTTTATTTAGATTTAGCAATCTTTGTCATGTTTCATTCATCCTGAGAGACTCAAATAAATTTAGAAAATTGAAATTTTGAAAAATAAAAATTTCTCGTAGAGTAAATTTTTAAAGTGTCTTTCGACTTAGAATTTTGTGCTTATTTCGAATATATGATTCATTTTAGCATCGGGAGCCTTTCTTATTCATTTTAACACACAGCATAATCCATTTCAAATTGCATCAAAAGATAAATTTAATTTTAGATTGAAGATTCAATTTCAAAAATTTTGTGTTCAAATGTTATAAAATTTTCTTTTTTTTTTTTTTTTTAAGTACCTCTCTGATTTTTGATATTTGTGACTGATTGATTTTGATTCCATTTGTCTAAATGTATTTTTCAAGATTGTATGCGTTAATCTCCTCCATTTCAAGTTTTACTTGTCTTTTTGTTTGTGCGAATGGCTTTTCACTCTTGTGATATCCCTCAATGACTTATTTAAAATGTTGCAAACTTTATGTCTTTTGAAATTGAAATTTCTAAATTATGAATTAACTTGATTGTAAAATAAACTTAAAATTTTTTTGTCATTAAATTTCCCCCTTAAATTAAATTGTTTGTAAAACTAAAATCGTAACTAATTAAATTATCTAAATTTTTAAATTGACATAACATTTTATTCATCAGAATCATCAAATTCGTCAGCTTCTTCAAGTGTCTCAGCCTCAATGTTGTCATTGTTATCCTTATCACAAGCATACAACATTTCTATGTGAAATTTACCACGAATGTTGCCGGTATTAGGATGCGTTAATAGATAAGTGGATTCGCCAACTTTTCTGTTTATCAAGTAAGGTCCTTCAAATGGAAGTTGAAGCTTCATGCATTGATCTAGATTTCTTCTACTTGTTCTGGAACTCTTTACAATAACAAAGTCACCAGGATCAAAATTGGTGCGTTTAGCAATTTTGGCATTCATCTTGGTCGTGTAAGTATCACTCCTTCTTCGTAATCTTTCTCTGACCTGTTCAATTATTTCTGCATATTTTATTGCAGGTTGGTTCACTATCCAAGGTCTAGGTGAATGTGTTCCAGTCATCAAGAAATGTGGCGTTTGTTCGGTCGTCGTGCTGGGTGTGTGATTGATGTAGTTTTCTACCATCTCAAGCTTATTGTGCCAAGATCGATGATTTTGGTGAACCAGTATCCTTAGAAATTTTATTGTTTCTTGTATGTAGCGCTCACACATGTTTCCTTGTGGATGCCTGATAGAGCAGTATGTAACTTTAATGCCTTGTTGTTGAAAATGTTGTTTGAACCGATCGTTTACAAAATATGTGGCATTGTCAGCTAATATGCGTGATGGTTTTATTACTTGATTGCTAAATAATTCTAGTTTGTTTATCGAAATGTCAGTAGTGTACGCATAGGTGGGATATAATTTCACATATTTCGTGAATGCATCTACGATGACGAAGATATTTTTAAATTTGTTGCTCGGTATGAGATTTCCTATGTAGTCTATTGATATTAATTCACCCGGGTATTGTAGTTTAACACTCTTAATGATATTTTCGTTGTGATAGTTTTTATATTTTGCTAGGAGACATAATTTACACTTATTAATGGTTCTTTTTATGATTTTTAAGTCTTTCGCACTAAAGTAATTTTCGCGAAATAACATCCATGATTTGCGTATTCCAAGATGCCCGTATTGATTGTGTAGAGCTTCACATATCAGTATCGTAGTTGGTTCATCTATGACATATAATTCTATGCCTCGAATGATTTTTATGATTACCCCATTTTTGTATTTGAATGACTGCATTGTACGTGGATCTCTATGATTGAGTTTTAGTTTTAAAATTTCGAAACATGGATTTTGTTGTGCCATCCTAACTTCTTGTTCTGTGAATGGTTTTTCATCAGTGTGCAGTCTGTTCAATGCTATTAAAAATTCTTTTGTGTCTGATTTTGGGTTATCTTTTCTGCTCAGAGCATCAGCTATGACATTGTCTTTGCCTTTTATGTATATCACGTCAAATGAGAATTCTTGTATCAACAAAGCCCATCTGTATATTCGGTTATTGGAAAATTTCGTGCCCATTAGAAATGTAAGTGCTGAGTGATCTGTGTGTATCTCAAATCGACTTCCTATTAAATAAAATTTTAGTTTGGTCAACGCATAAACTATTGCAAGCATTTCTTTTTCTGACGTGGAGTAATTAATCTCTGATTTTCTCAAAGTTCTTGAGATGAAATTGATTGGTACCTCTATATCGTCATGCATTTGGACTAATGCTCCTGCAATCGCAAAATTACTGGCGTCTGTCTTTAAGATGAACTTCTTACTAAAATCCGGATGTATTAATCTTACATTGTCGTATAGAGCTTCTTTCATTTGGATGAAAGCGTTTTCTTTATCCGTCGACCATTCCCATTTCGTGTTCTTCTTTAATAATTGAAGCAATACTATTGTTAGATAAGAATAGTTTGGTACAAATCTCTTGTAATAATTCATAAGACCTAGATATGCTCTTAAAGTTTTTATGTTGTGAGGCCTTGGATAGTTTTTAATTTGTAAAAGTTTTTCTTGATCAACTCTTATTCCTTGATCAGAAATTACATAGCCTAAATAATTGATTGATTTTTGAAAAAATTCACACTTGTCAAGATTCAATTTCAATCCTGCTTCATCTAGAGCTTCTATGATTGTTTTTAAGTGTAGATAGTGTTGTTCTTCGGAATGACTAAAAATGATTATGTCGTCTACATAATGTCCTGAGAAATTATTGTATTTGTTCAATATTGCTTGAATTGCGTGCACCAAAGCTGATGTTGATGTTGACAGACCAAAAGGTACAACTAAAAATGTATACGTGTTTCCATCAATGGAGAAACCAGTGTATTTTTGAGAGTTCGGATGCAATTTGATTAACCAAAAAGAGTTTTTGAGATCTAACTTCGTGAAAATTCTCGCGTTACCAATTCTTGATAAGAGCGATTCTATGTTTTCAGGCATCTCAAATTGTGGTTTGGTTATTGCGTTAAGTGATCTTGCATCTAAACAAAGGCGTAGACTATTGTCTTTCTTTTTGACTATTACCAATGGGTTGAGATAGGAAGTGGGTGATTTCTTTATGATACCATCCTGGATCATTTTTTCTATTTCTTGATTAACTTGCTTTTTGTATGCAAACGGAATAGGATAATTTTTACATTTAAATAGCTTGTTTTCCATTATGTGGAGTTCATGCACATAATTTTTAGCGAAGCTGGCTTGATCGTTTGTCAAATTTAAATGTTGACTTAAAATTTCTAGAACTTCATTTCTGTTTTTGATCGGACAAATAATTTCATTTATTTCAAAATTTTTATTCAACTCATAATTATCGTTTGAATCTTCTTGAAACTTTTCAATATAATTTATGTTGTTAACGCGTTCATCGCCAATTAACAAATTTATATCTTCAACATACTCCTCCCTTCCTCCTGTATTTGTCCATGGGATCACTTCTTCAGAAATTTTTATTGTTCTATTTTCAGCATTTATTATCATTTTAAATTTTTCTATGAGATCAAAACCTATTATGCATTGCATCGTTATGTCTTTCAAGATTAAAATCGTATCACTTATGATTGTTTTTCCTATCTTTATTTCAGTAAAAATGCTTTGGTTAGCCATCGAGAATTTCTTTTTGTTTGCTGCTACTAAATTAACGCTTTTGGTTTTTATTATCTTGCCTTCAAATATTTTTTTATTCTTCTCAATTACTTCCTGATTCAATATTGATACTTCTGCTCCAGTATCGATTAAACTTATGATTTTTACATCATTTATTGTCATCTCAATATACGGTAAATCATGCTCATTTGTTGTATCCATTTTTGTGTTGTCTTCTGCCAGGATGAATTCCTTTGGATGCTGATAAGAATTCACCTGTAGATCAATTTGGCTGTCTTTTACTGAAAATTTTCTACATTGGGTTGAATTGTTGATTCTTCTTCCAATGTTGTAGTTGATGCAATATTGCTGATCTGCTGTGCTGATCTGTTGTTTGGAGAATTGCTTCGGCTACGCGTTCTTCTTTCTCTACGATCATCATGGTTGAGACGATTGTTTTCACGGTTCACCCCATTGTATTGCGGTCTCGCATCATAATCACTATATTGCCTTCTCGAATTGTTGAAATGGTAGCTGCGATGATTGTTGTTTCTGTTTTGATGTGTGTGCGAATAATTCCTATCATTGCTACGATTTATATTATTTATACGCCTAGTATTATTGTTGGTAAAATTGTCTCTTGTATTATTATTATTTGTGAAATGGTTTCTTTGATTATTATTATTGGTGAAATTGTCTCTATTTG
Organism: Podabrus alpinus; assembly: GCA_932274525.1. NCBI lineage: Eukaryota > Metazoa > Arthropoda > Insecta > Coleoptera > Cantharidae > Podabrus > Podabrus alpinus. Next base: position 11,149,084 of record OW026457.1, on the reverse strand, counting down.
TATCACGATTATTATTAAAATTGTTTCTGAAGTGTACACTGCGATTTTGATTGTAATGGTTTTCACGATTTTCACTGTTTTCGTAGAAGTTTTGCGAGAGATTGTTGAAGTGGTTGTTGAGATTACCGTTGTACGTTTTGGATGTCACATAATAACTGTCAAAACGTCGTAAGAGATTCGAAAATTCTGTAATTTTCGTGATGTTTTCCACCGTTACACGATTTCTGATGTCAACGTTGAAATGATTTGCTAAGTAACGAATGATGTCCGATTCAACGATTGGCGGTTCAAGTTGGGAAACTTTGTTTATAATTTTCTCAGCATATTCATTTCTATTTTCGGAACCATTAAATTTTCCCGTCATGAGTTGTCTTCTCACTTTTTCTTGGGCTTGTTGATCCCAAAATCTTCTTAAAAATAGCTCTTCAAATTGATCAAAGTTTTTGAATGCATCTTGAATAATGCCAAACCATTCTCTTGTGTTTCCACCCATTAAATTGCAAATAAAATTTTTTAACTTATCAGAATCTCTTATGTGTGTGGTTGCTCTTCTCGCGTACTTAATGAACTGCTTGGGGTTTATACTGCTGTCTGAAAAGAATTTTATCGGTTTTTCACCTGTAGATTGCCATGTGATTTCATTTAAACTTAGTGGGAAACCAGTGCTGTTGAGTAAACTTTCATTATTTAATTTTATATCTTCCATACTGCTTTGTATGTCAACTACTTTCGTGTCCACTTCATTGATTTTTCTGTCACAAGCATAAATTTCTCTTTGGATGTTATCTTCCATGGTTTTTATTTTTTCTTTATTGCATTCAATTTTTTCCAGTGTTGCAGTGTAGTGTTGCCCAATTTTTTGATCAGTTTTGTGTTTTAATCGACCCATGCTAGATTTTAAGTCTTCTACATCAGTTTCCGTGACAGTAATTCTTCCATCGTGTTCATTTATCTTGTCATTCAGCTCCTTGTGTACCTTTTCAATTTTTAAGTCAATTCTTGTATTGATAGCTGCAATTTCTTCTATTTTGTTGTTTAATTCTTGATTTCCAGTTTCTATTTTGTTGTTTAACTTTTCAAATTGTTCGCTTGATTCTTTTGCTTGGGCTTGATTTCCAGCTGTTATAAATTTCATCAATTCTTGCATGTCAAATTGGCTTTGTTGAACGTTTTGTTGCGAGTCAAGTTTAGCTTCTTCACTCGTTTCTGGGATATCTTCTTGTGCAGATTCAATTTCCAGGGATTCTTTTAGTTTTGAAGTTAAAGAATCTTCAATAGTTGTTTTTATTTCTGCTTCTCTTTCTTCAACAATTGGTTTCTCTTGCTTTTTATGTGACATGATGAATTTTGTTTATAAAATGTTATTATTGCAAATAAGAATCAAAGAAATTAGTAAATAGAAAATGTTTAAATACAAAACCTGTCAATAAAGAACTAATTATTATAATAATCAAAATGTTGTTTTATTTTCACAAACAAAAATAATTTTTTAAGTTTTTACCCTTAAATTTTTATCAAAACTACCCCTATCATGATTTCGATGCCCCACGTTGCCAGGCTGCCAAAAGATGCTATGTCCTCCTGCCTATAAGTGCTGGGCACAGGAAGGTACACACATTACTGCCCCTTCTTACTAAACTCCCGGTAATGAGTCATTCAAGGTGTGGGTCCCTAGTGAATCAAGATTAGAGTCGATGTAAAAGATGTTAATTGGCTCTCTCGGGATGTTTAACTTTGCTTTCCTTTTTTGAATAAAAAAGAAATAAAAAACCTTCATCAACTCCCATACAAATTTTATTATAGTTTAAAAAGAAAAATTAATACAAATAATTGTTCGAAACAAAGAGGTTTCCTCTCTTCGTCCCAAGTTGCTTGATTTTTAAGCCAATCAAGACTTTCGCTTTACATTAGCGGGCTTAAATGTTTATAAATTTAAATTTGTTGCTTATTTTTAAAGCTTAAAATATTTTTGACGAAAATTATAAAACTTTTGATTATTTTTAACTTATCACTTAGGGTATCAAAGAATACACTCTGTTAGAAGTCTTTTCCCCAAATCCTATTATTAACACGCTGAAGGCAAAATTTTAACAAATTATAGAAATCATAAATTCACTGTACCTGGCTCCTGAATATATCGCAGTTTTTATTTGTTTAAAAAGGATATCATTTATTCGCTGTGTGCGCCCTGCTTTAATCTTTACTTGCAACGATTGAACTTCACTCCACCTGTCATGACTTTGTTGGATGTCATTTGAAACGGTACTTTACTTTGACTAGTGCTGAATTTTGTGCTCGTATTTGCATCCTTCCTATTGAAAATCTCCAAAAATATTGAGGTAAGTTGTTCCATTAATTTGCAATGATTTTCTTGTTATCCAGAAAATTTTTATATGAATAAATTTTTGTAAATTACAACATCTCCATTGCATTTGTTTATGTCCTTGACATCTATTTTTAGAATCGACGTTGAATAAACGAACTTTCTAACCTCTCCGAAGTCAAATGAATTTGATTAACCTCCAAATTCTGGTAAATAATATTTCTCGGAGAGCATCGAAAAATGCGTGCACACAGCGGAGTTACTAGAGGTGAACTGATTTTTGATCGAAAATCGATACAATTGGTATTCTTGTTTGAATTTTGTGAGTCAAATCCATGTATTTTCGAATTTATTTTACTCTAATAAATTATTTTTATTGTAGATTTTTCTTCTGTATCAACCTCGATTTCGTTTGGAACATCTTCCCGAGCAGTTTGATTGGTACATTCCATTTTTATCAATTTTATGGATTGTTGATTGATTCATTTTCGTCTTTCTTGGTTGTTTACAGGGGCGTTACACAAATATGACCCTTATTAACTAAATTGTTGATTTATCCGTTGAAAATATACACATTAAATGCATGAAACAATTACATAATTTTTGATATGCTTACATTTTTACAGAGAATGTTATTTGTAGAGTAAATTGGTTTACAAATTCTTAAATTTTTCTAGGTTATCATAATTAATACATTTTTACAAATTTTGAGCTAATTAAGTTTTTTGTTTCATTTCTGATGTGACAATCATCAGTTTATTTAGATTTAGCAATCTTTGTCATGTTTCATTCATCCTGAGAGACTCAAATAAATTTAGAAAATTGAAATTTTGAAAAATAAAAATTTCTCGTAGAGTAAATTTTTAAAGTGTCTTTCGACTTAGAATTTTGTGCTTATTTCGAATATATGATTCATTTTAGCATCGGGAGCCTTTCTTATTCATTTTAACACACAGCAGTACGAAATACGAACGACACCCACCCAGCATTCCAATTATGGTAACAGATACACCAGAACGACCATTCCAGAAAATTCATATTGATACCTTTACAATCGAAAACCAAAATTTTCTGACACTAATCGACAGTTTTGGAAAAATCGGACAAGCAGTTCCAATAACAAGTAAAAATGCTACTGAACTTGCGAACGCTTTAATCACATATTTTTCGTACTACGGAGTTCCAGAATCAATAACAACGGATAACGGGACGGAGATAAAAAACGATACTGTACAAGAATTGTTAAGCTTACACAAGGTAAAGGTTCATTTTACTACACCAAGAAATCCACCATCAAATGGGATGATCGAAAGGATGCATTCCACCCTAATCGAGCATCTACGAATTATGAGGGTAGAAGACAAGAAAACACCAATCAAAAATCTAATGTCATATGCTATTATTGCATACAATAACTCAATCCACTCCAGTACAGGTTATACCCCCTTGGAATTAACATTAGGACACACCCAAATCAGAGATCCATACGAAATATTTTTGGACAAAATATTTTACAAGGATTACGTGCACAATCATAGAAATAAATTAGAAACAACTTACGAACAAGTCAAGGAAAAATTACACATTCAAAAGGAAGAAACAGCATTAAGAACGAATGCCGAACGCGAAAACCCATTTAAGGTCGACCAGACGGTATATGTCAAGAAAACTAGTAACATAAGAGGAAAAACTAAGGAAAAATTTGATGGACCTTTTATCATTACGAAATTATTTGACGATAACACAGCGGAAATTAGGAATAAAAATAATCAAATACAGAAGATACACGTTAGATTATTAAGAAGACCTTAATCACGAATTGTTACAGATACAGCTATTATTAACAAATTCTAAATTGCCTATAAACCCGAATTTGGAAGATATTCACGAATTTCATAAAATCATAAATATTAAAGCCTTTATCCAAAATACCAAAATACATTTCATATTAGAAATCCCAGTCGTCGAAAAAATCGACTATAATTATTTTCATCTATTTTCCTGTCCAATATTTAATAATCCTTTATACTCAATAATCATTCCCAAAGCCAAATTCCTTGTAATAAACGAGCAAAACTTCGCATTAAGTAACCAAAGATGTAAAGATATAAATTTTAACAAATTTTTGTGCAAATTGGAAATTAACCAAATCGAAGAAAAGTCACCTTGCGAAGTTCATCTTATTCAACACACAAAGAAATACCAAAATTGTCAGCAAGAAAGTTTAAGTTTGGCCCACACGAAAGTCCAACAGGTCTCTAGTAATCAATGGATGGTAATAACAAAGGGAGAAGACGTAATCAAGAAAGAATGCGATGCAACAACAGAAACTATTTCGTTAAATGGAACATACTTAATATCACTAAATGGTAAATGCAGGATCAAAATACAAACAAAATTACTAACGACACAAGAGAAACGACTTAAAAATAACTTAGTGGAAATCCCGAAGTTAAAATTCGAATACACTAGCAACAGACACAATAATGTCAACATTACCTTCAGGCCAATCGAATTGGAACCGATAAATTTGGACGAAATTAAAGCAACAGAAATCAAATTGCATCAAATCGAGGAAAACATTGAAGAAACATCCCAAGCTCCTGTGTACTTCCATCAAGCAAGTGGATGGACCATCATGTTATATATGTTAATTTTCATTATTTTAATCACATATGTTTTAGTTAGAGTTTTTAAGAAGAAAACACCATCCGGAACAATCGAACAGAAACCAATCGAACAGATCGGACTTCAAAATTTAAGGATACCCTAATTTTGGTCCTAGAGGGGAGGTGTTATGTTAAAGTAAAACCATGCATTAATATAATAATTAAAAATTTCAAATATGTTACGATAGCCTGACTCACATTCGATTCAGCAGTCTATCGCATTCCTTTTAAAGTTCAATAACTGTAAAATTAGTAATAAGCAATATTTTTATTATAAATAGTCACAATTGTAATTATAGATTATTATTATGCTGTATGTCTAAAATCGATGTCAGTCGTAATTTTCAATAAATTTATTTAAGTAATTTTGATTTTTTTTTAAATAATTTTGTTAAGTGAAATTAACTCAGGTATTAACATTGTCCTTGCGTTCCATGTTGCAACCCTTACGTTGTTCCTTTTCGGTATTGATAATTTATACTCTCTCTCTGTTTATGTTTTTCCTATAATTCTCGAATTTCACTCTCTATGCTGGGGTCGGCAAATGGCAGTCCTCTTGTGTTCTTGTTAGTTTCTTGAGGTGTCATGTCTCAAAAATTTCAGGGACTCCTCCATTATGTTATATTTGTAGCTCTAATAGTGTTTCCACATTCGTCCTTCTTATTGTTGTCGTTCCGTCGAGCTAACGATCTCCTTATTTTTTGCTTAGTTTAAAATATTTCGCCTTGTTCCGGTGTCTTCTCGCCTTTCTGCTATTCTTTTTCTGTTGTAGTGTGTTCTTATTTGATTATCACTATTTTTTTATTTTAAAGATATTTTAACGACTGAAATTGACTTGCCATGAATTTAACCAAATTCTTCAGATAATCGATTTCTAAATCTTCTTTCAATTCTCAATAGCTGCTATTAAGTCTTTTTCGTTTTTCTATTTTTTTTGTGCAACCTTCTTTGAAATTTCGAACCAGCAATTTTCTATAGGCTTCAGGTCTGGGCTGTTACCTGGCCAAGGTAAGGGATTAATCCTCTTCTTTTGAATAAAATGTTTTACCCAAGATATTAAACGTATATAAATAACTTTTACTGCTGCAAGTGATACAAAAATAAAGAGAAATTAAGAATACTTACAATTTTTGCCCTATGGGAAGGTGCCAAATCATCTTGAAAGAAGCACTGCTTTGCACTCTTAAATTGTTTTTCAATGTTTCAACAAACATTCATTTAGGATTTGAATGTAGTCTTATGCCTTCACAGTCCCATCTATAAATCTCAAAGAACCCACACCCTTGCTTGAAAAGCATCCCCAAATCATCACACTGAAAGAAAACTTCACCGTATTTTTAAGGCATTCATCCTTTAAACGCTAACCCTTTCTTCAGAAAACGTAATTAATTCCATCAGAACTGTGCACACTAAATTTGGATTCATCTGAAAATATTACTTTTTCCCAATCTTTAAGAGTCCAGTTCTTATGTTGTAGTGCCCAATTAAGTCGGTTTTACTTCATTTTTTTGGGTTAATAACAGTTTTCGAGCAGGATGTTGCGCTTTTAAACCCTTAGATTTTAATTTACGCCACACAGTTTTTGTAGAAACCAAAACACCAGTTACTTCATTTCACTCGGAACGTAGTTCTGTTCATGTCGATTATATTTATATAACAGAACAGGCAAGATCTATTTATCAGTGAGTTAAATTGACTTACGATAAAACTAGAAGCAGATGCTAAAATACTGGGATTAAAAATTAATAATACTAAGTACATAAGGTGGAGTTTTAAGAATGGTTTATCGAAGGAAAAGAGTGGAGAAGAAGAACAAATTTTAAACTAACTTTTAAACAAACTAGAGCTTTTTTGACTAATATTTTTAGCACATAATAGTAAAGCCCGTAATTTAATTAACCTTATTGTGTGCGGGTTATTAGTATATTGTTATTTTTGTTCAACTATTTGTGATTGAATTGAATCGACTTGTGAGTAATAAAAATTAATCTAGCTCGAACGCCTGAAAGAGTTGGCAATAATCACGTGTATTTTGATTATACATTGCTTAAGACTAAATAAGTTTTTATTTGGCGAGTTAAGTGCCGACCAGTCAATGCGTGCTTTTTGCTGCTTTGCATCGCAACTGATTCACAAGTTAGCAAGTACGATCGACGATGATCTCACTGACTGCAAGAGTTTGGGACCCCCCGCACATTCTAGCCAGAAGATTGTAACGTTAAAATTGCGCTCGACGCGCGTCAAAATTTTTGTAAAATATCGTAGCGATCAAACAGTAAATATTTCTCGTCTTCTTCAAATTTTTAAAATCAAATGTTTTAAAATTACATATTTCTTGGTCAACTAGTATAGTAATCAAGTAAAGAATAAATTCCCGTCTTTGTAAATTTTCAAATTAAAATATTTTAAAAGTATACATTTTGTAGGTTGTATAATACGATCAAAAGATTGAAATTATAGATCAACACATGAATTACGTTTTCGATTCGCCTAATATAATAAAGCCGGGCATAGCTTAAGCGGTTAAGTGTGCTGACTGCTAATGCTGAGCACTTGGTTCGACTCCAGTCGCAGTAATAATTTACTGGGAATTTCTTTCTCCAGGGTTTTCCTGTGCCTCTCCTCTTGTAACAAGAGAAACACTCTCCTTATAATTAGTTTATACTGTTAGGAGGGTGTCTAAACTAAAAAAAATAAAAATAAAATAAAAATAAAAAAATAATATTTTCGACTATCTGAGGTAGAAAAATAAATGTGATAATTCTTAATTACGTCCATCCTAAATCAATGCTATTAGAATGATACTTCAAAATTGACGTAGCTCTCGCAAAAGAATATAGGAATCAATCCGTCAGCATTAATTCCTCGACCCAAATACGTTTTTACTTTCACGTCAGCAATCCTAAATATTCATATAAAGAATCAAATTGTACATTATGAAACTTTTAAGTTGATGCAGAAATTCTTGCTGCAAGTTTGAACAAAATCAGACATGTGCAACCATCGAGCCGTGGGAAAGATACCCATTTTAATTTGTTATCTGACCAAATGTATGCTTATCTCGCCCACATGCCGGTCCTATCGACCGAGTGTTAAATTTTATATAGTATTCTTATGGGACTTGCAACATTGTATTACAACCGCAGGTAACAAAAAATTAAGAAATTGAATCTTTTTGAAATGTGCTAATGTAGATAACGTTAACTTTAAACAACAAAAAATGCATGGTCGAAAACATGTATTTCGAAATCTTGCGGCTTATTCTGCATGAACAAAGATCGATATGGTGCTTCTTCACTCTTGGCTTCAGCTTATCAAGGCACGAGGTCATAATTAAGAACCAATTAGATAGCGTATTGACGACTACCGGAGTGGGATGAATGCCCCCACGAATGCATTCTTCGATGCAAAATCATATAAAAGGCCATGCACTGCATGCAAAATCCAAGATTTCGATCAGAAGTCTTCAGTACTGAACCGCTGTCGGTTTTGTGAGAGATTCATGTGAGTCCAGAGACTTGGTCGGAGACTCTCTCCGACCTTCGGGTCAAACGTTTTTTTTTATAAGCGGACTTAGAATAATTGAATTTAAAGTCAATTAAATAAATCTTACAAAAGTAAGATTTCAAATTAATCAACAGTCATTTTGTGTAAACATATTTCGTGCAGTGTGGAGTAGGTAATAAATTATTATCGATAGTATAAACTTTCATCGTTATGGTGCGGCATTATTTGAATTAATTACCAGTCATCCAAGCAGTTATTTTTAAATCTTTTTCGGACATTTATTTAAATATTCTAGCAATTTCTTTGAACATTTTATCGAGATTTAAACAAGTTCCGGTATTAAATATATCGGACATCTATTTAAACATTTTGTTTCGGTTGTAAACCAGTTTGCCGTTATTTCAACTAACACAGACTTTATTTAAAATCATTTCGTCATTTATAAACCGGTTTGTCGATGTTTCTATCACCGATCGGTATGGTTAAATTAGTTATCGATCGTTTAAATTGTTATAAATTATCATTACGTATTTATCGGCACGTCCAACTACAACCGCTATCCTTATATTGTTTTCAAACCATCATTAAAGTATTTTAACATGGATAAATTTTATGTCGACCATTTCTGAGTGTCACCTGTAGTCCACATGTGTACCAATCCTGCAACATGTTGTGGATACGTTTCCGAATTAACTTTTATTAAAGACATGAAAGTTCAGTACCGGACTTCAACTAATTGTTTCGAGTTGAGTAAATAAATGAAATCTAAATTTGTTTTTAACATTTAACAAATCCGTTCGTGCCATTTTCAACGCAGAATTACGTTTCGGTGATTATCGTGGTGTAACCCATCTACGCTAAGAACTCATACGGCCGCGCGAAACCGACTAACAGTCAGGTCCGTATTGAGTCGAATTTATCGAAAGTGGAAAATCCTATTTTTCGTGATCACCACCAACCACCCACTACCGAAGTATTCTCGATTTCGCAACTCATTTGTGGTCATTCCGATTATTGAAGAAGAACAAGACCGCATCTCACACAGGCGAATCTAACTGGAAATTCCGATTGGAACACCTCTGTACCTTTTGTATGTAAGCATTATTTTAGTATTTCTAAGCATTATTGTACTTATTGGTCAGTTTTGACCATTGTATTTTACAACCCTTAAGTTTACCATGAAGATGATATCGCAACCTCTTTGTATGTCCTTTTGTGTGTTAATATTTACTTGGACGTGGTGTAACTACGTCAATGAAATCTTTTTTCTAAATTGTTTACTGAAATAACGTTACATTTTTGAATTATGTTTTACGTCATATTTAATGTTTAATGGATTAAACCATTCATATTTTAGATTGAATTTTGTGTCATATTTAATATTAAATTAATTAAATCAACTAGTCTGTCACATTTTGGTGAACAGCTGGTCAACTTTAAGTCAATATTTTTATTGATAACATTTTATTATTATTCAAGTCAGTTTTTCATATTTGGTTTTGTAGCATTATGTAGATGTAAATTTTATTAAACATGTGTTATAAAATGCCAAATGCCCCTGTATATTTCGTTATTATATCTCTTTATTATTTATAACTGTGTTTTTATTATTGTTTATGTGTTTGTTTTATTTAGCGATTGTATAAAGGTAAGGTTTATTAACTGCAAGATTTATTATGTAATCCAAAGAGAGGCCACCAGTGTGAGATGCTTGCGATCAATTAGTCAACAGCTGTCGTGTATTCAGCTGGAGAGGGTGATTTTGCATCCCTTTCAAATGGACCTTGGTTCAAAATTCACGTGGCGCCCTTGTAAATACTCATTGTGTAAATATATCCCCCCCCCCCGTTTGAGTTAACATCCTAACTCGCGATCGAGGATTGCCCGGTCGTTGAGGAGAGACCGACAAGACGCGACGTTTAGTCACAAGCCCTTCTGCTCCACACAACGAACCACCCTTCGCGGCTAGAGCTAGCTATCTCGTTTAATCTTTGTTCAGGAGGTGTCTTGGATGCGGATTGTCGTGTAACAAGATCCAATTGGAATTTAGCGCTAACGGGGCTTTAGGATTTTAGAGGGTATGAAAATGTTGCAAGAGGTCCGTCTGGTTTCGCCAACCCGAAGACCAGAATAGACGAAGGGAGGTAGCCAACAAAATTTGAAGTGGAAGGGGCAATGGAATCGGAATGTCTCCCAATGCATTCCATAAAAACACGATAGTAAGAAAAGTAATTGCCACAATCCACTAACATCTGGATATTGCCAGCAACACCATATTTTCTGTAATTAATTCATTTTTGTTACATTAATTCCTAGATCCTGTCTCTAGCTATAGAGACATAAACAACATAAACGCATAAACTCCAACGTCAGAATTAAGTATTAGAATAATTTTTTATTTTAATAGTGGAATATGATAGGAAGATAAAAAATTAAATCGCACAAGTTCCAGTTCACGATTAAACAAAAAGATGTTTTTTATTTACGACTGGTGTATTTAATATAGGAAAACGAAGGAAGTTACTTAACGGCGTTGAAATCTCCAAATCCGTTTTTAAATTTTTTTACTACCAGAATTGAAATACTGTGAACTGCCTTACAGTTTACAACTCATTTTGATGTGGCGATGTAATCTTCGCGACGTCCCAACATAATTTAAATTCAAAGTCAATGATCATGCGCGTGATGAAGGAGGTCAAGCGAGCTACGCTCGCAAAATACTCCGCACGCCACCTTTTATATACTTAGTTTTTATTTATTTATTTCGTCTCAAAAATAAATTTACAGCGACTATTTAAATTGAGCTACAAGCTGAAAACCGGAGCTAGCGGAAAATTTACTTAAAAGCTAAAGTTTTTGTGATGCCGTTTGAAATAAAGTTCATATCGTAGCAATATATTCGATTTAAACTGCAAACATTCATCTTCACACATACAGCTAAATTTTGACCCCCTTGACGAAACTTTACAACGAAATAAAACTAAAAGTACAACTTCAAATGATTACTTCAAGTGTGAAAGTTTATCATTTCGCGTGTTATAATATAATTCGAATTCAAGTTGTTATTCAAGTCTTAAGTTGTATAAATAATGTCCTATCGTTCACATAATGGTTAAAATAAATAATGTGCATTTTACATATTTTATAATATTCATAATGAAATGCCATCAGATATAAAGTGTTATAAAATTTATAAATGTAAGCAGATTTTATTTGTTACTTTCCTGTTTTGTGCTATCAAAATAACGCAGAAAAATAGAAGTTGGTGTATGTTTTAACTGCATGTTACAAAAAGCAGGTTAGCACTACAAAAAGAATAATATTGAATGTGCTACTATAAATTATGTGGTAGTTTAGTAATCTATTATTTACTTAGAAAGCAGAAACGTGTTTAACTTGATATTATTACAGCAAAAGCTCGCTAGGTAAATAATTTTCTAGTTAGAGTAATACAGTTCAAATTTATAAAGATAGAAGTGAACCGAGAAAAACTTTATAATAAAATTATTATTACTTGCATTGTCTAATCATAATAAAATTTAAATATTTACCTAAAATTGTAAACAATGCGAGTTTGAACAGTAAATAAAATCTGAAGTAGGGCAGAACGGATATCAATTATGTTCCCGCGGTGCGGTGCGGTTTACATAGGACAAAGCTGCATCTGTAATGATTTTCGTTGAAAAAATTCAAATGGAATTTGTATAATGTGATTTTTAATAACTCACAATAAAATTGCAGTTATCATGAAAATAATTACTTTTAATTATTAATTATTGTGCATAGCAAGAACATAGAAAACAGAATTTCAAAATGATTAACGTTCCTCGTGTTACAATTTTGCCAACTTTGCATAAAGACGTATAGTCAATTATATTCAAAGTTTACAGCAAGTTTCCTGAAACTAATGCGAACATCAAAATGGGCGGGCGTCAATTACATCAATAATCAGCTTTGAAATATTTATTAATATTTCATTATTTGAAATTTTAAATTGATTGCTAGACCATTTTAATTAAACAGCATTGCAGGTTTTACGATATTAATAGCATTATTGTGTTTTTATTTAATAAAACCAATAAATTTGATAGTGGCGGTAGTTTAGAGAACAGAATAATTAATTAATATTCATTGGCAAGCGATGCATAACATGACAGGGAGCTTCATATTTGTCTAAATCAACTTACAGATTAAATTAGAATGAAAAGCAGACATTCCAATTTGAAGAAAATCTTGTAACGCATTATTATCCCCTGATGAATAATATGACATCTTTTTGACTAATTTTGACAAATTAATCAGGATAACGAAGTAGCATAATTTAGAAAATACTAATTTGATTTTGGGATTTTAAGTTCAAAAAGTAGGTGCGGAAATTTATGCTGCGGGAGTTGAACCCGGTTTGACGATTTTAGAATACGATCAGTTTGAAAAGAGCATTGCGTGGGAAGTATTCTGTTTACCTGTTATTTATATTTTTGTGTGAGAAGTAACGCATATTGTACAAGGAGAAATCGATATTTTCATCTTTATTCTACTGACGTGTAAGACGAGGGTTAAGTATTCTGAGGTTTTAGACCCTACCACACTATATCAATACTTCCTGATTTTGACAGTTTATTATGGCCCCAAGGTATATAAAATAAGGTTAGGATTAGACAGTTTCTCTTTCAAATTTATAACGACATTCTTCAAGCAATACCTCGATGATGAGCTTATTTTTATTTATAATGTATCATATAAGCAATTTGCTGCCTTTTTTCAAGATGGTTTCAGTAGTCTACACAATTTAAGATAAGTGTAACTCATAAACCCATATCTAATATGAATTGGTAACGTGCCTCAGCGTGAAAATTTTGTACGCTTTCCTAAGTACTCATGCATTTATAAAACCTTAAGTGTTTTTTAACAAAAACTTATGTAATGTTCCTGTTAACCCCGTAAAACTTTTTATTGCTTCATGTAAAGTACCTCTTACACAAAATAGGTAAATCGATTGATTAAAACTAATGAATCCATTGTTCTGTTTGACTAAAATTGAGTGTAATTAGAATGTAAAAACGTACTGCGTTTAATTGCGTTAACAAAATATTTCAGTACTCTGTGTTCACTGAAACTATTTAGTTCAGGAAATTTAATTTCACCGACTATTCCAAATAAGAGCACATTCAAATCCACTAAACACTAACAGACTCAAATAATACAATAATAAAGTATAATCTCCATTATTGATGATTCCTATATGTTGCGCTATTAATATTTATGTCACATTATTTATATGGTTTTCTTATAATTATTTAGTAGTTTGTCTTGTAATAAATTATCTTCTCTTTTATAATGTGTGGCATACAAAGGGAACCTACAGTTGAATGTGGATTTAACGCTTGTTGATCAGCGCCCGAGGGATCTACCACGTCTCATTTTGACATCCTATATCAATGTGAATTTGCCAAAATGAACAAACCTCGCTTTTTTTACAGTCCGATAGTAAATAATTTTTATTCGTTCTTGGGAATGTTAATGCGCACCTATTTGGTTTTCTACTAGCATTTCGATATTAAACGTGATATGGTTTAATTTCTCAATTTATTATGGTTATAATTTTATTATTAAACTACTATGTGAGTGCCTTGATTGTTCGGCCTAAAGGCCGCATTCTGGGATCATAGAATAGTGTCACGTTACGAACTGAATCATAAACTGCAACATTTAGATTTATTATTATTTGAATAACTACTTGACTAATTTTCATATTCTTTCTTCAATATCAATGTGATGTACAACCTTTGTAGCCATAAAAGTTTATTTACAACACATCTCCAGAGAATTCGAGGAGACAAATTGGTCCAATCAGTCGGTCTAAATTCAGGGCGACCGCCTTAAACTATGGAGAGAAAGATGGAGCGCAATGGAGAGACGCTTGTTGGGAGTGAGTCTGCGTGACAGAATAAGAAACGCTGAACTTTGTCATGAAAAGAGCTGTAGAGTTGAAGTGGAAATGGGCGGGACATGTGGCAAGAGAAAAATCGAGAAAGTGGACAAATAGAGTAATCGAATGGCGAATGACCCTAAAAGAGGTGGTCAGGCGACATAAAACAAACGCCGGGTAAAAAGTTGCAACAAGTGGCACAAAACAGGGAGAATTGGAAAAGTATGGGAGAGGCTTATGTCCAGCAGTGGTTGGAAAATGGCTGAGAAGAAAAAGCAGAAAGAAGAATTCCATTATGCATGGGCAGACGAAAAAAATATGATGCAGTTTTTATCCTTCCTTAACGAAGCATCTGGAGCTTCCTCACAAAACTTTCGCCAACGACCAATCTACCTACCCTCTATCCAGCTACCCTCATAATATTGAGGAGCCTTTTGAGACAGCAGTGTCCTGTAAGAAGTCATACTGTTCTTCTCAGCTGATTTTTACTTATGTGGAAGATTTCGTTACACGTGTACTCACTCAACGGACCTCTGATGAACATCCGCGATTGCTTCAGTCCAAGAAGGCCCGCCCAGTAAGTGAGGTGTTATGTACGTAGGATATCCCTGATCCGCTTCCTAGCGGTCGTGTATGCGATACCACAAAAAGGTTCAGGGCCCACTATGAGGGTATTTGCAGCTTTCTTATCCAGAAGGTTTGCATTTTCGTTACCCTTTATGCCCTGGTGCCCCGGTACCCATCTCATTCCTTTTGAATGAATTCTCTTTCAGAATTCTGTCTGATTGCATGCTGAGCACGTTGTTGCTCTTTATTGAGTTGAAGATCATGGTGTGGTACCCCTTTCTTGGGACGTTTTACCATGGCCATTAATTTTCAGCCTCTATACTGCTATTAAGGCCTCTACCACTAAATGTAATGGATGCAACCCTAGAAGAGCCTCCATGGATGTGGTGGGCGTTGTCTATATTGCCTCCGTAATACCTAGGCAAGCAAGTCTTTGCAACTTGTTAAGCCTGTTTATGCTTTCCTTTTTCTTGGTTTTATGGCACCAAATTAGGGCCGAGTATGTTACCGTGGGTATCACCACTTTGGTATACAACCAAGGCACAATTCGTCACTCTGTTTGTTATGTCACGTACACGAGGTGTAAAGGTCAGCCTGTCATTTAGTGTCAGGACTTGCACCAGTGAAACACAACCCCCCCTATATTTTCTGCTTACAAGAATAGTGATTTCATCAACAAATCCTTATGCAAACATATACACTTTCGTTCCTTCGTTCAATGAAATGCTTCAAGCCAATCTAAGAGCTTTACCTTTCGTCTAAGATGCTGTGAAATATGGTGGGAGTAAATGATAAGATGATTAAATTTTTAAGTTCATGGTCAAAGGAAGAAGGCGATGGCGGACTAAAGGTCGCATATGTTAACGTACTATATATCATCCTTATCCACCCTTTCCCTTAGTTTACCCTGCTTAACCTTGTACATGTTACATGAAGAAGATCTTGAGAAATAATTTTTTTAATTTGTATTATTTTCCAAGGTTGTACAATTAGTATACATTTTAATTTTTCAGGTCGATTTTTAAATGATCAGTCCTCTTATATGAGTGATCCGAATCGCATACAGCCAAAGCACTGTCGAATACCACGTTGTAAAGATTTTTCGGTTACTTGTAAACAAATTTATTTCTAAATCTAACTCGTTTTTGATATTCGCCCTGATCATCTCGTTCTGGGCGAGGACAACCTGTACCAGTTTGTAAACACTTTTGAAAATTACTCATGGTAATTCCTCGATTAGTAATCTTCTTTGTTTTGAAAGTACGTGTACTAGAATATTTTGTTTTTATTCGTTGTTGTCTACTGTGATTTTATTGAAGTTTGATAATGTATGGTGCATAGTTTTTATTTCTAAAGGAAATAGTTCCTTAAATATCTTAATTACTTTCTCATGAGATTTCATGAGGGCATAGTTGAAGATATTATTATTGCCGGAGGTGATCTGATTGCATCTAATCAATCTCTGATTACTTAATTGAATCGGGTTTGTTATCTAAAATGTCCATTTTTAAATCTGAAATTTCATGAAATTTAATACTAATTTTCAGGGCCGTACAGACACGGATAGTAATTTAGTTCAACAGCAAGTGATATGTGATACTAAGATACTAACAAATTATTTCGATTATTTTGATAAATTTCTGATATTATCTTAGAAACACTTGCTACTTGACTAAATTACTATTATACATGTCTGTACGACCATTTAGAGTAAATTTATCTGATCCCGATTCTTTAACATCGATAATGCTGTTAGCAAGTGTCCAAATACTTGAAAAATCCCAATTACAGGATAAAATTTTTGACATTTGTGTAAGTTTAAATTGTAGGACTAGAGAACCCAGTCGACGCAGTGATATCACTGTGATATCACTGTGACAAATATTTTTGATGCAGTGATATCACTGTGATGTCACAGCCAAGTATTAATGTCCGCCTCAGTGATATCACACTGTGATATTGCGATATTTTGTGACGCTATTGTGATACGCTGGCTATACTCATGCGAACTTTTGTGATTCTCTGGTGATATACATGTGATTTCTAAATAATTTATTATATTCGTAATAAAAATGAATTTTAGCAAAATTTAAAAAATATTTTTATACAATTTTCAAATTATGTAAATTCTGTATTACGTCTATGGTATAATTATTATCTAATGGTATAACATCGCACGAAATTCTACACCAATTTTAAATGTTCTGGAAATAAATTATTTGTAAATTTCATAATTTTAATACTAATTTTTTTTTAAATAAAACTTACCTGAACAGAATTCGAACCCAACATCAATTTTCGTCCCTGGTTGATAGTTCTCAGCTCTAACCACTTGGCCACAAAGGCTGTTACTATTAATTACAAGTTCAACTACTTATAAGATCGTATATATTTATTTCATATCAATACTCGTAAATTATACAATTGAAGTACTTTAATTTTTACTTTAATTTAATATGGAAATAAGTTTTTTATAATACAGAAATTGGAATTTTTAATTTTTTAATAGTATTAGTGACTTTTTGAACATATTCATTAATTCTTAGAAAATATAACAAAAAGATTATCTACATAAATAATGCGAAAATATTAGAATTTTAACTGTAATTTTAATAAATATACGAAGAAATTTTATTCAAAAATTACTTCAAAAAACATTAATGAACTGGTTTATGTTCTTGTTTTTTTCTGTTATAATAATTCGCTGTGGAGAAAGGTTGTAGATCTTTCAAAAACCACGTGGCTTATTTTCAGAAATTTCAAATTTCTATGTAATCATACCTTATTTCTCTAATATTTTTTAATTTATAAACTTACTAATAGGTATTCTTGCTGTGAACAATAATATTTTTAATTTTTTTCAAATATTCGGAATTTTTTTCCAAAAACATCGTGTGTTATAATTCCGATGCTTCACGCGTATCTATATCATGTAAGCATGACTTATTCCTCTAATATTTTTTAATTTGAAATCTTTCTAAAATATATTTTTGATATTAACAATAATATTTTTTAATAAAAACAACTATTTAAAAAAAAAGTTTATTCAATTATTTTAAAATGTACATATAAGTTTCTAACTAAAAACCAAATAATATTATGTGGCAAGTGCAACGGTGAAACGAGTGGGTATATTCTTATTAAATTTGGATTTATGTAAACCGAATTCAATTTTTAAATTTAATGATTAATCCACGATAGGTATTATTAAAAAAGTAACAAATATCAAATCTTCAAGAATGTTTTGGAACCACGTGGTTCATTTTCAGAAATTTCCAATTTATATGCAATCATACCTTATTTCTCTAATATTTTTTAATTTATAAACTTACTAATAGGTATTCTTGCTATGAACAATAATATTTTTAATTTTTTTCAAGTATTCGGCATTTTTTTCCAAAAACTTCGTGTTTTATATTCCGATGCTACACGTGTCTATATCATGTAAGCTTGACTTATTTCTGCTTATTTCTCTAATATTTTTTAATTTGAAATCTTTCTAAAATATATTTTTGCTATTAACAATAATATTTTTTAATAAAGACAACTATTTAAAAAAAAGTTTATTCAATTATTTTTTTAATTGTTAATTCTTGGTGTAATTTATGATTATTCTATTGTACCTACATCTAAAGAACAATTAAGTAAAAAGTTCGTCTAATCATACTTCTAATTAATAAATTAATCTAAATTCGTTTAATTAAAAAAATTGAAAAACTTCAATATAAAAAATTGAATTCAATATTTACACTTCTTTCGTGATAATATTGCAAAACTACATTTACTAATATATTACGCTAAGGTATTACGTAAGACGTTTTTTCCTACTTTTGGACTCCCCCCTCCCCCTAGTAAGAAAAAATACTAAAAAACCCCCCCCACACTAATCTTACGTAAGATAAATTATTACCCAATGACAAGCCAGATATTAAACATTAAAAGTGAAATTAATGAAGATATTATGTTTATTTTATATTAAAAATAATGTTATTCAAACAATAATTTACTTTATAGTGTAAGAAAATTGCGAAAAAAATCCAAAATCGGTCTAAAAAATAAATAATTAATAGTATTGTGTTTCACATTAACATTAATACCAACAGCACTTAAATTAGATTAAATAATTTTCAAAATTTGAAATTTAATTAAAAAAATAAAATCTTACGTAAGAAATTGTCTTGACCCCCCTGCCCCCGAGTAAGAAAAAATAAGATGCCAACCCCCCCCCTCCCCCTAAACGTCTTACGTAATACATGAACGGCCCCTAATTCTTAGTGATAGAATGCACGTGTATATTAAGATGATTATATAAATTCATAATATTTTTTAAATATCCCTTCTGTGTCACAAATGAAGCATCGATGCGATATCACTTGGTGATAAATCACCCGACCGTCACAAAAAGTGGCACGAATATCACCTAGGTGTAACAATATGTCAGTCACATTAGGTAGCATGAGTAGCACAAGGATCAAGTATTGCTATCACTCCACTGTAACAAAAATAAGTGGCTAGAATATCACCTTCGTATCACAAATTGTCACATTTAAACAGAAAATTATCACAGGAGTGTCCAGCATATTACAATAACGCCATAGCGTTTGCTGTGGAGATTTATTTATTATAAAGTTTCTTTATAACATTTGCAATAAATTATTAAAAATTAAAAATATTTAATATTATTATTATTATATATACAAAATAATGAAAAATAAATTAAAACAGTAGTTATTTTTTGTAATCTTATATTTAATATTAATTTTTAATGGCTAAATAATCACATATTGTAGAAAGTGACTAGAAACTTATAATATGTTCACATCGTTATACTAATTTTTAGGGATGCGATTATTTAAATTCATAATATTTTTCAATATCACACCTGTATCACAAATGAAGCATTGGTGCGATATCACATATAAGGTGATATATATCACTTTGGTGGTAAATCACAATAAGTCACAAAATATCACATGAGTATCCCATGGGTATCACATGGGCATCACACTGTGATATCACAACTGTGACACAAATGAGGTATCACAGTGATATCACTGTGATACCTGCGTCTACTGGGAAGTTACCAATAAAAATATGTTTTTTTAATTATGAAAAGATATTTGCTTTCGGTCTCTCTAACTATAACAAAAATGTATAAAATTCATAAAATAAATGTTTTATTTGGCTAGGAAATAGCTTTAAACCAAATATTAATATTTATAAAATAAACTATTAACATTCTTTATAAAGCGATAACACGATACATGACTTTTCTTGTTGGCGATTTAATTACCTACAAAATTCTTTCTATACAAATTTTGGTATTCCTTACCTTTATCGCAGCGTCTTGAACGGAAGTTTGCGACATATTTTGCATATTTTCCAGGATCGAATTTCAGATACTTACTGTTAGTTTATGTCATTTCAAAACGAGTTTTCTACTGACGACTTCTAATTTAGTTCAATTTCAATGCAAAAATCCATCTATTTAAGAGGCCTTAAAGTCCAAAATTCGCCAGCCGTGTATTTAAAATAGCTTCTGCTGATCAAGTCAAAACAGTTAAGTAATAAAAAAATTGCTATATTGAACTTGAAAAACAATTTCAGCAAAAATTAAAAATCTTTGTGATTTTTTTTTACTTGGTGTAAAAGTGACCTAGACGATCATAGCCCAACTACTTTCTTAGATTTTGTTGTTTCATTAAATTAGCTTTTCTTATCATTTCTATACAATGTCTTAATTTGTTTCTAAGTTATATTATTTATATTGATCCTGTCATTATGCCATTACTTAATTTACATTAATTACTAGTAAAACAATAAATCACTTATCAGTTACTGTTATCTATGTTATTAAATTTTTTTATTCTATAATTTCAGCATTCCTCTTTTCTTACTTCTTTTTATAATTTTTTTTTTAAATTATTTATACTACGTGAGTAAATGGCTGAGCGGTTAGCGGGTTAACTTCTGATGTCAGGATTCGTGAATTTGACCATCTATTTTATAGTGTGCTTCCCTAGTCCGTATATGACGATATAAAAATCTTCCCTTCCCTTGGTTCGTAATCCACGTTAATCTTCAGAAACCGAGAAATATAATATTCATATGTTTTTTGATTATAATATCAAAAATATCAAAGTTTAGAAATATTAGACTTTTAAATTTGAAAGTCTTCATCATGACTCGACTCGAAGTGACGAAAATAACTTAAGATAACGGAAGTTATCGAAGATTACCTCATCATCATTAGTTTCTAATTACTTAATTTTAAAAATTCCAATATTTTAAGTGCGAAAATACAGCTAGCAAAATGTTCTTCTAATTAGGGACTTTATTACAATTTGCAACTCCAAAGTAAAAACAATGGCTGCAAACCCGTTTTTTATTGTTCAAAGTGCTGAAGATCAGTATGGCGATATACCTAAGGAATCGATTGGAAAATATTTCTACAATTGTTTAAAAAATCAAAATCGAAATAAAGTTATTCATGTAAGTACCTAACGCATTTTATACCATACTTTTTGATAGGGGGAAACCAATTTTAACATCTTCTGGAGGAATTGATTTTTTATTTTCATTAGCGATTAGCATTTAAAATTCTACTTTTATTATCTGCATTTACTAACTTAAGTGGTTAATCAATAAATTATTTGAAAGAAAATTATGTTTAATGGAGGACAGGCGTCTTATTTCACCCGAGCGACCACTAATTTAAATATTTTTTTCGCTAGGTTGACGCTGTTACTAACAAAACTTTAACCAGAGGAAAACTATTGCAGCAAAGCGTAAAATTTGCAGAAGTTCTAAGATCATTTTCAATAGAACAAAATGATACCATTGCAATTATAAGTGCCAACTCCATATACTACACCGTACCGATTTTATCTTCATTTTACCTGGGAGTAATCGCAGGTTTATTAAACCCTGCCTATTCTAAAGGTAAATTTTACTCAATTAATAAATATACTATCCTTTTAATTACATTTTTAGGAGAATTCGAACATGCATTACGGATTGTGAAGCCGAAACTTATAATTTGTTCTGAAGAAGTGCTGGATCAAATTTTGGCTTTGAAAGACGAAATGGAGTTTACCGACCATATTATTTTACTAGAGAGAAATTCTACTCAAAATTACAATTATGAAACTGTGGAAGATTCGATTCGAAGTATAGAAATGGACGTCGACTTGTTTGAACCAGCAGAATTCGATTTTGCAGACCAGGGTGCTTTGGTCCTGCTATCATCCGGTACTACGGGTCTACCAAAGGGCGTTTTGCTAACCCACGAAAACCTACGTGGTTCTATGGGTTATCCATCGTAAGCAATATTTTTAAATAAACACATCGAAGTTAAGAAATAATTAATTTTAGCCACCCTAAATACCTAAACCTCACGGAAGATGATGTGCTTCCATGTTTTGCCCCGTTATGTCATATACTTGGACTAGGCTTTCTGATGGGTGCAGTACCAGGCGGCTACAAAATGGTTATCATAAAAAAGTTCTCGCCCAATTTGTTTTTAAACTCCATCGAAAGCTATAAAGCGACGCAATTGGTTTTAGTTCCTTCCGTTTTACTCTTTTTACTAAAAACCCCATTGTTGGAAAAGTACGATATTTCCAGTGTTAAGCTTATTTCAGTTGGTGCAGCACCGGTTGGATCGAATTTACATGAAGAAGCCAACGACAAGTAAATTGATTCTTCCCGAAAGTCGGTCAAAATAAATGTGTCTAATTTTAGGTTACCTTTCATCACAATTCGGCAGTTTTATGGCACTACAGAAACAGCTGGAGTGTGTACTTATCAAACTGTTGATACCAAAATTACACCCGGCAGTGTAGGTGTTCTTGTGCCAGGTTTATCGGCTAAAATTAAATCGATAGAAACAAAAACAAATCTAGGTCCATTAGAAGTAGGGGAAATATGTTTTAAAGGTTCAGTGGTAATGAAGGAATATTTTGGGAATGAAGCAGCTACGCGAGATAGCATCGATGAGGAAGGATTTTATTGTACTGGCGATGTTGGATATTATGACGAAGACAACGTTTTTTACGTTGTTGATCGAATTAAGGAATTAATTAAGTATAAAGGATTTCAAGTAAGTACCTATAATAAATTTTTATTTGTAGAATAGCAAATCAGTTAATAATTTATTTTAGGTTCCACCAGCTGAACTGGAGTCGATTATAATTACACATCCAGATATCAAAGAATGTGGTGTAATTGGAATTTCAAACGAAAGAAATGGTCAATTAGCCATGGCATTTGTTGTTAAGAAAAATGACTCAAATATTTGCGAACAAGATGTAATCGACTTTGTAGCAGGTAGATATAATAGAAAAGTTATTTAAATTAATGAAAAGCGCTATCCATTTTACAGATCGAATATCCGTTGAAAAACGTCTTCATGGAGGAGTCAAATTTTTGGATGAAATTCCTAAAAATTCCGTAGGAAAAATTTTAAGAAAACAATTGTCAGAAATTGCTGCTACTCATGAATAAATTTACGCTTAGCATTTTAATTTATTTAAACCGCACTAACTGCTTGCATGGTTAAAATATATTCACTTAAACTTAAATAGACTTTTTGTTCTGACTACAAAATGCTGTGTAATTAATAAATTAATATATTATTACAATCTTTATATCTATCTTTATTGTATTGAATACGGTTATGGGTTGCTATTCTTATTATAGTGCATCCTTTTGGCAAGAAAATTTTTCCCAACTATATTATCGTTGGAATAGAAGAAGCTATATGCAGTAATAGTAAAGAAAACTAGATGGCACAGTGTTAATTGTTCCAATCGATCCAGAACGGATATCAGATAAGGCAAAAACGATAATTTAAATAAAAATGTTAATTAATCCGCGGATTAAAACATGCATTAAAATTTCGATTATCCAAATAATTAGGACTTGATATCATTTCTTGAAAAGTGATCCAGAAGTACCATAGCCTTCTTCTAGGGAAAATAGACACTACATGAAAACTTAACTCATTAAATTGGTGATGTATCGTAAACTTTTTTCCTGCCAATATCAAACCTGTTAGTCTTTTTATAGATCTTTATATATAGATCTGATAGGTAAACAAGAGCGCCCGATGTTGTTAGCCCAGGGCGTACAATATTACTAATTATTTGTCGTTTATAAATAAATCGGTTTTCTTTATTTTTATTTTCGTTCTTTTATCTACTTATTATTTTTTGCTTTGCTTTTGCAGTTAAGGAGGTTATATCGCATAAACCTATTAGTGCTGTCCTTTTTGTAAATATTATTTTTAACATTTTATTTAATTACATGTTTTGTAAATTTGGTTACATAAATATTTTTCTTTCAAAGACATTTCTTTGCTTGTTCCACGTTGCAATAAAATTTGCTTTTAAATAAATACTTTTTATGTGAACCTTATTCAATTTTTTTATTTCAAACATTCCAGTCAATTATTATTTATTTAAAAAGTATGTTTTCGTAATAAATCAATTCGAAACATCTTATAGAAGTTGTGTTACCGAAAAAGTACTGATCATCACAGCCAATAGGTTATTTTCATAAGACATTCGTAATTAACGTTACATAGATATGGAACTGTCGATACATTGAAAATGCATCACGATTTGCATAGGCTAATCTCCCAGCCGAAAGATTTGTGGGTAATTTTAGTTATTAGCCTTTAGTTTCTTTGAGACAGGTCCACAGGATCGATCCTTAGTCTCTTCACGGGGAGAGCTATGATAAGATCCACAGCAGGTGTGTTGGGATGGTCACCTAAAAGTATTGGATTTTCGGCACTCAGAGAGGCGATTATTTCTTAGACTGGCTTCATTTTCAAATCACTGTAGATTGTGTGGTCTGTTATTGTCCATGGCGCATCGCTAATATTGCGCAATATCTTTGACTGAAAATGCTGAATTTGTAGTAGATATATTTGTCACGTACGTAGAATCTATCGGCTGGATTCCGAGGTCCCAAACGCGTTTTTATTTTGGCGTTATATAATAAGAGCTTATTTTCTATGTTTCGGTGAGAGTGGCAGCCCGTGAGCCAGTACATGTTGCAATAGATGAGTCCCAGTTGTAGACTCTTGTACCAAATATTATGTTTGGACCATATATTTATGTATGTCCAAATATTTAACCTGTTTTTTGAGGGAGAGAATTGTTGTATAGTGTTCTGCTAGCCAAGTACTTCTCTTAAGGGTGTAAGTCATTTGTACTGACTTACTGTTATTTGCTTTAATGCTCCATAACATTATTTAGATTTTATTTAAATGTTTTTCTATGAAACGAGAAGCCTATTGGGGACAAAGATGACTATTTCCGTTTTATCGGTTTTTGTTAAATCGTTTGTTAACACAATAAATGCAGCATTGGTCCAAGAATACTTTCCTGTCGGACCCTAGCTTGGATTTGGACGAGAGATGATATCTGATGCAGTATGAATAATGTGGAAGGTTTAGTTTAATCTTATAAATTAGGCCCTGGTGTCAGACTCTCTAAAAACCCTGTGATATGTCGAGAAACGCTACTATGCAATATCTCTTAAACTTTAAGTAGTTCTTGGTTTTTTTGCAACTCAATGAACATGCTCTGAACATGGTCGTATATTGTTGACAAAATTGGAATTGATGGCTTGGAATAAATTTGTTTTGGTTCAAGGACGGGTTTCAGTTTTTCGATAAGAAGTTCCTCGAAGACTTTGGAGAGAATGGGTGTGAGACTGATCGGACGGTACAATGTGAGTTCTGATGGGTCCTTGCCTGGTTTTTGTATGAGTGTTATCTCGGCGCTCTTTCCATTGTATGGGAAAATATTAGAATCTAGGTGTTGTATTAAATATTAAAGTAATCATCCTGATATCCATCTTAGGTAAGTTTTTCAGTATTTTTCAGGACGGTTTAAATTATGAGCTATAACGTCCTTAAACGTTTTGTTGACAGATCCATCTGATAGAGAGCACGGTGTAGCTGGCGGACTGGTTCCTCTACAATAAAAGGAACCTCTGGTGGAAAGGGTTTGAAGAAGCCACTAAGGTGTTCATAAAATCCCTAGGCCCTCTTTTGTCACTCCTGGTTCAAACTCCATCTCTTATTTTAATGGGAGGGGTGGTGGTTCCATAAGGAGCAGTCCACGATTTTGTTGCAAATAGACTTCTGAGAAATAATCTAACTCCTAGGTTTTTATGTTTATTAAGAATTTCTTTAAGTTCTTTGATTGCTTTATTTAGATTAGTTTTGTCATTTGGAGAGCAAATGGATTGCCAGCATTTTCCAAGTTCTCGTTTATCTTTTTTTGAAACTTTGAACAAGATGAAGAAGTATTATAATTATGCGGTCTCTCTGGCGACACATTTATGACCAACTTAAAGAATATTTTTTAGAAAACTATCGAAAACGACGACCCTACGGTATAGATAGAATTCCGTCCAGTGCGTAATCAGAGCTTATCAATATGCAGGCGCTACCTATTGTGTATAGATCACTATAATAGCGATGTTACGATGCAAGCGTCAGTCGTTGCGGTTCTATGGAAAACATACCTTTATGCATGTTGATTAAATCGTAATCGCTCCACGTCGGTTTGCTAACAGCATAAAAATATAAAAATTAAAGAGAAAAATTTTTTAATTTATAAAGCAATAATATAATTTTATTATCTTTTATAAAAGTATCGTTCAAATAATGAAAACAAGCAACGCTTTTCTTGAGGCTGCAGTTGTTATTATTAGCTTTTCATCAATAACTTCCAGGACCATTAAAATACAAAAACAATGGAGTTGATTCGATAAAATAATATAAATTAAATAGGAAAAATAATGAAAAGTTAATCTTCATGTGATACAAGAAATGAAACACGGTGGTTTGTTGGTTTTTGCAGCAACTCCGAGATAAGATTATTCTACCCGACAAAATAAAATTTTGAAAAGGTAGATGCTATTTACCTTTTATAAATGAGACACATTTTTCTTTTTTCGAGTTCATGTTTATCTTAAAATTTTGAAATATCAAAAATTCGTTTTAATTTATAAATAATTAAACCTATTATACGGGTATTTTGGAATCAAATAAGTATTATGATGCTTTTTTTGTCTCTTCGATAGGGACTTTGCTTTTAAATTCTGAATAAAATATACATTTTGGATGAAACTTCTGTATTTATTTATTGATATATAAAGTAATGTAGGAAGTCTACAATTAATGAATTAAAAATAACATCGGACAAATATCCATCAAGACCACGTATACAGATGTCGATAATACTTTTGTGAAAATTTTCAATTACAATTTGCATAATTGCAGCTCTATCTCACCAATTACACATTATTATTATTAAATAACGCGGATGTTGATTTTCAAAGTTTCAAAGGATTATCTGCATAGATTTGATCTTTCACACAGCCCCACAAGAAAATAATATTTGATAACATGTCCCGATAAAGCAATCCATTGACAGTAACAGCGTTTCCAGCCTTATTTTCAAAAAAAATGCGGTCCAATCTACCAGATGCTGGATTTTGGTCCACCAGACTAAAACCGTAATGGAATGTAAAAGTTTTCTGAAGTCCAAATGCGATCATTTTGATTATTAACCCTATGATACAAAATTTTGATATTTTATGTACAGAGGTATAAACTGACCATTAGTCGACCAGTTCCATCTTGTGAAGTAATATTTTATAAAAGGTTTTGTGGTTTATTAGGGTATAAGTTTAAAAAAAATTGAATGAAACCACTATGAGATGCTTTTAAGCAATTATTTTGTGATGCCGCTGAAGGCTAGTTTTCGGGGTGGAAAACGTGCGAAAATTATTATTTTTATTTATGCACAGATCTGTGTGTTATTGACTGTTTCTCAAAATTTCAGTAATTTTTAATTTCAATTTTTTAAAACAACATTTCTTTGTGCCTTCAGTAAATTTTTATTATTTTCGATAGAAAGTAATTTAATTCCAAACCTTTTCAAATTTTTAATTTATCACATTCTGTTGCAAAAACTTTACTTTTGAAAAGTTCCCATTAATTTGACATTTATATTGATTTATTTCATATGTCCATTCTCATAAATACACAATACAATTCAAAGAAAGTTCCGGGATACGACTTGAATACTAATAAAATTCTGAAAGTCTCCCAACAGTAGGAATTAAGATGATTACGACACTTTTTAACGCTATGCTTAACGCGAATATTTCCCCACACTGTGGAAGGTCGCACAGGTTGTATTGATCCACAAACCGGACAACGATCCATTAGAAATATCTTTGCACCATCCGATCAGTCTTTTGTCTATTCTCTCTAAGTTTTTAAACAACTAATTTTGGAAAACACTCTAACCTATTCTTGAAGAAAAAAACCTGGTCTCCAACCATCAGTTTGGATTTGGCCAATAGCATGCGACAGTGGAACGAGTTCATCCATTTGTAAGGAAAATCACAACCGATATTGTACAGCTGCTTTATTCAACGTCTCAGAGGTTTTCGGCAGAGTTTAGCACTGTGACGAATTTTAGATTCTTCAACATCAACCTTTCCACTGCCAGTTGGTTGTAGTTTAGCGTGAGACTAGACACTTCCAAAACTATTAGTTTTACTTTTGGGAGTGGGAGAATTTCCGGATAGTCTTGGGTGAACTATTGAACGAGCAAGACGCTTCTTGTGTCAGTTTTGAAGCAAGATAAGGCTGGTGTAAATTTTCAAGTGATAATGTCGGTGTGTGTCTACTGTGGAATAATCATGGGCTTTTGGGTTACGTAATTAGCGGATATGGAGCGAAGATATTCTACCGGGACAATTTTTGTTCGCGTCAGACTCGATGGAGATCTGTAATGTCTTCGTTGTTGGAAAATGGTGGATTTTCCTCATATCGTACGTTTCTTGGTCGGATCTACTGCCCATGCTATCTTTGAAGGTTTTGGTTTCCGTTCGGATTGGCGAGTAGCATTTTTGTTGCTTGATTATTTAATAGTGGTATGCATTGATCGATTAGGACAAGTTTTTGCTCCGTCCACCTGGAGTTCGCTTTGTTTCAATTCACCCTTGGCTGATTCGCGTATTTTTTTATGTTTTATTATTTAGGTTTTCTTTTGCCTTGCATTTTTGATTGGAACGTTTTTGGTCGAAATTATCGTTAAGTCGCAGGTTTTACTTTTCTGTTCGACATGATTAGAGGTTATCTAATCTGACGTTCGCAGACGTGCATTATAATGCCAATGTTTAAGTTTTATATTTGGAAAACTAATTAATGATTAATTTTATTATTATGTTTTATTTGATTTAATTTGAACTGTGCATTGTATTTACTAGGTGACATCGAGCAGCGTTTGGTCGAATGCAATGGCTTAGGAATTCCTACGCGTTTGACATGGGTTCAAATCTTGTATTTGAAATTCTATGTTGAACTTTTTTTTTGTGTTTATTTTTGGTTTTATGTTTTTTTAAAGAAGGCAGCGATGTGCGACCAACGTACAGGGTGTTGCATTTCATCGGGGTCGCTTCCGCTTGGTTTTATTGATGGAAGTTCGATTGTGGTTCCACCGTTTGTGGGTTTTCTATATGACCACTCGAACGTTCCGTTGATTAATTTTGGGGAGTGGTTCTTGGTGGTAATGTCTTTGCCACTGTACTGGTTCTGGTCGGCTAACGCAATTTCCATCCGACATCGCTTATGTCATCGCCTTCCAGCAACGAACATCTAATTGCTGGTTATTTTTGTTGTGTTAGCAAAGCTGTTTCCTTGATTTTCTTCGGGGCGTTCATTTGACACGACTCACGGCCTTGCCGCCGCTATAACGAGCTGGCTTATACCTACCATCAGGACCCCACGCAAATTAAAGTAGAATTTATTTTCTGCGTGGACATTATCTGTTCCGAGCTACCTTCTCATTAGAGATAGTGAGGACAGATATTGTTTTAGCACAAAGGTCTGATATACTAAACTAAAGTAATCCTTCCACACCCATACTGCAGAATACTTAAGTCATGCCTGACCGACAAACATTTCATTGCAAAACATGGTGAGGCTCAAACTACTCTCGTTCCAATTCAGTCTGGTGTTTCCCAAGGGAGTGTCCTTGGTCTAATGTTATACCTATTATTTACAACCACCAACACAGAGATTGCCACCATTTGCGAATTTTGTTGCACAAAGTTAAAGATCTAACTTGCTTCAAGGTCCTCCGAATAGTTGATGGAATGGAATATGAGACTTATCGTACAGTTGCTTGGCATTGAGATGAAACATTGAAGGAATAAGATTCACTATCTAAAATCAGCACTCTCTTCCAAATTATCCTATTGTTTTGTAAAAAATTGAATCCTAGAGAAGTTTGGGAGACCCACCAAGAGGATCCTCAAATGGTTTTAGATTTTACTAAAGACAACGATTACAATGGGGAACTTATGATTTAAAATCGAGTATTAGAGATGACTGGAAAGACGCTCTTAATATCCAAATTGACTTTGTCTAAATTAAGTGCGCATTTGGAAGATCAAGCAAGGAAGTGCAAAGGCCAATGCATCTCGATGATGTTTCACCAACCGAACACTGCAAGAAATTCATAGTTGTCCTTCCTGGTAATTTTCTTCAAACATTACCGGGGATTCCAAGAGGTGTGATGCTTGATGAAATCAAAGCCTCAATGAAATCAACCTAGCTTTGCAGAGACGCCATAACAGTGAAATTTATGACCAACATGAGAGTTCAATAATCTGATAGATACGAATCCAAACGTTTTACTAAGTATTTGGTCAGCATTGACAACGGCAAGGTAGAAATAAGTGAAAGTGAAAAAGCAATAACCCAATTATTCTTACAGACCAAAAAGTGTACCAAACAGTAATACGAGTGGAATGTAAAGGCTTCTCAACAGTCTCTGATATTTTCTGAAAACCAAATGGGGAAATTTTTCTTATTAACGTAACCGTGCAATTAAAAATGAACTTCATCTGAAAAGATGCTTTTTTTTTCAGAAACCCCATCACCTTGTTCAAGGATGAAATTACCAGAATTCATCACATCATCATGTTGGTCATGGACAGACCCAATTGGTGAGAACGCCATGGAATTAATAAATTTGGATCGTCTAAACGACCAACAACGATTGTAACATCAGAACAATCAGAACAACGATTGTAACGGCCGAAAAATCCTAAATTTTGTGATATTATGTAGTTTTCACAGATCCACCATTTTCGTAGTGAAAACATTCAAACAAATTGTAGACCTTGTACTTGAAGTAGTACATAGGTATGCTGAAAAACAGAATAACAAAACTGTGTCCACATCCAAAATTGTCCCTACCAGAAAATAAGATCCTTGTTTACAACCCCTATATAACTGCGCTTTACCACGGGTTAATCACACGGTATATTATAACTTAAAATATTTTACTGAAAACCTCACTAAAAACTAAATAACCTTTACATTTAAAAAAAATTTATTCAATAAGGCTCAAAGTTTACTACTTTATTTCTTCTTGTTTATCTAACATTTATAAAACTTTTAAATTTAATTTGAATAAACTTTTATTTTGATTGACTTGATGTTTCCGGAAAAGCACTCGCATACCTAAAACTTCGAGAATAAACCATAATCGCTATATTGAAATGTGAAATTGGTCAAGTTTATGCAAAAAATGAATTCCACGAGGACAATTTATTCAACATGTTAGTGTCATGACAAGAAAGTTTTAGGATCCAATAAACCCTAGTAGTTAATCGAGTAATTTAGGCAATAATACACAGGTAAACCAAAATTCTAATAGTTAGGATAAAATTAATCGTACGAACATTGCTGTATTTCTTGGGAAAATTTAATGTTTTTATTTTTGTTAAGAAAACAAGCTTTAGATTTTTAACATTTCAAAGCGGAGTGAGGCTTGAAGACTTTTTACTTTAAAAATAACACATTAAAGTCTTGAGAATATGTTAATATTTTAAATCTCGTATTTAGCATTTCCATTTCGAAAATTTTTGAATTAATTTTATGGTTCAAAAACAAAAATAAGTTAAATTAAAAATGAATAATTAAAGGGCAATTTGTGAGATAGAAAATGTGTTGTCTTATAATTTGACCCTTTTGAAGTTCATTAATCACTTTATAATTATGAATTAATTAAAACTTCAATAAAAAATTGTAATTATATTACAAAGAGGTAATTAATTTAAAATTTTGTAATCAATTTTAAATTAATTTTTCCTATTCGATTAGTATTCATTTGTTATCTTCCGAATAAAAGTTTTTCTTTCAGAAAGTAGTTCATTCAAAGTTTTATTAAGTTTTTAATATTAATATGCTTTAACTTGATTTACTTTTTTGTGAAAAGTTGGAATGGTGACATTTTGTTTCTCGTTCTTTGCAATTTCATTTAGGAATACAAAATTCTGACTGTGTGCTTGATTATTAGGGGTCGAGTGATTTTAAAGCACTTTTGTCCCTTTTAAGAGATAAAAGCTCATAAAAGTTCTTTGTATGTAATATTTTAATGAAAACTCTAATTTGAATTTCTGACTTTTTGATAAAATACCAAATTTCATTTTGAGCAAGTTTCGACATTATAAGATAATATACCGGGTCTTTTTAAGAACTTTTCTGGGTTCAAGATTCATTCAAATTAGTCTAAAATTATTATTTTCAAATGGCTCTTTGAAGTTTGACGAGATTAAAATCCGGTAAATTTGAAGTTTTAAATTAAAATAACTTTCATAATGAAAAAAATTCAAAATACGAAGTCTTGAATCTTAAAATTTTAAATTCAGCAACACACCCCTTACGCGAACTAAATAATTCCCGAAGAAAGTTTGTAAGGGGTGCGCTTTCATAAATCAAACCCTTATTTCCCAAAAGAGCAATTTTGACCATATTATACCATTATAAATCATCCACATTGATAATATTCCTCAATGGACTACTAGTTTCGAATGATTATACCTTCATCATCAGAAACCTGCAAGATTATCTCGTAGAAATGTAACAACCCGAGCGTTTATCCATTTTACGTACTAGAAACTGACATTTGCTAATTAATTTATTCGGATAAAACTGAAAGGAATTTTAAATGCAAGAATGTTCCGGTTACGTTAACAACGCAATAAAAATATCCTCCATGTTGTTTTATACTTGAAATCGATCATGTCACGACAGTCTTATTTGTTTTGGACAGTTTCTATTATGACCACTTTAGTATGTGTCAGACTCAACATTCTTGGTTTATTTTGACTTAACTAATCTTTACAATTTAGCAACTTTTTGACATTTTCTGAAAATATTATTCCATAACTTTAATTAGTTTCGGAAGAGAATCAGAAATGACTCGAATTATAGCTGAGGGTTCATTTAAAGTAGAGAATTTCAGAACTATTTTAATAGGATTTTTCTTTGTACGCTCAATATGAAATGCAGCGAATATTGCAAATAAAATACTTTCAGGGTTTACTATTTTCAACATTTTATGATAATAAAACTCCGTTTGTTGTTAAGCAAAGGACTGTAGAAAATAGTAATTAGATGACGTTGCTCTATAGCATAAAATACGATTTTATTAATTCAGCCCTGAAATAAAGCAAATCCAATATCGTTTCGAAATCCTTTAAAATTGAATCGCATTCTACGGCGGTTGTAAGTTTTTTAAAAGGGAAGAAAGTTTTTGTAACATACACAAATTATAATTTCAAGTGTACAGGCTGTAGAGGAGATTTGGTAGATGTATTTTTAGTCGATTAATGCTCGGTTTTATAAAATTTCTTCTACACTTCATGGATTAGGCTTTGGATAGCCTGTTCTGACTTCATACGTATCTCCATCTTTTTCGTGAATGCCCATATAATTTATAATTCCGGTTATACTAATTTCTATTCGCGAGGTCATATTTAGAAAGAGAAGGAATAATGAATGAAGAGAATTCATCATATCTGTATGATTAGTTATACCTAAAAAGAAAAACACTTTTCAGGCGCTGAACAAGCACAGATTAATCTATAAAATATAATTCGTAAACGTTTTCGTCACACTGTACAATTCACTACTTGTAAAAATGTCTTCATATTTTGTGTCTGAAAAGTGTTTTCGGGCATTTTTTTAACTGTAAACACAGATATAATAAACATCAATTTTCACTGTATTAACCACGAATCCATCGATTATATTATTATAAGGAGAATTCTTAATTAAATATAATTTATAATTAGAATTTCTATTTACTAGGTCATATTTGGAAAGAGAATGAATAATGTATGAAATGTTTAAAGTAAGTAAGGGAATTTCATCTTATAATATGTCTGTCTATAAATTGATCTGCCTCCCTTTATTGCGACCTTCAGTAGTACAACCAAGACATTAAACATATAATAGCCTTTTCAAAAAAATTATTGGAATCGACATATTTAATACATAGGCCTTTAGGCCGCACAACTACTGAAATGTAGTAATATATAAAATACACTCTGTCATTCCCTAAAGGTGCTTCCAATGGTTCATTTTTTTAGTTATCAATACAAAAAAGTGCGGACTTTAGAATGACAACCATGTAGGTGATGTAATTCGCCAAATATAACAAGGATATGTAAAAAACATCTCATTAAAAAAATAATATCTAATTTGCTTGTATATTTAAAGAGAACTATAATTTTAAAAAATGGATCCTTTCTAAATTATCCAAATGTAGCTCCAAGGGTTCCGCAACGTTTATAATATTATGAAAAGGTTCATAGAATAAAACAGTTTGGTAAACGTAGCTCTAAAGCAATAATCGTCAACCGGTAGTCCGTGAGAAAATTTTGGTAGTCTGTCAAGAACTAGGAAGTGAAATGAATCCGCGGTAATTTTGTTTCTCGCTTTGTGTGTTTATCCGATGATGCGATGAAACCTTGCATTTTTTAAATTTTATATTGGTAGTCCATGGTATCCAAAATAAATTGTGAGTTTAGTAGCATGGGAGGTTCAAAAGGTGGGCGGACGCTGATCTAGATTTAGCGGTTGATCTGAAGTATTACACAAGGAAATCAGAAGCACATCGTAGTTATGAGGTTAACTGAAACCTTCATGATCATAAATTACCTCGTAATTTATAAACCTAGATGGTGATGGAAGGGAAGCCTGGAATGCAAGACTAGTATATACAAAATGGGTCTCGGTGTTCGGAAATAATCTAAATCTTATCCATATACTGCGTCTCGGTGCGGTGATTCTGGGCGATATCATGTGGGCTGAAAATTAAATTGAAACAAACAAAATTGAAACCGGAAGGGATTTAATTCAGGCCGAGGAGGGGGGGATCACAACTCCTGAACAAATGCATGAAATTATCACTATAATTTTCGGCTTGAGTTAACCTGACCTCAGATAATTTTATGCAATTGGCTATATTTCCGATGTAAGACGGTTGCATATTCCATAAATTAATTTTCGTTTACAGCCATCTAATGGTCGATGTTCCAAGGAACCACTGATTGCCATAAAATATATCGTATCTTGAAAACTCACCGACTTGTATGAATTGTATAGAAATATCACACAACCTCTAAAATCCTCTTAATTGAATTAGACAATTTAATTCCGCAAAAGGTGAATCTTCAACGATGTTCAAATATGCTATTACTACGTCACCAAAACCTAGGTCCAAGTGTTCTTGATCCAATGAAATGACTTCAATAACATAATTCAAGTTTAGAACACTGTAAATTCCGAATAATTAACTAATTAGAAGCTCCGATAAAACTTATTCCTTCCGCACTTACCATCTTGTCCTTGCCATGTTTTACTTATTTCATTGCTATAAAAGTAGCCAACCCAATTGTTATTAAAATTACATACGTATATTCATCCAAAATTTTATATCATGTACAAGATATTTTAAAATTAATGGTGAGTTACATATCATTATTTAAATTCCAAAATTGAATTAAATTTCAAGAGAAATATTGCTGTCCAACTTCGATTGTCTTAAGGACCATATTCCGATGTTACTGTCGGGTGTTCAGTAACAAACGTCGCGTAATAACTTGAAGAACTTAAAATAAATATTACAAGAAAAATTCTAAACATTTCTAGAGAAATGTTGCAGTCACGAAAAATTGCCAGGAGCATTTTCAGCAATTTTTAACAAAACTTCTGGTTTTTTTGTCAAAAATTTTAAATAAATATCCAAAGTCTTCTCTACAACCTGCACTATCGTAATTCAAATTACGTAAGTAAACAATGATAAGACAGCGCCACTGT